>OY978527.1:43247545-44447545 GCA_963854835.1 Megamerina dolium | reverse complement strand
CTGTGAAGTACGTGATATTCAATTGGCAAAATAACAAGGCTGGTTTCGTTTGTATTGTAGCGTAATTTTTGCTTACCATTTTCTTCATGTTATTATTACAATAGTATTCTTTTACGTATTGTCTTTATTTGATTGTTTTCTTTTTTTTTAAACGACTCTTTTTCAATGGGATTTGCATTAACCTCGATCCAAATTCAATTGTCCGTTTGTTTTTTTTTTTTTACGCAAATATTCTAAATGGTATGCACCATTGTGTAGTTATAGCGCTTGTGAACAGAAATTATGGACATCGTTGCGTATGCAATACACATATTTTGATTAATTGCGCTTATATTCATACGAATATACCTTAGCTATGTGCATAGTACAAATGCGTTTACAAAAATATGTTTACTATTTTTGTTTTTCACTCATATTTAGCAACATTTTCGGTCTTTAAGAGGCAACAATTGCAAGAAGTAAAATATTACACGTTATAGACAAAGGTCATACTGTGTCTATTTAGTGATTATAATTTTTTGTTTGCTTCATTCGCTACTGATTTTTGTTATGGCAATGTTTATGCTTTACAAATCTACATTGCTTCTTTTTGTTTTGTTTCATTAACTCTTATTTTGTTGCTTTAGGGTTTTGTTTTGCTTCTGTACTCATTATATGTACGTATATGTACCATATGTACACTCGAATATAGCACGCATTAGATGTTAATCGTTTCTATTCAAGATCTAATTGTAACTAAGTAGATATTTATGTACATAATTGTTTACATATATTTATATTTTATGTACATATGATCATGGTATCGACTATTGATACAAGCACAAACAGGTATGATGAGTATGTTAACCAGTATGTACTTCACTGAGACTTCCTTGTTCGAATCCAATTTATATGCCTACAATACATAGGTTTTCATATTCGTACATACACTTAGTGTATAATGCATTGTATAAGATAGAATACAAAAAATTACATTTGATAAATATATTCTCTTTAGTTTACTACACTTTACACCATATTTCTGGTACATCTGTTTTATCACAATTTCAATTAGTATCGAAAATTGCAAAAAACAAATTGAAATATTGTCGAAGATAAATATATGGAATTCCATATTGGATCTGAATGTTAGCTTTGCTACTTTATACTTTTCAACTTGGAGTAATTATCGATAATTTCCCCATTGAATTGATTTGCCCTATGCCGATATAGTCCAACTGACTTTTATTTATTTCGACCAGTCGTCCAAAATGTGGTGTATCATACAAAAATATTGTATTTGTCGCTAGCAACTCGAAGTAATCTTGCTCGATCCTCTCTTCTAGATTGTTTTTAGTGGTTGTGTTATGTTAAGATTCCTCTAGGGAAGGACTTCTTTTATAAGATTGACAGAAATTTTGTAACATCACTTTTTCCATACTTTACCATAGAACTTCTAGCAGTTCATTGGCAATTAACTATTTCTAATTAAATTATTTGATAACTTGTCATCTTTAATGTTGCTATAACAGAGAAAATATATATAAACATAATAAAACGTAAGCAATAATTATAGATGATGACCCGAAATGAAAAATAATCTCAATTGCAAGTATGTACATATCCCAAAGTTAAAGCACAGTTAAAACATATTTGATGGAGGTAAACGTCCATTGAACTTATTTCAAATTCGAGTACAATTTATACTTTGCTTATTAGATCAAAACGAAATGTTTGGTATGTGAAATTGGTAATTTGCAGTATATTTTATATCTCAAGGTTAGTAATTTAAGCATATAATGACCCCAAAGTCCATTGAACTTAGTCCGAATTGAAATATACTATATATTTTACATGTTGCTTATGTATAACAAAATGAATCTGTTGGAATGTGTAATTGGTATATGAATGCATCTTTTAATTCATCTAGGTGTGGTCCATATGAATGCATTCATCCATGGAGTTATAATAAGATAACTTTATTAAAATAATAAATTCAGCTTCAAGTGTTATTTATTTATATTTTTTCGTATATAATCAGATATGAATTTTTTCTATTGAAATTGTTCCAGCAGACTTTAACATTAGACTATAACATTAAAGCAGCATTAGATTTTTCCATACAAGTTTATTGAATTAATTTCCAAAAGAAACTAAAGAAGAATATATGGAAAAATTTTCCATACAAACGTTAGCATAAAGAAATCTATGAAGTTAGCGACAAATTCCTTCTTAATTTTATTCATTGATTATTTAGAATTAATAATTGATGCTGCAACATCTTAGTTACACTTTCTCTTTCATTGGATAATTTATGAATAAAAGAAAGAAAAATTAGAAACTATATATATAACTATGCATTTATTTACTAATTTTAAATATACATATAATCTGTTGTCACTGCTGGTCAGTGTCATCAGAATATACGTCAATTTATATAATTTTATTCTTATATACAAATTTTATATTCAAATATATGTGTGTATGTAACACTATTTATTAAATTATTTAAATTGACATATCGTATAGATTGGTAGTTATATATGAAATTATGTTGGGGTATAATATTTAAAATATGGTCGTTTGTTTCTTTAATCTTCTGATATTATTGGAATGTTTTACAACTTCTAGCATACATATGTTACAAGAAAATATATATGTAATTCCAAGATGATTATGATAATAACTATAGAAAAACAAATAATGTATATATACATATATAAAAACTTCCTGGATTTAAATATGTACAAAATATTATTAATAATAAACTGCCTTTTTATATTGTAGGTAACAAAAAAAATGGCTTTATAGTCAGTCAAATGCGACATATTTATACGCTGCATAGTGCCTGTAGAAATGAAATGTCAAATATCGATTTGTCATTCTTTGACATTTGTAAAGTAAATTGTAAATTGTCAAAAAGTTTAGTCATATCATGCGAATAATGAACATTTAAAACATTCAAAAAATTATTTTCTTAGGTTGAAATTTAATCACGAATTGTTAATTGTAAGAGAGCAACAAATTGTAATAGAGCAACATTTTTTTGATAAACTTGTTCCAACATTTTCATAAGGGGATCAGTGTCTGCAGATATTTTGTTTCATCAGTAATTTCATTAGCTTCATCTAATTTTACACTTCACAAAAAAAAACTGTTTTTTTTTTTAATAAAAAAAAAAATATTTTCTTTTTATACAAATCACTACCGAATCTAAAAATTTAGACACCCATTATAATGACATACAATCACAGGTATAATGTTGAGGTTGTATATATATATGTAAAATAGCGCGCATGGTATGCTCATTTTTATACCCTGCATAATGCAATATGCATGGTATATTCATTTCGGTCAGATGTTTGTGTCCACTTGAAGGAATCTCCGGAGATATAGACATGGATATATATTCGTGATCAGCGTCGATTAAATTTTCGATTTAACGATGTCCGTCCGTCCGTCCGTCTGTCTGTCACCTGGCTGGTTCGCACGATAACTTGAGTAAATATTGAGCTATTTCGATGAAATTTGGCATAAGTAATCTATGATCCAAGAGTACGGAGGGGATTGATATTGGGCATGATCGGTCAATAACCACGCCCACACCAAGCATTCAAAGCGACTAACCTCGAAATTTTCAAAATCTTTAAGTTACTATAACTCACACAATATACCACTTGGGACAACAATATTTTGCACATAGAGTTATATTATACTACTATATAATCTCACCAAAAGTGGATGAGCCACGCCTACTTTCTAGCGTAGCTCCCATACAAAGTGTCTGTACTTCTTTTAAATTGAAACTGCTGTAACTTCTACAATCTTCTGTCTAGAATAACCATAATTGACACTTAGATTAACACGGTGGTCAGAAATAATATGACAGAAAATCAATGTGCCACGCCCACTCCTTTTTGGGTCTCCCATACAAAGTTGCGGAAATTAAAAAAAATGTTACCGGTTATAACTTGCAAACTATTCAGCGTAGAATAACGAGATTTAAGGTGTGGATTAGTATTGTACGAGCAACTAGGCTCACAGAAAATGGGCGCACCACGCCCAGTGTTTATCGTAGCCCCCATACAAATTTTAAATTGAAACAGCTGTAACTTCGGCAATCTTCTGTCTAGAATAACCATAATTGACACTTAAATTAATATCGTAGTCGGCAATAATCTGGAAGAAAATCAGTGTGCCACGCCCACTCCTTCATGGGTCTCCCATACAAAGTCGAGTGAATTAAACTAAAATTTTAAGCTCCATAACTTACAAACCAGTTAGCCTAGGACAACGAGACTTAGGGTATGGATTAGTATTGTACGAGCAACTAGGCTCACAGAAAATGGGCGCACCACGCCCAGTGTTTATCGTAGCCCCCATACAAATTTTAAATTGAAACAGCTGTAACTTAGGCAATCTTATGTCTACAATAACCATAATTGACACTTAAATTAATATCGTAGTCGGAAATAATCCTGCGAAAAATCAGCGTACCACGCCCACTTCTTATTGGGGCTCCCATACAAAGTTGAGGAAATTAAACAAAAATGTTAAGCTCCATAACTTACAAACCATTTAGCCTAGGACAACGAGACTTAGGGTATGGATTAGTATTGTACGAGCAACTAGGCTCACAGAAAATGGGCGCACCACGCCCAGTGTTTATCGTAGCCCCCATACAAATTTTAAATTGAAACAGCTGTAACTTAGGCAATCTTATGTCTACAATAACCATAATTGACACTTAAATTAATATCGTAGTCGGAAATAATCCTGCGAAAAATCAGCGTACCACGCCCACTTCTTATTGGGGCTCCCATACAAAGTTGAGGAAATTAAACAAAAATGTTAACCACCATAACTTAGAAACTATTCAACTTAGGACACCAAATTTAAGGTGTGGATTAACATTGAAAAATTAATTGGATTTACTAGAAAGTGGTAAGCCACGCCCACTTTTTATATAGCTCCCATACTAAGCCTCGGAATTATCTTAAAATCCCTTTACTTCGTCAAAGTCAACCATATTTCGGGTGTAAATTAGTAGTATATGCAAAAATTGTTTCTCGAAAAGTGGAAATAAAAGAATAAACTTTTTATATATAAATCTACATATGCAGGGTATAGTTTGGTCGGCCCCAGCCGACTGTAAGGAGATTTTTTAGTAAACTTTTAACCGAAGCAAAATGTATTTACTTTTCAAATATGAATGCTTCAGACTCATTTCTAAAGGGTATATCATCATTACGCATCATTACGCGGATGCGTAATGATGATATACGCGGATTGTAGCAGTGACTTTCTTCTGGAGTTGCACACTCACTATGACTTTCTATAGCTATGACTTGCGAAATTATTTTTCCTTATAATGTTAATCAACATATTACATTTTGTTGTCCTGGATGCAAGATTAAGTAAGTTATGGTGATTGAAAGTTGATTTGGTATGGGAGCGACAGTAAATAGTGGGCATAACTCTTTCATATATTCCGCGATGATTAACCACTTCCATAATAATTTACATACAAAATATTGTTGCCTTATATGAAAGATTAAGTAAGTTATTTAAAGAAAGGAAGAAAACAACGCTGTCAGTCTTTGTTAATGATATGTGAAGTGAAAACATGAATTCCGAGTATTTTGAAAAACGTTTCGAAGTAGTTTTCTTAGTTTGTCATCATCTTGACCCAAAACTAGGCATTGCAGCAGCTGTTAAAGAAATAAAAAAAATGTAGGTAAATTGTCCAGCATTGGGTGTAGCAATTGAAACGTGAAAAAATGTAAACGATCGCCCCAGTATCAAGCCAAACGTAGCAACAACATCACCTGAAGATCAATCAATTGTTCACTTTTTCGAGCAAAATCCATGTACTTCAATCTGTCAAGTCGCCCAATTCTATATAACGCATTGCAGCCAACAATATGAAGAACATTATTCCAACATTAGTTAAGATTTCGTTCCACGATGCAAAAGCCTTTTTTAATATATATTCATATCGAAAAACTCATCAATTGGGCTACGGAAAATTTACACACCGATTGTTTTACGGCACAAGAAACAGCCATCGGCTACTGTTGGAAGACCAAGATCCAAAACATAAAAGTCATTTGTGGACCACATGAAAAGAGCGACAGCGCAGTTAACAGACTGAAATCCAATTTAAAATATTTGGGTCATCATCACGGCCAGGCTCCAGGGAAAAATATTCGGAAATTTGCAACAGCTTGACGTTTTCATTCAACTTCAATGGCGCTCTTTCCCATCAGACTACGCGAAAAATTTGAGCCAGAGTATGCCCAGCCGTTTCGCTCGAGTTATATAGAATCAAGAAGGGTGGATAAAATTGTGCATGATTGATGTTGTGCATTAGCATTAGGGAACAATAAAGTATTTTATAAAAACAGGTCAAACAGAGTATAATTTTTTCATTACTTCCCATTGTATTTTCTACCGTTAATCACATTTCTATCGGAAATATTACGTACTACTACCATATACCAAATATTATTGTTAAATGTTTAAAACTCTGAAATTAATTTTTTTGTATTGCTCACTGTGGACGTGACATGCAAGCGAACATGCCCATTTTCAATAGCATTTATGCATTTGAACCAATAGTTCAATTCTTCTATTTAGCTGCCTGTCACAATTTTAATTGAAATGGCTCAATATTTGTAGAAGTTATCGTGCGAACCAGCCAGGTGACATATTTTGTATCCTATCCACTTGTGTGCAGGTGTAAAGTATATTTAAATATGTAAAATACGCTTATATTTCATTTTTTTTTCTGAAAAACGTGTAATTTTCTAATAATCATCATCATGCAGAAATTATTTTACATACAGTGTTGTTGTCTGCAAAAAACTAACTAAATATATATATTGTTTACTGTCTGCTGTGAATTTTAAAGTTTTTTGGATAGGCTACACATATATTATGATTATAAAAAATATTCAATGTGCAAATATTTCATATAATAATAATTCACAATACGCATTATTTGTGCCATCAACAATTTATGAGTAACACAAATCGACGCAGCAACGCGTCATTAACACCAAATGTATGTATGTGATAGTAATATATGTAGTTACAAATACAACAATATGAAAATAATGCAAAGTATTTTTTGCAAAAACAAAACACACATTTTCGTAAATACAATAAATGATTATATACAGATATAATATTAAACCAAGTCCAAAAAGTATTTACGACAGAAGAAAAAAAGAAATATTCATAAAAGAATCCAATGAAGAGTGAAAGCAGTTAAGCGTCGTACCCACAGATGAAGAAGAAGAAGGAACAACAACAATAAAATAACTGAAAAACACATATGTGAATAACATATATGTAGTTTGAAAGAGAAAATAAGAGATTGTGAGCTCAGGGAGGGGAAGGGATATAATTGATGATAGAGAAAAGTTCAACATTTGCATTTGCGATCATTGGCACATTTACATTCGATTATGATTCGATGACGTTGCGTGATGTGGTGGCGCATTAAATTTGTGTGGCCACCGCCACAATATTCGAGTACCTCACATACACTATTCGTGGTGCCCATTTACTTTCCATGTGCATTACTGATGAGCGAGCGTACAAACGAGTCTGATGCGTTCGAGTTAAGTTTTTGGACTATTTGGCTGTGTGTGTGTGTGTGTGTTTGTTTATCTGTTTGTCGTTTTAAATATTTATGTTTGTCATCCATACTAGGTACGTATTGTGCTATCGCGTATTACAGTGATTATCTTCAAATCTTCCATATACACTATGTGTCATATGTACGAGTATGTAGGTATGTTAATGTATACATATATTGAGCGTAGGACTTGTATGTGCTCTTACGCGCTCATATGTATATTTTTATATACTTGTATTTTGTATGCAATAAAGTTGTTTATTTTATGAGCATATTCTCATGTAAGCATATACAATTTTTGACCGAAATATCGTATTTAGAAATCAGTTGGCATGTACGTTTCTTAAGTCTTTTGTGTTGTTCGACTTGGCGACATAAATACTGCTTGGCATCTTTAAGATGAAATGCATAAATGTGTATCGCATTTAAAATATCCATTTAAGATCAGTTTTTTTTTTATTGTTACCATTTCATTATTAAATTAAAAGTAAATTTTTAAATAACCAAATAGAATTAAATTTATAAATATTTGATATTTGGGTAACTAGAAGTAGTAGCAGATGTAGTAGAAGACGAAATTCCATTGCAATTAAAGATCTTATATACAAACGTTAATGTGTAAATTGACCTTCTATTTCAAGAGGTCATTGGTTTGAACTCCAATTCGACCCTGATTAATTAAATAGCATTATTTGAGCTTTCACCTCTTCTCAAGCAATTGGAACATCGCTTTGAAAAGGCTCCTTAGAGAATATTTGTGGTAAAAAATAGAGCCCCGCCCTTGATTCGTGAAAACTGTTAATATCATATTGGTGTATACGTATGTATATACTATGAGTTGAAAATATAATTGTCATTTATGTACTGCTATGCATGCATATGTTTCATTATTTAAACGCTACATCAATTTTGTTAGCGATCAGATAGTGTACAATTGAATAATGATTTTATTACAATTACGTGCTTTGTTTACCACAAGTGATAGTCAAATGGAGCATTCACTTGACTGTTTATTTCGTAACAACAGTATCGAATAACTAACTGTACATTTCCTTAGGAATATTCTGCTAGATGACCTTTATTGGAATGCAAGGAATTTGGAAATATGCAATAAACAATGAACTGCTAAAACTGTTAGCTTAACGTATTTGCAAATGCACAAGAATGCTTGCATTTTTTATTTTTTTTTTAATGCTAATATTCTAAGGCTTGGCTTTGTTAATGTCACTTATCAGCAGCTGTGATGCGAAGCAACATTGAACATAAATTGAATCATATTTGTGTTCATAACGATGAACATAAGTTCATAGATTTGTAGGTGAATCTGAAGAAGTTCTGCATATGACTACAGAAATGAGATATTACGCTCGTATAGTAAAATATAACATAAATACTTGATAAAAGCATATAGGTGAAAATAAAAGAAATTTATTGTATGATATTTCATACGAGATGTACTTATCTGTACATATAAATACCTACATAAGTAAGTATATGCAATCTATACCGGCTATTTAAACTCTATACATATGATACATTTGGCAATAATACCACTTCTATGCATATGGAAACAGTGTATTTGTGCAGACATATGCGTATTTAGTTATAATAGAGAGTGTGGACGAAAGTGGTTTATGAATGAAAGTGGTTTAACCGCTGCTTTAGCTTCTGCTACAAACAAGTCACCATACGTACCATCACTATCACCATCAGTTGGTTTTCAGGAAATAATTTTTGCACACATTTGTCTTGTGTTTAGCTGTGCTGTAAAATTATTATGTTACGTTGTTGGTTGATGCCACATTTTATATGCTACTCGTTTAACATGTTTGTTATATTTTTTTTTCCACATTCAATTTTACTTACAAATAGGTGTATGGGTTTAATATTGTGATATACAAGGAAATAAGTAGTTGTTTTTCATAGAAATTATTTTTAATCGGAAATTTTTAAATATACCTAAATATACTAGCGTATAATTACAAGTAATACGAGTATACTTATGCCCAACAAGCATCAAATGATTAAACCAAAAACAGAAAAAAAAAGATTTTGTTAAAAACCTTCATTTTCAATTTGATATCCAATATACTAATTTGAAAAAAGATGTAGTTCTCAACTTAGTATCTTATATATGTAATACTCAACTTGACCTCAAACAATTTTCACAACTTGTGAGTGATTTGAGTGTGAGTTATCTCAATTCTTGTTTCTTATTTTATTTTTGTTTTTTATAAAATCATTTAATTTTTGTTATTCACATAATGAGAATGAAGCTATGGGTCGAAAATAAATTTTAATTTTGACACAAAAGAAACTAAAATTGTGGACATAAAAATTTATATACAGTATTGGAAGAGAAGGTCGACTAAGGCTCTTTGAATTCAGCTAGCCAATTCATATGGTTCGGTGTGAATTACAGTACACAAAAAATATTGATTGAACATTTCACTCAAGTGTTATTATAGCTACATACAAGGTCTTCAATATACTTTCATTTACATCAGCCAAACTTTTCCTAATTAATCAATATAACATATGTACATATATGTATTTGAATTTTGCCAAATTATCTTTAATTAAATGGAGCTGCCAAAAAAAAAAAAAAAGGAAAATAAGACAAATATATTTTACAATTATAAATAAAGTCACGTGCATTTATCAAAACACAACGAATAAAATACAAATAAAATAAAATTAGCAAAGCGACGAACGAGTATGTGTACTTCAATAATACTCAGTCATAGGTGCAACGAACACGTAAAATTAAATCTTCATTAAAAGTGCAAAAATAAAAGCTATAAACATTTACATATCTACTCATATATACGAACACATTTACATACGATATAAAAATAGGCAAAGTCATTAAAATAGAGTGTATTCTTCAAGGTAGACACGTATAATGAAATGAATATCAATTGTATTGTGTATAAGTAGTACGAGTATGTAGTATGCACAGACGGTACCTTCTATTTTAAATAAGCTATTTGCATAGTTTAATTCGATTAATTATTATAACGGCTTGAATTTTGGAATTCGAATTCATTCGACAATAAGACAAACGGTAGGAACCCTTTTGATATTGAATGATATTTCAGATAGCTTCATACCTTATCTTGTCACAACTTCAAAATATTTTTGGAGAAAATATTATGAGCTTCTCTTTTGCGACACAAATGCACCACCTACAATAAAAGTGTCATAGTGCTGGTGTATATCGAAGATATTGACATATTCGGTATGAATGCGTGAGTATTAGAACTAAAACCACACTTTATTAATTTCTTATCATGCTCTATCACATATGGTGCATGAACTTGGAGACCCTTCACCAATGCCGATCGAATTACATGGAGTAGTCTGAAAGAAAAACATATTTGCGATTATTTGCGCTGACCACGAGTACAGAATAAGGTACATTCATGGTGGTCACGGATGAAGAGGCAAACCTAACCTCCTGTGGAGGAACTAAATACTAGGAAACCTAACAGAGCTTAGAGTTTCGAAATGGCACCCGCTGGCCAACTCTGACGAAATGGTGGCCTAAATCGATTTTCGGTTGTAATGACTAAATGAAAAGAAGAAGAAGAAAGTATTAAACTATTTATTTTAAAAGAAAATGTACTGAAAAATAACTTAAACTGAGCATTACACTTTCCGATTTTTGATGGCGCTCTAAAATATCAATACAGTGGGCTACTCTACTAGATTTAATCAGATTTATTCGCTTGACGTTGCATATAATTCAGAAGCTCCACATTTACGAGTTTTTTTAAATTTCAGGGCATATTGGTCTAACATAAATGATATAGCTGTTAGATGAAGTATTTCTTGCACCGCTTCGAACTGTGATACACATTGATAATTAACAGGCAAACGTTGGGTTTTTGCTATTATTGCAACATAGGGCCTTTCAATATTAATTTCAACTCTATACGCTCAACTTTATTTTATAACGAGAGTCATTAATTTTGTTTTGCTTTTTCTTTCAATTTGTAGAGACTGTGGACGTTTTTTCATAGACGGTGACTAGAAATAAGGTAGGTGATGCGTGCGTGCCCGATAGGACCCGGAAAGTAAGGACGTGCTGATTGGAAAATACAACAGAGCGGTTGCTTCGAAAACTTGATATGACCGATATCATATTCAACGCTATAGTGTAAATAGTACTAAATGTATATTTACAAGGTGCGACAACTATGTATTAAGACTCGAACCATATCTCAGCAACCAAGCGCACCATCTATGCGTTTTGAAGCTTCATCCTTCCTCTACTAACTGTCAAAATTTCATGGCATTTGGTTGACATTTAATGTTTATTGACATTCATTTTACAAAACACGTGTTCGTTTGATGTTGAAATTTTAACATGAAATTTAACATGAAATTCAACACACGGCACTCATTGTTCGTCAATTTTTGGCTCGGAATCAGGTGTGTGTGTTGAATCACCCGCCGTATTCACCTGATTTGGCACCGTTCGACTTCTTTTTGTTCCCAAAACTGAAATTGAAGTTGAAAGGATGCTTTTTTGATGACATTCACACCATACAACGGGCTTCGACGAGGGCACTGGAGGCAATTCCGAAAAATGAGCTAGAACACGCGTTTGAATCACTATTAAATCGATGTAACAAGTGTATTGAATCAGGAGGAGAATATTTCGAATAAATATACCGAAAAATTAGCAGATATCGTGTTTTAATTGTGTTTTCTAGAGGCAGTGTTAATACATGATTATCGCACCTTGTATATAGTTAGAAATATGAAAATAATCATGTCTTAAATAAGTAAATATAAATATAGGGTGCTTGCTTTTAAGAGCTTCAAAAACAAAATGAAAATACAAATAATTTAATTATATTAAGATTATTGTTTTACTCTATATGTGCTGCACAGGTTATTCCTAACAAAAATTCTATGACTTTAAAAATAAAAAAACAAAAAAAAAATCAAACAACACCCTGCATAGTAGATATATAATAGGCTTATTTGTTTCTATAAGTGGTCCCTTGTGGTTTAATGCATTATCTAGATTATATTCTCAAAGCAACGCTTATGTATAAAATATTATGAAAGATTAAAAACTATATATTTCGAGAATTTTCACAAGTTTTTACATGCATCAATGAAATAACACACACATACACACACCCACATACACATAAAGGTGCAAGTTGTTAACCGGCTAAAACGAATACCTACATCTTAACACAAAATATACAAATACAATTTGGCAGTCGTCTCATATACTGTTGAATATAGTGATAGTGTGACATGTGTATGTGCATCAATGCATTTTAACAACAATAGCAACAAAATTAATATTTGACAATGAGAGCGGGAGAGAGAGTGAGCGACGGAGGCTTGTTAAAAATATGGTAATCAGCATTGAGAGCTATATAGAAAAAGAGAAATACATAGAAAAGTACAGAATCGACATGAGCGTGATGCAGAGAGGCAGAGAAGAGAGTAAGAGAGAATAGATGAATAAATGGCTTATGTTTTCCTTCAAATATCATCGATAAAATACAATATTGTTGCTGCTGGTGTTTATCTATTGTTAATGTCTGCTTTGGATTTCATGTTGTTTTCTACAAACCATTTTTGCTGTCTTGAACAGGTTGTAAAGCTACGAACATACATAGATATCATGATAATTGCAATATAATACCAAGCAACAGCAACAGCAGCAGCAACAGCACCAATATGAAAAAGTTTAAATTCCTCAAGAAATATATATTATTATAGCGTTTTAGTTTTTTTTTTTGTATTTGTTGCGGTTGTTTCTGCCCGAATTTCGTTTATTAAAGTTTTAGTTTTACTAAACAATCTGCTCCGTTGAATTCAGTCAACGACGAACCTTCAATGTGTAAGCAACACATTACTCTGCTACAAGTTAAACCGGTAACGAGCTATTTATCTTGAAGAGTTTATTACATTTTTTCAACCTGTTGATTGTTATTGTTATTTGTTAATGGTGATTCGTAAATTTGCAGCTTTTTTAGAAATTGTAAGTTAATAGATGAGTTGAGATGAATGCGCGCGCCGTGTAAACATCTTCTTATACATACCTACCTATTATGTATATTTTGTCTTTATATTGATTGCTAATAGCTTTCGTATTGGAGGTTGTTTATCGTAAATTTAAAAAACAAAATTAAAGTGAAATTATGTATTTTTCATATTTCCCCTCCTCTTGAAAAAAAATTCCAAAGTGTGAAAGAGTTAAACAAATAAAAAAGTAAAAATCAAAGTAAAAGTATGCAAAAAAAAGTGAAAAGAATATTTAATGAGATTGAAATGGTGTGATTATGAAACATTATTTTTTTTTCCTGTGTTCTTTTTGTTATTCATTATTTTCTTTAACCATCATTACATTGTGTTTATAGTGATAATGCTAATATCACTTTGCAAAAAGAAATTGTTAAGAAATAGTAATAATAAAAAATTTAATAAAAATAAATATGTAAATGAGAAAGAAAAATATAATCAATTTTAAATTGGAGTGTACATAATTGTATTCATAACTTTATGGTTTGTCTCTCTATTTATATTAAAATAAGTGTAAATTAAATAATATTTTGACTTAATGGCAATTAAAAAATTTGTTTAATAAAAATTATTCTAATTATTCGTAAGTACTTGTCAAAATTAATTGAATCTATTCCACACTAGACTGCTGCACAAGTATGCCTTCTCGCGCGTTTGATAATTTTGTTTTATTTTCTAATACCTTGCTTCACTTCATCAGTATGTTCACAAACAAAACTTGTACTCAAATATATCACGAGTATTCTCTTATTACAATGAATATTCAATATATATTTTTGTTAATCCTCAAAAACGTTGTCATATTATCTAATACTGAATAGCAACAAATATTATCTTGTAATTATCGAATACGATGAGGATCGAACAATGTTTAGTTGTTGATATTTTAGTGAATACCAGCATCAATCGAATATGTCAGTAGTGTAGTTCTAAAAGCAAGCACCTATATTCGTTCACTGCATTGTATGCCGCACTAATCTATATGGACATGTAATACTTTTATATGGTTCCCATAAATAATGAGAACAAATTGTCTTATGCTCGTAATATACATATATGTAATATGTAGGCATGTACTTATTGTATATATGTATATATCTAAATATTAAGTATGAAATATTTTTCTCACAGTCAAATTATCATTAAAAGGGTGTGTTCTTGTTTCTTTTTCTTAGATAGATATTCAATGTTTGACCCAATTGCTTGTTGAAAGTAAAAGAATGATTAATTAATGAGTACGTATATTATTATCTCATAATCAGTGCGAATTTTTTTGTTTTTTTTTTTTTTTCAAATTCTTGTCTTCTATCAAGCTGTAATTTAATAGTAATTTTGGGCATAATTTGCATATAAGATTCTAATACTTACTCTAATAGTAGAATAAAATATATGAATATACCAAATTGAGAAAATTGTGTCATGCAAATTACAATTTGCAATTGGGTGCAGAAAAGAAAAAAACGTGAAAAAAATACTGAAGAATTTAAATAAATGTGCCCACATCATTACACATACATACTATCATAGATATTACCGTCATCGACAAAGTAATATAATTTACCATGTATTCATGGTATTTAACATTTAAGAAGAAACTAAAAACAACAATATGTACAAATGAATTTTGAATAGAATATATAGAAAAAAACATATACAATTAAAAGTGTATTTTAAACCAACCCAAGTTAGTGCAAAAAAAAAAATTAGTTTTACTCACTGTTGCAGAAAAAAATCGAAATTATCATGATTTAACATATGCAAATGCAAAAAAAAAATCATGAACCGCCTTTAAAAATACGCTGCAAAGTAAGAAATATTACGCGTGAAACCAATAATTAGTTATTAATTAATTGCAAACATTAAAAAAGTTCGTAATTTTATATAAAAACTGTTAGGCAAAAAAAAAAAAAGATTTGAAATTTGATTTATCTAGGTTTGCTGAGCTCATCTCATCTCATATAAAATCGTTCCTTGAGGTAGTAAATCATATTTTGTACGAATAAAAATCTCTTATTAGATTACTTACTTCTTTTTCGTTTTAAATTGGATATCATTTGTTTGTCATAGTTTATTCTGAAATTAATTGTCAAAAAGTCTAAATATAAGGTATTGGTTGATATATAGAAAGTCGCCACCGCTTTTTGGTAAATTTTTGAGCAAACGGCCGGCTCTTCGGTCGGCCATTTCTTTTACCACCAAGAGAATTTTGCAGTAACCAAAACAAATGGTAGTCAAACTGTTAAAGGATCGAGCATTTTTAAGTAGTCAGCCATTTTGAAATGATTCCCAACTGTCATGTGGTTGATGTTTGGTGGCTCCGCTATGTCTTGACAATTAAATGCTGCTCTATCATTTACCAGTTGCAAAATTTCATTGACTTGTTCAGTGCCAGGCCGGTCAGAGGGAGATGCGTTTTTAGCATTGCAATTCCCAGAACGGAATCGAGTGAACCAAAGTTGAATAGTACGTTCCGTTGAAGTATTTTAACCGTAAAATGCTCAAATGTATAGGCATGTTTTTGTACCGGTTATGCCTTTTTATAGCACCTTCGGATATTTTACTCATTTTCAAATCAATATAATTTTTTACATGAGCGACAAATTACCGAATTGTCCTCATAAAAAATGTAGCCTGAAATATCAACTTTTGTTAGTGTTGCTCGATATATGAGCATCAATATCATGTAGTGGCAAAAAACGTGGAGACTTTGTATAACACCCAATATTTATGCCAAAACGCAAGCACACAATGAAAGGAGATGTGTCATTCAAGATACCCTTTAATGGTTACATTAGAATGGGTTTATTAAATTTTGTTCAACATTATGAATAAAGGAACCTACAAAATGTACTAGTAAGAAGAAATTCTATTTATTTGCTCATTATTTATATTTAATTTTCTATGCCATCAGGAATTGGTAATAAAAATCCCATTTTCGCAGTCGGTTAAGAATAAATAAAATACCTTCGGTAACCGTTAGAAAAAGTGTAAGATCTAAAGTGGTAACACCAAATGACTACATCTTGTAAAAAAAACAGCATAGTTGAAATGCATGACAACAGGTGTGTCATGTAACTAATAGCTAATCATTATTATTCCATCGTAATTGTTGTTGGTTGATATTATTGTTATGGACCTTTATGTGTGTGTGTGTGTTGTGTTGTTTCACTTTTATTATTGGATTTTAAATGCTTTAATATTTGATCCATATTATTTGATTTGATCATGATTTTAATATAATGATTATCAATAATTTGAAATTTGTATGTATGTATGTATGTAAGTAAAAAGCAATATAATAATATGTATATCAATATGTTGCTGTTGTTGTGATTTATATTTTGCATAGTGGTCCAATCAGTACACGCTTATACTTACAATCCAATTAACATAATATTTGCAAATTAATAACGAACACAGGCACCCGAATGTCTGCGTGCGTATGTGTAAATGAATTTTGAAATGGAAAGTAATGCTCTACTTTATTTTCCACCATCTAGCGAATCAGCTATAGCACAACACTAATAATACTATACATACGAGTGCTCGTATATACGTTTACTATAAACGTATATACGTTTATTATAAAGTATCGTACAATATTCATTTGGTATTTACTTGGTGGTCCATGTACGGTCAGTGCTCGATTATCGCTGTGGTTTATTGGTGGTGTTTTATTTTTTCTATTTATCTTTTATTAATTGCTTTTGTGGATTTGCTTCAACTTTGTCAAAATATGTAGATATTAGGTTTTCAAAATTAATATAATTATTGCATTAAACCAATGATTTATTGATTTAAGATTGGAATGCTCTGAATGATTGCATATAGTCACAGTTTACTGTGATGCAATTCCAATTGGAAAACTTGAATGATACTTACTGCACTATGGCATATGCAAATGTATATTTTGAAAAATAATTTATTGATAAATATATTTTTTTATGGTCATATTATTTTAACGCCTAACTTTTGAATAATTTTGAATTGCCATATATTAAGCCATTTTTCAACAATCGAAACATTATCGATGTTAATCAAATTTATACATTTATCAGCTTTAAGAAATGAAGTTGGATATATTATAATTTTATGCAATTTTATTTAGTTGTCTTTTTATATCAAGGGAAATTAATTCTTTTTGTGGACTTAATACTTTGAAAGATTTATAAATCTACTTAATTTCATTAATTTAATTTATCAGTTTTGCTCATCTATTTATAGCCATCGGTGACTTGTCATTTTTAAAATATTTTTTCTTATTGTAAAATAATCGTTATAATGTTGGGCTAGTAAATGTGAAACTCTTCAAAAAACCCATAAAAAAAAATAAAATAAATATGTGGCACTTAAAGCCCCAAAGGGCTCATTGGCCGAGCTTCTCTTCCATTACTGTTGTGCGTCTTAAATTTGTGACAGTATTAGAATGGACCTACTTATTTTAGCCGGTTCCGAACGGCAGAACACTTGTGACATCACTTTTTCTGAGCTTTGTCACAGAGTTCTATTAGAAGCTTTTTCATGGCAAGTTGTTACTGTCGGAAGAATTGCCAATTGCTTGCCGACAGGTGGGTACCGTTCGAAAGAAAAATCTTTTCGATATTAAATTTGTTATGCATCAGCCGGGTATTGAACCACGACCTACAGATCAGAAGGCGAACACACTAACCACTGAGCTACGGCACCCACCCCCCATACTATTAGTTATTTATTGCTATTTTTAAATGCAAATATTTAGATGGCAAAAAAAAGTGACATGAAATTTTAGAAATATACGACTTTACATATTTTACATTTACTGCTTGAAAAAGAGAACAGCGCTAAAAAGTATGTAAAGACAACTTTGCCAAAGTATTATACATAAAGAACTTCAGATTTGTTTGAAAAAATGCAATATATTTAATGCATATGTATTGTATGTCCATAAATATTTAATGTTCAAAAAATAATACAAAAAAAATGTATTCATTTTTTCTTTCATGTATATTTTTAAATAAACTTCACGCTCATCAATTTTATAATGGTGATGTTTTTGATAAATTTACCATATTTATTTATTTTCGAATATACGATATACCTTGCGAACAATCAATTGATAAATTATACTTAAATACTTAATATGAATATATTATAATTAAATAAAATATAATTTGCTTTCAAGTCAATAACACAAACTTCACATAAAACTTAGCAAAAATATGAAATCCATTAATTTTTGTTTGTTTTGACGACGAGTCCTAACGATCGCACTTATTCACTTATTCGTATAACGTACGAAACCGGTGACCGATCAGCAACATGCTAAGTTGAAGTGGCAAGTGACTTTCAATATTCGCCATAATATAGAATATTGGGCAATCATCCTCAATTAGTTTCTTGAATATTGATCATACTTTAAATCATAGAGTGGCACATGAATTTTTTTAATTTGCAAATGGCTAAATTCTTCTATCTAGCCATTGTTTTCCTTTTGACGTTGTTCTATATATCTATGTTACAGTTTAAGACTTGCATAGGAATGCGTAAGTGATGCATAATATTATTTAGTTGAATATGGATTTTCCGATTTTATTTCCATACACTTTGAAGACAGCAAAAATCGGAAATATTGCACTAACACTTTTTGTAATTTTAGAACCATTAGGGAATATGTTGGAAATGCTGCACCTCAGTTTTATTCCTTCAAGCCAGTCATGTTCCTTATTTAATACTTTGATTCTGCTGTTCTGTTTGATTACTAAGGAGAGAGCAATAACCGATGATTCTGCATTTAAGAAGTTCCATCTTTCTTTAATATAAATATATTGAAGGAGTGCACCTCCACCTGGTCTACCCTTACAGAAGGCAGCGTTAATCCGGATTAACAATTTAATTCGAATTAACTCAGGCATTAACTGCAGCTAATCCGCATTAACTATACGAGTTCATTCTCAAAATTAAAAAGGATTAGGACAATTTTCGATGGCAACACCGCTGACAAATTTCTATTGTGAATTTTTCTCGATCCAACTTACAAAACAATAGGTGTGTTCGCTTATAAAAAACTTTCAACAATTGTTAACAGTTTCCGACATGAAAAACGTTGGCGACCAAATAAATCCAGCTGTCAATTACGAACTGTGAATGTCAATTTACAAGTTTCTGATAGTTTTCAGTTCATGTACTTCTTGTAGATTTTCTCATATCGAAAGTGACAGATGACAGAAATTGATAGTGATAATAATGTAAGTGAACAAACCTAATAAAACAGCAATTAGCCGTTTAGTTAATCCGCAATACTGCCGTCTGTCAGGTTAGTATTTTATGCGGATTAAGCACCGTTAATCCGGATTAACACTGCCGTCAGTCTAGGCTATAAGAGATGGCGAGAATGTTGGACGTTCAGCTCTACTGCTACATAATTATTTTAGAAAAGTTATTTAACGTTATGTAATTTGAACTGCAAATTTTATTTTGAAGAATATATCAGTCGATTCATTGTGGTATGGACAGAATATTATACTAAAATTAGATGAAGGAGAAGAAGAAGAATTTTTCTAATATCTGTAAGCAGAACCTGGCAGGTCTTGTTATACCCTGCATAATGCAATATGCATGGTATATTCATTTCGGTCAGATGTTTGTGTCCACTTGAAGGAATCTCCGGAGATATAGACATAGATATATATTCGTGATCAGCGTCCGTCCGTCCGTCCGACCGTCCGTCTGTCACCTGGCTGGTTCGCACGATAACTTGAGTAAATATTGAGCTATTTCGATGAAATTTGGCATAAGTAATCTATGATCCAAGGGTACGGAGGGGATTGATATTGGGCATGATCGGTCAATAACCACGCCCACACCAAGCATTCAAAGCGACTAACCTCGAAATTTTCAAAATCTTTAACTTGCTATAACTCACATAATATACCACTTCGGACAACAATATTTGGCACATAGACTTATATTATACTACTATATAACCTCGCCAAAAGTGGTTGAGCCACGCCTACTTTTTAGCGTAGCTCTCATACAAAGTGTCTGTACTTCTTTTAAATTGAAACAGCTGTAACTTCTACAATCTTCTGTCCAGAATAACCATAATTGGCACTTAGATTAACATGTCAGTGAGAAATAATATGGCAGAAAATCAGTGTGCCACGCCCACTCCTTCATGAGTCTCCCATACAAAGTCAAGGGAATTAAACTAAAACTTTTAAGCTCCATAACTTACAAACCATTTAGCGTAGGACAACGAGATTTAAGGTATGGATTAGTACTATACGAGCAACTTGGCTCACAGAAAATGGGCGCACCACGCCCATTGTTTATCGTAGCCCCCATACAAATTTTAAATTGAAACAGCTGTAACTTCGGCAATCTTCTGCCTAAAATAACCATAATTGACACTTAGATTAACATCGTAGTCGGAAAAAATCTGGCAGAAAATCAGTGTGCCACGCCCACTCCTTCATGAGTCTCCCATACAAAGCCAAGGGAATTAAACTAAAACTTTTAAGCTCGATAACTTACAAACCATTTAGCGTAGGACAACCAAATTTAAGGTGTGGATTGATATTGAAAAATTAATTAGATGTACCAGAAAGAGATACGTCACGCCCACTTTTTATATAGCTTCCGTACAAAGTCTCGGATTTATCTTAAACATTAAAACAACCATAACTTACTAATTAATACGTCTAGGTCAACCCATTGCAACCTATGTAGTTTAGTATTATAGGCAGAAATTGATCCTCCAAAATTGGTGAGGTACGCCTGCTTCTTAATGTAGGTCCTATACAAAGTAGTGGAAGAAAAGGATGGATATACGAGCAAACTTTTTATATATACCTCTACATATGCAGGGTATAATTTGGTCGGCCCCAGCCGACTGTAAGGAGATTTTTTTCTTGTTTTCCTTAGGCTTGAACCTAGTTTGCACTAATTAAACCATGATTTATTCCGGAATATTAACACTTCTTCCTTCTTATAGTGTTACATTTACCACGAAAAAAACTTTTGAAACACTTATGTACAGAATTTCTCAGAATGTCACAATCGGTTAATAAAAAAATTTTTTTGTCAGATTTCAATACATTGTTTCGCGGATCTGTTAGTGCAAAATATGTATATATGTTTGTAAATATGCATATATGTATGCAATTATAGGTAGAGGCTAAAATATATAGAAAGAGAGAATAGACGAAGAACAATTCATACAATCACATGCATTATAAGCAAATGACAATTAATGTCATTAAATAGCTTCAACAAATGCGATTGACTAAATGTGACTAAATTAATGCCAATTAACACATGCACATGCCACGACAAACCACAGGCGACCACATTCAACTGAAAGGAATTGTCAATAGTACTACCAAGTACTAAATAATACGGTAATTACACTAGCAGACGTATGCTATTTTGAACAAATTATTAGTGTTTGAACGTGTTACATTTGCTGGCGGACGCTTGTTTATTTATCATTTCAATGAAATACATACACGATTTTTAGCGTAATGTTGGAGTTGCATATGTGGCATACGAGTACATTTACAATTTAATAAATTTTATCTCTGGCCATACTTCATACTTATCTAGTAGTCTATATACGTGTGGTTTATATGTAGACTGATTACATATCTGGAACAACTGTTATGAAATATTTGATTTTTTTTTGTCAAACACTTTCTAAGCATAAAATAAATAATAAAAATAAAATTATTAACTTCACCATCCAGATACTTAAAAAGCATATACTTACAATTATGGTGGAGTGTGTGCAGTTAGTAGCCAATGATTATACTCATAAAATGGCAATGTGTAAATAGTGTTTTTCTTATGACCACCACATTATGTTTGCTTTCAATTGGATATTTACGCATATTTGAAGATACGAACTGGTATTATTTTGGTAGCAAGTATTATAATGTGCTTACATACACTGCTATTTATATACGAATATATGAACATTTGGAACTTGTTGCACGATACGCTTTAAAAGTTTCCATATAAAAAAAAAGCATCACTTTAATTTTAATTGCTTTTGGTGTTGTTATTGTTAATATAGTGTTTACGTAAAAAGGCGTGTGCCTAAGACATTTTATTACATTCAAATGTAAAAGTGAAAAAATTCCTTCATTACTCTATGTATCATAAAAATAAAAATAGAAACGGAGATATAAAAACACTTGTTGCTTAATGCTTGCTAACCATTGGCGCTCTTCTTATCTTTGTTACGCTTGACATCGCTTACGATAGATAGCTTCCAAAAATGTTAAAGCATGCAATAAACAACTATGATATTTATATGAACATTGTCAAAATTGAATACAAAGATTTGATGAAGTGTTAAATTGATAATTTCGTCGGATTGTAATGCTATTACAATGTTACTTAGGATGCATATGTAAACGAAATTGAAATTTGTACGAATGCATTTCCTAAAAAAAATAAATCCAACCTGTTAGCTTAATTCATATAGAAAATAATGTTAACGGACTGCTAGTTATTTTAGTCTAAAATTGTTGAACTCTCAAACTTGGCAGTGAATTATCGCGTGGCAAATATATTATATATGCTTACATAAATGTTAATTAGTTGGCATTGTAAAAATATTATTAATCTGTTTCTTCTTCTTCTTCTTCTTCTTTACCTTTTATAGATATAAATGCACTATGTACAATATATTTCCTTATAAGTTCATTAAAATTATAATTAAAAATAAAAGAAAATTTGTTATGAAACTTTCCCGCTAACATTGATCATTTAAAAGTAGATATTAGTTACATTATTATATGATCATTAAATGAATGAATGTGGGCATACAAATTTAATTAAATAATAAATAGTCAAAATAATAATGTATGTATTTTATGAAATATTATATGTATCACTGTGTGTGGGCAACTCATTGGGGAGTTTCGCAATTGTACAATTTTATCTTAATCAACTTCTCTAAGAGCTCTGGTCAGACAAAATTTATTGATTGCTAAAGTGTATTCATTTTTTAATATAATCTCCTAAAACTCCAATACACTTAGCCGAACGTTTTTTTAATAATTCTATTCATTATTAAATTACAAAAGTCCGCAAAATATACACTTACGGTTGCAATAGCCTTGTCAATGAATGTAAAATACCTCCAAACACGAGAATCAAATGTGAGTCTATGAAGTCACTGGATGTTCAGGCAATTCGTACCACTAAAACATCTTTGTATTTCCAAAATGATGCAATTCCTCACATTTTCTTGTATATATTAAGTTGACAACTAAGAAAGTACCGATTTCACACATGGATGTTTCTGACTGCACATATTTTTGATGCCGTTTGCCAGCGTTATGCTTTTTACATTCTGATATTGGTTAGCTGTCTCACTTCCCTTGCTTAAGAAACAAATTGAATATATTTTTATTTCAAGATGATAGTTTGGGATCAGTTTGTGTATGAAAACATCGGCAATTTCTTTCTTGTCAATCCTACTTACACGGGCTTTAATCTATTACTTTGAGTGTTCTTTTATGAAGCGTCTCTTGAAAACCATTTTATTTTTCTTAAAATGATATAAACAGGATTGAGAAGTACGCATTTGAATGCAGCATTCCTTTTTGCAGCAATTATTTGTCATGTCAAATATGATCAAGGCGTTCTTTTAAAATGCCCCAATGGTCTCGTTTATCATCTAACACCTCATCATGGAGTTATGGAAAGATTTTTGCCGTTGTGTCACTTTTTGGATGTCTATCGTGCGCTTTAACTTCAATGCTTATATAACCATTTTTATTTTATATAACCATGTTTAAATTCATTATTTTATGTTTAAATTCAGCAATTCATATGTTGCATATGAAGATGGCACATTCACATAACACATTGGACCTATTTATGTTGGATTTTGAACTTTTTTGAGCTTTGTAACAGTGCACTTTCGAAAACCAGTCGAAAGAATTGCCAATTGTTCCTCGCAGCTAAGGACCATACGTTTACTCATAAATCTGTCCCCACCGAGATTAGAACAAAATCTACTAATGGAATATTGAAGTCAATGAAAAAATAATTTGACTTTATTCTACAACCAAAATAGGATGGCTGGATCTTTCATTTGAGTTAAAATTTGACTTCACGACATACTACATCCATATATGATCATACTTAATACTTTAGATTTTATTCAAAATATATCGTCGGTGCATACGAAGAAAGACGCACGAGTGTTTTAGCGACGAAAAGACATTACATTCATAGTACACGATATCGTGTTCCTTTGCTAATTATATTTACGCCCCTTTCTTCGTCGTCAATTATATTTACACTCCTTTCTTCGTCGTCAATTACATTTACACGTCTTTCTTTGCCGTCAATTGTGTTTACGTGTCTTTCTTCGCAGAAGTTTTTTACTCGCCTTCTTCGCTGACAATTCTTCAGCTCGCGACTTTATTCGTATGCAGCGACGATATAGTAGTGGATTTTAAGCTGGATCATTAGGTCAATTTTTTTAGCCAGCCCAAGTAACCGCATTTGTTTGTTGACAATTCATACGTCTTCTTCATTTCAAGATTTATTAATCGATTAGAGATCAAAGGCATATAATAAGTTGTTATAGATATAAATGGTAACATTTAAGAGACTTTTGAATTGAATTGAATTTTGAATTGAACAATCATTTTCATAGAGACTAAAGAGCAAACTTGTGCTAATTTATACAAAAAGTATTACACAATCTCTAGGTTTTTCCTATATATTTGCTAATAGCTTTGTTGTAAATCAACATAGGTACAGATTATGCGTACATGTTCTAATTTACCATGGTGATTGAATGAATAAACTATTCATTTTCCAAACCCATTGAACAGGTTAAACAGTTTTTTTTCTTTCAATGAATGAATAAACATAAACAATTCAATGCATTATTATTTGTTCAATCAAGTTTGGGCTTTGTCTTGAGACTTCATGTCTGAGTAGCAATTTTAAACCTACAAATAAAACTGTTTGAAATATCTATTAAACTATTCACTTGAATACAATTAATGTCTTTTTGGAATTTTTATATATATTTGTACATGTAGATGTATAATTGAACATTATTGTTGTTGTTGTTATAGGGTACGTAGTTTCCTTTTATTTTTATATACCCCCATATATTTGTATGTTTCTTACAATTATGTGCATACTATTAAATAAATATTTAACCAAGAGCCCACAATAATAGTATATAAAAACAGCAATAAATAAATGAAGAAAAAAAAATTCAGCAATCACAACGTATAGTATATAGCATTGTATTGAAGACATACATACACTTTATGCTCATGCAAGGCAGGTTATCGTAATTTTATGCAAGTATTTTATAAATCTTATAAGTGAGCAAATAAATGCTTTTGTGTGTTATTGCACTGGTATTAATACATATAAGTACATATATATGTAGTTGCAAATATACAAGTATGTGGTTGTTGGTATTGCATGTGATTTTCATATGGTTGAACTTAATGATTCAAATGTCACAATGTTTGAATGCAATTTTTAACTTAACGTGGTGTTTATTGGCGTGCTATTTTTCTTTATTATTATTATTATTTATTTATTTTCACAATTTTTTATTTCATTTTTTCAATCCTAGTGTAGCGTGGCTAATATGGTAATAATGAAAAATATAATAAATAGCTCAGTAAAAATACAAACATAAATATTAGCAATTTCAAGCTCGTGTGCACTGTTATATTTCTTTTAAACCCGATCAAAGGGTTATACTTTTTTAGTCAAACCAAAAGAAATGACACATTGCGGTTGACAAATAACTTTACCTTTGTCCATGGTTAATGAATTTAATTAAATTAATAATAAATTCAAAATAAGCCCTTATTACAAATGCTGACTTTTCAGAATTTAAAAAACTAAATTAATTTTGGTAAAACCTGCCGCTAAGTAGTATAAATTATAACTTAATAAGAATATATAAAATGGCGTAGAGTGCATATATACACATTTCTATATAGCCAGCATGAATATATCGTCGATCTGGAATACAGGGCGTAAATAATTCAGGTCATTTTTAAGTACACACACCGAGAAGAGATGAATGTATTTGACGTTTCTTTTATGTACGCATGTCTATTTCAGAAATATTAGTACTAAGGTTGTAATTTTTAAATAAATACCTAAATACCGCACCTAAATAAACCATTATTAACACAACACAGCATCCAGCAAATAACCTTGTATAATTAATGCTGATAAATACTTCAACATTATTACCATTAATTTCTTGTGTATTATATTATTTCTTTAACTTCTTTTTATTTACTCATTTATTATCGTCATAGTAATTAACATTTAATTTTTTTTTTGCCTATATTATTTATTAAACAACAAATACAGTAATAATATGAGAAAATATAAAAATTATGCAAATATTGAATTGATGGAATTTATTTATTTTTTTTTTAAATCTCTATTTTTTCTATTTATAATCATAATCAAGATTTGATTTATAAATTAATATGTGCAATATTTTGCAACATATACATATGTGCTTAATTTTTCACTAAACTCTTTGTGTATTTTTTGTGTCATTGTTATCGTCTTCCACTTGTGAATGAGTGTACTGTTTTTTTTTGTTTTTGTTTTTGAGCAAAATAAATATTTGTACTAAAAATTCAATTTTTACATGAGATGATTTTTTTTTATAATCAACATCATCGGATGATGATCATGATGCTGACCTTTTATGTCGTACTATTTAATATCTAGCGCAAAAGTATATACACAAATATTAAGGCAGATATTATGAATATGAATTTTGATTAATAGAAATCCAATGTGTCTACAATATGTGTATATATACATATTTGTCACAGATTATGAATGATACAATTGAAAATCGAGGAAGTTAAACACATACAAATTAACACAAATCATATTTTTTATGGTTAGTTTTCCATATTCATACAATAATTTATACAACATTAGAAGAAAAAAAAAAAAGCTAAATATTTTCGCTTCAGTTTATAATGATTTGCAAAACATTTCGATTTTAGCGGAAATTATTGTTTAGCCAAAACTAGCATAACTTACAATTTTTCTATTTATATACAGAAGCAAATGTGATTATCTGAATTAACGCTAAATCCGAAATATTTTAATAGTCGCGAACCAAGGCTTAATTTATATGAGAACACTATTTAGAGCATTTGTGTAAGGCTTTGACAAAGCTGATTGGAAAAGTGACGCTTATAATCGTAATTTTTACAATTTAGTATAACACATCCGCAAAAAAATTCATAGGATGACACATAGGTATAACGTCGCCACTAATGAAAGAAATATTTAGGAAGCACCGATCTTCAAACGATATCTTTCAATTTCAACAATGTTACTTCTGTGATTTTGAAACAAAGGATCGAAAGAATTTCGTGTGTTAATGTTTCATAGCTTTTGGATGGGAAAAAGGCAAAGCTTGGCTTGATCTGTTATTTGGACCCTGGTCCATCGAGACAAATGATAGTATGAAGAGTGTATTGTTAAGTAAGGTCGAATTTAACCAAAAAATTGTTTTTTTATTAGCTATCCTACGAACTTTGTAGCCAATGTGTTGAAATGTAGCCGAAAATGTAATATATTTGTAGTATGAAAAAGCGTCTGAAAGAGCTCTGTGACAAAGCTCAGAAAGAATAATGCCAGAAGTCATATACTATTCGTGCAAAATTTAATTGTGCCAACAATACTGGATGAGAAGCTCGGGCAGTTTCTTCTTTAGTATATGTAGTCAAAGTTAGAATCGGCGTTTTGACAGATTTTTGTCAAACTCTAACAAATTCTAACTTTAACTTCAACTATATATAATTCACAATTGAAGATGTTTTTGGGGTTGGCCCTCGAGGCTTGAAATAAATGATTAGATCTCGATATCATCTTAACATCTAACCCCAATGCATACATATTTAGTTCTATGTACTTGGATATAAAAAAATAAATAAATATGTTGAACTTATAAGCCCCGAGGGGCTCTTTGGCTGAGCTTCTCTTCCATTACTGTTATGCGTATAAAATTGTGTACAGTATTAGAAGGGACATACTTGTATTTTGGCCGGTTCCGAATGGCGGAACTCTTGTCACATCACTTTTTCTGAGCTTTATCACAGAGTTCTTTTAGAAGCTTTTCCATGGCAAATTGTTACAGCCGGAAGAATTGCCAATTGCTTGCTGATAGGTGGGTACCGTTTGAAAGAAAAATCTTTACAATATTAAATTTTTTATGCTTCAGCCGCAGATTGAACCCACGACATACAGATCAGAAGGTCAACACACTATCTACTGAGCTACGGCACTCACTTGGATGTGTATTGCAAATTTGTTGGGCGTATTTGCTTACTACTGGGTAGAATATACTAATATTACCCGATTTTTAGCGACAATAATATTGTGATAGCACATGGTATGGCGAAGTTTTTGTCTTCATTTAAAGCAACAAAAAAAAAATTCTGTCGAAAATTTAATACACTAAAGGTTAACGCACAACAAATAATTCTTTATTTGGAAATTTCAAATGCAAATTTTGAAAGATCTCGCCAGTTGTACGATGTCAAATCAAAGGGACAAATACTCGCAATTAAATCAAAGAATCATTCAACTATGAATTGCTCATAGGTGGTACTGCTGTAATTGATATTATGAATATTTTATGTTGTTACTTGCATCATATGCAGGATGTATAGGCGTATGTATACGTCTGATAATAGTTTGTGACTTTTTTTGTCTTTATGTTTTGTCTTTTTGCATAAAATTGTCTGACAAAAATGATGTAACAACAATAACAATAACTGTTGCAACATAATAGCAACAATATTATTTCAGACTTATACCTGTACGTGTACGTGTTATAACGTTAACTTTGCATGTATGTATATATGTAGGTACATACAATTTGATTAATAAGTGTGTGCGAAAATTGTCTGTACATAGTGTCATCAACGTCAGGCAACATCATTCATCAGAAGCAGATAGAAGCAAAAATAATGCCAACAAAAGTACAATAATAAACAACAACCACAACACCTTTTTATCAATACTAAACAACAACAGCTAACATGAAGTGCCACATTTTACAGTTACCACGTTCAAATGGTTGAAGAAAAAAAAAACCTAACAAGCAATAACAACAGCATCAACGGTAATGTACTATACGTACATAAAAAAAAAATTACTTATATTCCTATGTACGTAGTTGTGCATACACAGTGTATATATATGTAATTATTGTAAGTACAAAAACAAACAAACAACAACAACAAAACGCTTATTATAAAGTAACAATTAAATGAATTCGTCTTTACTTGTTGTTGATGATGATGATGATGATGTTGATTGTGATGTCAGTTGGTACTTTTGTTGGCATATTAAAAATAAGATGATAACAATTACAATTAAAACGATGACATCCTTAACGGCAATGTTGTTCATCTATTCATAATATCTATTAGTGGTAAATGATTTACGTAATCAAATCTGTCGATTTTCTGCTTCTGCATATGCTTTATCTTTATTTGTATTTGTATTTGTATTTATGTATATTGCGAAAAGTGTTACTTGTATTGCAAACTGCAACACATCAGAAGGTGCGCAATCGCATTAAAGCACGCATGCGTGAAGTAGACTTGTACATAAATACATATTTTGAGCGCGTGTGTGCATTTCCCCTCCATAACCGTTTAATTGTATTAGTTGTCTATCATTAATTATATTCATATATTTTTGTGTAACTTTAAGAATACGAGTATATGCCTTTATAAATATATTTTTTTTTTTATTTTCCATGGAACACTTTACATTAGATGTAACGATCCATGCATGTATATATGGTTAATGTATATATGTATATAAGAATATATGCAGAAATATAGCAAGTTCCTATATACGAGTATGTTACCCAAGTGTATAAAATTCGATTGTCGGAAAAGTATTGTCGTATTATTTATAGCCTACACCCTACAAGTGTCAGATTTTGATAAATAGCAGTTCAAACTTCATTTAAGAAAAAAAATTGTTTGATTTGATCTGATAGTTCGGTTTTTATTGTATCAAATTGAAAACGGACTAATCATTCGAATGCCCACCAGCGTTTCATAAAGCTGAAATTCATCAGCTCAAAGGAGTCCGCCTCATCAATCGCATTGAAAATGACCCGTTCTTGTATCGTATTGTGGCCGGCGATGAAATATCAATTTTTAATAATAATTTTCATTGTAAGTGATCTTGGTGCAGTAACGAAAATGCTACACGAAAGTGCTTCCAACATCCAAAGTGCATTAAGTGACAAGAGTTTTTGTGTATCGGTCGAAAAATGCTTATCCAGAACACGAGTTTTTAAATGGCATCAACGATTTAAAATAGGCATAGAAGATGTGAATGATGATGAACATTCAGCTCGACCATGTAATGCTATTACTGAATAAAATATTGAAAAAGTACAGTATTTCAGTTGATGCAGACTTTTTTGAATAAATAAAATTATTTTTGTTAAATTGAATTCAACCAATACGGATGTAGTGGGTGCAGTTCGATTATTTATTGGAAAAGATTTGCCTTTCTATGAGCTCATCATTTTACTTTCTGAAATATATATCATTATTTAAGCTTTGTTGTATGTATATAAATATTAATAATTGATTAAGTCTAGTTATGACTCTAAAAATGCATCATGATTTTTCCGACAACATATATGGTTATGATTTTATGTACTTATAAGTATAAAAAATTATGGCTCAGTTATTTGGTTGAATATTTGAAAGTTCAATTCGATGATAACGTTGGCTGGTTGGTAACTACATAATATGTATAAAAGTACATACATCAAGTTTGTACGCAATACCATATGATTTAATATCACAAACGTAATAAAAAAAACCTTCAAAATCATTAATGAAGGTATCGTACTGTTTTAAAATAGTAGCTGTATATTACTTTTACTACTGAAAATATAAAAGTGTTGAAAAAAAAAAAAATAAGAAAAATAAGAAAAAAAAAAAATATATATATATATAGCAATAATTGCAGTCTACTGTATATTTCTGCATGTCTATTCACATGCAAGTTTTTATTTAACAAAAATTGTGGAAAATCACAAGAAACGCAAGCAAACATTTTTAATTATAAGCAATAACTCGGGATATACAAACATACATATACATATGTTTTAACAACAGTGTTAATTAAAGAGTTTAATGAATATAAAAGAAAATATTAATGAATTTGTTAAAAATGTTGTAATAATAATATCTATTTGTATGTGTATTTGTTGTAAAGCTTTTTGAAAAGATGTAGGTAGAATTGACAATTTTTTTGCCATCAGATAGGCACCATTCGAAAAAACAAAATTTTGTCACATTTACGCTACAGTTGATTCAGAGTTCGACCTTGTCTAGTTTGCCTGCGCTGGCTATGACAGCCGAAAATAAATACATTTGTATGAGTACAAAATTAGATATGTAACGAATTGAATTTCTTATTGTAAAAGCAACTCTGAAAATAATAACGACTTTTTGGACAGATTTTTGTGTGCAAAATTTGTTTTAAAAAATTCTACACTTCTTCTTGATTTTGACTACGGCTATTCGTCATTGCCTTTAATTGATTTATTAGTTTATTGTGAATTTTCTCTTTTTTTTTAATATATAGGCAAAACTTTTAATAGGTTTTAAAAATAACGTTATCACAATGAATCGAAATTTTGTTTAATAAAAAGTTACAAATCTACTATAAGCTTTGTGAATTTGATTTTCAAATATTCAATGCGGGCTCCGACGATATTACATATCACTGCAATCGTTGTGACAGTTTTAGTGCTTCCATTGATGCTTGACCACTCTTTATATAAATTTCCTTCAAAACTTTATTTAATTATTCATATGTTTCATTCAAGTTGAAAAAATGAAACATATTTCAGGGTAACAAATACAAAATAGCACAAATATACGTTAAGAACTGATTCTTGATTTTTATATTGTCATTATCAGTTCTTGTATCTCCTACAGGAGCATATGACCTCAATAAAGCATTTCCATTTAGTCCTTCTCTTTTTGTTAACACCTTTAGTTCATTCCACGAATATCCAGATTCGTCGATTTCTTGAGGTTTTCAATCAGGAGCTTGTCGGCAAACTTCACTTGCGTCTTTCCGCAGTATATGATCTAGCCATCGCCACTTCCGCAATTTCAGATTGTAGTTAGTTGGATATTGGTTTCATATCGCATATATTATAATAGTAAGTAATTGAACTGAAATGATCGAACATTGAGTTTGGTTAAGTTAATTTAATGCAGCCGTCAGTAACAAAATATGTTATAACTTGCGATATAAGTACATTGTAGAAACTTAAGACGGAACTAATAAAAAATCTAATTATTATTATAATGATAAAGATTTCTTTCTTTTTACAATTTTTCATCTCCAATTTTTTTATTACTTATCCTATGTTGCTCTGTGTATATAAAGTACATATTTATATAAATCTAATGTATATAAGTACATTTATAGTTCAGACTCATATTATTGTTGTGTCATTGCACTGGTATGTATGCATCATTGTTGCAACCATCATACATCGAATCACCAATTTCATGCTGGAAATGTAATGAACTGTTTTTCTTTTACACCACAAACAATTAACATAAAGAAAAAACAAAAAAATTTAAAAACACGGCAAAAAAAAAACGAATGCATGAAAATTATTACCTTGCAATAAACTTGAATCGAAGAGAAACAAGTGAAAGTGAAATTTTTGCATTTTTTGTTTGTTTGTTGATATTTCTCGTAAATATTTTAGCAATGGACCAATATGACCACAAACAATCAATGAATAAGCAAAGTATACTATCAAACAACAATTGTAAAATGAAATAAAAAACAAAAAGAAGACGAAGAAAAAGGAAATAGTTACTCATATTCCATAATAATAGTTAATACAAAAATAATTGAAAAATCTTGTTATAAAATGTAATTTTGAAAATATGTCTACCGTAATAAATTGGAAATACATCTTGTAATATAAGCACATATTTCATTGTACATTTCAATGTGGTTACTGCATGTGGCATTTTTATGCGTATCCTTCTACCATCATTGGCAGTACATTGGCGAAATGCCAATACGAACGCTGATCGATATTGCTTCCATGTATGCCGGTTTATTATTGATTTCATGTTTTATTGCAATTTTAAGATATCATTGTTGTTGTTGGAGTTGTTATTACAATCACTGTCCATATGGAATTAACGTCAGTGTACTTGCTGTTTTAGTGATTTATAGTAATTTTGTTGTTTTACGAGTTGTATTGTGATAATTTACAATAAAAATTGAAAATAAATAATAAAAAAAAATGTTTAAAAACTAAAAAACCAACAGGAAATATTTATACATACGTTTTATAAATATATTGTATACAATGATGCAGAATGGAAAGTTGAAATATCTGGGAAGTATTATAGTACAGGTTATAACATAAACATGGTCTAGTTAAACAAAATTACATACTAGGAATTTGCAAGACACCCCCAAAATGTGGCTATAACACAGTCAATTATGACAACCTCCACTATAACACTTCCCAGTTATTTCAGCTGTCTAACCGTGTTATTATTATTCGTTAAATTTAGTTAAGCAACATTGAGTATAATTTGTAAAAGAAGCATTTTATATCAGCAAAAATTTTGTAATTTTTATCAATTTATGAGAATGAAGCAATTCTGGTCCCTGAATTTTTAATTTAGTTTAAAAAACGTTTTGAAAATAAAACGACTGGAGTAAGGGAGTGTATGGTATCCTAATAAAAGCTAAGAGATCTTTTGGTGAGGCATATTTGATGTCAGACATACTCCAGTCTGGTAATAGTTAATGCCGGCAGTAGCTAAGGATATGCTTAGGAGTTTCATAATTTTCCAAAATAAAGACGACAAGCCGTCTCCTCAGATAGACCTATTTTATGAAGGTAATACTCGATTGTTTGATGACTAGAAAAGAAGCTTGTGTGTCCTGGAAACTGCATTTGGGATGGTTCTTATAGCAGTTCAAGGGGTTTTTGCATAGTTCTCAATCAATGACCGGATGGAAGATCATGAAACTCAAAACTTTGGTTATGGACCGATGTAGTGAAGTACTGAGGAGTTCTCTGGCTAGTTCGCTTGCATTCACAATAGCAGTAATTAACAAAAAAAAGTTTTTTAACTCAAAATCATTGGGAAGATTCTTACTTTGTGATGGAAGCTTCTGCTGAAGACAAAGCATATTTTTCAATGAAGATGAAATTTTGCACTCTATTTGCTGGCCCAAAAGTGCACTATTTATAATAATTATTTCAACCAGTCTAACTAGTAATATGATACAAAGTAGCTTGTATACAAAAATATTTGAAAACTCATCTACTTTTTAAAAAATATTTGCTCTATGTATTTGTACTTTGTAAAACCAAAAATATTTTCATATTTATGGAATGCTTCATTTATTTTGTCGTTTGGAGAATGCTATTCTTGTTGACCTTTAAACAACCCTTTTCCAAAGTTTGGTCCTCATAAATCGGTGTATTTAGTGTTTCTTACTAGACGAATACAATCATTCATGTGTGTTATTAAGTTATTTAATAATTGTATAGAAAAAATGTTTTATATGTTTTCGTTCCATATCAAATAGCATTATCCGCCAAATTACCTGTGCAATTAGTTTAAAATTAATTTTATGTCGATGTATTTTTTTTTCGCATTAAAATTAAATTTGTAACAGTTTAGTGCTTTAGCACATCAGACAATTTTAATTTAATTTTCTCTTTTTTCACTTTTCCGAACATAAACAACATGAAAAATTGTTTAACATTGTAAGGATGTAGACAAGCGTATTGGCGTATCGCGCAACGTATATACGCTTAATCATAAACATATTGGTATGTCATGGATCGCTAACAGAGGATCGCGCAACGCGAATAAATTAATTAATAGAGCACTAGAATAAATTAATAAATAGAGCCTAAATTAATTCATACATCGTAGTATTTAAGTATGTTATATGATATTTAAGCTTATATGTAGAGCTTTCGAATTTTAAATTGCCATTCAACTAATTAAGAAATTGTGCAAATTTTAAATAATACATGTGGATATATCTGTGGTAAAAAGCAGTAGCCGATTAAGTCGTTTTAAAAGTTTGAAGAAAGTTTTGAGAAAATGGAGAAAAAACCCAAAAATATATATTCATTAAATGTCATTTCCGTCGAGGAAGAAAGAACCCAAATTTCCATTTTTAATTACAGGTAATTCCTAAAATTATAAAATTCGTCCAACTAATTGAGTTTTTGTTGATTTACCGCTTTCTCTCAGAAATTTAAAAACACTATATAAAATTCAGAAAATTGACTTAAGCGGTTACTGCTTTTGACCACAGATATGCGGTTCTAACTAAGTAAGAGTGTCGAATACAATACGATTAATAGTAATTTAACTAGTTAAAAGATAAATTTGATAATTAGGCAAAAAAAACCTATTGAGACGATTTAATTTCTGTATTGTAATTTCCCAAAAGTCGTCAAAAAAAATATACACGAACAATATATCTAGACCATGATATTTGTAAATAAAATTAATTGAGCAACACAAATTTCTCATATTCAATTTTAAATATACTAAATATCAGTGAATTTTCTGCAATTTTCCATACATTTCACATACCTCAAAAGGAGATCGATAGACGTCCGGGATGCAGATTCAATGGAGCGCTATGGTGAAAACTACGACTGGAAGAATTCAGAATAAATAATTACCAAAAAATCAGAAAAGGAGTATACAGCCAGAATAGTTATCATGCACAACATCTACGACCGACGTTCCAAACAACCGGAAGAGGGAGAAATGCTAATTATATAACTTCCTCTGCATATGTCTGGCTCTATAGAAGGCAAGATTGAGCACTCTGCCTACGCCACTCTTCGATAACCTTGAAAAGCTGTCCAGGACAACTTAAACTAAACGAAATGGGTATAAATCGTTTGGATACAAAACAGCCCCAACGAAAAGGCAACTTATGAGGTGGTAGAAATGATCATTTTAACCAACCAATTCATTGGTGTAGCTGGAAAGCTTATGTGTTACAATAATTAGCAAATATATGTGCGGCAAATGGATATTACTAAATCGATACACCGGAATTCGGCGAAAAAATTATTATTGCAATACTTTTATAAGATACACAACGCGTTTTTGGTTATCAATTAAAGCAAAATAAATTTGATATTCGGTAAAAATGTAATGTATGTAGTTTGCATTTTTGCGATTCTCTTAAGTAGAACATTAAAAAACTATTCGATCTGTGAAATATCTCTATTACGTAAAAACTCTATAGTAAAAACTTGGATTTTGAGGTGCTCGGCTCTATAATTTATTTCTTCTGGGTTCATTTAAGAAGATCGGAAACAAAATAAGTGCAATAAATTCAAAAGTAAATTTCTTTCCGTTGAAATGTATAAAAAGTAAGTGTATGAATGTTTTCGAAAACGAAAAGAACTATACTTAGTAACTACTGGAAAGAAGCAATTATGTAATTTTCAAAGATAAAACTATTTTAAATTTGTAGCATTTAATTAATAGCCTTCTTTTAATTATTTTCAATTGAAATTTTGTTTCCCATCATAGTACTTAATTGTACAACACTACCCATACAAATTACGTGTATAAACGTTTTACATAAAATATGATTAATTAACTGCAAATTGATAATTACGTTTTTTTTATTCCATTTAAATATCCTGTACAATACTTTGAAAGAAAAATAATGTTTTTTTTTTGTTTCATAATTTTGAAATTTTATTTCGTATTTCACATAATTGTACTTGCATTTAAAATTGCATTACGACATTTTATTGTATGCAAGCAACAATAATACAAATAACAATATTAATAACTGGAATTTTCTTATTGTTATACTTTTAGATGATAACCATGATATTGTTTTATCTTTTTTTATCTCATTTGATACGATTAGCATTGTTATCCATCCATCAACCATTGTCATGGATTTGACATTGTTTGGACATGTATGTAAATTCTATTCTATTACGTTTTATGTTACAATTTTCTAGATTCGCTTTTACGCATTCGTCGTTTGTGTATCATATTTTAACCGGATTTCAGTCTTTGCTATTTATAACTAGTTGTCAGCTGTATTGATATTCACTTTGATTTATGCTTAAAGGAGAACCACTTGCTCGTGTGGTTACAGGTTATCTCCGAAGCAATGGCAGACAACATGGTTGACATCGCTTGCTGATCTAGTTTATACTCTCCATTGTAAAATGAAATTGAAATTTATGTTGTTATAAATATTAAATTACAACTTTTGATTTTGCAATACACGAACACATACATCTACACACACATGTACCACCATGCTGCTTGTTGGAATTTTTATTCACATAATTTGCATTTAATTCCATCTCGTCACAAGGTGACACAATGTTACACTTTTTGCTTAACGCTGTTAGTGTGCTCCGATTTTTCGCTCGCTCTATTATGGTTTGCCTTGTTTTACAATATGATATTTTGTACCAACAATTATTCACATTTTTCTAATAATTTCAATTTCCATTTACCTACCTGAATATTTTGCATTGAAATTGTTGTTGTTGTTGCCTCGAGCGAAATGAACTGAGTGTAATTTGAAATTTGTGGTCGTTATGGATAATTTGCGTATAAGCAAGCATGGTATTTGTATGCACTTCTTTGTTAAAGAGCTTTTGAATGATATCATAAGCTCTATCTATATATGGTACAATATGTAAGGTATTAGCAAGAAGTATATGATTAGTTTTGGCATATTTTATGAAGTTTAATAATGTAGGTAGTAAATATTTATTGTTATTCAAATACGATACATTGAAATATTGAACAATATAAGAAAAGACTGCATATTGCGTACGTTTTTCGGTTTCTTTTAGAAATTTTAGAATTACTAAATATATATAATCTCTATAGAATGAAAAGGAAAGCATTTTAGTTAGATAATTCATATCATATATTCATTTGATAGCAAATTTTTAAATATGACATTAACATTTAACATTTTTTTCTGGTATTTATTCACACAGCAAATAACGGAAATCAATCAAATTTTGAACCGGAAATATAAATGTGTGATTGTAAGCTATAGATAATAAGCGCAAAACTGTGGCAATATCGTTAAAATGTTAGAGGTAACAGCAGACGAGATAAATACGAGCAATGAGACTAATACCAGCAGCAGCAGCAGCAGCGACAATAATGTCGACAATAATAACAGGCAATCGGAATCACCGGCACGCACCATCGATTCACACGACTCCACTACCGGCAGTATGGATACCATTGTTGATCGTAATTTGAATCGTGAGCAAATGTTGCAGACAACAATTGAGCACAGCACAAATCGGACAAATGCCCAACAACAACACGACAGCCTTACCGATTCTCAAATATCCATGTTACAGCAAACAACAAGCAGTGATGAGGAACAACATCAACATCAACAGCAGAAGCAGCAACAGCATAAATATACAACCACAACAACGACAAACATTCATCCACAACAGCAACAACATAATATGCAGCAGCAACAACAGCAACAACAGCAGCAATCACATCAGATAGATGCACAAAATCACATTTATTCAAGCCCTGTTTACGATCAAAAACCGCCATTGAAATTGTCGGCAGCCACTATTCTAGCGACTGTCGCATCAGATGTTAAAAATGTGGACGATGCAAAAAAACTAAAGCTCATTACACACGAAGAATTTCAAAAACAATTACAAGAGGCAGTGGCATCACGTGCCGCAACACTGGATTCACGGATCAGCAAGAAACAACGTTTGCCACCAGAGCTCATCAAGTGTAAAGACAGTGACGGTGGCTCATCGGTCTCGGCATCTAAGGTGAAACACCAGCGAAAAACTATGCCGAGTAGTGATTGTTGTTCAGCTTTTCCCCTTCAAATAATATTGGGTACCATACAACTTGTGCTCTCCGTCTCACTGGTGGCTTTGGGCACACTTCTAATCCTACGTGAGGCATCGCTATCGACAGCCGGTTGTGGCATTTGGACAGGTCTCATAGCTGCTGTCACCGGTTCATTGGGTGTTGTGAGTATGCGTAAAACACAAACTGCATTCTTAGCTCTGAGCTTAGTGTGTATTGCAACTAGCACTTTGGCATTGGCCATAACCGGTGCTGGTTTATCAAGGGATATAAATCGTTTGGAGCAGAAGGTGAGAGCGTACAATTAAATGAGTATCAATCAATTAGTTAATTTAGACTTATCTCTCTCTTAGTTTGACTTGATGAATTCCAATAATGAAATCTCTGCATCGTGTGGATTAATTTTTACACTATTTCTACATTTTGTTGTTAGTATAGTGTCTGTTTACCGCTGTGCATTGCAAATATGTTCTAAGTAAGTACCATAGGAATTATATTTCATAAAATAATCAAATAATATTGCGGGGATTTCTCCAAATTACTCTGAATTAATATGTTTGAATTTTATATTGAGTACGCAAGTATATTTTAAAAGATTTTTTCCTGACTGTGGCTTTATTTACAAAAACCGGTACAATATATTTTATTCAGTGTTTTTCAACGGAAGCTACAACTTATTTCCATTTATGAGGGAGCGCATGAATTCCGTCCCAATAGGACCAGAACTTATCGGCTCAAGTTTTTATATCTTCAACTGAAACAAGTGTTAATCAGAAGGGGGCAGTGGTTGAGCTATACGGCCACCCGCCATTATCGGAAGCGTCCCCCATTAATGATATTGTGTACATATGGTTGTCGTAATTGATCAATTTTTCGTCGTACGTCCGTCAGTAACGTCACGATGCAGAAAAGACTTACATTTGTAACGTTGAAGCAGCATTGCAGACATGGCAAATTGCTTTTCGATGTCTCTTGGTTTCAGTTCATAAAGAACCCAATTTCCCATTTTCTGGACCGTACGTACCCATGTAGTTTAGACGTAATGAAATTCCTTGTCAAAGCATGCTGCTTTTGAGTTTGCCACGGGTCTACGTCCAAAAAAGTCTTCTATTCAACATCTTTAAACGTTGCAGGTCTTTCCTAACGCTCTTTATCGCTTGTATCAAAATCACAATTTTTGAACCGTATAAATCAAAATTCATAAGCCTCACAAAGCATGCGAAGAATTTCCGCTGCACTTTTCTTCAGATGAAAACGAGAAAACAAAGCTTCCCCAAGTTTTATGCACTTATAGCCCCAGAAAGACACTATGGCGTGCTAAATTTGGGAAAGTCTTAGAACTGTCCCGAATAATAGAACCTTCTGACATCGCATTTTCTGAGATTTGCCACAAAGCTCTTTTAGAAGCTTTTTCATGCTTTTCATTGTTACTGCTTTTCAATGATAAAGATGTGCTTCAGCCGAGGATTAAATCCACGACCTACATATCAAAAGACCAATGCACTAACTGCTGAGCTACGGCACCTGAATACTATCCAAAATTTAACACGTATTTCGTTTTTTAGATATCAAAGTTATATGGCGAACATTGAATACTCGTCACAAAGCTTCAACTAATTTTTATCATATTCTGGCTAACGGTATGACAGAAAGGTTTCAGAGGCGACTTAAGGCGTCATTTCCAACTCTCAAAACTGATTTGAAAAATTACCCTTACTACCGTTAGGTTTACATCGACATTTGAGGAAGACTCTTATACAATTCATGCGAAAATTGTATGTGGGCAATGTTTCCGTCTCCCAGGTCAATTAGTTATTTCATCTAATGATATTGTCAAATTTAGAAACATCTTAAAGTTAAGATCAGCTGTTTAACATATTTGTGTTTGCGAAATATATCCTTAAAATGATTATAATTTTGACTATAACTACTGTTTATTGAGTTTGACAAATGTTGAGGAGTTTTAGATCTATTCATTCAAAACTAAATCACCATGTGAATGCAAAGGTTTTATTCAGATCTAAACTTTAGACACAAAAACTAATGTAACTTAATTTAATAACAATTATGTCGTTTAAAAGTTTGATATTGATAAATTGAATGAATATGCTTTTGTACACATTACATTATCGTCCGTCGCTTGTGAAAAAATATAAAGTATTTTTCATATGAATTGTGCTTATACCCAAGCATAGTTGCTGGGTTAACACTCGTGAGTGTGAATAACGCCAATGTCAAAATCCAATCAGTCAGTCAGTATTTGACGTTTGTGTGCAGAGTGAAGTGAAAAAGTTATTTAGGTAATTTAATGTAGGAAAAAAAAAAGAAAAACATTAATTATTGAAAATTTAGAAACAAAATAAAAAAGGCAATAGCGAATTAATGTAAAAAAAGGTGTGAAGCCATACAAAATGAAGTGGCAGCTAAAGTGTATTATGAATTAAACAACGCAAGAGTGAAGTAAACGTAAACAACTTGGTGAAAATATTACTCGCGCCTACGACTTCCGCCAGCAGCAGTCGCAGCGAAAAGTTAAATTAGAAACTCCAAACAGCTTTACCCAATCATAGAGATCGTTTTTAAATTGCGCAACAATAAAAACGTTTACAAACACGCATTCCGTAATCGCAAACAGTGCCATGCCATTGGCAGATTCCAATAAGGATTTACGCCATCAACAGCTGCAACAGGGTGTGGATGGTAATGGAGCAGTGGAGCGGCAGCGTATGCAGATAACTTCGTCGGGATGTAGCAGTCTGGCGATGACTCCTATGGAGCATACGCCCACCGATGAGGAGGGTGGTGTTACGACTGTGACGTCATCGCAGCGACGGCAACAGGTGCAACAGAAAGCGTTGCAAACAGCACTGGAGCACCACCATATTTCGCCGAAGCCCAAAGGAGCGGACTCCACAGAATTGATGGACCTCAGCGATTCTGAAGGATATGCGGCATCTGTGGATGTGGACAACCGCGAGAATGAATTCGAATTGCGCGAGGTAGTGAAAGAGGGACACGATAAAGCGGATCCATCACAATTTGAGTTGTTACGTGTGCTAGGCGAAGGAAGCTTTGGAAAAGTATTTCTAGTGCGTAAAATTGTCGGCAAGGACGCTGGAACACTGTATGCCATGAAAGTATTAAAGAAGGCCACGCTCAAAATTAAAGACCGCGTTCGTAGTACCAACGAGCGTAAGATTCTAGCCGATGTGGGCCATGCATTTATTGTAAAACTTCATTATGCATTCCAAACACCGGGAAAATTATATTTAATATTAGACTTTTTACGTGGTGGCGACTTGTTTACACGGCTATCGAAAGAGGTAATGTTCACAGAGGAGGATGTGAAATTTTACTTGGCTGAATTGGCATTAGCACTGAATCACCTCCACACGCTGGGCATCATTTATAGGGACTTAAAACCGGAAAACATCCTATTGGACGAACATGGTCATATAGCTCTGACGGATTTTGGTCTTTCCAAGCAGCCACTTGACGGCTCAAAGACGTATAGTTTTTGTGGCACCGTCGAATATATGGCGCCTGAAATTGTGAATCGCAAAGGACACGATTTTGCTGCAGATTGGTGGTCTTTCGGTGTGCTAATGTATGAAATGTTGACGGGAAATTTACCATTTCACGGCCAAACTCGTCAGGAGACAATGAATCAAATACTCAGATCAAAATTGGGAATGCCAGAGAATCTGTCACCCGAAGCACAAGCACTGTTGCGTGCACTTTTCAAACGAAATCCACAGAACCGCTTGGGAGCCGGACCGCAAGGTATTCTGGACATAAAGGCGCATTGTTTCTTTGCTACCATCGATTGGTTACGCCTGGAGCGCAAAGAGGTACGCCCGCCTTTCATACCGGCTGTGTCACGCGATGATGCCTTCTACTTCGATGTAGAGTATACGTCGAAATCGCCTCGCGACTCACCCGGCGGTCCGATTTCAGCTTCAGCACACGAAATATTTCGTGGATTCAGTTTTGTTGCTCCCGTACTACTCGATCAGACACTCTCAACAAATAATTCAAATCCCCAATCGCCTATTGTGCCAAGATCTCATACGCCGCGCAGTTTGCCTGGTGTGCTGCCGGGAAATTTCCATTCGGATTACAGTGTACTGCAGGAGTTGGGCCGCGGCACATTCTCGGTGTGTCGCTTATGTGAGCATCGATCGAGCAAAAAGCATTTTGCTGTGAAAATTATTGAGAAAGCAGCAGTTGTGGCCTCTTCCGCTTCGGCTGATTGCTGGGAGGAAGTTGAAATCATGTTGCGCTATGGCAATCATCCTAATATTGTGACATTATTTTCTGTTTATGAGGATGTCACCTCGGCGTACTTGGTGATGGAGCTGCTGAAGGGTGGGGAATTGCTCGATCGCATTCTTGCCGTCGGACAGATGTGTGAAAGTGAGGCCAGTGCTGTATTGCGTACTGTCGTTTCGGCCGTAGCATATCTGCATGAGCATGGTGTTGTTCATCGTGATCTGAAACCTTCAAATATGATTTACGCAAGTATGCGTCAAACACCGGAAACACTAAAACTATGTGATTTAGGTGAGTATTGAGCATTTGAGCATTTTCCACATGGAAATATTACACGATTGCACATTTTCAGGTTTTGCAAAGCAGTTGCGTGCTGACAATGGCCTACTCATGACGCCATGTTATACAGCTAATTTTGTTGCACCCGAGGTGCTAAAACGTCAAGGATACGATTTGGCGTGTGACATCTGGTCACTCGGTGTACTGTTGTATATAATGCTCTCAGGACGTACACCATTTGCCTCGACACCGAACGATTCACCCGATGTGATACTGAAACGGATCGGTTCGGGACACATCGATTTCAGTACGAATCGTTGGTCTCAGATCAGCGCCCCAGTAAAAGACCTCTTGCGTCAAATGTTGCATATTGTGCCTGAAAATCGCCCGACCGCGGCGCAGATACTCCAACATCCGTGGCTGCGTGAACAGAGTGCCGGCTCGGTGAGACTAACCGAATACGCAATACCACCGCAGACAGCAGCGACCAGTAGCATACAACAGAGCACGAATTCGGTGCGAGAGGCAACGTTGGCACTGCGTGGTGCTGTCGATGCAACATTTCGTGCAATTGCAATACCACAGGCAGCAAATGTTGGTCCCGTGGAGATGTCAATGTTGGCCAAACGTCGCGCCAAGGATCGTGCAAATTTGCATTCGTAATTGTATAGGTGTGCCCAAATGACAGAGAGCAGCAGCAGTTTGCGTTGGAAATTTGTTCAAATTAACTGTTAACAGAGTGAACACATCACAATCGCGTATTTGATGGATGCATATTTGCGTTGTTACTTCCTACAAAATTTCGACGACTTCCACATTGCAACTCGAACACACATTATCCACAGTTGCGATATGTAAACGTGTTAATTATTTATTATAATTTTTTTGTTTGTTTTGTTTATAAACAAATTGATGCTATTGAACAGAAACTGTATTATGTTAACAAATAGTATACATACGCATTCATACATATATATAAATATAGGTATACTTGTGTGTAACATATTGAAAATTCTACGTATTATTATGACTATTACCAATTATTATTATTATTACTTATTTGCCAAATTTAAAACTACTTATAAGTAGACAATTTATAGTATGCATTTCGTATAAAAATTTATTAATCAAATTAATATGTACAACTTGTTGTCTATATATAAAAAACAAACAAAAACAAAATATCTATTTTTCTTAATTTTTAAACATAATTGAGCTACGCTACAAATATAAATTGTACTTTATGCATTTAAGCGGATTTATTGCAGAAGTAAAAAAAAAAAAACAAACCAGCAAAAAACAAATGGTGAAATGAAAACGAAGACAAATCGAATTCTAAACACACAGCACACAATAAATTAATCTAACAATATACATATATAAATATTTGCTTACTAAATACATATTATATACCTACTATAAATTACGCAGTCTATTAGAATATACATATACAAGAACAATGTTAAATAAAGCGATTAAATGCAACATGCATAACAATTAAAGAAAGATAACCAGAAGATACAAAATTGTAATATTTATATGCAAATTAAATCTTGCATTTCAAATTTAATGATAAAAGTATTTGTTGAGGATAAATAGTGCACAAAGTATGGATAGAAGAAAAATCTGTTAACAAAATATTTTACGTGAAAATGACGTGTTTGAGCCTTGAATATATAACAAACAAAAAACAAAAAACATATTTAGAAAGAAAAAATAAATAATGACAATTTTTTTTTTTTTGGAAAATTATCTACATATAGTAACCTAAGTCGAGTCAGACACTTTTTGCTGTACACATTCGTACAAGCACATGATTTGAAGGGCCGTAAATGAAGAAAAATTGAAATTAATAGAATGTTTTTCTTTTCATCAATTTTTGCATTAAAATACGAAAAAAATAGCTATCTATTATATAAATTCGACGCGATGCTTATATATTTTAATATTATGAACTAAATAACACAGTACGACAAAGCATAATTCATATGAGAAATTCAAATGGCTTCCCGAATATTGGCAAATAATTAAGAAATACCTGTCTCATTGTAAAGTTCAAAGAAATCAGAACAAATTTATCATCGATTTTAATGAATGAGTGCTTTTCGCCAAGGTAATTAAAAGTAAAAGTTGTGAATTTAATCAAAAATGGATTGTTTTTTTTTTACATTTAGTTTGAATTTTTTTTAAATTCAATTTATCAATTTTTTACTTAATTCGAACAAAATTCCTTTCTTCCTACTCATGTGCACAACAAAAAGTTTAAAATTTTCGTCATACTGTGTCAACGTTATCAATTGTATTTGCATTATTTTATATATATGTTTTTAAGCCTTCAATAAGTCATCACTTCTCTACACTTTTGTCTAAATTATTGTTTTGCATTTTGCAATTTTTGATATTCATATTGAACTTTTCATATATGTACTATATTCTTGCGATAATACATTATAGGTACATACATACAAACAAGATTTAGCAAATTTTTATTCAAATTAATGAATTCTAATGAATAATAATAAATTCCATAATGATGATGCATACAAATGTATATTTTAAATTTATTTATCATCATTATTATATACTTTTACTGCCCACATTTTAAATAAACATGTGTATATGTTAGTGTGCAGTTATTAATAAATAATTCTCATCTTTAATTAATTCATTCAGTTTTATGTATACCAACCACACACTCTGTGAAGGAGTATGCAAACAAACAAGAAATAAAGTTATGTACTATTCATTTACAAGCGTTCAAATTGCATTTTTCTTCTTCTTTCAAACGATAATATTTTATTTTCTTATCGCAACTACATATATGCATTTATATATTTACGGTTTTATCAAATATGATAACTATTCAACAGTAAGTTTTCTGATTATTTTTAATCAGCTCATTTTAACTGATATGTATAATAGAATTTTTCTGACTAGCGTATAAATCGCTTATTTTGCATTCCCTTACCATTGTTTTCTCATTAATTTGTATAGCAGAAATTACACTCAGCTGCCCTTGCAATCACCTCACAACCTTAACTTATCTCGAGCCTGAAATTAATTGCATCTGAAATGTTGAAAATGAAAACATCTAAATTGTTCTCTACTAGAAGATACATTCTTTATTAAAATATTAGATTTTTCCATTTTGTTAAGTAATATGTATTTTTCGTTTAAATAATTACAAATTTTATTGAATTTTCATTACAAAGTCCAATTCTTTGGGAGACTACATAGTCGTGTAAACAAAATAATTTAGATATATAATATATTATTATTATTATTGATTAGGTTTTTATATATTTTTATAAATTTTTTGTTTATTTGTCGTAAATGCTACTTTTCATTTTTGAATTATTTAGCTTATTTCAAAATTAATTTAGTGTTTAATTTAAGCGATCAAGTGCTACATAAAATGAATTCTCATTTTTGTTGTTTTTTTTGTGTGTTTTGCTTGAAAACGACGAAAAATTAACGCTTGTCCTGACGACTACGATTATTGCGCTGTTGTTGTTGTTGTTGTTTATTATGTTGTTTTGATTTATTTGCTTTATCCGGTGTTGACTGAGGCGTTTTCTCTGTTGAATACAATAGAAATAAGCATTAAATGAAAATAAGCCTTCACAGGGCGAATAATTCCTTGGAAATACATTAAAAATGAGTTTAATCTTGTGCATCTTGAATGTTTTGCTTAGAGATTGTTGCTAAAAACAAACAAAAAATAAATGAAATGTGTGTGTGAAAACATGTTTATGATGAGAAATGATGCTTATGAAATGAGAAATAAATCATAATGAATTATAACTTTTACCTTTCTCAGTTTCACTATTAGCTACAGCCTCTGTGGTATCATTTGTTTCTTTAACTATTACACTAACAGCATCCGTTTTGCTCTCATCGTTCTTTGATACTACACTATTCTCTGTTTCTACGCTGATATTTTTTGAATCAATGCTGGAATGTATTGTCTCTCTCTCTAATGTGGTGTCTTCAGTATTAGATGCATCCTTGTGCAACGACACAACAATATCTTCTTCGTCCTCGTCATTTTCAACCTCTACATGAGCATGCGAAATACCATTTAGCAATGATAATTGATCCTCTTTTGCTTCTGTCGCTTTCGATGCACCACTCTCAATCATTGCTTGATAATCGTGTGCACATTTCTTCTCCCATTCCATATGCTCTTTGTAATACTGATACACCGGTATAACAATCACCGATATGTCATCGACGGTAGCAGCGGCTTTGCTATCAGCCAAACGCCAATGACCAGACGTATTGACCTTGCCACGCGCTCTGGCAACCAATTCTTGTGCCACCATTGTATAACGATGCTTTTCTGTGGGGTATTTGGCTAGTGTTTGAAATGTTGTACGTGCAACCGTTTCATTTTCAGACACATCCCATAGTCCATCGGTAGCCATTACTAGAATGCCATAATCACCATCCTCGTTATATTCACCTGTTTATTGCAAATACAAATCTCATTAGAATGGAAATAAAATTTGGATATTTTATATAGACATACCTGGAATACTAACTATTTTGGAGAGATCGCGTGAAATGACATCCGGATGTGGTGTCAGGAATGGCTTTATAAGTATGCCCGAATTAATAGCTAGTAAATCGTGATCACCAAAGCCACGAGTTACACCCAATGTGCCCAAAAGTCTGCTTCTCTTGCCTTCGCCTGTTACCACAGGCATTCGGAGATCATCTGTTGTTAGTGTTTTGTAAGTCCAGCCTTTCATTGTGCCTTGACGACACAGTATACGCTGTCCCAAGTCTTTTCCATGCGGGCGTCTCGCATACTCCATTGCGGCATAATGCTGTGCGAGCAAATGCGGTTTTAGGTGAGCCACATTCAAAAGACGTGGTCTTTCTGTTTCTGGTGTATGATCGAAAGAGAAAGGTACTGGATATGCTTCCAAAGTCTGATCATTTGAATCTGGTGTACTACCATCGGCATTTGATTTTTCCTTTTTCTCTTTCGACGAAGAGGGCGCCTTGCGTTGACACAAAACTGCTCGACTATCACCCGCATTAGCAACAAACAATTTGCCATTTATAAACAGTGCAACACACGCTGTACACCCACCAGCATCACGATAACGATCACGATCTTGTGCTATTAGTGAATCCATGTGAAAGAATGCACTTTCCAGAGCACCAACAATGAGCTCATCTTTAGTAATGTGACGCTGAAAGTTGATCGGATGCGGAAAATCGTTTGTTTCTTTTCGTGTTGTGTGTTCCTCATCGCGAGGCAACAACATATCAATGCAGTCAACTAATTTTTCATGCAATATATGATGAAATTGATGTGAGGCTGCTAAAGCTGCACCATATCCCGCATGTCCATCAAAAATTCCAAAATATGTATACGGTAAATCGGGATATTTATGCGAGGGATCAGAAAGAACTTGTCTGCACAAAAGTATAATATTAAATACGCATTTTATTAACCATTAATATAATACTTGCCTGCAAAAAGCAGCCTGATCCTCATTCCATTCAGATTTTCCAGAATTGACACATTCAGCATAACCTGTTCCCCAGGGCAGAATGTTGATATCTCGCGGTACGATAATTGGACGTACATTGTGATCGGCCGACGCTCGTAGCTCATCATTTGTTAATAGCTGTAGAAAACCTGGACGTGCATATTCAAACTTATCTTGCAAACGATATTGATTAATACGCAACGTATGATTTCCGGACGCTCGATAATAATCTACCGACGATGGTAATGTTGGCATATCTGGTGTTATTGCAGATATCAGGCGATTCTTTATGTTGGTAAACATTGCGAATGTGGCTGGAGTTAGGCGTCAGTTATTATTATTATTATTATTGTAATTCTTATTCTTTTCCAAAACGCCACGTCTACAATTTTATAAACTATTCCTTTATAAGTTTTCTTTATTTGCTCGAATGATTAAATTTTTTTATTTATGCTGATAGTACTCAATGCTGTTGGTTTCTTTTTGGATTCTTCTTACGTTTTTTTGTTACTTTCTTGCATTATGTTCACAAACACTAGCAGTACACAAATCAATATTTTCATTTTATTCTTTTACGACCTCATACATTTTCGTTGAAATTGTATTTATTTCTATTCTATTTTTCGTAATAGAAACAACTCCTTCTTTTATTTTGAATTTTGTGCAAGTTTTTCTACAGATATTTTAATTTTTCGTTTTTACACTTCTATCGCATTTGCCAATCTCTTATGGGTGATGAATAATTTTTCTTTGCTTGACATTTACTATAATTGGAGATATTTCCAGAAAGGCATTGCCAACATGTTAGTATTTAGTAAGATTGTTGATATTATATCGATATTATCGATATTTGTTATTTCCGATACGATATTATAGGCGTTATATTTTTTTGCACGATCATTTCAGATATCGATATTTTACGCACAAATATCGACTAGTATTCTCTTATACACTTGGTTACGTTGAGGGTAAAATTAATTATAAATAACAAAGCAGGCTGCTGAATGACAGTGTAAACAAACGAGTATTTTTAAACGTAGTAAACGAAAATATTTGGAAATTGTAAAATAGGAAATAATACAATATAAGTTATTTTTCTTTGCTTTGAACTTTCCTTAACTTTTAACGATATGTGGATACATCGATATTTTAAAACCGATACGACGATTTTTTCAATTTCGCCATTTCTATATATCGAAATGCGTTATTTTTGAAAATATCAACAATCCTAGTATTAGGACCATTGTTGGTTTTTAGTGAAAAAACAGGAATATTATTTGTTTAAAGAAAAAGCGAAGAGGAACCAAAAACAAAAAATTGCCGATAATCGTAAAAAGGAGCAGAAAGGTATTCGAAGGGAATTCATAACAGTCATTCGAAAACCGAGTTTTCTACGCCGAATTTACTGTTTGTGCAGAACTCTTCATTGAAATTTCTTCTCAGGGTCCTCTTTTCTTACGGGTCTATTAAAAGTTTAAATCGGCTTTTCGATATATTTTTTGTATGTGCAATATATACCAAACAAGTCGCTTCTCACTTTAAGATGGCCTTAACTTTGACTATAATTTCGGGCTAGTGCTTCTAAAATATTTACAATTAAAATAATTAATCGTCTGCGAAGAGCAGCCCCAATGGCGAAATTTTCAACTATATGTCATGCCTAATGCTAAATCCATTCGACATTTTCTGTTTATTCCTTCACGAATCGTCCGATGAGACTGTTTAGAAACAAATCACGCAACAAAACAAGTTTAGCGCAGGAATGTATTTGAAAAAGAATGTATAAATGATAGCCCAAATTGTGCTTTAAGCACAAATAATATAAACATGATCTAATAATATGAGGTAAAGAAATTAAAAAAAGTTTTTCTTGGCATCGGCGTATAAAGTCAACATGGCGTCAATATCGTGCGCGTTGTTTTGTTCTTTATATATGTTTCTTGTTTTTGTTTTGTTTTATTTCTGCTGTATTCGTAAGACTTTACATAGCTTCGGTCTCGGTTTTCTTTACCTGGTATTAGAGATCTTGACTCAAATATGCGCTTGCGCGTGGTAAATTTTTTTATTTTCGCAAACAAAAACAACGATTTTGTGGTGAAGGCAGCCATGGTTTATCAAAACATGTTTAGTGTTAAATACGTTTAGAAAAGCCGGTCAAGACATAGCATTACACTAACAGTTTGTTGTTGTTGGACCATCTTTAAAACAATTAAAGCAAATTAAATTTGATATATAGCATTACATTTATTTATTTTATATAGCATTACACTAATAGTTTGTTGTTGTTGGACCATCTTTAAAACAATTAAAGCAAATTAAATTTGATATATAATTATAATTATTTTAGTTTTATTGAAATTTTAAACAAACTTTTAACCTGAAGTATTTAAATTTATCTGTTTATTATTTCTAGACATCCCAATGAGAACTTGAGAGATGTAATTATACAAACCAACACATTGGATAAGGATAAAGTCGACCAGTATATAAAGACGATGTCATTATGTGGAAGTGAAAAGGTGCGTATGAGCGATTTAAAAGATTTTTCTATATTTCTTTAATGTTCATTTCCTTAAATCCTAATTTAGGAAAACACTGAAAAGTTGGCAGCAATGTGGATGTATGCAACACACATGGGAACCTTACCACCGCCTTCTGTACGTAAATTACCACCATTATTAATTCCTGCTTCACCCGGTAGCAGTGCCGTAAGTAAAATGAAAGCATTGCTTGATTTCAATTTGTACATATTTCTTATTTTTTTCATAATTTAAGCTATTTTAGTAAAAGGTTCGAATAAAATGTTAAAGCATTTAAAGAGCAAAAATTAATTTTTTTTGTCAAAAAAGAAAAATATAATTTAACTTAGTAACAAAATAACTTCAGTGCACGAGAATGTTGCTAATTGAGGTCACACAAGTGCATAACGACGTACTACATGTACTTGTTCCAGATTTAATACTTGTCACTGTCATTTAATGAAGCAACTTTCAGTTACCGACATACATACATTCGACATACATACAAGAAAACATAGTAAATTTAATTTAACTGAAACTATATTTCACTTTCAGCTCTTGACAGCATCAAAACCACCGGCACCTCCACATGCTATGCTTCTATCACCACCACCGCCAGCGGCGATAACACCAGTTATGCCATATCGTCGTGCTATGGCCACATACCCTTATATACATCCTGGTTCAGTACTCTATACTCATCACGGCACTGTGCCGGGCACATATCGTACTCATAGAAGCACAAAATCGACTGGCATATCAAATCAGCATCGTCGTCGTCGATCAGGCAATGCTATGCGTTCGGGGAAAAATGATGTCAATCGTCGCCAGCGCCGTAAGTCAGAAGCGGACGTGCTTGATGGCCAACAAGCACAAGCATTCCAATATACAGGTTTGGATCGGGCTATTGCTGATAGTTTTTTGGCACGTCAAGAGCAGTCACAAACGGGTGGAAGTCATCTTGAATATTCATCTTCTTCATCGGCGAGTGAAACCTATAGAAAACCGTCTTCACGCTCATCGTCAAAAACAAAAATTGTCTGTCGGGATGTTGTCATGTAAAATATTACCTTTGTACTTATAAACATATGTACTGTATATTATTATTTTATCAATTGTTTTTATATGTACATATGTATAACACTTAGAACAAACTAATCACACAAACTTACTGCTTCCAATAATATAACGATTAATATATGTACTATATATTCAAAGAATGTATTTTTTCATTGTTTGAGTTATTATTATTATTAATATTATTATCATTATTATTAAAAAATTATTATTGTTATAAGAATGTCATTATCTATCGAATCATTAAAATAATAAAAAAGATATTACTTATATGTATGAGAACATTTACTCTTTGAAAATACATGATTAAAAATCTTCGTCACTGTGATGTTCCGCTTTGTTTGCTGTTTTGGGGCGTAATGGTAATTCACCAGTTATATTTGATATACTAATATCATCAATGGAGGCTAGACCAACTAAAAGAGATAGAGTTTCATTCTGATTAATATACCACCTCCAGTATGACTATACACTTACGTTCATCGTCGTCGTCGTCTCCAAGCCCATCAAGGTGTGTATCCATGTTGCGCAGTATATTTAAACGTGCACTAGGATCAGAACCACTAATACTCATGCCAATAAGGCCACTCAAATCCAAGTCACTTTCCGAGCTGCCAAAGCTGCTATCATCATTACCATCCTCTGTGCCCTTACCAATAGTAGCACGATTACTCAACATGCTGTCTCCAGTAACTCTACGTTGATTGGTGTTGTCTGCATCAGTCGATGTTGTAAGTTTACGGCCACGCCCTTTCACCGTGGGGCGTAATCGTGATGTTGCCGTTCCAGGACGTTTGGTCTTCTTAGACACATCATCCCTTAAATCTTTCGCTTCTCGTAACATCAAGTCCTCATCACGTATATCCGGTATTTCGGCATCAAGTGTTCGAATACCAATAGTATCATTAATGTCCAGCTCTGCCTCATCGATATTATCATCATCATCGGCCAGCAGACCCTCCGGTATAAAGGGTATCGATGATTCGGTGGGCTTTTGTATAACGGGCGAGGGAGATGGTGTCGTACGTTTTATGCGTGCTTCTAGTTGAAGACGTAGCGAATCGCGCACATGCAAGCGAAGAAAGAATTTTTGAAATAATTCCTTTAATTCCTTTTCGCAGTCTTCAAATTCTTGCATATGAGCAGGACGTATCTTTTGTAAGGCTTCCAATCTCTGTTTTGTGCGCTCCAATTCTGCACGTTTTCGTTGAAGCTTCGAATTGAGAGCATTCATTTCAACGCGTGCATTTTCCAATTGTGCTCGCGTCGATTGCAACTTCACTTGAGACGCAGCGATTGCATTCTTCAGGGTGCGCTCCACCGAAGCCAGTTCCATTGGGCGATTGGCTTGTGCTAATCGTTCCTCTTTATTGTGCATCTCTTTTGTAAGCAAATCGTGTAAATTTGCACCACGTTTTGTCATATCCGATGATAGTTCACGTGCACGCCTCAAATCGTCCATCTTATCACCGATATCAACTTGATTTAGACTTCGATAGCTTTCGTCGTCATCTTTTTCCTCCTCGCTTTGCGTGGGTGCAACTAGCAATCGAGTGATCTTTTGTAATTCGGCTGCGGTGATGGATGATGCCGCATAAAGTTTGCGTGGATTTAATTTGATAGCCGATTTCGTAACAAAAAATTCGGTGGCTGATCGCACAAATAAAACTCGTTCTTCCTCCGTTTGTAAACTACCAGTTAGGACAATACCTGGCTCCAAAAGTTCAGCAAGCCATTGTAGTATCTCGGCAACAACATGAAATGAGGCCAAACAACCAAAATTTGTGGCCAACGCTTGCATCGGAAACATATTGGGATAGCCGAGTAGTTTTAAATGTTCAACCAAATCTTTAATGGAAATATGTACGTATTAAATTTAAATTATTTTCACAATACCTTAATATCTAGACCTATATCACTCACCTCGTACATCTTTGAAGGACATTGTTGATTGTATTTAATTTCATTGACTATTTCTTAAAAATATTACTAAAACTATTTGTTGTGGTTCAGAAAATTTGTGTTTACACAAAATTGTATGTGAAAGGTTGCCTGGTAACGTGGGGTGGGAAAACGTTTGTAAATGTTAATGAACTAGTGGTGGTATATACTATACTATATACTGCTATATATACTACTCTAAACTATATTATATATGTAGGTAATATAAATATATAGTTATTATTCTAAGATAATCCGAAATCCGATTATTCCAATTAAAACTAAATTTAACTCTAAAATTATTATTTATTTAAATCGTAATAACTTGAGGTAATTTTATATGCACTTGTTAGAAACATGTTGCAACAACCTGCTGTAATTAAATAGATAATAACATGTGTGTGTGTGAGAGAAAGAGGATTTTGAGTTAAGCCTATTATAGCAAGAGATTTATTTAATTTTCGTGAAACATTTCAATTCAAATCCAGTTACTTTTGTTTAGCTAATCTAATTTAGTTAAAAGTTTTCAGTAAGGTAAAGTCTGATGCGATTATGTTATATATTAGATTTCTTCAATGAAATGAATGACGAAGAAAAATATTGTAAATTTTTATTCCTTCCTAATGGGATGCCTTACATAAATACAAATACAATAAATAGTATGAAAGAGTCAAATAATTGTCAGTTGCTACCGGTACTCAACAAAATAAGATACAGAGCCTCCTATCTATCTATCTATCTATCTATATATATTCTATTCTATTCATCTATCTTCTTTTATATAGAGGCAATATTGAAACTGAAACGCGGTATATGAGGTTTGCTCTTTAATTACGAAAAAGAAGTTTAAATGTTGAAAAGAAAAATGAATGGAACAGTTCTAGACGAAAAATCTGGAAATTTTGAAAATTTATTAGTAAACACATAAACCAAAGATTATTATAGCACACTATTATTGCACATTACTGTTATACAAAATTGCAATATAAATACGGTCATATGATATTTCAACTGTTATACAACACTTGACCTGTTATACAAAATGTCGCTACACACGAGTTTGCCGGTTTTGCAAAATAATGTTGCAGAAACATGCACTTCAATGTCCTGCCAGAGACATATATATCTCTGGTCCTGCCAATTCGCGTAAAACCCGCTGCTTACGTTGCTTACGGAAAATGCAGCTTATGCGGTAATACTTTAATGCAATAAAGGGTTATCCATTTTGCGGTTTCAAAAGTAAATGTAAATAAAACACATATAAAATATTTTTTATCATGATATTTCTTTTTTATTATAAAGTTTGAACGTTGACATTATGTGTGAAATACTACATCATTTAAATGACCCCCACGCGAATTGTTGCAAGCATCGATTCTTTTGAGGTAATTTTCGACCACTTTTTGACACGTATTGTATCTCAGCCATAACGTGACGAATGTTGGTTTTTAGGTGCTCAAGAGTTAAAGGTTTATCTGCATAAACACGGTTTTTCGCGTAGCCCCACAAAAAAAAGTCAAGCGGTGTCAAATCGCATGATCTTGGTGGCCACTTGATATCGCCACGAAGAGAAATTACGCGGCCAGAAAATTTCTCTTGCAATAAAGCCATATTCGCTCGAGTTGTGTGGCATGTGGCACCGTCTTGTTGAAACCACATATTCTCTAAGTCGTATTCTTCAATAGCAGGCAAAAAAAAATCGGTTATCATATGACCATAACGCTCCGAATTGACGGTGACAGTCGTTCCATCGTCGTTTTCGAAGAAGTAAGGTCCAATCACACCTCCGGACCAAAGAGCGCACCAAGCAGTGACTTTTTGTGGATGTAGTGGCCTCTCTTCAATTACTTGAGGATTCTCAGAACCTCAAATACGACAATTTTGTTTGTTAACATACCCACCGAGTGAGAAATGTGCTTCGTCGCTGAAGAAAATTTTGTTCGAAAAATCGCCGTCCACCGCCTGTTGTTCAAGCACCCATTCGACGTATCTACGACGTTGTGAATGGTCAGCTGGCTTCAGTTGTTGTGTGAGCTGGATTTTATATGGATGTAGGTGTAGATCCAAATGCAAAATACGCCATAATGTGCCGTAAGACAGTCCTAATTCCTGAGAACGACGAGGAATCGACACATTCGGGTCTTCGGCAACACTTTCACTTACAGCAGCGATATTTTCGGTGGTACGAGCGAAACGATGCACAGGCCTTACAATATCTGTAACCGATCCAGTCTCTTCATATTTCTTCACAATTTTGCCAATTGCTTGCGTAGTTGGACGATTATGTAAACCATAATCTCCTCTTAAAGCACGTTATGTGGCTGTGGCAGAATCACCATTTTTGTAGTAGGTTTTTACAATTTTAATGAGTTGTGCGATAGTTAAGCGATCCACTTTCGAAAATGTCAGAATTGAACTGTAAAAGAAAGAAATTGTTTTAACAACTCAGTTTGACAGATGTGGAATTCTAGCCCTATACTTTTGAAACCGCGAAATGGATAACCCTTTATTATAAATTAATTGTAATAGTAAAGTTAAAGTTTTAAATTTTGGTTGGAGCACTGATTCACCAATAAATAATCTTGCGTATTATTATCAAGAAATTTTCTGTACTTGATCTTATACCTCGCATGAGTGCATGCAAGTCATATTCATATTGGTCAGATGTTTGTAACCACTTGAAAGAATCACCGAAAATATAGAAAAGTATATAAACGAGTTCCTGATCGGCGTCGTCTAAATAGTTGATTTAAAGATGTCCCTATTTCCGTGAATCCATCTGCCTGTCACCTGGCTAGTTCGCACAATAAGTTCAGCAAGTATTGAGCTATTTTGACGAAATTTGGCATAAGAACCTATAATCCAAGGGTACGGATGTAATTGATAATGTCATGATCGGTAAACTGCCACGGTCACATGGAGCAATGAATGTGCCTAACCTCGGAATATTTAAAATATTAAATTTGCTATAGCTCACTTAATATACCATCTAGGACAACATATTTGGAACGTACAGTTATGTTATACTGCTACTTTAACTTGCCAGAAATGGGCGAGCTATCCTTACCTTTTATAGTAGCTCCCGTAAAATTTTTCTAAATTTAAACCGCTGTAACTTTGGCAATCTTCTGTCTAGAACATCTATATTTGACACTAAGATTAATATTGTAGTCAGAAAAAAGCTGGCATAAAATCGCCAAGCCACGTCCACTTTTTTATGTGGCTCCCACATAAAGTCTAGAAAATTGTAAAAAAAAAAGATTTAAACCCTCCATAACTTACGAACTCTTCAGTGTAGAACACCTATATTCAAGTTCTAGATTAGTATTGTAATGTTAACTAGATTTACAACAAAGAATTAGGTCACGCCCGCATAGCTCCTATACAAAGCCTTGGAATTTGTCATATGTTTAAATCGTTTAAAACACTAATCATGTGTGGATTACTGCAATAGGCAAAATTATTGTTGGTGTACCACGTCTACTTCTTAATGTAGCTCCCATACAAAGTAGTTGAAAGAAATGGATGTGAGAGCAGTGTATAATTCTGTAAGGCATTTTTTTAATTTAACTTCAGAAAATAATCGTTCAACATTTGCAGAGAAAATGGGCAATCACATTAAATTGAAAACAAATTTCCGCAACATAGAGAAAGCTCGGGAAGTGTCTTCACGTGTAATTTTCGATAGAGCAGCAACAAATTTCTCACAACTAATGTTGAGGCTCTAAAAATTTTCATAAAATTTTATATGACACAGCTCTCTGAATTCGCAATCTACTTCAAATTTGGAAATTTGTTTGATTACATTTTGTAACGAAATTATGCCCTTAAAATCAAATTATTTAAAAGTTGTATACAAAATTCTATAAAAAAGCTAGGCAATAGAACGTGAATTAATTCCACCCATATATAGACAGTTTATAATTGGATATTTTTTCTTTATTATACCCCACTGTCTACACCATCCTCACACGACATGCTCTGATAATAAATTTTCAACGCATATCCGCTCAATTGATCAATTGGACAAGAGTGTTGTCAATGGCATTCTTCACAGAAACTTTTGAGCTAGCGCTCATAACGTTAGGCGTACTTAGAACTTTTGTTCCCCAATATGTTTTTTACAATTGTTTTATTCTTCCGCAAGAATTCAATTAAAGGGGAAAAAATCGTCACATGGCAACGCTGCCATCAATGTATCTTGATGTTTCAGCAGCATTTTTCATGTTATTTTGTTTTGTTTGTTTCAGCCGTCTCAATCGTACCAGCAGTAGTTACCGGCAACAATATGGCATGAGCAGATACGAGCGAGTATAGTAAAGTATCTCGTTTAGTGTGTTTTGGGGCATGTTTATATTAGTTAACAACTGCTGAACGGAGCTTCTCAGCGGTTAGGTAGGGACAGCAGTAATAGGGTAGGGTTAGGTTAGGACGCAACAGCAGTAATAGTAGCAGCGGCGACAACATTAGCAGCAGCAGCAGCAACAGCAGCAGTAGTGTCATGCTTTGTGTGAAATAACAGAAAATGTTTTAGTTGATTTTGAAATCTCGTCGTGTTTAGATCGTAATTCTCCCATATCTCTGCTATTTCGAATGTGTACAAAATATTTATTATTGCCCATGTGTTTTATATTGTTTTGAAGTAAATTCTATATATTGTACAAGTTGTTCAGTTGTTGTGAGTTGCAAAGAAATGTTCTCAAGAATCGAAAATGTACCAAATGCAAAATAAATACAAATATATAAATTGGTATATGTGGATATATTTTCTGAAAAAGTGTTAACACGAAAAATAATCATAAAAGAAAAAAAAAATCACAATTAAATCATCTTAATCATAATGTAAGTGTAATGAAAACTACAATTGTCACTACATTTATTATCCTTGAGATATTTGTGTATAAAGTTCATATAATATAAATAATAATAATAATAATTATTATTATTATTATTTGTCAATTTTACTATGGTCATGTTCTTTTAATTTGCTTTTCACTTTTTTTTTATTTTTATTCTATTGTACTATAAATCGTAAGTGAGTGTGTGTTTGTTGTGTTGTATTGTGTTTGTTTTCTTTTTGTTGTTGTATATTATTACATTACTTTGTGTTTTTTTTTTCACTGTTTGCTTTCTCATGAATTTCTCATGTTCTCATTGGTATTTGTTTCCAAGTACGTAGGTACGTACATGTGTTTTGTTTGTGTCTGTTGATTTTTTCGCGGTCACTGCAATTGTTGCATTCTGCAGATATCGTACATATGTATATACTTACATATTTAAGGTATGCATTGTGTATTTCGATATAATATACTTGTTAACTCCTTGTCGATGATGTACATACATATATACAATGTACATTAGAGTGACCCTTACCTATCGACTTTCGATATATCGTTCTAATTGTTAATTTAATTTATTTGTGGGCCATTATTAAAAGTTCTTACCTATAAAAATTGTTGAAATTCTCAAGAAATTTTAATACAAAATCTGTTGGAATCGATTTCAATGAGAAGTTTTCATATTTCTACACTTTTTGTTCGCTTAAATTTTATCTACGATTCAAAGGCCAATTTTTTTTTTGTCACAATTTCAATAATTTTGCATCACAATTTTGTCAGTGAGTCTTTGTTGATGTATTAAAGAAAACAATATGCAGTGCACTAATGAGAATAAAGTCATACAATATTCTCCATAGAGTTTAAGAATTCATACAAGTATATATGTATACCCATAGAAATACAATGCATAAATATTTAATATATACATAAATACAACTATTTACTACTTTACCTACCATTTATATATATGCTATACCTACACTTACCTACCTTCTTTTATTACCTCATCTTTGGTGAATGGTGTTTTTCCATGCTGGTTGGGAACAGTAAATGCATTGCATTGTCAGCTATCGTTACCATACATACCACATACATATGGTATTGGTATGTATGCAATATGTATGTTGGTGTAGTACTGTTGTTGCTCTCTTCTTGCAAATACCAGTTTGAATTTTCTTTTTACTTTTATTTGACACGTGCTAAAAGCATTTTTGTGCTACTACGAGTATCAAGTATGTACTACAACTACTACCACTACTTCTACTCCTACCACTAGGTACCCAAATGCCATTATATATTTGACTCAAACTGTAAAATGCATTTAAAAACAACAACAACAACAACAAATGACAAAAACAAAGTGCAATAACGTTTAAAAATATTATTCTGTACATATATAAACGTCAAGTTCTCACTATTAAAGTATCTTGCGGCTATTCTTTTATACTACTCTATTCTACAAGATACTTTGTGGTGCATATTGCCATATTATTATATATATACTCATATTGTTATTATGTACATACATATGTATATAGAGTACATACATTTTTAGCCATAACAGATACTACGTGCTTTACGTGCATATGTATATAGAGTACATACATTTTTAGCCATAACAGATACTACGTGCTTTATAGTCTAAATTTATACGTTTCATCTGCGTGTTTATTTCGTTGTTATTATTCATGCCTTTGAGGCTTTTCCAATATGAAAAATTTTTATTTTGGTTTTCCTAAAAACGCATTTTTTATTTTCATACATATGTACTTGCAATATGTACTTTCAATAAACAAAAAAAACACACACACACAAAAAACTGGTTTAATATTTTGATTTTTATTTACTGTTATTATCATATTATTATTAATATTATTATAGTCTGTGTTTGGATTTGTTCCATTCGGCAGTGGCACAATGAAGAGTAAATTTATTCACTTCTGTCTGTGATATAATAACTTTATTTATGTTTTTATATATTTTTATAAAGTTTTTTTTTATAATGTTTATATAAATAATTTAATGCATGCATATACTAAATATATTTGCATGTAAAATTATACGAATAAGATAAATTTTAATGTTAATATAAACCAATAATTTAAAATATTTTGCCATTAATATATGCAAAAAAAAAATCGAATATATTGGAATTGAACTAGATAAATTATTAATAAATATCTTCTACAAGTGAAATGTATTATGTGTTTGAAGAATTTTTAATGATTTTCTTATTGTTGTTGTTGTTGTTGTTGTAGCTAAAACTATATAACTATCAAATTTCTATTCAAATTATATAGACGTGTTATTTGGCATTTGAATGCACACGATTGTATCTATTTTTGTAAATAAATGCCATAAATTGATATTTGATTTAATAGTCTCTTCTTTGCTTTTCCACCTTAAAAATTTTGTGAAAACAAACAAAAAAAAACTAATTAATTTAATATTAAGTAGGTTCCTAGTGTAAAATCTCTTTCTTCTTTAAGTATTAAAGTGAACCAAAATGTTGTTTATTGAATGCAAAGATCAATTGCTCCTATTGACATATCTCTCTAAGTACTTATACCTTCTCCAATACTTTATATATAATCTTTTCATATATTTTTGAGTACATATACGTTATTTCTATTATAGTACATATAGTATATACTTATATATTTGTATATACATATACATATACATATACATATATTTATATTGATGCCTGCATCTATCCTTGCATTTTTGTTTTCTTCAGCTATGTAATTCTTTTTGTTTTATGTTGTTGTTTTTGTGACAAAAAACCTTTTTACTGCACTAGTACATTTTGCAAGTAGCAATAGCTATAGTGGTTGCTATATGTATGGTATATGCTAGCAGCGCCAATCCCAAGACCCCAGTTTAAATACTCTTTGGAAATCCCAGTATCTCAGTATATATTTTTCTCAACAATTGGAATGATATTTATTTAATTTTACCTATAATGCTAATGGACGCTGTGAGTTGTTTTGCATTTGCATTTCTTTGGGTGTTGTATTTTGGAAAGAACAAAAAAAAAAAAAAATATCGTCAAATAGTAGTGATTCATTTCATCGTGTTTTGGCGGTTAATTTATTTAGCCTAAAAATTTTAAGGTCTATACATTTTAGTCGTTAGTAGGATTCATATGTATTTATTATTGTATTAAGCTTAGATCAGCAAAAAAAAAAATGCAATTGTTAATTAATGAATTATGATTACATATTTTCATATTATTCTTAATTTTGATTTCATATGTACTACATTTATTTATTTAGTTATATGTGTAGTTATTATTAAAAATATTTAATATTTCATTTTTAAAAAGAATTAGCAGGGAGTTACAATATTTTGCAGCCCTAATATATACTATGCATAGTTTTATGACCCATGAAAGTATTTCATCAGTTTGCCCATTTCGCTTAAAAGTCGAAAACTAAATTTATGACAACAGTAAATAGTTTGTGCATTAAGGAAATCTGTATAATATATATATGTACATACTTATAGGTACATAAAAGAAATGTTCTTCAAATTGCAACAAAAAAGTGTGACTTTTAACGATTGTATTAAAAATGTTTGAAATGGAAAAAGGTATCTATAGGAAAATTCCAACTGTCTATGATTTTACGCATAAATTAAGATTAATTTAAACAATTATCTATACCATATTGTTGAGTTCTGCACCATAATGTCATATAATAAGTCAAACTGCGTAAAATCTCACATTCTTTACGGTCAAATGTTTTTGTAGTATTTTATGTTTTGTTTATATTGCGTTAGAAAAATTATGAAATTAAATAAAATTGAAGTGAAATATTGATGCGCTTTCCATGATAGAATATATAGAGTATACTTTTATTGTGCGTATAATATATTGACAGGCATGTAGATGGATTAAAATGGCGACTCTGCACTGAATTTAATAGTAGTGCCACTTATTTTAATAATTTCTTTATATTGTTATTGCTTATTTATTGAACTTCTTCTAAAAAAATTTAATTATAAGTATTTACATTTTAATACGAATAAAGCACAAAATCAAACAAACACAAAAATCACAAATCACAAAAGCCAAAGTATGAACTTATTTATGAAACAAAACAATCTTATCTTAATTCACAAAATAAAATAATCTAATTTCATAGAGCATTATGATAATATTAATAATGATCGCAATAATATACTAAGAGAATGAAAAGAAAAGTTCATGCAAGTAAATGCGTTCTATGAAATCGCTTTTGTAAACTTTTGGTTAACAAGTCTCTTGCAGTAGGATTTTGGATGTTTTTTTTTTCATTTCTGTTAATTTTTAATAAATATATATAATTTGAAATTACATTGAAAGGTATAAAAAATAAATTCTTCTAAATCGAAATTAAAAAAAAACTCTGAAATATTGGAAATGTCTCAAATACAAAATTAATAATAAAATTTAAATACATGAATATTAATGATTGGTCATTGAAATTTAATTACATAATTTAAAATTTTTAGCATGATAAGGAGAACATTAGTTACCATTTAAGCCTATAGCTCAGAACAATCCTTTTTAATAAATATGATGACGAGAAGGACCTATGGTCAATATACATACATACAGGTATACTTTTATAGATTTTGACTTTTCTATCATAAATTGGCTAAATGTGCGTGCGTGCTTCGTTATTGTCAATAAAAACTAGTAAAAGAAATTATCATTTCCATTGCTTACATGTTGTATTCTCAAACAAAAATTTTGTTGTGCCCATTATGTCACGTCCACCAATAGACTTTATATTGTACAAAAGGAAAAGTGGCTATTTCAGAAAAAATCATTATTTAAATTTTCACAGAATTTTCTATCTTTCAAATGCCTATCAAAAAGTATTTTCATTTATAGTCACGTTCTTATCGCAAACACTCGACTGTTTACAATTTTTCATTTAAATATTGACCTTATATACTCATCTAATGCTATAAAATAATCAAAATTTGCATCACATCCTTTCATTTGTCTTTACTTTTTCTCATAATTTGTACCAAAATATTGTCATCATACCCATATGCAATTGTTTTCAATTTGTTTCATACATTTTTACATTTAAAAGTGCTTTGTCACGTAATTTTATATAATTATGTGACAAATATCAATAATAAAAAAATGAATTAAAATTATCTATTGGCGGAAAAAAGAGCACATGCATACTTGGAATTCTAAAATCAATTGTTTGATTATTTTTTTAAAATTGCAAACATAAATCACATTACGCGCATTGGCAAGCAATGCAATGAATCACATATTTGGGAATTTCTTATCACATGAAAATTAAATCGAAATTATGAGAGTAAGAAAAAAAAAATACAATAATAAATGAATATATTTAATAAAAGAAAGAAAATAGTGTGAAATAATAATTAAAAATGTAAATCGTATATTTAATGATAGTATGTGTAGGCCGATGATGATGATGATGATGTGGGAGTTTATTGCCATTGCAAAAGACGTAGCAATATTTGATAAGTGGTATGATATTGCTATAATTTAATATCTTTTATACAGCTAAAATTATTATATTTTGCAGAGATCTCAGCGTCGAATTTGCATATAACGTTAAATTGGGCGAAATTCAAAAAAATATGTTTATAGTAAAATACAATATAATGAAAGTGTGTGTTATACTTTTATTTTTACAGCAAAAAAAAAATTAAAACAATAGCATTATAAGGATTAAAGCTACGCTGATTCATATATGCGTAAACCAACGCAATCAACCATCAATAGGTGGCGCAACTAAAAAGTGATATTTTTACTTTGGGACGCACCTTGTATTATGGGCTTAGAGCAATTAAAATCCAAACCCGAAACCGAATCAGTATTCCTTCAGAAAAATATAGGTATATGTAGGAAATTGCTGTATACCAATTAGTAATTAGAAATTAGCTCAAATGTGATGGATTTTGACAGATGGCAATTCAAACTTTATCGCGTTCATTTTCACCATATATTACTTTAGTATTTTGACAAAGGGAATGGGAAAGGCTCATGAAAAATTACGTAAATTTTATGAGAACGATTTATCTAATTTCATGCAGCAGATTTTCATGCAAATGATGCTTTGTGTTCGAGAATGGCAACTGACAAAACAAATCCATTAATCCATAGCAAACGCCATATGATAACTCATGGAAGCTGTCATTCCTGAACAAGCTCTATATTTGGCTTCTTAACGATTTCAAAGCAGTTTATATAATTAGCATATGCATCCCTGTTATTAGTGCAGCCTTAGAACCCGTTTTGCTTCACAAAAGGGCATTTTCTTGTCTATAAAGAGACAATTTTTTCCCGCTCGAGAGATGCAGATTTTTTATCCAACTTTTGACCTCTGTTTTCACTGTGCTGTTACAAGGAGCAACTACAGCTTTCGGCCCATTTATTTCTTTACGTGCAAGACAACATGAATGTTAGATCGTTTAGCATTCCGAAAATATCATACATTAAAGTGTTCGATATATCATTATTTGTGTCATGACTTCTCCGCCAATGCAATATTTCATAATATTAAGTGCAATTATTGCTAACTAGCAATCAAATATGCTCAATAATGCCTATTACATATAAATATGACTTCATATGCAGTGATTGAAAGATTGATTATTTTCAAATAAATATTGAATATGTAACTATTGGCTTATAAGTACATTTGTCAGCAGATAGATGATATAATATAAATCAATTCATTAAATAATTGTATTATAACGCGAATAGAAAAAAAAAACTAGTTTGTCCACTACATTCATTATGAATTTGTTGTGACATCATCCACATTAACTACACTTTAGACTTACTGTTAATTATTTTTTTTTTGTTTTTGCAATTTTTACAATATTTCTATTAATTTTTTAATTTCTTCCTTTCTAATTCAAAATTCATATTAGGAAATTTGCTAAAAATATCATATAACAAAAAAACAAAAAGAGGTAAATTTTAAGCATCTAATTAATTAAGAAATAAAGCGTGATTATAACAAACTGGAAATCAAAAAAAAAAAAATTGATACAGTAACTGGAATCAACATTGTGTTGCGTGTGTGTTGTCTTGCAAATCAAATCAAATAGAGAAAGAGAGTTTTTTTTATATGCATATGTATATGAAGCTAGTACAATCTGGCTCAACATATGCAGGTGCCTATATTGTGTTGTATAATTAAATTACATGTTCATTCAAGCTACATACATTTGTATATGTCGATTGAACTCCAGCAAAGGTTGCTTGATATCAAAAGGTATAAAAATGAAACTACAGAAAATATATTTGTATTACATTTTTATGACACTTGACAATAGTTTCATTGTGACTCCTGTGTTTATATGCATTTTTAATCATAATTTTTATTAGAATGAACCCTTGCAGAAGCGATTAATGTTCGAAAATACTATAAAATACTTCATTTATAAAATTTATACAATAAAAAACGAAATTATTCAAAAGACATAAATACTGCCGGTATAGCATAAACTATTCAGCGGTTAACATTGAAATGAAACAGAAGGAAAGAAATACAAAATTTTTGCTTTTTGTATTTTATAGATTTTCACATTCCATTGACGGAAATTATGTAGTTCAAGAACTAATTGCAGTCATATAAATAAAACATTAAATCTTTCAGAAATTCAATAAAATTTCAATTAATTTCAAATTCAAATTATTGTTAATTTGTTGTTGTTGTTGTATTTTTATTATTTATTTTGATTTTATTCAAATTTCAAATATACCCACTCCCTTTCATGTGTGTATGTATATACAAACAAAAACATTTGTTTATTCTAATGGGTGTCAAAATAAAAACAGCTGATTCTCATAAATGTGAATGAATATATATGTATAAGTTTATGTATGCACATGTGTGAATGTGTGCATGCTTGTGTGATCGCTTTTTTTCGGTTATGCGCTTGCCACTATCACCATCACCAACGCTCAACATGCTCAAGGTGACGTAATTTTATATGATTTGCAGCAATGAAACAGATATCTACGTTCAAACACAATCTGCGAAAGCCATACTCACCGTCATCATCATCATTATCGCCATCGCGGTCGTCGTCGTCGTCGTCGATATTGTCATCGTCATCATTGATGTAGCGCTTAATAGTATGAGTACAATCAAAAGCACGCGCTCTCTGCCGCCTATCGATTCCAACACATATACATACATATCTGGTTTTATGATCTGTATTCAGTGTGTTGTTTTTGTTGTTGTTATTGTTTTATAAAAACATTTTTACTTATTTATTTATCACATTTGATTTGGTTTTTGTTTGTTTTCGTTTTGTTCTACTACATGTTATGGCAAAATCTCTTTTTTATGCTTGACAGCATTATACAATGACAATATGTGTATGTATGCGCGTATGTATGCATATACATACAATATATGAACAGCATCAGTAGCGGCTACTTACTTATTTTGTTTTTTTTTTTTTTTATAAATGATATAACCACAACAAATAAAATAAATAAAAAAAAAACATCGAAACTCATTGAAACGTAAATGATATTCTGGTGAGTTTTTGTACTAAATGATAGCTAACACTTATATGTATAAATAAAATATCCATAAGTTATGTCGTTTTTTGTTTGTTTTGTTTCTGCAAGTAAATCATTTTAAGAGGTTCTATTGAACAGTGCACATCATTTGGTCTGGATGATATCATACATATTGTGTCGGATGCTTTTTCAATTTCAATGGTATCATTACGGTCATTAATTTGTTTTACCTGAACTCGCTTGATCCATCAATTCCAATATCGGATTTACTTGATTCATAATGAGGTCAAACATAGTTTTTCCAAATCGTTATTCTTTAAATTCACAATTTACTACAAAACTGGAGCCGAAAATTGATTAGCCAAATGGGAGAAAATATTATTGAAACTTATGGTGACTACAATTCAGATTAAAATCCCTTGCGTTAAGGGAAAAAAACAAACGACATTACTTATTGGCACATAAGAACTCAGTTTTGATGACAGAAGTGAGGGATCGATCAACAATTGTATTGTATTATATTTATTTGTTTGTATTATATTCCCTTTTTTCTAACTTTTGTTATTTTTTTTCTCTCTGTTCTCTGTTTGTTTTTTTGTTTGTTTTTTTTTTTCGGTTTATTATTGTTTTGGATGTTGCCATTCGTTACATTGTTTTATCAATTGAGATATTATATTCAAGTGTAAGCATCTTAACGTTGTTGTTGTTGTTGTTGTTATTTGTTCCATTTTTTATATAGATATTATTATTGTGCATTTACTTGTGTTGGCATTTAAATATTGTTATCTACAACGCAGAATTTCGTATGCAAATTTAATAGATGTCATCGTCGTGGTAACCATTAATAGGCAACTACAAACTCATTTATCTCATGAATCACAATGGAAAAAGTAGTATTAAGTCTATGTTCTGAAGTTTACAGAATGGACTTTTATTTAAAAATAAAAGTGTTCAAGTGAAAATGAAAAATCATTAAAAAATCAACTAAGCTTTAAATCTAGATAGTCAACACCTTTTTGTTTTCTCAGAGAGAATGAAAATGTTGCACTTTGAAAAACTCAAAGAATAATGAAACTACTTAATAACTCAATACATATTTATTTGACTTAAATGATTATTAAGTATTGCCACATATTTATATAATATTCGAAAGATGACACACGCACACACCCAATAGTATTCTATTTGTAAATATAAAAAAAATAATAATAAATTATATTTGTAATAAGTTAAAATTAACTAAAATATACATAAATACGAATGTGTGTATATACTCGAATATTAGAGCGGTTCTTACCATCTATACATGTCACTAACTATTTTGAACAATAACAATTTTTGAAGATATTATTTTTTCACATAATAAAAATCAAATAAGAAAAATCATCAGACAATCTTAAGCGTCTGCACGTCTCAACTTCATTAATTTCGGATGACTATTGTTGGCAGTACTAATCTAACAAATATGTCATATAATAATCTCCACAGAGCTAGTTTAATAAGCAAATATGTACCTATAAGATACGAGGGCCCGACCAAACAAAGAAAACACAACAAATTTGGGAAAATTTTTCTTTATTTCTCAACATAATCTACTTTTAGCTCTATACACTTTTCCCACCGATATTCTATAGCTTCGATACCCTGTTTATAGTATGAACTGAGTAGCTCATTAAAATAGCCATCTACCGCAGACTCCACTTCTTTATTGTTTGCAAATCTTCTATCATCAAGCCATTTTTTCAAATTTGGAAATAGAAAATAACCCGAAGGAGCTAAATCTGGCGAATATGGTGAGTACTGAAGCAATTCGAGCTTTAACTCATTAATTTTTGCCATCTTAATAGCGGATGTATGAACTGGTGTTTTTGTTCTATTTTTCATCTCCAAATTTTCGGTCAATATACGATGTACTATATAGCACCTTCAGATCGGCGATCGCCTTGAATTTTAGGAAATATGTTTTATAAGGTTGCCACTTTACACCAAACTAATTTTTTTCAAACTACTGCTGCTATATATATGTCAGGCCGGGTAGTTCTGGGACCGTATGTATGTTAGTAAAATTATAGTTTTTATTTAAATATTGATTTAGTAGTAATTATTAAGCTTCACACAAATCCATTAGGAAATGTTCAGGTTAATTTTAGATATGAATTCAACCCTGCAGTGATATCAGTTGACTAGTTTAAGCGTTTTTCAATCCTGAAAAATTTTCGAAATGTATTAGCTTTAGATATATAGAATATGTGGTTGTACCTTATCACCCTTTTCTTTTTGTAACCAAGGAGAGGAAAAAGAAAGAAAGCCATATAGAAAAGTGAAAAAGAGAGCGGAGAAAAGGGTAGACAAAAAAAAAGTTGAAGATGGAGATATATAAGAAATGCAATATATCTGTTGATACACCAACTCGGTCTATATAGGAAAAGAGCTATTGTATTTACAACGGTGGTTGGCAGTTTAGTCATATTGTTGTAGAAAGGCTTGACCGATATGATCTGCCAATGACGCTCAACGGCCAGACTTTTATGGCTTGTTACACCACCCTGGCATAAACTAACAGAGAAATCCCTCATTTATGTATTGCCACACCATACCAACCTGTAGAGCTATCGCCTTTAAACCGGTGGTATACAGATCTTTCTGGCTGTGGCAGAAAGACTTGTTTAGAATGGACTATTTACGAGAGAGCAAAGAAAGGACACTCATCCAGACAACTCTGTCAGAAGTCAATTGCCAACATGCGCAGTCTGTCGCATTTCTGCCCACCAGATAATGTTCAGGGATGACACCGACTGTGTCGGTGATGCTCGTTCTTTTGAATAGTTGGCAGATCTCTCTGCCAATTATACTCACCATAACGTAAATTCCGGCTTTCGTTGGGCTGCTTGAAGAAAATTGTGTATTTCTGTTTGAATTTATACATGTAAGCTTTGCCGAAATTTCCTGCTGGGTATTTTCTGGAGTATTTACTGAGCAGTACAAAAGAATCATTTTCACATATGCTTAATATAAGAATATACTTATAAAATTGTCAAATTTTATAATGAATACATCTATTGGAGTACTGATTAAAGAATAATTACGGATAACATTATTCCCATGAAAAAGAAAAAATTACACAAATACTAATTAAAATGCACTTGTTTATACATATGTATATTGTCGTAGATATGTATAAGTAGTAATATAATATTATTCAATGATAATTAAAAAAAGTATATCAACTCTAGTTAGCATACACATAAATTGAGTGACGCATTTATTTTACACATTTATTTGCTCACGATCATGATGAAATCGAGTTAAATCTGTATGTAGATGTATAGGCAGTGTGACAAATAGATTGTGAGATTTAGAGAGAGAGAGAGAGAGAGAGAGAGACATATATATTGAGTATATATTGTCAGTGAATAAGATTTTATGAGTGAATGTGCTAAATAAATAGAGAGGTTCACATAAGCTCAATAAGGTCAAAATCCAAATCTAGCATTAACAACAAATATTTGACTTCCATAGTTTATTTCCATAATGATTAGCTGTATGCATATATACATAAATATATGATATTTTATGTGTGCTCCTATAAAATATGACACAAATATGTCTCTATTTAATTTATTATTGAGAACATTTGCTTCATATTTCCCCAATTTGTGTGAAATTAGCAAAACCAGAATATAAAAAATAATAAATAAATATGAAAGATGGGAAAAAAAACATTAAATACAAATTTAAAACTTAGTTAAAGCATTGTGACTTTTTATAGCTTATACTGTTGTTGTTGGTGATATTGTTGTTGCTAAATAAAAAAAAAAATTCGCACTTTAAGGGGATTTCTTTTCTTGTATGGCACCATTTTTTGATGCTACCGCTGCTGTTATTACGGCTGTTATTTTTATTCCTCGATGATATCAGCTTACATATTGTGCTATGGCAATATTTTGCGTATTCTTTTGTTTTTTTTTTCTTTCTTTTACTTACACTTTTTTTGCTGCCTCCTTTGTTTCTTTTGTTCAATTTGGTAACATTTGTTGACACTTGTCGCATTTGTTGTTAAAGCGGTTTGTTTTTGTAGAAATCATATTTTTTGCTTCTTTTTGTGTTTTAATAGCATTTATTACAAATATATATGTATGCATATAAGCAGAGTATATTGTAGAAATAATTTTCTTTGTTACAACATGTTGATTATGATTTTACTTGTTTTAGTCATTCTAATGTTGGTGAGACATCTTAATGTACATAGGATATTAAGATGTCTCATTAAAAGATTGCTGCATAACTTCAATAGAAAGCCATTCATGGGCTAAATCTTTAATTTCGAATTTATCTACAGACTATATTAACAACTTTGTTGCACAACTTAGTACTTTGTAGCTGTACATATATTGACATCGAAGCAACCAATTTTCTTTTTGTATGGACCATAAGACGTCTTAATGTGTATACTATGTATATGTATGTATTTAAAAATATGTAGATATGTAATTTAAGGTTGCTCAGACGATTTCTCTTTTCTGTGTATACCTTCTATCTTGGTTTTTCCAATTATTTTCCAATTGGAGACGGTACTTAATTGCCTCTTATTATTTGCGTCATTTTTCACGCAATTACATTTCGTTTTTGTTTACTTACCGATATCTTGCTTGTTTAGGAAACTATATGAATAAAGAAAATAATAATAATAACATTCAACTAAATTAGGTATACATGCAAATTGCTAAATTAGTTGCAGCTTATGTACTTATTATTTATGTACTATATGGGGCGATAAGCCTTAGACGCAGCAAAAAAAAAAAGAACGATTTTTTTAAAATACATCTTCATTCCTCAATATACATTTTTTGAACCTTTTCTACTAACTTTCAATGAGTGTGTTGGTCATGCGTTTAATCCCCGGCTCAAGCACAACTTTGATATCGAATATTGGCAAGCAATTGTCAATTCATCCGGCAGTAACAATTTGCCATCAAAACGTTTCTGAAAGAGTTCCATGACAAAGCTCAGAAAAAATGATGTGTCAAGAGCTCTACCATTTGGGTAATATAGGTAGGTCCCTTCTAATACTTTCAAAAAATTTAACACACACAATAGTACTGGAAGAGAAGCTCGGCCAAAGGGTCCTTCGGGGCCTATAAATACCACATATTTGTTTTATTTTTTAAAATGGTTTTAATGTCAAAGCAATAGGATTTCGGATGATCTGTAATATATGTATTTGCTTAGCAAAATCTCCTCAGAATTGGAAATACAAAATAGTCGTTGGGTGCTAAATCTGGAAAATATGGTGCATATGGGATCAATAATTAATAATTCCTGTAGCTTATGGTAGTCACGGAAATTAATGATTTTTAAACATGTACAGTGTCTTAATCAAAATGAACTTTTTGTATGCTAAACGACGGCGTTTTGCTTTAGTCTAATGGTCCAACAAAGATGTATAATTTTATTCTGTTATTGATTTTCCTTTTTCTGAAGAGCCGATTATTATTGGTCCTATATATTACGTTCAATCATCGCTCGCAATCTTCAACTAGTTGATTCTCATAAATTTTTAGACAACGCGGCATCCATTTTATTATTAGATTCTTCATTTGACAAGTACCGTATACGTTTAGTTGACATGATACAACTATCAGTTATATCAATCACTTTCAATTTATGGATTTCTTGAGCGAATTCTTGAGTTGTGACCGCTTTTGGTCCACTAGAGCATTATTTGTTGATGTACGACCACATTTAAGATCAGCGGACCAACATTTAGTCATTGTATCCAATGGAGAAGATTCAGCGTATGGCTTAACATGCCATTCTTTTGTTGTCATTGTATTCTTTCCCACCGAAAAGACTTTTCACTCTATGTAGTATATAAAACGGGTTCAAATTGTATTTAAATGCTTTAAAAAAGTCATACGTCTCTAAATATGGGTCGAAGTAAAATAAATTAAATAGAACAAGGAAATAATTAATAAATAATCATCTTTATATATGGCAATATTTTTTAATTGATGCAGAAAATTTGTTTATTCTTACGATTTTTATACAACTTAGTGGGATCATTCTACAATAAGACTGTCTTAATATAATAGTATTAGAAATGAAGGGGATAAGAACTATAAGATTTGCCCAGATGTGGCTTTTTCAAAAATTTGGTATTTTTGATATATACAAGAAAAACATTAATATACAAGTATACAGTTCATGTGAATTTCTTATACATAAAATATACTAAAAAGCGGATAGACAACGTCCTACCGGCTATAATGTCTGCAATGTTCTCCATCATCAGTTACGGTGTGCAAATTTGAGGTTAGGAAATAAATTAGCGATCTTTTCATGAAATTTCAAATATCAAACTTTCATTCTTTGCCATCTGTACAATAGAAATATGTAAAATTGTAGTCATGTAACGATTGAACAATATGTTTTAGTAGTGAAAATTTATTATGTTTTCAATCTCATAGAATAAATAAATAAAAATAAATATGTGGCACTTAAAGCCCCAAAGGGCTCATTGGCCGAGCTTCTCTTCCATTACTGTTGTGCGTCTTAAATTTTGGACAATATTAGAAGGGACCTACTTATTTTAGCCGGTTCCGAACGGCAGAACACTTGTGACATCACTTTTTCTGAGCTTTGTCACAGAGTTCTTTAAGAAGCTTTTTCATGGCAAGTTGTTACTGTCGGAAGAATTGCCAATTGCTTGCCGACAGGTGGGTACCGTTCGAAAGAAAAATCTTATCGATATTAAATTTGTTATGCATCAGCCGGGGATTGAACCACGACCTACAGATCAGAAGGCGATCACACTAACCACTGAGCTACGGCACCCACTAAGAATACTCAACAAATAAACATAGAAAATATCATATTGCATAACATTTTGCAAAAGGACTTGCATTTTTATACTTAGAAGGTTCAATTAAGAAAAAAAAAAGACTAAAGTTTCTGAACATTTAAAATTATTAACTTATTCATCTTCAGTGACTGATGGTTCAATTTCTCACTGAAGGCTATTTTCATTTGAATGGGTATGTTAGAAAACAAAATTACATAAACTGGTGAAGTGAAAATCCATGATGTATTGTTGAACAATCATTATATCCTTAAAAAATAATTGTTTGGTATGGACTATTTCTGATGGAATAATTGGACAATACTTGTTCGAAAACGATGCAGGTGCTCATGGTATAGTTAATTATCCACGATAACACAAATTTTATGGCCGTAACTTCAATATATTAACGCCAACGACGTATGGTTTCAACAACATGACACAGTTCGTCAAAAAATTGATTTAACGAAGACGAAATTTGATGATCTTACCGATTTGATGATCTGACTTTGTTGGATTTCTTTTTATGCTATGATTTTATGAAAGGCATGTTCTATGTTAATAATAAACATACGATTCAAGCCTTAAAAACAGAAATTGTTCGTGACTTTCGTTAAAATTCTCATTATGCAAGTCTGTACTTTTTCAATTCTTTTAATAAATTTAGATTTTTCATTTGAAAACTGTTTTGTTTTTCTGAAATTACTTCCTAACCTCACATTTTAGCACTGTTTTTCTTTTCTATTTCTTCTGAGCTTCCGTTAGGCTACGAACATCTGATTAAAATGAATATATTCTTACATAATTTTTACATTCACTCGTTTTTCGGAATAAATGTAGTCTGCCAGAAGAACAATATTACGCAGTCTCCTCCAAATTGGAGATATAAACAATTGTTTTCGGAACCTTTTAAAGAATTATGACCCATATAACATATTTTTGTTACATAAATCACATTATATTAAATATTTGTGCTGTTCTTATTTTTATATTGTACTTACTCGCGCATATATATATGTAAATAGGTGTTATTTTAATCAAGTTCTAGATTTCATTTTAAGATAAATGTATTTGCATTTTTATATTGCAGTATGTATGATCTTCCTTCACCTGTGATTTTTTATGCAAATACAATTTCCTTTCATGTGATAAACAAAAATTTTGCATTTTTTACAAGCATAACGTACAATATAATAATAACAACATTAAAGGTAAATAAATAAAGAAAATGCAATAAGATAGAAACGTACAAAGAGGACGTATAATTTGTTACAAATACTTACGCAAATACACATACGCTGGTGCTAAAGATATGCATAAGTATCTCGTTAAAGAATAATGAACTTTTTGAAGTACGTACATTTTTCACACCTTCGAATTATTTCCTATGCATACATATGCTCTGCGTACAGTTCAAGAGAATAATTTAAATTTAACAATAAATAAGCTATGTAAGATATTCATTCAATTGAATATAAAACAAAGTCAAAGCTTGTATGTATTTGTTGCGCGTTGTAGAATTATTTTTAAAACAGCTGTTTACTATATGAATAGTATATACATGGCTTTGATTTAGTCTACTTTATTTAATAAATATTATTTTATAATTCTTTCTTTGGATATGTAGCGGAGAAAATTGTCTTATCTGCTTCCAAATGTGTTATTGAACTCATTGCAAATTTTTAGAATTAAAAAAAAAAAAGAAAAAACTATAAAAAGTAGCATTAAAACAATAAATTTTTTCCATTTGAGTAGAATAAACCAAAATAATAAAAATTTTCTATTAGCTACATACAAAATAGGTATTGATTTATTTATTTTTTTTACGAGTTGCTGCCAGTAACATTCTAATAAAAAGAAAAAATTCTCATGTAGATATCTACATATTTTTTTAGAATTTGATAGGTCTTTTTAATAGTTTTCCTACATATACATATATCCAAAATAGAATTCTCAAAAATAAATCAACCATTCGGCAATGTTTTGTTTTACTGTAATCAGCTGATATTTTTTCAAAGATCATTGAATTGAACTTCATTGTTGATTTTTGTTTTTGTACAACTATCTGCTATTTTGATGTAAATTTCTTGTGTAAACACCAGTTTAATAGATGTGTGAAAATAATAATTTTTTTTATATGTAACAGCATGTGTGTATTTGTATAAAAGAAACGAAAAGGTAATAAACTATATTGAAATGAAATATAGACAAATTAATCCAATATACAATGTGTCTGTATGTTACTATACAATATAAAGCTTATAAATAAATTATGTTCTACAATACTAATTAGAAAACGAGTTTAAATTCACATAGAACACAGATGACGTTGTGAATTTGTCTAAGTTTTGTCACATTTGAAAGGAGATAATTAATTCAGTCATTAAAGTGGTGTCGTCCGCAATACTAAAGAACTATATATTCAAATTGTTGAATAATTCTTTGAAAATGGGCGTTTAATAGACAAATGTAATTATGCCAATATTCTGCGTTTTTATTGATGATTTAAAAAATATCTCGCAATTCGAGAAACCCTTTACTTATTATTTCCACTCCCCTCATTATTTGTATTACACATTTTTGTCTGTGATTTATTGTATATTTGAATGCTATATTCAAACAATTTAGCAAATTTATCAATACAAACATATGCACACAAGCAAGCATTCATAGGCTCTCACATATTTACTCATATTTACTCAGAAATTTATAATATACACCCCAATTGTACGCATTGAAAGTGCTTTAAATTATAAATCTTTAAAATATTATATTAAAAAAACAAAAAATAGTCCCAACGTTAATGGGATAACACGACTTGAAATTTCACGATTTTCTCAACATTTCTTCATCACCAATACCAATATCTGGAAAATGTTTGGAACTTTCTTTATATTCTCCATCAACGAGATGTGGTACAGGTGGAAATAAAAGATCCGTCGGAACATTTTGCTGCTATAAGAACTAGTGTTAATTGTGATTTGGTGTCGAAATTCTTACAAAGTTACATTTTTATTCGATGTTTTATTATCCAAATGTATATTATGGAAACGGTCAAAAATTTCATATTGCTTTCGATAGACAGTATGTTAATATGTCTGTCTGTCTGTCTCTCTGAAAAAAGCCTGAAGATTGGTCAGGAAGTGCTCCTTCGTGAGAGCAGAACTATCTTTCTTCAAAGGGGGTCGCAAATAATTGGAATTTTCTTTCAATTAAATATTATTGGCATGAGTTTTCATAAAGTGTATAGATGAGGAAGATATATCATATTATATATATATATATATATATATATATATATATATATATATATATATATATATATATATGTATACATATATATATTTCATAGAACCCTTGACGGTATTAAATTCACCATGTTTAAAGTCGCACTCTGATCCAAATGGTTAACTGGGATACTAATATCATGTGCTCAATAGTACAGTATCACCCTACAAATCACGTGTAGTGTAATGTTAAATTGATTATAATTTATTATAGTACATTGCTTTAATAAAAAAAAAAAAATTATTGCCTATATTAAAAACTGTGACAAGTGATTTTCAATACGATTAATTTACATAAGAATTATAAAGCCAATTAATTAAACACTATAATACTTCAAATAGGAAAATTTTTATATGAAAATATAAACGATATTCTGAAAAAATAGAAACTATGTTAAGTAGTGGATTTTTCAATCATTAGATAGGAAAATATTTGTGTAGCATTTAATTAAAAAAAAAAAAACAACTTATTTAACCACTAATAAATCATTCGCATATTCCATTAGATAGATATTCGTAATGGTATTAAATATTAGATATATTGACGTGTTTATTGATTTAATTTAGTTTGAATTTTTATAATTATCATGAATATTATAAAACTGTATATATACTACTGTGTATATTAGCACTTTGTATGTACAAAAAATGAAAATGAACAAATGAGATAATAAAAAATAATCGAGCAAATAACAGAAAGGAAAAATTCTGAAATTCTATATAATAATGATGCAATTCGGTATTAAAATTACTCATAAATATGTATAAGCATCATATATATGTACATACATATATACATACGTACGAACTCGTGATATGAACTCGTGCATATGAACTCGTGCATATGAATTGATGGGATTTGCTTAAGTTGCTCATACAATTGCACTTGTTGCTACAGTATTCATCATATTCCAAAAGGACTTGCGCATATTTCTCTATATGCATGCACACATACTAGGGGATATATTCATATGCATATATGCTACTATATACCATTAATTTTTTATACTTTTTCTATACATAATAAGTAGCAAAAAAAATATTGAATCACTAATATTTTAATTCTTCAAGATATAAATTATACTTTTCACATATAAACCGATACATATATACAATGTATCTAACTGCAAACTAATATAATATAAATTTGCAACTGTGTCAATTATTTTGATCAATATTTACTTAATTCTACAATGGTGAACATTTCGAGTAAGTTCTAAGTAATCTAATGTATTGAATGCATATGTTCATATTTACACATATGCATGCAACTTTTCCTCTTGTTGAAATTTATATTATAAGTACTCATCTGAAAGAAAAATTATAAATATTATTAAGCGTGAAAACTGCAACAAACAAGTTTTATTGTGACGATAGAAAGAAAGAAAACAGCACAAAAACAAATATTTTATCAAATTAAAAACGTGTTCAATATTACTTGTTCATTCTTCTTCTTCTTCTTCTTCTTTGTCTATTAATTGTTTCTACTTAAGTTTTGCTGTTTGCTTTTGATGCAATATACAATTAATTTTTTTTCCATCGCCTTCTTTTTTAATTTTTTTTTGTTTGTTTTCCTTTTACTCATGGTGTAATAATTTTCAACTTATTACATTATTTCATATTGTTAATGATGCTGTTGTGGTTACTGGCTACTACATAGTTTTGTTGTTATATCAATTAGTTTTCTTTTTGTTTCAATTTATGAAACAATTATAGTGTATACTAGGAAAGCCAAATTTAAGGTCTCTTGCTGATACCGGCTTAGGCGGTACTTTGCAAAGTAATCTGGAGAGTTGAGGCGTCTATAATGTAAATTACTGGTGTTTTTGATTTCGATAAAATTTTAACTGCATAAAAAAAGTATAGATATCTTTAAAATGCACATTTTTGAGACATTGTGTATTTTGTTGTCGATTCTATTACGAAGACAAACACTATTTTCCGATGTACAGGCAATGTAGTATTTATTCGGTAAATTAAGGTGTTTATTTTTGTTACTTTCGTTAAATTGAATTCATTAATGTAGTGGCCATTGTTATTGATCATTTTTCGATTTTTTCTGCGGATTGTAACAGAAAAATGCCAACAAGTACAATAATTTTCGCGGTCATTTTTAGACATAATTTTCCCCCCTGTAGGAAGTTTTGAAGGAACCAAAATAGTTGGTAGTCTAATCTGGTAGTCTGGTGCAACGTCAGAGATGTTATATTGCTGAAAAATAGCCCACTTTTGTTTGATCACCTTACTCGATCGCTACAATAGAGCTCCGAATCGATCGTTTAACCAAGGTGGAGCACCTCGTAACGAGTAACTTTCAGTCTTACAAGACCACCAACTTCTTATTCGTGAATCATTGTTTTTTGATTATTTCTAGCACTACCGATCCCCTATTCTATGGCCATTTTTGCTGCATATTCTCGTACTTTAATTATTTTTGTATGAATAAATCAATTACCAACCAAAAGGCTTTTTTAAAAATTTATATTTAATAATTTATTACTTTTTAAAATATTTCAAAATCTTATCGTTGTATTTTTTGTATTATTTGTAATTTTAGAAAAATATAATTTCATTGTTATGAAATATTTGTTAAATGAACAATCTACAAGCCACGCCTATAATTTAATGTAGCTCTCACACCAAGTTACACAATTTTTTTAAATTATAAACCCTCCATGACTTTCTTAATTCTCCTCAGGGGACAACAGTTTTTGACACGTAGATTAATATTGTAGGGTAAAAATAATTTCTTACGAAATAAACGAGCCACGCATACTACTTAATATAGCTGCCATGCAAAAAGGAAAGGTTCTGTTGTTTTTTTTTTTACGTAAATTATACTTTTGGGTATACTGGGTGCCGTAGCTCAGTGGTTTGTGTGTTCGCCTTCTGATCTGCAGGTCGTGGTTCAATCCCCGGCTGATGCATAACAAATTTAATATCGATAAGATTTTTCTTTCGAATGGTACCCACCTGTCGGCAAGCAATTGGCAATTCTTCCGACAGTAACAACTTGCCATGAAAAAGCTTCTTAAAGAACTCTGTGACAAAGCTCAGAAAAAGTGATGTCACAAGTGTTCTGCCGTTCGGAACCGGCTAAAATAAGTAGGTCCCTTATAATACTCTCCAAATTTAAGACGCACAACAGTAATGGAAGAGAAGCTCGGCCAATTTATTTTATACTTTTGAATAAATCGGTAATATCATCGGATCCATCGTGGTAAAAATATCAAAATATTGAAAAAACTATTTAAGCTAGAGTCTCGGGATTGGCATCATTAAAATGTACACATGTAAATAGTAAGTAATAAGTTTGTAATACGACATTCTCATATAATATGAAATTACTTATATAATAACGATTTTGAATATTTCATAACATGACATGACATAATTTCATTTAAAATTTAAATTAAAATCGTGCGTTAAAGTATAACCCACACAAGTGTCGTTTGATAAACTATATTACTCGTTCATATATTTATACGAGTAAGTGTACATGTGTGTATATGAGTACATACGGAATGTTGTATAATCATAAGTAATATATATATATAAAGAAAATGGTTTCTATTCATCCAACAAAAAAAGTGCTTAAAGCATAAATAAATATTCTCGCTGAGAAAATCATTTCTGTGAGTTTCAAAATATTTTTAATTATTTTTTATTACAATAATTGTTACACATACATAACTATACAATGTATGTATTGTACAATATTGTGTGCATAGGATGAATAAATTCAAATAATTCTTCATCATTATGCACTTGTAAGTTCGACAATGTTGGCAACTTGACATTTTGAAAAATATATAAAATATTCTATTATGGGTGCTATTCAAAATAATGTAACTCAGAATGACGCTCAAGATTCGAATTGCTTGCCCGTTAATATAAATTATATGTTTTACACTTAGCCAAGCCATTTAAAATTCTGAGCCACCTGAATGTACGTACGTACACACTACGTACGCATTACTACAACAACAAAGTATTACTTAATAATTTATAAACATTTCTAAATGCCATAAATGAAAATTAATAGGCTGCACAGTATAATGTGAATGTTTTTCCCGAGAATAACTATGTATATTCATGATAAATTTGTTGCTGAATAGCTCAAATATGTATACATTTTAATAATGTAGATCGTATAATTCATTAATATTAAATTGCTAATACAATTAATTGATTTCAATTTAATTCCTATGCATTGTGAACACTTAAATTATATAAGTACATTAATAATGCAACAATTTCAAAAATGGATTGTGAACTTTTCTAATCGAATACATCAGTGTATATGTATGTTATTTATGTATCAAGTTATTACATACAATATTAGTCACAATATTACGTACATACAACAAATGTAAGCTATATTTGTACATCCTATACTTGTAAGATCATAAATCAATGTTTGGCATTATACGAGCACGAAAATAACATTTATCTGTAATGTAAGTAAAGTATAAAAATATCATAATAAGTACTAACGCATTCTCTTTTTTTTTTTTGTCGTACACACAAGTCGGCGTGAAGTCGTCATTCAGAAATAAATACACAAACCAGTTTAATAACAATTAAGAACTGTGCGCGGTGTCTGGAAAATGAAACAGTGATAGCGATGATGATGGGACACACAAAAAAAAAAGAATGAAATAACAATAAAACTGCTAAAGCATTAATGATGATGTTATGCATGCGAAAGAGCCGTATTGTCTGGTTTTGCTTAATTTTCTTTTTTTTTTTTTGTTTGTTTTCGATTACATAAAGCAAAAGTGATGCACATCATATTGTCACAAGACAGTTTAACGTTAATATAATACAATATACTATATTAGTACGTGTACGAGTTTGTAGATATTGCACAATAACTATAAAATAACGAACAACTCAAAAATTGATAATATAATTTTTCTAAAAAATAAAATATTTATTTTACAGATAGCTTAATAAATGTACATTCATATGAATTTCAATAAAATTGTTAATCATCTCGTGCAAAAATTTACAATTCAGAGTTAAGCCATTTTTGCAGATAGTGTGCAATATGCGCGTATTAATGTACACATGTGTAAATAACGATGAACAAAAGAAGAAGAAGAAGAAGAAAAAACAACAAGTACAACTTGTTAGTGACGCATATGGGCACACATCTTTAAATTAAATGATGCTGTATGACGAGCATTGATGCGAAACAGTTGAAGTGTTAAATTCTCATGCAGTAACCCGAGTAGGAAGTTATGCTTGATGTAGCTACTACAATACTTGAATGTTCTTAATAAAAATTGCATTTTTTTTTATGTGGCAATTTTAGTTTGTGATATTTTTAGTTGAAACAAACTCGTGTTTTTGCCCCTTTTTTTGTGAACTATTTATATGCATATGCTGCTATCATATTTACATACATATGTTTACAGGTTGCAAGTTAATGTTTAGGTCTTCATGTGTAGGTTTAATGATATCACTTATATGTATGTACATGTATAAAATCTTACTTAAATATTATATTATTCACAGCATGAACGTCATCTCGACAGGAGCATAACCTCAATTAACAATAAAGGAAGTAAAATATTTTTATACATAAAATAACAGTATGCAACAATGATAATGACAGCCAACAGGAAAACGAAAAGAAGCAAATTATTCATAAAATTAAATGAAATTAAGTGAAGCAAATAATAAAGACAATACACGATAATATGAAAACGAAGAAGAAAAAAACACTTAACTCACAACTGGCAAAAGACAAATCATGCGGGCGACATAGTGATGAGCAGCGGCAGCGGCAAATTCATTGTGACAATAGGCATCATTATTTGTCATTATGTCAAATAACAGCGACAAATTAATTATATATAACATATATATTGTTCATCATTGTTTCTAAAATTTACGTTTGTATTTATAACAATTACAATTACAATACTTTCAGTGTATCAGGCATAAAAATGTTTTAACAATTTCTAGATATACAATATTTAGCACTAACACAGTGCAACAATCATTTATGTTATGCCTCCCTCATATGTTGTGGTTTATTAACCATAGTAAAAAAATAGAAAAAAATCAATATAATAAAATACAATACTATTATACTCGTGTAGGTGTACGAGAACATGAGAAATAAATATGTACTGTTGCACTGTTGCACTTACAGTTAGTTTCATTTATGAGGCAACAAATAAATAAATTCATATGTAACATACATGTACCTATATATATGGATATTTATTTACGTATACATATTACAATACTACAACAATAGCGGCATGCTGATGCATGCTTAGCAAAAGTTGAAAGTTGTGCAGAAGTGTAGTAGAAACGTTGTAAAATTTATGTACTTTTGTTTATATGTTTATATATATATTGTACATGTTCGCGGTATAGGGTCAGGAAATTGCACTTGCGTTGGTGAACAGTTTTGTTGGAAAAAATCAAACATACACAACATATAGTACAATAATAAACAAAATAAAAACTACAACAATTAAATATGTATTTTCGAAATAATGAAATGAAATACCTTCATTATAATAACCGTACCATTTCTGATGACTATTTATAGTTGTATGATTGCAATAATTACATACCATTTTATATATTCTACATTACAATGTAATAATAACATAACATTACAGTACAGTAGGTATACATCTATATAATTGATCGGTTCATGTTAAATCGATTCGGTTGTACATTTTATGTACGATATTAATTCTTAAATTGCAACCATAAGAAATGATTATTTTTGACTATAAAATTCGAATGAAAAGTTGTTTGTATTATTTCATATAAATTTATGAAAATCAAATTAATAGCACATAGTAATAATCGACTATGTTCACCATATGTACATAACATAATGCACATGAACTTGCTCTAAATAAATCAACAAGCCTATCAATTGCACAGGGATCCCAGCAAACGATTTTTTTGTTTTTGTTTTTCCTCCTTTAAACTCCTAGTTGGAGCATAGGGCCTCCACAAGGCTTCTCCATCGCACACGGTTTTGGGCAGTTGTTCTAGTGCCCTCCCATGTGATGCTGGCAGCAACTAGTTCTCCTAAGGTTGACCTTCTCCAGGTGTTTCTTGGCATTTGTTTTCGTGAAACATTTGTTGACGAAAGCTTGAAGTCTCTGTGTGATGGAGTTCGAGGTCAGCCATGTTTCACTTCTGTACATTAGTGTCGATTCCACACATGCGGAGAATATTCGCAATTTCATGCGTCTGGATATTTGAGAATTTGCCCATACTGATTTTAGCCGGCCAAATGCTGTCTTTGCTTTGCTCAGCCTACAATTAACATCCTCTTCAGCTCCCCCGTCTGTTGCTATCGTGCAACCGAGGCTAATAAGCTTCCGAAAGAGAGTCTGATCATGTCATTGAAGAATAATTTTTTGGAGCGCTCTGCAAACGTCCTTTAGTTTCACGCTTTTAGTTTTCATTTTTATGAGCGCTTTTATTCTGGTTTGCTGGGATATTAGCAATTCAGACACTCCGTCTGTAATTGTGTATTATATATGTATTCATATATATGTACATATATGTATAAATATCCATATATGGATATGTATATGAATATATAAAATTATTTTATGTATAAAGGGTTTTACATTAAGCACGCTACAGGTTATCATCACATCGGCTAGATAATGGCTTCAAAATTACTCTATAGCAAATTTAAATAACACAACCAATTTAATTGATGTGTTATTCCGCATATAACACTATAATATATTGATATATAAATTGTTAATTAACAAAACAATGGCTTATAATTATCAATCATTAATTTAATTTAGTCCTTAACAATCACCGTGCTTAAAAAAATACCCTACACAATATGGATACATGCAGTTTTTTTTTCTTATTAGTGGTGGAATTTGTGCTGTGATAAGTGTTTGCTATTTATACAAGAATTCTTGTTAAAAAGAGAAAAACAAATGCTTATACATATTTACAATATTTATGAGGCAATGGCATAACAAAAAAAAATGAACAACAATAATAAATATACAAGTTTTACACTCTGAAATATTTTAGCTGTACTTATAATATTTTGCAATTTGTTATTCAAGGAATTCATATTCCTACAATTTCTTCTTAATTAGTAAAAAATTATATTACTTTTGATTAATCAGCATATTTTTTTCTTTGCATTTATCAAATTAAATTCACAGAAATTATTAATTTAATTCTTTCATATATATTCCTTTTTATTTGTTTTTTTTTTTTTGCCCATTCGACTTCTGTCAATTTGTTATAATTATGAGAGCATAAGGTGGCCATAATCGAGCAAAAAAAAATATAGTTTTGTGATTAAATTTTATTTGAAATAATTTTCAGTGAATTGTTGGATATTGATGTTAACTATATATTGCTCAAATAAAAAGTAACACATTATTTTTTCGGTAAATTGAGGTGTATTTTTTATTACTTTCGATAAACAGAATTCCACCATCTTCCGTGTAGAGTCATTATTTCATTTTCGTAGAACTTCTATGGAATCTGCCCGAGAAACACTGTCAAGAAATTTTCGTAGTCATTTTTATACAGCGATTTTTCCTTGTAGAGAGTTTTAAAGCGACCGGAATAGATGGTAGTCTAAATGTGCAAGGTCAGAGCTGTATTTGGGATGAACAAGAATGCGTCGTGTTTGCTTGATTATAAAAAAAAAACAATTTGCGTCACTTATAGGTCTCGAAAGATCCTTCGACCGAATTTCTCTTCCAGTACTGTTGTGAGTGTTAAATTTTGGACAATATTAGAAGGGACCTACTTATATTGGCCAATTCCGAATGGAAGAACCACTTTTTCTAAGCTTTGTCACAGAGGTCTTTTAGAAGCTTTTTCATGACAAATTGTTACTGCCGAAAGAATTTCCAATTGTATATCAACAGGTGGGTGCCATTTGGAAGAACACATCTCTTCGATATTAAATTTGTTATAGATCAGAAGGCCAACACACTAACCACTGAGCTACTGCACCCCCAAAATACAAAATACAAAATAGTTTAGATTAAAACAATAATACGGAAAAATGGGACAGAAATACTTTACTCCAAAAGAATATCTGATTTTCGCATGTTACCTCTTGATTTATCGGTTAAATTCTATTTATACAGATGAATAAAGTCGTTACCCATGAAAAAATATCATATAAACATTTATTAACAGTTTATGAAAAATAAAATTTAATTATCAACTGGTCACTCTATGTACTCGTGTATAAAATGAAATTTGTATTGCTATATATACATATGTACAACATGTGTTCGTACATAATACATATATACATACATATTTTACATACATATTTTTGCAGCTCTTTTTATGGCACTTATATGCACATACATATATGACATTTGCATTGACAGCCGAAATTTGAGAGTTGTACATGAAAATTTAGATGCATTGATTTTTTTTTTGAAATGTTTTCTTGAAGTTCGTTTTTTCTTTTACAATGATGAACAATGCTTTTTTGATTTGTGATTTTTTTTTACAATACTAATTTCAAATTTTTTTCTATGTCATGTTCTTGTCGCTCTTGTCGTTATGTCCGTTAGCTCTTAGTTGTTTTATTATATAGTATGTTACATTTTTATTGACACATGTCACTCAATTGTGTTTGCATTGCTACTGTGAGATGATATTGGCGCACTTGTTGATCTGCTGGTGCTACTGTTGTTAAATTTATGTTATTTATCTTTGACAATGACATATGGTTACAGTTACTCCAAACAACAAGAACATATGTACCTATGGGTTTTATTTAAAAATGACACTCTTTAAGAAAGTGTAATATTATTTGCGTTAAACTGCGTTGGAAACAGCTGTTTAATGAAATTGAGGCACCTATTACAATTGGCTGTCGTCTGAGCAAAGTATAATTTAATTTAATAATGGCGATGTTGATTGCAATTCATCATCAAAACATTCATTGAAAATATTCACAGAATATACTTTTACTGTGGTTGTTTACATGTAAATCAATTGGTCAAATTTATTAGCATAAATTAAAAACTTAAAATTCTTACAAACAACCACATAATACGAGTATGAAGTGTGTATTGTGTAGTGTCTATATGAAGTATACACGCTGTGATAACAACAACATCCATCAGCAGTCCAATTCAATTATTCAAATCGGTCATACTCAGACATGCATATATACAAACGCAGACACTCTGGACATATGGATACGTGAATACATACATGTAGTGAAATATTTTCCAAAATAATATTTATATAAATTATTATAAAATGAATTGTATCGCGCATCGGTATCACAGCATGTGAACTTTATAAGTGTGCATATGTAAACATATTTGCTTGCGTACGCACATATCTACATATGTTTTCATATAGATGAGTATGATGAATTTTGAACGGAAATAAATTTATTTAATTTATTAATGATCTTGCCATTAGCACAAATATTCGCTTGTGTAACTTGTGGATTGTGTACGTGTTTCTATGTAACTGTGTGTGCATATGTATGGTATTTACAAATACACTGTCACACTGTATACTAATGACAATCCATTAGATATAATTATAGCTTTTGCATTTTGTATGTGAATGTGTGAATACTCTACGTTATATATACGGTACATGCAAAGTAATAGAAAGATTGTGCTGAAAAAGGTGTTAATAAAACCAAACATTATTTGTTTGTTTTGAGGTAGCAATTTTGCATAAGGTTTTTATTCTGCTGTCAATTTTATTTATTTATACAATTCATTTATTGTATCTACATGTATTGTATTTAAAGTGTAAGATACAATAGTAGCGTGTGCATTCCACATGATGACAATTAATCTTTGGAATTGTATTTATATTTGCCGTTGAATAATATTTACATATAAACTTGTATTTTGAGATGAAAAAAAATCTTTAAATCGATTTCTATTTAATTATTTATTATATATAATTACATTTCTTTTCTTATGGAATTTTATTTATTAAAGAATCAACATTTTTGTGATTATTTGAAATAATTTCTATCATTCATATAATTCACATGAGATGTATATGAGATAGAGAAGTGAATGTGAAAACATATTGAGGCAATACGACTAAAATATAGTAATCAAGAGATCTATTGTGACTCGGATAAGACTTACAATTCCTCTTTTAAAGAGCTTGAAATTCTACTTCAATTCAAGAAATTCATCTCTTTCATATATTTGCCTTGTTAGAAACCCTTTTTGAATTCCATAGTTGTTTTTCATTAATGTCATGCAGTCTACTTTGTGTTACTAGGATGGCGGGTCCAACCGTATAAAATGGGTTTGCTTGCACAGCAAAAACTAAAACATTTGTATAATTTCTAAAACAGCAAAAATAGTTTCAAACACTTAAGTGGGCTTCCACACAAAGTGATCGAGAAACACATGAAAATTGACAAATAACGTCACATCTGTTCAAAAAGGTTAAAAGTGAAATGATTCACCCTCATTAATTTTTCTTCTGAAACATTTCCTCCAAACTCACTTCCTCTATCTTCACTCTTTATGCTGTGAAAGTATTCTACCAAATGTTCTAAAAACATCTGAAAATCGAGAAATATCATAGTTGCCAATCTCTCCATTTTCTTTTACAAAATTGATGCCTTTATAGTGGCTGTAAAAACTAAAGACAAGGCGGCAATTTTTATGCTTCCATTAAAATAAAGTCCTTAAATTATCTATACTTTTTTCTTGGCTAACCTGATCATCGAAACTACTTTAAATTGGAAACACTCGATCTGGGTTGACTACCTTCAATTTATTTTTGGAATGTCAAAAATGCTTGTATATAACTAAATATCATATAGGCATAGTATGTCAATGTTTTGTTTGATCATCAGTGAATAATAAATTTTTGCAAATGTGTTCTTCTTCTCAATTTCCATAAGTAGTTAAGTTAAATTTCTTCATCATAATACAATTTTATAAAAAATGGAAATCAAGGATATACTGTAGGAACAGTGTTTTCAACAAGAGAATTTCCAGAATACCCGAATCAAAATGATATGGCGTAATTGTGCTATATTTTTTAAGGGCTTGGGCAGAGTACACTTCTATTGAGAACACTGTATAAATTATTCTTCACATTGGTTTTCGTTCAATTTACTTGAAATTAAATCTGTACATACATACGCATATACATATTTATGTGTCCCTATAGTCTAATGTATAATACATAGTGTACATATACATATATTTTTTTGACTTAAGACAAGTTCATTGCTTTATAAATCGGTTTGCCACACTTTCATTACACTGACAGTGAATTTTTCTCATCTGCATATTTTAGCAGCATTGACTTATTCTCTTTAGTTTTGTTGCAAATTGACTTTACACAACATTGATTAAATATCAAATTTCATTGTTCACTTATGTATAGTACAAGTAGACGTTATATATATGTATGTACGTAAGTAAGTATGTAACATCTATTTAGAATACAATTTCTCTTTTTGGCATTGTTTCATGAAAAAGTATGACGAAAAATATCTAGGTATGCAAATGTTCTATTATTGTGGATTTTAGCATCTCGCAATAAATGAAACATTGACTTTGAGTGGAAATTTGTATAAATTAAAATACATACATATATATATATATATATATATATATATATATATATATATATATATATATATATATATATATATGTATGTATACTTGTTTATGTTAAACAATTTATTATATTACAATATAAATAAAGAGATAATCTAGACAATAGATAGAATGGTATATCCTTGAGGTTATTGTACTATTTTGTTACAAAAGGTGGCATCAACAATATTTCCATAGAATACCAATAAATATATATGTATATATTCAATAGCATGAAATATGCAAAAAAAAATATTCCTCATTTCATTTAATTTCATATTCATATTCATTAATAGAAAATAGAAAAAACTATAAAAATCATCTAGTGTATTTTATTAGAATATCTACATACATGACGTTGTTGAAAGGCTTGTGTTCTCTATATGTGTGTTAGTCTAGACTGGACAACTTGAAAATTGATTAATTACAGTGTATTGCATTAACAGAGACAAAAATTCATGTCCATTGAAATCAAGTGATCCAAATAATAAACTTGCTCATGGAGTTGAGTTCAGATGGTTCTTTTTAATTGTAGCAACATTCTTTTAGGATTATACTTAAATAATAGTTTGATCCATTCCAATAAAATATGGGAAAAGAAATCGCTTAAATGTCTACCACGACTATGATTATACGCATTTACTTGTAAGTCGTTATTTTCAGTGAATGTCTGAAGTAAGTCAATGACTCCCTGAAGTACTTTTTCAATTTAATAAACATATAGGGCGTGAAGAAATTCACAAAAAATTCAATAATAAGCATTCATTATGCAGCCAAAGGTTACTTTTTGTGGTTATCTTTGGAGACAAATAAATTTTAGATTGTACTTCTTTGAAAATCATAATGAAGAAGCAGTAGCCGTGTTTAGGGAACGTTACAATTCAATGATAAAGACATTTTCACAGATTGAACTTAAAGAGATGTGGCATTCGGTCTTTATTTTCACTAAGAAAGCGCAACATAGCATACAACTTATGAAGCAATTATCAATTATAATAAAAAAAATGAGATATCACTTGGCCATCGAAATCTAGTGATCTAACACTAGATCCACGTCTTTTAGGACTGCATGGAAAGTAAATCTAATAAGGAAATTGTAGTGGCAAATTTCCGGAAGGCAATTGCAATGGGAAAAATAGCTTCCATTTTTCAGGCGGAGGTCCACGCCTTAGAGCTATCTGTCAGAGAATGTCTACGTAGGGGCACTTGAGAAACCAACATATACATTCTTTCAGACAGTCAAGCAGCTCTAAAATCACTAATGAATTTCTCGTTCCAACGTAAGTTGGTCTGGGAATGCTTCGAACTTCTCAATACCTTAGCAAAGAGGAACTCTGTGACTCTAATATGTGTACCGGGACACGAGGGGCAGCAGGAAATGAAATGGCATATTCACTGGCCAAAAAGGGCGCAGACACTCCTTTCATATGCCCTTCATGAATAACTTAATATGTGAAGAGGAAAAAAGTAGTCTAATCGATTACTGGATAGCCCAAACAGGCATGCGGAAGTCGAAAAGATTCATTGACCCTGAACACATTAAGGTAGTTGCTATCTTGAACCTCAGCAGAAAAGACATCAAACTCTACACTGAACTATTAACAGGTCATTGTAAATGTAATTATCACATAATGAAAATGGGTGTGGTTAACAACTATCTTTGCCGACTCTGTCTTGAAGAGCAGGAAACACCAGAAAACGTTCTCTGCAATTGCCAAGCTGTGGCTAGACGCAGACTAAACTACATAGGCAACGGATTCATAGTTCCCAGGGACCTAGTTAAATCAATTACACAGCAGTGACAAGATTTATAAATAGTCTAGAGACCTGCTAGTTAGGGAATAAGGCTGCACAAAAGATCTTCAGGTCGCGGTACTTCATAGCCTTAATAATAATAAAAAATCGAATAATTAATGTAGAGACAATCAAAGACCTTAAAACCAACACATGAATTAAAATATGTGCAATTCCCCGTAGACCAAAGACTTCAAATAGTCCCTAATAAAAAGTAGGGTACAAACGCTTCAAATCATATGATCTTTCAGGCTAGTATATAGCTCCAATATGGTTATGGCAGCGTTCTGCCGTATTTAAAAATTTTTCAAAAAATTGTCGAGCAGTGACAGTTGACAGTGACAGCTTGATATTCATTTTTTTTTTTTTAAAAGTATGGATCAATTATGCCGTATATTATTATTATTATTATTATTATTATTATTATTATTATTATTATTATTATTATTAATAACAGTCTCAGTTGTGGTACGCCGCAAATTGGGCAAAGAGAAATTTCCACCATTTGCAAATGCTAATAAAAAGCCGGTATGACATATCAAATTAACTGTCATAATATCAAAGTTTCTGCCTATTTAGCAAAATTGTCGTAAAATTACACGGTACCAATAAATTTATTTATATTTTAAGGTATGTATGTCAAATTTGTTCAAGCAGCAAGCTCTTAATTCATTTAATATAGGCAATTAGAGTGAAAATTTGTCAACTGCAAAGTCAATATCAAATCAATAGGTATTTAATTATGTAAATACTTGGTTTAGCATTAATTTACTTTCAGTCTATAGGTAAAACAAATATAAATTATAATTTTCATACAATTTACAAGAGAATACTCAATACAAACGTTATTAAATTGTTGTTTCATGGTGGGTGGTGTGGGCGACCAAGGGCGAACATTACAAAATGTCAACATCACAGTTCGTGCCTTTTCACAATTATAAGGCTTTGATATAAATTGATGCGCCATAACTTTTCCGCATAATCCGTGGATTTTCCTCATACATACACACATACGCCCTTAGGCTGTTGTCAATAAGATTGCGTTGAACTTGTAAGAATATTTCAAAAGAATAATTGTACAATAATTACGAAACGTTTTAGATATTTTATATGCATATATATATACACATAAGTAAGTTAAGGTTAAAATTCAAGAATGATATTACATTTCTATTGAACCTATACGTCATTTCTTTTCATTACAGTTGAAATGTTGACAACTCGAAATTTGCAATAGCTCACTGGGCGGATATAGCGGCGTGTAGTCACAATCGAAAATGTTACATTTACAAAAGGTTTTCTATTCACGGCGAACTATTTGGAATATAGCAGATGCGCGTGTACTCATAACACACATGTATACTATACATATAGATCGTGAGTAGGTCCTATTCAACACAGCAGTAGCAGAGATTATTATCGTTGTTAATATCATCAATAGTGTCAATGTATTCAATGTATTCCGAACCGAGAGAAATCTCATTTCCTTTGATGCAATGCGAAAAGTTAGTGATACCGTGAATGTGTGTTATCATTTTGATATCAGCATCAACAATATAATCACTACCAAATACTCACAATAAACGGAATAAATAATAAACAAGGAAATTGAAGTTCATCATACGACGTGTGGATGCGAAAATTATATATACAATACATACACATACTATTATATATGGATGAAAACAATAGCAAGTTTGTGTGAGAGAAAACGTTTCACTTTCATTTATCCGTTCCATGCGATAATTGGATTTTGTAAATATTTTCGCAATACCAAAATAAATGAAGAAAAAACGAAAAATGACCGAGGTGAGTGCTTTTGATAACTATTTGATAATTTTCTTTTTTTTTCTCAATTTTCCTTAGTTATCATCCTTTGTTTTTTTTTTTTTTTGCTTTACATATTTTATTATGTGCGACTATGCTGGTTAGATGAAATGATAACAGAGGACAAATGCTTGTGTTCATCCTTTAGAATGTCATAATGAACATTTAGTTGCTTATTCAGCCCTTTGAGCGTTCGTTCATTAATCAAATGCATGCGTATATCGTGTAAAAATGCTGTGATAAGCATTGTTCGTTCTAAATAAATGAAATAATGACTTAATGATAAATTCAGTTTGTATTAGGTTATTGCCCGCATATAAGTTTGAATAAATATGTTTGGCTTTTTCTATCTTTGTTTTAAATACATATATGTATCAATATGTACATATACGCTTACTTTATCAAATATAATGACCCTTTTAATATTTTACTTAACTTTTATAGGTCAATATCTATATGCCATTATTAAATTTGATATTTTATTTTGTCCCAAATGTAGCATTTTTTTTTTTCATTTCTTAGAATAGAAGAATATTCATGCGTGACATTAGTTTCATATCAATTTTATTCAAATAGACGCAAAAGCAAATGTACAAAGATATGAGAGAAAGAAGTAAAAAATGTGTATAGTGTATGTCTAAGCAAAAAAGGTCAAAGAAAATTATATGTATATTCATATTTGACATTATTCAAAGAAAAAACAAAAAAAAAAAAGAATGAAAGAATAACATGTTTTTTTTTTACTCGAATGCAGATATATAAATATATCAGCATGTCTGTGTGCATCGAGTAATGGGAAATCTAATTTTAAGAAAACTTGACTCTATGATGTTGTCGACGTAATAATCAAGGATTGATGAGATTAGAAAGTGAAATGTCTATTTCACAAGTAGCAATAGTTTTTTGATCTCTGACATGATTGCCAAATGAATGATGTTCCTATATAGTATTGTTAATATTAATTTGTGAAAAATATATTACTTTTACAAATAAAATCGTCTCATGTTAAATTATAGAATAATCTTAATATTACACGATTTATTAATTTTTTTCTTCATGTACTTTCACTATACACTCGTAGGTGTATATACATGAATATCTATACATATAAACATAAATAATATCTTGCAAGTTTAGATTTCTTGCATTCATTGCTACCTGTTGATGTCACATGTGCCACATTTAGATACGTCAATATTATCAATGCATAAATATGTAGCATATATACGAATGTACACCTCCTACACATGTGTATATCACAAGTGTCAAATGTTTGCAACCACTTGAAGGAGTCGCTAGATATATAGAAAAGTATCACATTATATATTTTTGATTAAAGGGAGTCAATTTAAAAATGTATATTCATTCGTTTGGCTCTATGTCTGTCACTTGGTAATTTAATCCATATTTCAATGGCTACAAGTTTAAAACGAGTGTGCCATGGTCATTATTGCTTTAACAGGTCCATATTTACGAGTACTTATAAGAAAATAATGAATACAAAAACAAGTACATCTATTTTCACACACTTTTTGTACACCTAAGCATAATTTATTTTTGGATAGAAGAAATAACAAAAAGACAAGCTGATCTAAATTCATTTTGTAGACAAGTTGAATTGTCAAAAACAAAAACAAAAAAAAAAAATTAAAAAATTAAAAAAAAAACATTATTAAACAAACACAGTAGGCATGTGACATAAAGATCAATATATGTTTACACAGTAAATTGACAACGAACTATATGTATACACTGTTGCTAGAGCATTAATTAAATATTCTTTTTGTAAGAAAAATATTAAAGCTTTATTCATTTTTTTTATAGATACATTAATATATGTTATTAGGTTCAATAGAAATGAAATAAAAATGTTATGAAAGCATATCCTTTGGGATTTTAAGTCTGTTCGACATTATTATTTTGTACCTTACATTACTAACATATCAAAATTAATACTTCATTCATTTGTAAATTTATCGATTTTTCTCGAATGAAAACTTTTAATGATGTGATTATGTACTCGTACATATAAATATATATGTAACATATATATATATATATAGTACATACATATGTATTTCGATATGTACTCGTATGTGCATGCAATTTGAGACCATGAAACTTGCTTGTCTCTCATGTACCATACAAATGTACATTAGAGTGTTCCTCAGCTCTATAGAGAATTTTGTATGATTTCGCTTTTAAAGGTGACTACAAACAGGTATTTGTTTTTAGTTTTTCTTATTTAAGAATAACGGCTTATTTATTTATTCGTCTTTACTTTGAAAAATTTCGAATAAATGAAAAATAGTCCAAATGTTATTGCAAACAAGTATCGACAATAATTCACACACGTCCTTTCAAGAGAAGCCATTTAAAATTATTTTTACTTAATTATTATTGGTACACCTAGGAGATTTAGCCACAGAGAAAAGTTATAGAAAAAATTGCTGAAAAAGTGTAAAAATGGAAAAGTCTCCTTGAATATAAAACTGTTTTATATTTTTTAAATTGGCTATATCGAAATCGGGGCTATATTGAGTCAAGGCTGCATTGAGTTCGTTCTTCTGTTTGTAACACCCATAAGGAAGGGTAACAGATGTTGAAAAATATATATTTTTGAATGAAATCACAATCTGAGTCGATGTAGTCGATGTATGTCTCTCTGTTTGTCAGATCACTTGATAACTTCCGTATAACATCGCTAATGGGTGAAGTCTCATGAAAACTGCACTCACTTTCCATATGAATGTATGTTGTTGAGTGTATTTTTTCACACTTTACCTACAAAAATTCAAATATAACATACTGTCGGTAAGCAATCGGCAATTCTTCCGGCAGTAAGAATATATATTAATTTATAATATATATTTAATTATTTGCAAATGGTACTAATCGTATGAAATCCACGCTTTCCTCCCATATAAAAATAAGTTGTTGAATGTATTTACCAAACTACCAAATTAAAACTTTCTATAGAGAGATAATCTGATTACCACATGATGATAATTGAAAGTTGACGTAATCGGTAAACAATCACACCTACCTTCCATACAAAAGTATCCAGTTGAATGTATGTTTTCATGCTTTAAAAGAGATAATATTATGTTATCAATCTAAGATTCGGTATGTGCAATTATATTTACTAATTAATATACATATTCAAAAATCCACTGAATTGGATAAAAACTACGACTACCTCCCATACAAACTTATGCATGCGTATGTATATATCCTGACAAATATGTGAAAATATTCAAAATGCTCGATAGTGATCGCTCTAATACACATATTTTTGTAGGTACTCTTACATACTCGTACATTCATACTTATGTACGCAGCATTACAAGTTTAATTAATCGTATTACGTTGGCGGTGGAATCTTATAACTTGTCCTTCATTAAGATTTCATGCACATCAATGTTGTCGATTTGACTTGATGATTCCTTTCCGTTCACTTATTTCAGTACGCGCATTGTGATTTCACTCGTTAATGAATAAAGCCATAAAATACAATGGAATATATATAGGGTAAATAGAAAATTAATAGCATTTGCTTTAGTTTCAGTCAATTTTTGCTTTAATATTCTTGTGGATTTGTATCTTATTTGTATGTATATGGATCTACATAATTACTATCTAATTAATAATTAGTAATTATAATAGTAAAACACAAAGAATAAATGGCATTCGCACGTAATTATTGGTAATACAAATTATAAGCTAACAAACTTACCAAAGTATCGATGCCAATGCAGTTCTAATGAATCATAATGTTTACGGAGCAACTAACAAGTAATTACAAATGGTAGTTGTTGCTACCATTTGCTACAACAACAACTGGCAACGTAATGAACAAATACTAAAAAGCAATTAAATCAGAAACGACCTTGTAAACTGAACGAAATCGAATGTATTGCAAATGCAGAGTATATTTACGCTTGATTATAATTATGATTGGTGGTTTTGTGGTTGCAAAAAAACAAAAAAAAAACACACACACACACATACAATGTAAATAAAACAATACTTGCAAATTTGAAGGTAAAATATACCGTGGTATATATGCACATAGAAGTCATAAATCAAGAACAATTTTCCTAACTTTGACTAGATAACCACGAGTATAGGCGCTGATGGTAAGTGACTTTTAGTGGTGATGGTATGATCAATGATAAATATTTTCATTTAAATAAATCAAGCGCTTAACATTTGCTGACGACGACGACATTTTTCTTACGTTGGAAGTTTTTATCTCATGTAAATAACATTCATTCTTCTTCGCTGTAGAAATTGCGAATTTAATCATATAAAAAGTGCTATAGCGAAAGCTAGAAACACCCTCTCAGTGATGGTATTCTACAATACAATGACTGTAGATGGCGCCAATAACCTCGGCATCATTTGCCTTTTTTTTCATTATTAATGTTACTGTGTTTTTTTTAAAACAAAACAAAAATATACATAAGAACAACCCAACGACTCAACACTTAAAGTTCATTGACCAAATTAAAAAAAAATATATAGAAACAACAACAAATAACTTAAATTAAGAATGAGAGAGTAAAACAAAAACTACATAAATAGGTACTATAACCAAATGTTGTAGTAGTTGTTGTTGTTGTTGTTGTTGTTTTTGATACTGATTATCATGGTAATAATGATGATGCTGAACTCTTATTCATATCAATGTGTTTACATGCTATCATACGTGTATATACTATATACATATATTAGATCATCGGCATCGTATACTTGTATGTAGTATAGTACATATGTGTGTGTGTATAAAAACAGACTATTATTCGAACATGTTGCTTGGGCACGTGCTTTATAGGCGAATACGTTGGACTATTTAGTTCAATATTGTTTACATTTTGCATTTAAACGTTTTTACAACATAACATCGATAGCAAATGTTCTTTGTATGCATTTGTACTTATACGTATGTATGTACCAATTCAAACGAATTGAACACTATTTCCAATTGCCTACATACATGCATATAGTTCGTTTTGTTATTTCCTCCTTTCATTAATTCTTCTTATTCATGTTCAGTTGGATATCATTTTACATATTGAATAATTTTGGCGTTTCGATTTCTACATAGAATGTGGTTTTCTCCATTCATTTTTATAGTACATACATACTACATAGTACGAGTAGATGTAGTTTAATGGCAATGTTAAGTGTCAAGGTCAAATCAATTGTACATTGTCATACTATGATGCCATTCGTACAAACAATTATATCCATATGTCCTTATCGACTACATATACACGTAGATAGGTCCTTACGTAGTGTATTTGTGTAGCTAGTATTTGTATTAAATTTGCACTGCTATTGCCTGCTGATTGTTCTGAATATCAAATTCAGAATATATATTGTACAAAACCAAGCAAGTGACAGTAGCAGTGAAATACCATTTAAATACAAGTGCGAGGTATTTCGCTCTATATTTGAACTACAATATACTGATGTTGAACTCTGGCAGCAAGTTCTTGCAGCATTTATTGAAAATTACTTTGCACATTGTTAACATTCCATGACAAAAATGGCAAAAAGTTAATTCATGATCTTATATTGTTTTACATTAATTTTTCTATTAAAATTATTATTTTTTTTTTCTCTGTTTCTATTGGTTTCAATTGTAGTTCTTTCTAAATTTTATTTATTTATTTTGCTCTAATGTCTCTTATTATTACTTCAATGTTCTTTTCCTGCATTTTTATTAATTTTTTTTTTTTGTTTGTTTTGTTTTTCAAACAAGTATATATGAACTTATAAATATTTAATGTGTTGTTAATAAAGTTTTACAATTTCTTATTACACGTAGCTAGTATTTGCTTTCAGAAGTTTAATGAGTTTGTTTGCTCATCAAAGACCAATGTGTGTGGTTATATGTGTATGTGTTTGTGTTAGCGAGTATTGGAGTATGAAAATCTACTACCATAGAAATGAAAAGAGTAATTTTGTCAATTATACTAGGACATTCAGGTCGCTATAAATAATTTAAGATGTCAGTTTCTACTATGATACAGAAAATCATGTTACACTGCCGCGAATCTTTTGTAATAATGGCTGAAAAGTAAAATCTGCAGCTGGCAGTCTGCATTTCCAGAGTACACAAACATTACATCGGTAAATGTTAAAGATCTTACAAGCTACATAGTGAACGTGAAGTTCTTCTTCTTCTCTTCTTCTTCTTATTCTTCTTCTTGAAGAAGTTGAAAACTTGAAGTTGTATGACTAAATGTGAATATACGAGTAAGGTCTGATTAAATACTGCGAAAATGGGATCTGCATGAGCCAAAAAAAAAACTTCTTAAAACTACATTCCCACCTTGCCAATTAAAGTACCAAATTAACTAGATAGCTACTTTTTGATGATGTTAAATATAATTTTAATAACAAGTTATTTTATCGGAAAATAATTGAGTCATCACGAATTAAATATGTTTTTCTCTTCAAATTTCCAAATTTAATAAAAATGTAAAAAAGTGCATAGGTCCTTAAATCTATCTTCTAGAATTTTACTTCTTGATGCCTCTAAACAAAATTAGGTCAATTTGAAATATAGCTACTTTTTAAAAAATTAAAAACAAAATAAATACTTTCATTTTCTCACAATAAAATATTGCAAAATGTACTGAACACTCCCTTTTATAGTAATATTTAATACAATTTATAGTCGCATATGGGCATTTCTAAGAACAAATCAACTAAAATTGAAAAATATTTAAATGGTCGAAATTTTGTTATAATCTTCAAGGATGAATACGAAAAGTCATCTCAATTATAGACAAAAAAAAAAAAAAAAAAAAATTCAAAATGTGTATTTGGATTTAAAGATATTTGACAGCTTCCGCATTATACAATCTAATATATTCTTTTATAATATTTGGCATAACATCGACCACTTTGGCTCGCATATAAATATCAGCCGGTGCCGATTCGGATATTAATTTTAATTCTTAATTTAAATATAGTAATAAACAAAATTCATATCACATTACTTTCATTTGTAATAGTGTTTCTTCTGCTACATATTTTATGAAGAATCGAAGAAATGCCCATATATACGGTAAATTCCATATGTAGCTGTAAATGCCTTACAGTGCATGATATTACGAATAGAACTTGGGAATGCCACAAATGTGTTTATAAACAGGTGAAATACGTATTTATGTATATGGGTCAGAATGAGAAGGAGAAATAGAAGAAGCAGAAGAAGAAGAAAAAGAGACGATGATGACGACGATGACGACGAAAAATTAAAACAGCAAACATTATAGCGCTACAACAACAACAACAACTGACTGACTGACTGACTGAATGTGTAAAATTGTATATACATAATTGTATACTATACCTACAGATAGTACGTACATAAGTATGTCTATAAGTAGCTATTTATTGTATGTAAAAGCCTGTTGACTACTAGTACTTTATATATAATATATACATCTACATACAATTTATGCATATACGTTCACATGTATGCAGGCTATTTTTATATGCACAATTTGACCCAAAAATTCAAATGTCGAGTTGTCTTAGTAAATGTATATCGACATATACTTACATATACTCGTACATAAGTATGCACGAGTATATAAAATATTTGTGGTGTATATATACATATACTCGTCTGTATAAAAGAGAAATTCCATATTCAAGTACAAACTTGTATAGATTTGTATGAACTAGAAAATATATACGTAATACGTTACTATGCGCAATCGATTTTATTCATATATGCATGTCTGGTATACATAGTATAAGTATGTAGTCTCGCTTCCTGCTCTTATAAGTTTAGAATTTAAATAATGCATTTATGTATAATATTATGCATACATACGTTTGTTCGATTTTAGAATCAAATACTTGTAGTTAAGGCAGAAAAACAGATGTAAATACAAATATTTTCATTATTATGGTTGATTCGTATACAAACAAAGTATATTAAAAATAATGCGAATTATTTAATAATACCACATAAAGAAATTTAATATAATAAACTATGTACATATATTAAATGCAATTAATCACACAAATCAAACAACATAAACATATTATATACTATATATATATGTATTTAATGAAATTAATTGATTAAAACATTTAATTATTTAATTTTTATATAGACAAATGTGAAAATAAATGAAGAAATGCTTTAACAAATATGCAATGCAGTTAATACTTTTCAATGAAAATTTCATGCTGTCATTTATGTGACAAGTTAATTACAAATTTGCTGGCATACAGCCTTCGTCCATGTATTCACGCGTATACGAGTATGGACGTCCGTCATTATAATCAGAAATGTGCACTTGCACACACACAATGTGTTCAATTAATTAATTTTGCATATATTTAGTTAGCTGCGTTCTTTTTTTCTTCTGATTGCTGTTGCATCCTACTGTTTAATATCCGGTCAATGAAATAAATAACAATTTTTCCCACAAAACATAATAATTATTATTTATTATTATTTGAAATTCATAATTTATAATTTATAGAATTTTTCATTTTACTTTATACAAGTATATTAAATTGAGTATTTATTACAAATATTTATTATTACGAGTATGTAAAAATATGAATATGAATTCATTTAATGCTGTTTTATTTCTTCTCATGAAAGTGACGCATCAAGATATACTACATGCGCTGAAAAGTCCAGAGATTTTTTAATAGGTGAACATGATCACGACTTATTTCGAGAGGCTCATCTGTCACTAGTTTATGTATGAGGTTTCATAACATTTCGTCCATTCAATTGCCAGCTACAGTCGTTTGAGTGACGCTACTTTCGCAGTAGTAAAAATAATGGAAAAACAGAAGTATCACATTTTGATCAAATAATCATTGCGATGGTTGCAGAAATGTTATCCCACAGGTGGAATACATTTGGCACGATGTTTTGGAGATCAAAAAGCATTTGCTGACCGTTTACCAAAAACGTCGGTTTAGCGTTGTAGAAAAGAAATCGATCAGACGTTATTTGACATTTTGTAACGGAGGATGAAATGTCACCCCATTACCATATACCTGAGTCCAATAGGCAGTCTCCAGAGTGGCTGAAAAGACATAAAAGCCGATCAAAATGACCAAAAGAACCAATGCTCGGCAAGAAAGGATTTGGTCTATGTTTTTTTGGAAGGGACATGGCATAATCATCATCATCATCACAGGAGAGTATTATGCAGCATTATTGCATAAACTATATGAAAAAATAAAATAAAAATGGCCTCAAATAGCAAAGAAAAAAGTTCTATACCATCGTGATAACGCACCGACACACACGTCTTTGAAAGCCATGGCCAAATTAGACTAATAAAGATTCAAATTGGTTACTCACCCACCGTATTCTCCAGACTTGGCTCCCAGTGACTTTTATCTGATCCCACACCTGCAAGGAAAAAGATTCAGCTCGAATGAGTAAATCATCGTGGAAACCGATGCGTATTTCGAAGTTTGCATATTTCGTACCACAGAAACGGCAATGAAATGTTCGAAACTCACTATACCAAGTGTATTGCCTAAAAAACGCATATTTTCATTAAAAAAATTTGTTTTGGGATTTTTCAGCCCATGTAGTACATACAGAAGTTGCAATGCAGAATAATTATTCTATTATCATTTTGACAATAATTACTTCGGTTATTTGTTTTTTTTTTGTAAGATTGCCTTCACTCAACATATTGATTGTACCTTCTCCATATGTAAAATATATCCCAAAGCACTCAATGACTTCTTTATTGTTAATGTCAGTCCAAATTTTCGGATCACATAATAATATACAAATCATCTGAATATTTTCAGTTTGAAGTTTTCTGTGAAATAAACATAATCCGCTGCTTATAATGAACTATATCAAATGCCACTGAGGAAGATGATATTGCTACCAAGCTCATTATAAGTTTATATATGCGGATTGAACTCTCTAAATCACATGACCAATCACTGCTTTGATAGTTATTGATTTCTTAAATCTAAAAAGTGCCTACAATTATACTAATATCATTTCTATCCGAATTCTATGAGTCTCTTTAATGGCTAACGAGATTTTCAGCCACATTACTGTGTATGTGGTCTTATAGCATCTCTTCTGCCTGATTTGCGCTATGGCTCATACTATTTAATATATTTACGGTCTGAAAAGGTTTGAATATTTTTCGGTCTACGGTTGGTAATAAATAATATTCTTTGTTGACCTTGAGATCGTATATTCTTATATAGGCTTATTTAAATGCAGAGCACAACTTACTTGTATGAAAAGCTTGCTGTAATTCTATTATTCTAGTAGAAGCAAAAACTACCTGACCCCAAGTTATAACTTCAAAAACTCTGGTGGGATTTTTGTTAACTCTAGAAAATTCTGAAATTGATTGCCAATGAAAAACAAGATGGCTAATACTGTCGCAAACTTAAAGTATTTATTTCTAAAACATTGTTCTAACAAATTTTAACACTTTTTACTTGTTTCTCTTATTTTCTTTCTTTTTCCCCCATCTTTTGAAATTTATATACCACCCTATTTAATTTTAACATATTGTATTTTTTTTTTCGAAGCAATTTTTTGATAAAGTTATTATTATATTATGCTCATATAAAAGATCAATTTAATCTCAGCTGCGAATATAAAATAAAAAAATCTCCTTACAGTCGGCTGGGGCCGACCAAATTATACCCTGCATATGTAGAGATATATATAAAAAGTTTGCTCGTATATCCATCCTTTTCTTCCACTACTTTGTATAGGACCTACATTAAGAAGCAGGCGTACCTCACCAATTTTGGAGGATCAATTTCTGCCTTTAATACTAAACTACATAGGTTGCAATGGGTTGACCTAGGCGTATTAATTAGTAAGTTATGGGTGTTTTAATGTTTGAGATAAATCCGAGACTTTATACGGAAGATATATAAAAAGTGGGAGCGACGTATCTCTTTCTGGTATATCTAATTAATTTTTCAATATCAATCCACACCTTAAATTTGGTTGTCCTACGCTAAATGGTTTGTAAGTTATGAAGCTTAAAAGTTTTAGTTTAATTACCTCGACTTTGTATGGGAGACCTATGAAGGAATGAGCGTGGCACACTGATTTTCTGCCAGATTATTTCCGACTACGATATTAATCTAAGTGTCAATTATGGTTATTTTAGGCAGGAGATTGCCGAAGTTACAGCTGTTTCAATTTAAAATTTGTATGGGGGCTACAATTAACAGTGGGCGTGGCGCGCCCATTTCAAGTGAGTCTAGTTGCTCGTACAATACTATTCCATACCTTAAATCTCGTTATCCTATGCTAAATGGTTTGTAAGTTATGGAGCTTAAAAGTTTTAGTTTAATTCCCTTGACTTTGTATGGGAGACTCATGAAGGAGTGGGCGTGGCACACTGATTTTCTGCCAGATTTTTGCCGACTACGATATTAATCTAAGTGTCAATTATGGTTATTCTGGACAGTAGATTGTAGAAGTTACAGCTGTTTCATTTTAAAAGAAGTACAGACACTTTGTATGAGAGCTACGCTAAAAAGTAGGCGTGGCTCAACCACTTTTGGCGAGGTTATATAGTAGTATAATATAAGTCTATGTGCCAAATATTGTTGTCCCAAGTCGTATATTATGTGAGTTATAGCAAGTTAAAGATTTTGAAAATTTCGAGGTTAGTCGCTTTGAATGCTTGGTGTGGCGTGGTTATTAACCGATCATGCCCAATATCAATCCCCTCCGTACCCTTGGATCATAGGTTACTTATGCCAAATTTCATCGAAATAGCTCAATATTTACTCAAGTTATCGTGCGAACCAGCCAGGTGACAGACAGACAGACGGACGGACGGACGGACGGACGGACGGACATCGTTAAATCGAAAATTTAATCGACGCTGATCACGAATATATATCTATGTCTATATCTCCGGAGATTCCTTCAAGTGGACACAAACATCTGACCGAAATGAATATACCATGCATATTGCATTATGCAGGGTATAAAATAAATAATAAAGTCGACTGTATAGAATTATGGATATGTCTACTTTCCAACGTAATACTTTCTCAGCAGAGCAATGTTCTAGGGGAATGTAAATAAAAATAAAAAATATCTGGGTTTCCCCACCAATTGAAAATTTATGTGTTCAAAATGTTATGACAGCCATGCAAAGGAATAAGTGACGCGCGATAACCGGGCGTATGAGTGCCATTAATTTATTCAAAATTAATAATATTGCAAAAAAATGACGAAATTTTTAATATTTACTTTTATCACTCCGTTCAATTTTATATAAATATATTCAAATATACATACAACTACAAAAAAAAAACTGTTTACTTTAATTAAGCCTATTTCAACATATTAATATGCACTTTTATATACATTTATACGTATAATATGTATATATAATGTATGTAATTTTAAGCTTTTAATTGAAAAACTTTGAACTTACGTGAGCAAAAAAGTTTCGCTTGATTAATTTCATTGTTGTGTCTTGCTGCAAAGTTCATGACTTTATAATTTATTGTTGTTTGAAGCAACATTTCTTTGAATGTATGTGTTTTTTTTTTTTTTTTTGCGAATACTTTTTTATTACTAGCTGCTATGTATTATGTGTGCTTATTGTGAATTATATGTACATAAGTAAAAATATATGATGATAATGATGACAACAACTTGTCGTTTACTTTCATTTTTTTTTATCTATGGAAGTGAAAAGCAAAGCAAAAAAAAAAATACAAAAAAAAAGAATACAAAAATGTTCACCTAATTTCCGACGAAAAATGATATTAAAGTCAAAATTTTGTTTCTCATACATATTTGAGGGTAGTTTGAAATTTTCATTTTAAATAAAGTGGAATGAAAAGTGTATTTATGCAATTCGATTTACTTAGCATAAGCAAGCTAAGGAATATAGCATGCGAAGTGGATAAAATAATATTTTTAACAGATTATGAATATGAAAACGTAACTAACTAAAAGTATGAATTTTCTTAAGGCTAAACTCCAAGTGCTTACGCACTTATCCATACATGCTATATTATTGTTGTTGAATTTGTCTTTTACCATACACATGCTACTATTGTCCTTGTTGTAAATACCATACTCTGTCTATCTCTCTCTCTCTCTCTTTCTAGCTTTTTCTATATCGCTCTGTGTCATTCTCTTCCTTCTTCCATTGTAAACACTCCGGAATTTCAATTTACGATGTACATTGTCATTGTATTTTATTGTGTTAGCTGCTGTTTTCATTTTCATGTTTCTCTTTTTTTTTTTTGCTTTTCGTGTTGTTTATAATTTTTAATAATGTTCTTGCCCCAACCGTTTTATTTTCTATAGCAAATGTTATTGTTCTATGTACATATGTGAGTGTGTAAGTGTTTCTTTGTGTGTATAACCCATTTTATACGCAATTTAGATTTTCGTTTTCATTGTTTATTTTCTTTTTTTTTTTTCCTCTTCTTAATTTGACATACTTCAACTTGTAATTGTTTATTTAGTGGCGGTTTTTCATATTACCGTTGCATATTTTTGGGTGCTTCATCATGTAAACGTGTAAACAAAATACTTTCAAATGAACAAAAGTATCAAATGGATTTAATTTGCTTTATTTTTTTTTAATTGCTTTACATTTTATTTGTTTATATAGCAGGATGTAATGTTTAGTAAAAATTTTTGCAAAATGTGAAGCTTAATTTTCTTTAGTATGATCATAGTTATTTTCTTTATGTATACATGGTTATTTTAGTATTCATGTGTATATACATAAATCATATTATATCAACATGAAGCTAAATATTCACAACATCCTAGAACTATATGTTTATAAATATGTATATGAAACTGAAAGTATCATAAGTAGGTTATAGTTATTTATATTTTGAATATTTCATTAATCTATTTCATTGCATATGAACTTATTGCATGTATATTTTACATTTATTTCATATTATACGACCATTGTTATTGCTTACAATATTTGCAATATCAATGATATTTTATTGTATGTTCCTATGCATGTTGCATGTATTGCACTATTGAATTTATGCCCTTGCATGTCATGTATATTTTCATTTCTTTAATTTATTTCTATTGCAATAACATGCAAACAAAAGAGAAAAAAGAAATGAATATGTAACAATTTATACAAAAAATCAGTAAAACATTTGCTGTGATGATACGGAAACTTAGACAAAATGCTCTATGAAGTCCAAAAATAAACATTGAAAAATATGTATGCTTTTGTACTACAGCTGGATGTATGTAATTATATCTTACACTCAAGGAGCCAAGGATATACAGAGTTCGTGTTTCCATTTGTACTATCCTTATGGAGAGATGGCATATACCAAAAAATGACTTTACAGTCGACTTGAGTCGACCAAATTATACTCTGCATATGAAGATATATATATAAAAAGTTTGCTCAAATATCCATCTTTTTCGTGTATTTCCACTATTTTGTAGTGCTGGTGGTTTTAAAGTGTATAGATAATATAAAGGAGGTTTTTAAGATAATTCCGAGGCTTAGTATGGAAGATATATAACAAGTGGGAGTGGCTTATCTCTTTCTTGTAAATCTAATTAACTTTGCAATATTAATCCACACCTTTAATTTGATTGTTCTACGCAGTTCGTAAGTTCGTAAGTTAAAGCGGTTTTAATTTTTTTTTAATTTTCGCAACTTTGTATGGTAATCCAATAAAAAAGTGGGCGTAGCATGCTAGCATGTTGGTCCAGATGATATATTAAGTATATTATGCTTCGTGTGGGCACTCCGCCGCATTATGCCACACTTTGCTGTACTTCACCGCACTTCACCGCACTTCACCGCACTTTGCCGCACTTCGCCGCACTACGCTGCACTTTGCCGCACTCCATCGCACTCCGCCGCTCTTTGCCGCATTCCGCCACATTGCCGCACTTTGCCGCATTCCGCCGCACTCCGTGGCAGTATAATATAACTCCACTCCCCTCCGCTCAACATTATCAAGTTATCCGCTCAAGTTGTTGTGCGAACCATCCAGGTGACTGACAGACTCCGCCGCACTCTGCCGCATTTCGCCGCACTGGTTACAAACATCTGACCGAAATGAATATACTCTGCATATTCCATTATGCAGGGTATAAAAAGGAAATATACTATATACTTTTGAGCAGAATCATATTCCGTGTAGATCTAGTCTAGACTGGCCATCTATCCGGTTATTCTAATGATAACTGGCTTAATTTGAACCGAAAATTGGTACATAAGATAATTTTCAATAACATACAGATGAGTTCATAAATGGTCAAGATCGGAAAACCACGTCTACCTCCAAGACCTTGCTGTTGAAAGTATATTTCCAAGATTTATGGTTGAAAGCTTGGCCTGTAAAGTAAGTCTGATCTCAGAATCGATATAATATAAAATGAGCGTAATTGGATTAACTCCACTCCTACCTCTCGTACAAAAGTATGATCCCGACTGTACTTTGCGCATGAACATATATTGCTATAGGATTGAATTTTAGCACATACGATTTTTTTTTTTATTAGAGTGCAAGTGTGCTTGAAGTTGAATGCTATATAATGAAAGCCACAGCGGTCAAAGGAGCATCTCTGACAAGTCGGCACACACTAATACTGAAGCATGTTTAACAACACAACAAGTAGTTTTATGAAATCAACCAACACCATCATTTAAAGAAATTACACATTCATTACATTTTGTGTTCAGTGGCTGTGGTTGTGGCTTCATTTTGTTAAAGCCATAACTCTCCATGTTGTTAATATACTACTTTTACATTGTTCTACATTGTTCATTCTATCTTTAATTGCCAAAAATTTCTACGTTACAAATATCAAAGAATGACAGTTCGATTTTCGACATTTCATCAAATGACATCTAATTTATATCCTGTGGACATCAAGGTCTTTTAAACATTGAAAGTTATCTAAAATATGTGAAAAGAAAGAAATGTCAAAAAGCGTCAATTGATAAATGTTTTTGTTGTTGTTGTTTTATTTTAAGAAATATTTTCATTTTACAAATTACTTCATTAAGAAAAATATTAAACCTTAACCACAACGTATACATATATTTTTTTTTTTTTTCGTATTTATGCTTTTCGTTATTTCGCTTTGCATTTCAAAGCTTAAAACATATTTAGTATATTGCTTTAACCACAAAAACCACTTTAAAAACCATCATGGCCTTAATAATTGATACAACACATTTACCATTTAATTTCTTCAATCACAAAATGTCTCTTATAATTGAGTGTAGATTAAAGGAGATTAAAGGTAATGCATAAAAGAATTATAGTATATAGTATTATGTAAATATTATAAAAATGTATGTACTATATTATATATACAATAATGATGATGTCAAAGAAAATCTGAGCAAATAAAAGGTTCCAAAAAAAATACATATATATTTGTAGTGTTAACAAATTGCATTATATATACTTGTACGTATTAAATATAGCACAAAGATTATGTGATATTCTATATGTAAATAAATGCTCATATAAATTAGAATAAAAATACAATGATAGTATACTAAATATAATAAATACGTACATATTTATGATTGTACATACGATATAGGTACATATGAGAAGTATGCATAGATATCTTGTGCATGGATGAGTCTCTGTCTACAAAGTTAACAAATTTCGAGCAAACAAAGACGATGATGACAATGATGACAACGACAATGTCGCCAAAGGTGACAGTTTTGATGGATTTTTTTTTTTGCTCTACTGTTTTCTTTGTGTGTTTATTTGCCACTGCTATTCTCATTCTTATTAGAGTTGAGAGATATTGTTATATTCTAAATAGGTTCGGGTGTGTGCATTTATGTGTATTATAAAAGTATTCATAGAGTGTATTTTGCATACAGATATCGTTACTGCACAAAAGATTGTTCTGTGTAGTATAATAAATCCTCACTAGCATACATATATGGACATATATACATCAATATATATATTTTACTTATACATATTCATCTATTAAAGTGTTCGTAGAGAGTGTCAGGTGGTGATAAAAACATGTTTATATATCGTCATACAGGTAGAATAGTTATTTGTTATGTGAATACGGTAAATGTAAATATAGCTATATAGCAAAGGGAATAAATTGACAAAGAATTAATTCCAAAGAGAAATTTGAACAAAAAGTATGCGCGCTCCAGGTGTCACAAATGGTCGCAGATGCTGTAATAGAGCGCTTTTGTGTGCCGACACATGAGACAATTTTTCGTATATTAATGGACACTATTTGAATTCCAATTTTCTGCATTTCCAAGTAGCTGGTATTTTTTTATACCATTGTTATTCCAATTTATCATATCATAAAATATGATATCATTGTCACAAAAACATCCACCATCCACAAGTGCCATGACCCATTCGTAAAGGATTATAAAGTGGATTGCTGTTGTTAAGCAACTAGTCATTCGATTTGCATCTTAATCATTATGATTTACTACTAGACGAATTGCATTCTTAACTGTGTATTGTGTATTTATCGCAAAATGTCCTTGCAATGTCCCATACAATATTTTGCTTGTGATATCATGCATTTGCACATTGACAAGTAATCAGCAGTCAGTTGTTATAGATTATATTTAGTGAAGAGTTTTTTTTTTCATTTTTAGGCGAATTAACTTTCTGACATTCGTTTTGCAAAAAATTATAATCGAAAAAATAGTAAATAGAAATCGAAAGCAATAAACGATATATATTTAGACGTCATAATCCATGTCATTGTCAAATATACTGAAGCTTTTGACCTCCAATACTTAATGTAATATATTTCAAATTTTATATAAAATTAATTCTTTTTCTTGAAATATACTTTAATATATATGCATTGTAATTTCCAATTTATTCACAATACACTTGATTTATTTAGATCTCTATGTACTACTACATAGATGAATGTAATGACATGAACATTCATAATTCATACATTTCTTACCACATCAATCGGATTTATCTAGAATCAAGAATCGATCAATCATTTACTTACTTATATTTCTCAGCTCATCTTGTATTTGTTCTTTGTCATTTTGATATAATAATAACAAGAAATAAATCAGCATATGGGCGTTTCTAAGGAAAAGTCAAACGTTTGCCATTTTATGAGAAAAAACCATATGCTGTACTTTTTTTCCCCCCCAATTATTATATTTATTTATATTTAATCAAGCGGGTATTTCATCAGTGTAAGAGAGTGTGGGGAATTACTCCCAGAGCAGCGCACTGGATCTACACAACGATGGTAAGACCCTTAATAACGTATGCTGCTGTGGTCTGATGGCCTAAGGTCACCCAAAAAGACCGCGAAAAGCAAGTTAGATAGGGTGCAAAGAATGGCTTGTATCGGGATTACCGGAGCTACCTGGACGATGCCAGTAGAAGCATTGAAAGTCTTTCTGGGCTGCTGCCATTGGATTTGCATTAACAGCATTACGTCTGAAGACAACCAATAATTGGTATGGATCCGGCACAGAGATAGGGCACAGAGGCATCCCGTCACTGTTATATAGCAGTGTAAAGGAGGCGCAAATGCCAATGGAAGGAATGGGTAGGCTGAAGATAACTGAAAAGTCACACAGAACACTCATTGAAGAAGGCCTCACACATGATGTATGTGAGGAAAATGATATCAGTATTTTTACAGATGGTTCATTAATGGATGCCAGAGCGGGTGCTGAAATCTTCTCTAAAGAGTTGGGACTGGCATGCACTCTGAATCTGGGAAGATACGTATCGGTCTATGAAACAGAAATGCTTGGTCTAATGCATGCGCTAGACCATCTACTGGATGGAAAGGTGCAAGATAAGAAAATCTTGCTAGCACTCGATAACCAGGCGGTGATAAGGCGACTGCAACAACCTACGGTATCTTCAAAGCTGGCGCTCGAATATGTTTAGAAACTTAACAGGTGTGATTTGGCTAGACAAGGATCTGAAGCTGAATTTTATGGACCGGAACCAGTAGTCGCTTTTAGCAGCGGGACGGTAAAGTCAAAGGCCGAAGAGTGGATAAAGAAACGAGATGGAAGAACTTATCCACTTGTAGACAGGCAAAGGCTTCGTTGAGGCTATCAAAGGGCAGTGAATCGGGAAGGGCTCTCAGTCTAGGACGATTGACTCTAAGCTGGTTGACTGCATTAATAACTGGGCATGGCATTTCAGGGCATTTCAGGTACTACCTCAGCAAGATGGGTCTTGTTGAAGGGGAGGATGCTGACATTTGCAGATTATGCATGGAAGAGGCAGAGACAGCGGAGCACATAGTATGCCAGTGTCCTGCATAAGCAAGCAGGAGGATGTCCACACTGGGTAGCCAATTTATTGATGAACTCGAAATGTGGGACATAGCCCACAAAGACATGCTTGAAATAACGCGTGATGTTATTATGAGGAAGGAAGTAGAATAATTCTGCAACCAAACAAATAATTAACACACGATTTGAGGGATGAAAAGGGACCCATATAAGTGGTCTGATTCAGCTAATCCCTAATATATATATATATATATATAAAAAAAAATATATATATATATATATATATATATATATATATATATATATATATATATATATATATATATATATATATATATATATATTATCATTTCATTGAATTTCATTGAAATTTTATATTTTTCAAAATTATTGTATTATCATTGAAGATGAATTTTAGCTTTAAATCAGGATGTAGCCTGGCTTGAAGCCAGGTTCGAGCCTTTTTGTATTTTTTAGTTTCAATTTAAGAAAATCTCGTATAAAATGATATTGGAAATTGATTGGACGACCTACCATTGGACAATTAGTATGATATTTACATCGATTCTACTGGTTTTTTGTGTGAGTGTATTCTGTACAATATTATATATGTATATTATATCCTTCGATTTGCCTCTCTTATTCTTATATAGTTTATGCGTACGAATATCGGCTGGAAATGCCCATATATCAAATTATGTAACATTATACGCGTAAGTATATATATTTCAGTATATTTTTGTTGTCAATATACGTATAGTATAAGAATAGATAGCTGACATAAATTCGAGTGTCTCAGCTGCCACAACACACATCGAAATGTGATACTAAATACACAATTAAAGTAATGCTTGAATTGTGCAAATTGTTCTTAAATCAGAAATACATTGAATAAATTAGAAAATTTTGTGTACAAAATAAATTTAAATTATTAAAAAAAATTTGTTTTTTTTTTCAATTTCAATTACTCATCATACGTACATACTCAAATTTTATCTTTTTCTTTCTTTCATTTCAGGTAAGCTCTGTATTCAATTCTGATATACATCGTATGTATCCGCATAAGTAGGAATCCTTTCAAAAAATTGGTATGAACTTGATTGAGTCCTTTGTATTATATGTACGAACATATGGAATATTAATGATATTCATGTGTTATCCATTTGGATTTCTATTATTATTATATACGACACTTTGACTACACACCATCGAACTCTCTTACAGACACTAATTGAGTAATCAAATTAGAAGAAGAAAAGAATAAACACGTATAAAGAAGAATGTATACTAAATACGTATTATATTTTCATATTTTAGTTATCTCAATAATTCCTATATATAGTAATAATAGTAGTAGTAGTAGTAGTAGAGTGTGTGTGTGATTTCGAAGAATTGCATGCATATGTTTACTTTTGTGTCTGCCATTCTATTGTAAATAAATTTCCACTTCACCTAGTAGCTGTGCTATGAATTTTTATGAGTATCCAATGACGTATTCAATGTAGTTCTTCTATGTATGAATGGTTTCTCGTTAGAATGGTTCATCAATGTACACTGTACACACTGTATACATTTGGAGTACATATTGAATGAATACTTCTTACGTAGAATTCGAATTCAAGTGTTGATTAAATATTTTCTTGTGTTTTCCTCCTTCTTTGTCAATGTATTTAGACAAGAATTTGTTAAATACGAATATTTAAATATATTTTCTATTGCTAAATGGATGACAAATGAAAAGTGATGCCGGTGCGGGGTGTTGATAACGTAAATTAATTGATTGTTGTTTAAATTGAAAACATTTTTTGTGTTTACATTTAATTAGACATTTACAAGGGAATGGATAGTATTTTCAGTATTAAATTAGAACAGAATTAAGCGATAAGTAAATGTGTATATATAAAAAATGTATATTTTATTGATTTTGTCTGAAATAAATTCATTTGAAATTTATTTTGTTTTAAAAATGAAGGTGTACAATTACAATTAGTACAATTAGTACAATTCTTGTTCTCATATGCCAGCTATATTCGATATGTTAAAAAAAAACGACAAAATACGAAGCTTCGTCCTAATTGGTGAATTTTTAGAACTCTCCGACCACTTAACATTTTTTCGAAACATACTCTGTGTTCTCAATCGTTAGAGGAAGGGGCACCCTTACAAAATTTATGTTTTATACATTTCGTTTCCTTTGCTCCCTAGAATCAAATATATGACCGACTCATATTAATTTTCTCTTCTCAATATTTTGTCGAAATGTACTATATTCAACCCTTAAGTCGGCTTCCCTACAAAATTAACATTTTTCCAATATTTAATAAATACATTTTTATAAAATAGCCCCAATAGAGGGCCAAAATATATGATTGACTCCCGCTGGTTTTTCCATCTAAACTTTTTCTCCAAACATACTTATCTCCTATATGCACTTTTTAAAGTGACGCCCAAATGAAGTTAGCTTAAGAACACAGGCGAAACGATAAAAAATTCAATTTACAGCTCAGGTATTGAGTCCAAGATGGTGAAATGTAACTCCAACTTCCATTAGTTTTACGTTAGTAATATTTTTCTTGAGCATACTTAGTCGCTATTTGAATGTCTTAAGTCTCTTAACCAATGACAATTGACAAATAAATACAAACCTTCCCAGTAATCGCGTTTCGGAGGATGAATTGCAATTCCGACCCCTATTAGTTTTACACCTTTAATATTTTCCTCATATGTACTTATTTCAAGGGGGATGACATAAAAAATAAACACAAATTAACTGAAAATGGATAAATACCTACATAGCTGGTAAGAAAATCGCGCCGAATGAGTCTCACGGTGAACGAGGGCAAGACGAAGTACCTAGTATCAACAACCAAAGAGTTCTAGCGATTTGGACATCACGTTACTGTTGATAACTATACTTTAAGAGTAGTGAAGGACTTTATCTATCTTGGAAAAAGCATTAACATCAGTAATGCCGTCATCCTGGAGATATTGCGAAGGATCACTCTTGCTAACAGGTACTATTTTGGGTTAAGTAAGCAATTGAGAAGTCGGGCCCTCTCTCGAGAAACAAAAACGACACTCTACAAGTCTCTCGAATAAGGTACATAGTACTGCGTATTAAAATTCAGCGGCTACGCTGGCTAGGTCATATCGAGCGAATAGAAGAACACGCTAAGAAAGTGTTATATTAAGAACCCGCTGGTGAACGATGCAGAAGAGGCAAACCTAATCTCCGGTGGAAACACCAAGTACTGGAGAACTTCTCAGCGCTTGGAAGTTCTAACTGGCGCCAGCTAGAGAAGGAAAGAGCTGACATGCTAGATTCGGCCTAAATCGATTTTCGGTTGTAATGGTCACATAAGTAAGTAAGTAAGTTACATAGCTGCCCATTTCTCCCGAGATTTTCTACATTCTCTCTCTCTCTCTCTCTCTCTTAACTGCTTAGGGTGATTCCTCTACAAAATTTATATTGATTATAGACTTGGTTTTCCCAAGATTGAAAAAATTCTAAGTAATGCTATTCTAATGGGGTGTAAATAAGTAAAATTTGATTTTTATTAGAAAATGTGAATCAACAATTTCTTTTCTTTCGTGTGATGGATACTCCTTGCGATAGGCGATGACGACCTAGCCCATGAGGGCTAATGTAAATGTATTGGATATATTACTTCGGAAGCAGTAAAGCGGAGAATGGGTTTTCAAATATTTTCTGTAGCATTTGCAAGGTTTCAACCATCTTCTTCGAAGTACTCGGTTAGCAGGATGTTTCAAGAGTCTACATCTCTGTTGGATATCTTTTCGACAAAATATCTAATCTATGAAAATTTTTTCAAAAGCAAAAGTATTTGAAATTTTGAACTAATCAAGTAAAAATTAATGTATTTCAACTAATAGTAATTATTTGAAAAATTTTAACTGCTTAAATAAGAGAACGAATAAAACCAGTTAAGCGAAATGCCCATCCTAATATCATAGATATGGATGAATACTTAATTATGTAAGCCCGTATGCTTATGTAGTACATATTTATGGCAATTTAGTCGTAAAAATGTTCTATATAACTTCAAGTTAAGTCATTTATATTCATGTATTATTGTTTTTGTCTGTTTCATATGGCTATAAAAACAAAAATAAATATATTTAGAATACTCCTACTTAATTAATCTAATTAAAATGAATGATTATGCAATTTGGATAAAAAAAACCAACGTTTCTAATTTTATTTTAACTAATGATTAACCATTTGAATACCACTAAATCCGTTTTAATTTCAAAGTAAAGCCAAAAATTGATCGAAGAATATATCAATTTTATGTCACTCTTTTTCTTTTCTTTATTTAACTAATATTTATATATATATATATATATATATATATATATATATATATATATATATATATATATATATATATATATATATATATATATATATATATATATATATATATATATATATATATATATATATATATATATATATATATATATATATATATATATATATATATATATATATATATATATATACTTAATATTTCTTTCTTCACCACAAAATGGATCATTTACCAATACACAAAGTCCCAAATGTTAATTTCATTATTGCTTTTGTGGTTGTTGTATTACCATTGAAGTTAATGTCGTTGATACGAAAATTCATTCAATGATGCATATATTTTCATGGAGGGAGATAACTTGATTTTCTTCGAAATGAAAAAGAAGATATTAAGTATAGCAAAAGAAGAAGAAGAACAAAAATTGAAATAAACTCATACACAAAAGTAAATAATAACTAAATAATATTTGATGTCATTGTACAAATTATATATATGTACATTCAGTACAGTTATGGTACAATATTTATGAGTACCTACAGCCAATTTTGTTGGCTTCTGTGAAAATACATACCCAAAGATATACCACCAATACCAATAGTATTACAAATTTTATCTTTATAACAAAGCCATGCCCTTTTAACTACATCGAAAATCCCCGTGAGTAGCAAACAATTCACAAAAGCATTAAATTGTCTCTATCATCACAGACGATATGTACCATATAGTTGTCCCAAATGCTCCCCTGTAGTGAAATACACTTTCATTCATCATTTATACTACTTATAAATTTGTGTGAACATCTTAATTTAATAATTCTTCAAATTTCGTTCACTCCCCAAACATACATATGCAGGCAGACACATATATGTACATATGTAGAGATATGTATCGTACGTATATGTGTAAGTCAATGTACGAATAAGCATATTTCCGTGCGTACGTATACTATCTGTAGGTATATATAGGCTGGTGGATACATGTATGTGTATGTTTGTTTATGAATGTGTGTGTGTGTGTAGTGACAAAATTGATTTAGGAAATTGAACTCTGTGTTTATATAGCACTTTTATTACATACTACTATACAGTCAATTCTTTTACTACTTCGCCTCTCTCTCTCTGTCTCTCTCTTCATTTTTGCCATCTTCTTAATCGTCTTTCTGTCTCGGTCGATGAAGCTCAATGTGTGTAACAGAAGGGGAGAAAACAAAAACAGCAAAACAAAAACGAAAAAGTAATCATAAGAAGAAAATGAAAATGTAAGCATTTACTACATAGCCGCCTATAGACGCCTTTGCCACAGCCTCCATAATAAAAAGGTGTGTCTAAGTGTAGATCAAATTTAATTGTACACTTGAGGTTACAATGCTCTCATAAATGTGTTCTGGAACAAATGTGATTACCTCCGTACTCGTATGATACACACATATATGCAATTATTTAAAAAAAAAGACATACATTTTTAAAGTAGTATTTTTTCAATGCTGTGAATATCATTGAACTGCAATGAAGTGACTATTGTCAATCACGATTTTGAAATAGCAAAGCATTTTGTTTTTATTTTTGGAACCAGAATTAATCATAGTAACAATGTCGGCCTGGAGATTGTGCAAAGGAACACAAATGTATTCCTATCCCAAAGTTCGAAACCACAGTCTAAGATGCTGTATTCAACGTTGTGTTAACTTTCGATATTGACACTATGAGATGCCGATATTAACATAGTAAAATGCTCCATATATAACCTCCTCGGTGATATATAAACGAATGGAAAAACAAGCTTCAGCCATTATGGAATTGTATTTGGAACCGGCTTGTGGATATCTAATAAGAGGAATTGATATAAATCGGATATATTGGGACAGATAAATAATTCAAATAAATATGTAAAATTCTTATAATTTCAAGTATCCATATACGAGAGATTTTACTGTATATAAAAGAAATATACATCAACGAATTTTGTGTTTTTTTTTTTCCCCTACATTTCACATCATTCCAATAGCAGAATGACTGACTGGCTAACTTGATGTACATAAACTATACCACGAAATAATGATGGTGTTGATAATGATATCATTTTTCTTTGGACAAATTGCCGTATTTATTATTGTTGTTTTTGTTTGGTTTATACAGTGGCAATAGTAGTAGTTGTGGTAATAGTAGCAGCAGAATTACTGGTAGATATTGACTGTAGAAATATTTTCATAGGACATATATTCATACATACACAAATACATACAAAAAAAAAAAAATATATATATATATATATATATATATATATATATATATATATGACGTTTTTATATATGTCAAGAAGTGACTCTTCTACCGCACAAATATACCAAAGAGGAAAAACAAAGAAATTCTCGCATTAGTTATTTTGCAAGTGTGTCTGTTAACAGCATCAAATATGCTAGTAAAAATATATATTTTCATTTCAATTTTAATATGGAATATACTAGAAAATGCTTTTAACAATGGCATAGATAAATAAAAATATATGTATATGTGTGACATTATGTTCAAATAATGAACAGTATACCTACATAGATAGATGTAGTGCTTAACGTAGTGTAGATACTATATAGAAATAGAAATAATAGAAAGTTTAAAAAAGTCATTATTAACAATACATTTAAATAATAGCTATTGTAAATGTACAACTATGTAGGGAAATGACTATAAATTGGTTAAATTATTGAATATAGTAAAATGTAATTTTAAAAATGTATAACCAAATATGAGTATTCTGAATTAGCATCACGAAATTGCAAAAAAAACATAGAATAGAAAAAAACTGCAAAGAAAACTTTATTAGTACAGCTAAAAAAAAAAACACGCAAACAAACTTATAATCACGCAAATATTCAAAGACATAAAAATCAAAACAAAATACAAGAAAAATTAAGGCAAATGACCGTTTGTCGTTGTTGTGAGTGAACATTAAACGAGCACGTGTCTGCGAGAATATTCTACAAGCTATCGCCTCTTATTTTTGTAATCTTATGCTTTATGCCAATGAACGTGTGCTTTAATATAATTTATGTATATTTTAATTAGTTAATTAAACATTATAATATCAATATATGTTGCCTCATTTATGTACATACTATGCGTAAAATTGCAACTTTTTAACTGGATAATCGCCCAGAAAAGAGAAAAATATTTTTTCAAAAATAGATTAATTTTTAAATGGTGTCCTAAAGGACATTATTCAGATCAATCTAAATACATTATCAAAATGGGCTAAACACAGGGGCTTAAATGCGAACCCACAGAGAACTGAGCTGATTTTATTCTCCATAAAGCACAAAACACCATCCTTAAACGTTCCCACTCTAGGGGGAGTTCCACTTATTCTGCGAGAAAGAACCTTTTATCTAGGAGTGGTCCTAGACCGAAAACTAAAGGAGGAAATGAGGAAAAACATAATTTGTAGGGTTGAGAAAGCCAACACTGCCTGAAAAAGAGCAATAGGGAAAATTGTTTGCTGGATTTTCAAGACGGTTATCAAGCCAGTTCTCCTATATGGGTTACTGACGTGGTGGACTGCACTAACTAAATCCTCCCATGTCAGACTTCTTGAAAAAATACAAAGAGCAGCTTGAATTTTAATAACAGGAGCACTTAGAACAACTCCAACGTTGTCACTAGAAGTGCTTCTGTATCTTACTCCGCTTTACTTAATTCCGCATCACGACTTACCGGCTTACACCAGTGGACATCAAAGTCCTTCAGACATGCAAGCATACTGGATAATATTAATATTGAAACTTCACTTGATTATATCAAGCCTACATACGCCTTTGAAAGGAAATTCCTAACCTCCTTCCCTGAAAGGGTCGACTGGGAGGCGGAAGTATTCATGCCAAATTACATTCTCATCTTTACTGATGGCTCTGATGGAAGGATGGGAGCATGTGTGTATTCCGAATCTAAATATTTCTTTTTGCTTGCCTGACCACTGTAATGTGTTTCAGGCAGAAATTAAAGCAATTCACACTGCACTTACTTGGTTCCCATAGAGCATTGTCTCCCGCAGAGACATTTGCATCTTAAGTGACAGCCAAGCTGCAATTAAGGCCCTGGACTCATTTCTCGAGAAATCGAAAAACATTTTTGACTGCCGCAAATCTCTGAATGAGATGGCTGAACAGCACAACATTCTCCTGTGCTGGGTACCCGGACACACCCGGATACGAGGAAACTGCATAGCCATTGAGCTTGCAAGACAGGGTACAAAAGAATCTCTAACCCACGAGAATTCTCGGTTAGGGATCACCATAGCCACGTGCAAGCATAATTTTGAGGTTATCATCACCAACATCTTCCAGAAAAGATGGACGAATACACCCATTTGTAGGACGGCGAAATTGCTGTGGCCCATACTCAGCAAGAAACGTTCACGCAAACTTGCTGATCTTAATAGGGTAGACATCCCGACTTATGTGAGATTAGGTTTTAGCAACCTCGCTCATGACTTTTGCAGAAGCTTCAGAGAAGAGGAGGAACTTGAAACGATCTCACATCTACTATGTGCTATGTGTCCTACTTTATGTAAAAATCGCAAAAAATATCTAGGACACTGCCAGCTCATTGACCTAGCCTCCTAAAATTTATTCAAAATTCCGGTTGGTTCAGCGAGTAACTAGGTAGAAGGATAATCCGCGTGGCGGTATCGCCTAAATATGGCCCTTGTGTGCTCTCTCATCAGAGAGGGCGGCCGCTCTAACCTAACCTAACCTAAATGGTGACCAGCAAGATTACTTTTACAACACTTTTAATATAAAAAAATGTTAAGCTAATGAGAAATTTCATTAATTAGTAGATAAATAATTGAAAAAATTGGCATATAAATGATGAAAAAGAGCAAATTTATAAAATCTGAAAACTTCCAATTAGGATTTTTGTTAGCAAAATGCACCTAATTATTTTCTCGATGTTGCTGTGTTAAATAACTTATACCAATTATGAATATAAAGTACGTATATAAGATCTAATGCAGCATATTTCCTCAGAGGTGAAATGTCTGTTGATCAACTTGTTGAGTAGTTAATTTTAGCTATCAGTACAGCATTATTTAGGCGTGTGATTGCGTAGCAGATAAACGTGAATAATATCACAATATGTACATAGTTTATCTCAGATATACTATACAAATCCAATACACATTAAGCAATAACAGCTCTAAACAATTTTAGTGATGTTAAATTCAGACAAAAATTTGGGTTAGATAAATTTAGTCACAATTTAGTGACCAAATACATAAGTTCTATAGGATGATTTTTAAGTACTGTCACAAAAATTGACAAATGCTTTTATCGTAAATCCTCTGTTGAGCCGCGGTTAGAATTTAACACCTTATGCATATTAGAATAACGTACTAACCAGCATATGTAGTATGTCCTAAGGCGCCAGATTTCTGCAATAAAAACAAACAAAAAAGTGAGAATAATAAAATGTACAATTTTATTATTGTATGAATAATTCTTAACATTTAGATTATTATTATACAGAAATAATACAAAAACACCCCCTCCCATTGAAGAAGATAAAATATGATAAAATGTGTTTCATGACAAGCTGACAGATTCTGAAAATATTTTACATATGAATACGTATATAGGTACAATATATGTATAACAAAAAAAAAAAAAATACAAAAAAAATCAAACAAACAAACATGCAGGCATTCTTATATATTCATACATAAATATATTTTATAAAATTTCATACCTATGTATAGGGTGATTTATTTAAAGGTAATTTTTTCAAGAGTGATTTTATAATAGATGAAATTGTCCAACTGTCAAACTATCATAATATTTTTGTTTAGTATTTTTTAGATTTAATCCGACACATCCTTTAGAAATTAATTAACTATATTACAAAAACAAAATTCTACTCTAATTCTAATTTGTACCACGACTAATTTGCTTCCAAAAATCATGAGATCGTACACATCTTGACCTTTCCTTTTGAGGCTATGTAAATTTCAAGTCAATATATGGTTAATAACTGCTACGATTTAAGTATTAGAAATCAACATTACTAGCGTCATTGGTCAAATAACAATCACCATGTTAGCAGTTGGCCACGAAAATCGATCAGATTTACTCAGACAGTTTAAATTTATTCAGTCGCATTTTAAGTAATCTCCTGTGTATTTATAACATTTATTTGAACACGTTCTGAATAGTATTTTCCAGGATGACATTTAAAGCGAGTATCAACTAATGTTGAAGCTGTTTAGTGTACCCAAATAATAAAACGCTTAATATTTCCCATACGCATCGATTGTTCTTTAAACCAAACGAGCAGCGATGAGTCTAAAGTCCAATTGGTATTTTAAAATTAATTAAATCGACCCAAATGATGTATCGGTGATTGCCAATTATAAATAGACGACTTTAGAATACTTCATTTTGAATTTCCTTGTCATGATTACCATGTGGTGATGGTGATGGACATGGAATGTTATCCTTAAACGTTCTCTGCATTCCTAGAAGGATTTTGTACCACTTATAAACTTATCTCTGAAATAGATCCTCTTTATGGAAAGCCTTTATTGTTTCGTACTGTGAACAAAATTTAATGCAAATTCTGTACGAAAATTTTATTGACATTTTAAAAATTACCGAAATATATTTTTTTTAAACTATCACACCTTTTCAATCAAAGAAAAAATTAACGTGAAATTTAAAACTAAGCTCAGAAAAGTACTACCTGCCAAAAGTATTTCTATGTGAAATTAAAATTTAAAAATTGTATATTAGACTTGTCATTGGATAATGATTTTCACTGCATTTTCTCCTCTTTTTTTTCTTTCTTTGAAATATTGAATATTACTGCCACAAGTTTATGAAAAAAATTAATTAATTAAATTCTACGCTACGCATTCAATATAATATTCAAAACAATTTCTTATAATTTTATATTCACCATGACCACAGAAAGAGCAAATTTAACAACTTCTCAAAAACACATTTAAAGTAATTATTTTGTGCACAATGCTAAACTTAAGTAATGTTGGCTACGAGGAGGCACAATACTTTTATTATTTCATGCGATTTTTGGCAGTGACTTTTAGATTTCCAAGAGAAAAAGAGAAGCGTAAAATTTAAAAACTAATTAAGACACTTTTCTCCAAAAAGCTAAGGATCACTTTAATCGCCATATACTTATTGTTGTATTATATTGTACATACACCTACTTAGCTATGTACACTTTGATGATTATGAAATTTTAATCACAGCAAATGAATCTCGGCTGACAAGAAGATACATCAACGGAACGCAAAATAAAACCTGCGAATGAAATCAAATAACAACATCAACAACAACAACATCAACAACAACAACTACTACAACAACAACTACACCAACAATAGTGACTAAAATATTCTCATCACCTCGTTCAACACATAGGCACGTCAAAATGTCATTTATATTGTCATTCATATGATTTATTTGTCAATTGTAATAAAATATGAACATAATATGTAGGTATATACAGCGTTTATTATTACCTATATAAGTATTTATGAATAATCAAAATATTAATTATCATAAAATTAATATTATAAAATTTGCCAAAGTGTGTAAAATAATGAATTTAATATACAGAACAAATAATCATTATCAGATGACTCTGACAAAAAAAAAATGTTTTTATAAAATAATTTAACATATTTTGCTACATTAGCATTTGGATAAAATGCCTGTCACATGCACGTATGCAAACACATGTAATTTATACATACAAATACACATGTGCGTGTGTTGCATAATCGTATGTGAGATGGCGATAATATTTATGCTACATATTGGTACATTGTTATCAATGTTATACATCAAATTTTTGAATATTTATGTCTTTCAAGCTCTAGCTGATGTTGTTTTGCAATTCAAATTTCGCTTTTAAATCAGTTGTTGAACTATTACAAACTCAAAACGATAAAATATAAAGATGTACAGAAAGAAACAAAGTCAAAGAATTCATCTTTCAATTTTAGAATTTTTCTACCAATATAACAGTACGAGAATTTTGTCTCCAAGCCAACTTTTACTTCAAAAAATTTTTTCCCACGAAGTTTGGAAAAAAAATATCCCAATTGCCTTCCACTTACTGACTGAATCGAATTTCTAGTTATTGAATTACGGCCATCGATTCGGATACTTCAAAAAATATTGACCATATAAGCTCAGAGGTGAGCTAAGAGGTCAAAATTTCAGCTTATTTATATAAATATGTCCATAACTCATACAACTCAAATTAATTTCATTCGAATGATTATCTATATTTACATTTCCAAAACGTCTTCATATAATATCACAATATGACATCTATTTCTTGTCTTATAATCTTTAATTTAATTGCAAATTTGCCATTGTGAAAATTGTGCCCCACAACAAATAAAAGCTCTTCTTTGAAATACTTTAATTTAATTACATTCAGTTTCTCTTATGACCAATACGACAATATGTCATGCATCTGTCATATATGTATGTCATAAATATTAAACATTTCATTATCTCTATGTCATTCACAGTGGATTAAAGAGTTGCCTTCATAAAAGTTATAGTAATTTACAATTCAATAGCATAAGCATTGTTGTATGTAGTTCATTTGTCACAAAAACACTTTTACTGCCGCTAAGTGCACTCTATACCTAAGTGTGTATTGTACATACAATACATACATATATATTCTATATACCTATATGTATGATCAGCACATATGTATTTGGTAGAGTGTTCGAATACGGAACTACTTGAGGTTTATTTTCATGGCTGGTTCAATATACATACAATCGTTGTACAAACAAGCATAGTGAAAGAGATATCAACCAGCTAACATTGCGCCACTACCAATGGCAATAAAATTTTACAACATTGACAAAATGGGAAAATTCAAAAAAAAAAATGAGCAAAAAAAATTAAATCTGAGCAGAAATCAGAAAGAATAAAACAGAAATACAGCATTGTAAACTTGTGCATTTTACAATGGCATTGTTACAACAACAACAAAATATAAAAAAATACAACATTGAACATGAACATGAACATGATTATCTTAAAAATACAACCAACAGTGTTGCAAAGAGAAATGGTTTTAAATGCACAATTGGTCACAGTTGTTGCTGCTGCCTTATATTATTGCTACAAAATCTTTCTGTTCCCATAATACATATACGAGTGGTGTGTACTGTGTATATTACTGAAGAAGAGCAAGCGGGAAAAAATCAGCTGATGGTAGGTAAGCTTTAAAGTATTTTCTATGCACAAAGATATGAAAATAACAATTTAATGCATGAAAATAAATAGGTAAATGCTTGAATTAATATATTATACTCATGTACAAATGTATGTACATACATATATACAATAATAATGAATAAGAATAACCTTAGAGCAATAGTCCTTGTGCCAAATAGTGTGCATTCTTTGTTTTGTATGCAAATGAATAATACAATCAATAGAGTGCAATAATGAGAGTATAGTATTAGTACAAATACAATTCATAGTATATGAAGATGGAGATATAATACGCCATATTTTCAATTTATTTTTATAAAACGGATATAAAGGTAAATACGTAGATAGAAATATGCAATCACATTGATTACCTCAGCACTATGAAGAAATTAGATAATATTTTAGAGTCGAAACAATAGTAAAATATCAAAAAATATCATGCTGTGCTCCAACTTGTTGGAAAAGAATATTACACGGTGAAAAATATCGACGTCACCATAAGAGACGCTCACAATGTGATATGACAAAATCAGACAAATTCATATCTTTTGCGTCAGTTTATATTTACAGACTTAAAACAAATATTTCTTCAAATCAGCTAGCATCCGCTACCATTACATGAGTGAATATACGCACTGAACACACATAATTTTTATTTAATTCCCTATTGAGGAATTATATAAAATAGATATATTTTTTCGAAAAATCTATAATTACATGTGTACAACAACAACACTGTTGGGAAATATGAATCATCGTACAAGTAAGTACAAGTACATGCGTAATCTTATCCTTGCCAGTAAATATGATGATCATTTTCTGACTTAATACGTATGACACTACTGTAAACTCTAATCAAAATGACAATGATATAAAGATAATATAATTGATATTATGATAACATATAAAAATATAAAACAACGTAGAGAAAAGACATTTAAATTAAATATTTTTTCATGAGATCATACCTTGTGCATTTATATATAGAATAAAGCAGACAAAATGAATATTTCGATAAGAGGAAATTATCTAAATAAAAAATTTCCACTCAATTCTCTATGGTATTTCAAGTTTAATTTCTTATTCAGGTATATGGAATATATTGGACTTGCAACATTTGCATTACCTTATGTTGATTATTTGAAATTCTCAATTTCATATAAAAAAAAGTAATCATAACAATTTTAATTAAATATTAATTTTTAACTCCTTATTCATAATATAGTGAATTTAATAATAGGATTCAATATAAAAGTTGCATTTTCTTGTACGATGCTATAGAAAAATTTTTTATTCGCATGTGCGAGTTCATAATATGTTATATTATGCTATGAAGATTCATCGTGTTTTCAAAAGCAAGCGTAATTAAGTTGTTAACAAATTTAATTACTACCTAACTACCTTAGTATAATTTCAAAAACAATATGAAGAATTTTAATTTGGAAAGTTTAACGTCAGTAATAACGAAATTTAGATATTCTACATTATGTATGGCATATATTAGGTGTAGTAAAAGGAAATCCATTTTTGCATTCAGTTGAAGGTTTTATTTATTTAAATTGTTCCAAATGGTTTTTTGTGCAATGTTTAGCTCCTGGGCAATAGAAACAGTGCTTACATGACGATCAGACTCGTCGATTTCCATTACTTTATCGATATTCGCGACAATTGGCCTTGCATCGTTGACATCAAAATTATCGGAACGGAATCGACGAAACCAAAATTACACATGATTGGCTGTTACAGTATCAGGAACATAAACACTATTCACATCTTTAGCCGTCTGGCTTGCGTTTTCGCCTTTATCGAAGAAAAACTGTAAAATATGGGGTATTTTCTCTTTACTGGTGTCCATCTTTGACGCGTGCTCAAACAATACTGAGTCAAGAAATCACAAAACTGCCTGAAAAGTCTATTTAGTATGAAATCCTATCATTCTAACGCCATCTATCGTAATCCGATCGTACTTATATAACGCGAGATATAGATTATTAAAGCCATCTATAGGAAATGTAGTGGATTTTCATTTACTACACCTTATATATATGGACATAGTACTTTCGAAAAAACATAATTTTGTAATGGTGTGGGTGGTATTTCCAATATGACAATACCTATTTTCAAAAACATGCTCGTATTGCTCGAGCTTCAGTCGTTCCTATACAGTCGAGGTTTTCATCCGATTCTAACTAATCTCAAGCTCATTTATCAGCAAATATAATTTTGTATACTAAATTACTGCATCATGATTTTGTACTTTTGCGCATTTATTAAGTTTGAAAAAAATACATATGGAAAGAAACTTTTGTATGAGACAAGTGAGTGGTTTTAATCCAACTGCGCCGAAATCTCAGGCTTGTTTACAAATACGTAATGAGTTTCAGTTTAATAACTTTAGCTTTTCGTGCGCAAAATGTAAAAATGTACTTTTGCAAACACACCTTTTTCAAGGGAGGTAGGCATAGGTTTTATTCGATTCTATCTATCTTATTAATTATTATATATAATTATTATATAATTATATACAGGTGTCGTAGCTCAGTAGTTAGTGCGTTGGCCTTCTGATCTGTAGGTCGTGGGTTTAATCCCCTTCGGTGATAACTTTAATATCGAAAAAATGTTTCTTTCGACCTGTACCTACTAGTCGACAAGCAATTGGCAATTCTTCCAGCAGTAGCAAATTTACTATCTAAACACTTCTAAAAAAAACCCTGTGATAACGATCTGAAAAAGTGATGTCACAATAGTTGTTCCGTTCCTTGCAATGCTCCCTAAAATTTAACACATACAGCAGTGCTGGTAGAGAAGCTATACCAAAGTGTCCTTCTAGGCCTATAAGTGCGACATTTTTATTTTATTTTCTTTATATTTATTTATTTATATTTATTTACTTTATAAATGTCCATTTGAAAACTTACCTTCGTATGAGGCATTCTCATAGTTTTCATACAATTAGGCTCATTTTCGTTAGGGTTTAAGTTGTTAGTGAAAATAATTTTATGTACCCGTTTTCACAGCTCATTCGATATATACGCAAAGCAGTTATCATGCGGAAAGACACACCGACAGACAACGGTTCATATCTCATATCTAATCAATAATATATGCATATACTTTTTCATATCTCTCCTCTTCTTATAAATATTGCAAACGGATAAACAAACACAATATACCCTTGACTCTGAGAGTGTAGGGTATGCATTTTAAAGTGTTTATGTTCGAAGGTGGATTTGAATAAAATATTTGTAAAAACAAAAAAAAAAAAACAAAACAACGAAAATATATAGAAAATTCAACAGGTACGAAAAAAGCAATTATAATAAAAAACATATTCATATGTGTATGAGTATGTTTATATACTATACGTACATATGTATGTGTGTATGAAAGAATTCGTTGTGTGAACTAAAAATCATTAAAAGGCATTTCAATGGTTTGAATTCAAAAAAGGAAAAAGGCAAGCAACACACAGCAAAAGTAAGTGTGTGAAAGCGGAAGAAAATTGTTGATACCTAATGGTAATATGCAAATATATTTGAAAGCCTTTTAAATTAATCACAAAACTATAACAGTTATGTGCACAACAATACCACATGCCTCGGAAAAGAACAATATGAATACGAAAGGAACGAATAGAAATATATATATATATATATATATATATATATATATATATATATATATATATATATATATATATATATATATATATATATGTGGGTATGTGTGTGGGCTTTATACGAATAATTTGAAAACTAGAGTCTCAGCTGCGACTACCCAAATACAAAGCGGAAATCCAACAAAAAAAAACATTCCAATGGAAATATGTACTAAACTATGACCGGAGGCAATATGTCGACTCTACAAATTACTAAATACTTGTAGTTGTATGAGTGTGGCAGGAGTGATTTTAAGGCAAAAACATATAATTGAATATTTTCTAGCACATTGAAAATTTAGAGAGAGAGAGAGAGAGAGAGGGAGAGAGAAAACAAACCCCCAACAAAAAACGGCGAACAAAGTATGCAAATAATTTGCACACAAATATACATGTACACGAATAGGGAAAATTATTTTATACAGCATTTAATTTTTACTACACACAGCTTTTAACTTGATTGGAGAAGAATATTATATATGTATATTTCAAATATTCTTATTCTGACGTTACTTTCTTTACTCACCCGTCGAGAGAGAACTTGAACGAAATGTCGACGTCAATAATATCAAACGGAAGCAACCATTGACGTCGCCACAATCATTGTCATCGTCTGCGCTACCCGTTTTAGTGCTGATGCTCTTCTTCTCGGTGTTGTAGTAGTTCTTTTTATTGTTGGTCTTTTCGTTCATACATACATATATTATACACTAATGTTGTGTAAGTGTGCACGCAGATAGTTTATCATCATGACACTGACATTGCATTGGAACATTTAGTATTTTCCGTAGTTTACTTTAGTTTCAAGCATTTGCATTGATTTTTCTTCTATTTCATATCTTGTATATATTCGACTTTTATCTTCCATCCAACATACACGTGCAGATTGAGTACATGTATATATATATATATATATATATATATATATATATATATATATATATATATATATATATATAAATATATATATATATATATATATATATATATATATATATATATATATATATATTTACATATATGGGCATTTCTCAGTGAAAGATTAATAGACACTGAAAAAAATCTGAATATTAAATAAATTTTATATTATCTATTTTGTCAATCCAAATCAATTTTGTATATGCCCAGTAAATGATTGGTGAGGTGAAGAAACCTATATAGATAGATTCTGAATATTTCTTGCAGTGCATTCTTCATTTCTTTCATAAGTTCAAATATAAATAAAATAATTATTAATAATTTTTTCTTATAAAATTTCTCATAAAAATTGACACATCTATCATGTCACGTCCGATACTATTCTCTATATTATGTATTATATAAGGAAAAAATAATGATGCTTTAATAAGATCAGTTCATCTTGCACTCAGCTCACCATATAGCGCATAATTTAGTAAATTTGAATAAACCATCGAAAAGGACTTAATTTTTTTTTTGTCGCGTCCGCAACGATTTATATTAGCGAATATTGTGAGAGCAAGTTTTTAACCATACCCAAAAATTTTCTCTCAAATGTACTACAACTTATTTCGTGCAATAAAACAAACAAGATTTTTATTAAAATTTACCATTTTCTTTGGTTTTCACATATTTTAGCGTACGAATGTTACGACCATAAACCGGGAAAAGGTCCATATATTGTATATAATATGCACATTATTGCTCATTTTCAGTTTTCTTGTTATTCTTCTTGCTATGGCTATGATGAAATATTTCTATGCGTTTGTCAAGGATATATGCTTTCCTTTTTGATATTTTATTGCTATGTATTATTTCGTTTTTATCATTGTTTCTTTACTTAGCTTGTGTTGATTATAAATGGTAAATAGACGAATATAATGTCATATAGGCCCAAAATAATTATTAGTAATATTCGTTTTTTTTAATTTATTTAAATTTTTAAAATTTTTTTAATTTATTTAAATTTATTTAATTTATTAAAAGGTACCCTTCATCAAATTTTTTATCCAATAAAAAATATGATTCCCCTAGTTAAAGTGTTAAGTGAAGTGAAGATTTCAAAACACTCGAAAGTTTTATTATTTTGATGTACAGTCTAAACTTGCATCTGCATCTCAGCATTTGTTGTAAAGGAATATAACAATCAGAATATTTTTTTTCGTACATCAATTGTTCCTCTTTAATTGGTATATCATTATTTTTCATTGTCTGTGTGTTGTACATAGTACATTGAAATACTTGTGTATCATAAGCCGGCTACATTTATGAGCGCGTATTCGATAGGATATTTTGTGATGCGATGAGAGCACGTTTTTGATGTTGACATTAAACGGTTGCTTAAACATGTATATGTGTATTTTTATACCCTGCATAATGCAATATGCATGGTATATTCATTTCGGTCAGATGTTTGTGTCCACTTGAAGGAATCTCCGGAGATATAGACATGGATATATATTCGTGATCAGCGTCGATTAAATTTTCGATTTAACGATGTCCGTCCGTCCGTCCGTCCGTCCGTCTGTCTGTCACCTGGCTGGTTCGCACGATAACTTGAGTAAATATTGAGCTATTTCGATGAAATTTGGCATAAGTAATCTATGATCCAAGGGAACGGAGGGGATTGATACTGGGCATGATCGGTCAATAACCACGCCCACACCAAGCATTCAAAGTGACTAACCTCGAAATTTTCAAAATCTTTAACTTGCTATAACTCACACAATATACCACTTGGGACAACAATATTTTGCACATAGAGTTATATTACACTACTATATAACCTCACCAAAAGTGGATGAGCCACACCTACTTTCTAGCGTAGCTCCCATACAAAGTGTCTGTACTTCTTTTAAATTGAAACTGCTGTAACTTCTACAATCTTCTGTCTAGAATAACCATAATTGACACTTAGATTAACACGGTAGTCAAAAATAATATGGCAGAAAATCAATGTGCCACGCCCACTCCTTTTTGGGTCTCCCATACAAAGTTGCGGAAATTAAAAAAAATGTTACCGGTTATAACTTGCAAACTATTCAGCGTAGAATAACCAGATTTAAGGTGTGGATTAGTATTGTACGAGCAACTAGGCTCACAGAAAATGGGCGCACCACGCCCAGTGTTTATCGTAGCCCCCATACAAATTTTAAATTGAAACAGCTGTAACTTAGGCAATCTTATGTCTACAATAACCATAATTGACACTTAAATTAATATCCTAGTCGGAAATAATCTGGCGAAAAATTAGCGTACCACGCCCACTTCTTATTGGGGCTCCCATACAAAGTTGAGGAAATTAAACAAAAATGTTAAACACCATAACTTAGAAACTATTCAGCGTAGGACACCAAATTTAAGGTGTGGATTAACATTGAAAAATTAATTGGATTTACTAGAAAGTGGTAAGCCACGCCCACTTTTTATATAGCTCCCATACTAAGCCTCGGAATTATCTTAAAATCCTTTTACTTCGTCAAAGTCAACCATATTTCGGGTGTAAATTAGTAGTATATGCAAAAATTGTTTCTCGAAAAGTGGAAATAAAAGAAAAGTTGGATATTCGAGTAAACTTTTTATATATAAATCTACATATGCAGGGTATAGTTTGGTCGGCCCCAGCCGACTGTAAGGAGATTTTTTCTTTTGTATTTTGTACGATTTTATCATTATCCTTTTTTTGTGTAAGAATTTTCTTTATTGTTGCCTCTTTGTGTTTCATCTTCAGTCGCATTTTATTGGCTGCCATTACAACACACGCTTTTGATTTTTATTTATCGTAATTTGTAATTTGACATGTAGTAATTTAGTGTTTGTTTGTTTTACTAGACAATATGATATTATACGGTAGAAAGTCAGCAAGTTACTGGAATAAGAAATATTCCTTCAGAGCATATTCCTTAAGCAATAAATAATTATGTAAAGTGTCAAATTTGTGGAGAGTTATAGAGTATTATGGAGCACTTTATTCATAAGCAGCACATGTTGTTTTATTCGTGTTTAAATTCTCATTCAGTCAATTATTGGAAAAACTTAATGCTGATGCTGGGTTTTAAAATCGTCAAAAAAGAAAACAAATTAACAAAAAAACAGCATCAATAAAAATATTGATCACTTGAAAACACTTTCATTTCAATTTGATAGAGGACACTTTTATTATTGCTTTAGGCGAAATTACATACATATCAATTATAATTAGTACGTTTTTAACACTAAGCGTCGTGTTATGAAATGTAAATAACTTTTAATTTAGTTTTTGTAATGTCCATATTCAAGTTGCTGCTGCTACCACGCGTACTCCTGCTGATGGTGTTTGTATACTATGTACTTTTTTATGTTTTACATTTTCTTATTGCTTGCTGTACCTTCGCATTAAATTGTCAACAGTATGCTTTGGTGTGTTTGAAATAACGAAACTTGTTTATGATATTTTTAATTAGAATCACCCCAATCAAAAGAAAACTTGAAAAAAGGTGATGCATAAATACGTACTTTAACGGCAATGTAATTAACAGTGCAATAATGTTTTGATTTTGCTTACTTATTTTTACTGTTTTCTCTCTCTTTTGTGCTCATGAGTGGCTTTAATTCGACTTTATATGTACATAGGTATGAATATGAAGTATAAAATTAATTTATTATTTACTCATACATGTTATATATAGTTATTCTATCAATTTTTGCCAAAGGACATACTACAAGGTCATTCTGTTTAATTTCATGAAAAGTCATAAATATAAAGTGAGTAAAAGAGCAGAAGTATACATGAGTGAATATGTATGAATATTGCATAAATTAAAATAACGAAATAACTAAAGTAATATTTCCACAGAGAATTTAATAGTGTTGCTTTATTATTTCACACTATTCGTATACTGTTGCTTCTCTGTCCATATAACAATACTATGTATTAGCATATAATATTCTTCAGATGGATACTTAATGTTGTTCTCGCAATGAGACAATTTAATTGTGCATTTATTTACAATCTAAAAGAATGAAATACAACATTATTCATTATAATAATTTATTATAATCCATGCAATTTGTTTTGTTTTGCTTTTAATGCCTGGGGGAGGGGGAATTTTATGCGTATTCTATTTATAACTTCACCTTGGCCTTGCAAAGCAAAGTTTTAAGTAGCAATAACATAACATAAATCTTAAAAATGGAATGGAAAACTACAAGAATGTAATAAATTAAATTTAGAATAGTATTGTATAATTCTTCTGTTGTTGTTGTTTCACACTTTCGAATTTATTTTTTTGCAACTTTTAAGAAACTATGTACATAATTATGGATTACTCATACGACCTATAATTACCTATATTCAAATATTCGTATGGTGGCATTGTAGTTATTATTTATTTCCTCACATTTATATCAAGCAATGTAAGACGTAAATAAGTTAAAAATATAAACAATCATATTCATTACATCCTTATTAAAGCAAATACGGTAATGAATGATTTTATTTGGTTTACGCATTAATATGATATACGTACATTCACCCACGTATTTTGTTATGGATTATTTTCCATCTGCTACATCCATGATGCTTACTCAATACACAATTGTAAGCATATACATATAATTATACCAAAGAATCAGCGGAAGGTTCAAAAAATTATTTTCAACAACAACCGCACAATATTTATTTTTAGTTTCAGAACATCTATTTTTACTTGGCTTCTATTTATAGTCCGCCAACGCATATTCATGTTGAAGTATTCTAAAATAAGAATTAAATTTAATGAAAATTTTTAATGTAGATAAATAAATTTACGTCTACTTCTATTATTGAGCAAATGAAACGCACAAGTTGACAATGAAAATTACTGTTATTATATTCTTTCTGTAGTTTTCGAAGGGATGAAGATGCTATAGGAATAGGAATTCTGTACCAAGGTGTCATTTTTAACCATACTTCTCTAGAGCATTATTTTTGATATACATGTGTGGTAACTTCTGTTGCTCCTGTTGTTCAAAATGCATAAATTAAAAATAAAAATAAAAATATTAGGGATTTTTAATTTAAGTTGAAATATTTTTTCTTCAATTTTTCTTCAATGGAAAATCACGGTCTCATTTGAAATGGGGAAGTAGGGGTAAATCAATCAGTTTTTTTCATAATTGTACATTCTGGCAGTACTTTTTAAACTATATTATATAACATATTCCATCAACCATTAACATTGTATATTTTCTAGAATATCTTACTGAATAACAAATTTTTTTTCTAAAGTGCTTGAATAATGACTCATAATATTAGCCTGTTGTTGTTTTCTCAAGATTGTGAATCAATAAGATTTCATGCATATCGCTAATAACTGACATCAAAACCTTTCTCACTCATTGTTGTCTTTGATCGCATGCACTAGCTTTCATACATTTGATTATGTACTTGTGGGTCCATGTTTTATCAGTAGCCTCTTTTCGAGGAATGAAATACTTTGGATTATGCTTAAAGAAATGCACACTAGTATTTTTAATCCAAAGTTAACAAATGCACTACGAACGGTTAACGGTTAGATTTTTCATAACCAAATCGTTATGAAAAAAAGAACCGCCCAATCGTTATCATGTGTTTGCAGTCTCTCCTAACTCGTACACACATTCACTTTCAGGTTGAAAAATATGATATCATAGATTTGTTGACACTTTATGTGCTCTATCGGACACATATAAACTCGATATCCAATTTTCAACATTATTCCTTTTGATGGAATAAATTCGCCGTAGTATTAATTATATGCTCATGTATGTATGAGAAGATGCTACTATCAAAACGTGATAAACCCAAATTTCAAAAGTTTACAGAAATACTGAAGGGCGTTCCCATTTTGTTATTGCCTTTAAAATTTACACTGTCCGAAAAACATTCTGAATATGTTATGTTATGTTATGTTTCTGAACACATTAATAATTTTAATAGTTACGAAGATAGTAAGTGCAGAAAATTGTTGTGCCAAAACGTGATTACCGCCAATATAAATAATTAATTATAATATACAAATTTGTGTTTTTCTTTTGTTTGTGTGTTTCTTGGCCCCAAAGACAATACATATACATATATTTCAGCGTTGTTAAATACGTACAAAATGAATAGTGGTCATTGGGAACTTTGAAGAATGCTCGGGGTGTTCTTATCCAAATATTTGTTTCTTCAAACATTATTATATCAAGGGGGGGTAAGGGATAATTTGAAATAAAAACCACTTTTTTCTCTGATTTTTTACGGAGATACAGCTTAAGCAAATTTATTAAAACTTTTTTTAATTATAAAGCATCATCTAGAAAATATTTAGTTAAAATTTCGTAATAGAATATTGAAAAATAAGCCGGTGACAGAGCATTTCCCAAAACGTATTTTGAAAAATACGTTGTTCGGTGAACACGATAACTCGGCGTAGAATTATTTGAAATCAAAAAATTTACCTAAATTATGAGTTAACTCTCACCCTCCCGTCGTTGTTGAGTTATCATTTTCGTTTTTCAACAGTTTGTGGCCTATTTAAGTAAAAAACGCGATTTTGCGCTAAATTTTCCGCTATTTTTTAGGTGTCCAACTACCTTAATATGAAAATAGAAAAATGTAAATAACGGGAGGGGGAGGCATTTTATACCAAAAAAGTATATTTCGAGTTTGAAAAGAATCGGTTGTGTAGATTTTGCAGGATCGTGTTCACGGACTTCGAAAAATTGGTTTTCAGAAAAACACTTTTGAAGTTTTTTTATCTCAATAAGTGAGAAAATTTTTTTTGTTGTAACTTACACTGAATCATCGATCCCAGGTCCATAAAGTACGATCCCGGCATCAATCTCGTTGTCTTGGAAAATGAAGAAAAAAATCGATTTTCCGAATCTGCTTATCCCTTAATAATCCCCCCCCCCTTAAGTGATACCTTGCAAAATATTCATAAAATGTTGAAGCGTTTATATCATTTGACTGCCAACCCTTCATATACACACACCATTTGCTTGCAAATTTTCTTATCAATAATAATAATAGCAATAGCATTTTAGGAAAGCCTCTACAATTTGTATTCTTTATTATTTTTATATTTCTTCATATCAATAAAGCAACAATACAAAAAAGGGCTTTTAAAGAAATGCCGACTACTTAACTGATAACCATTTATTCAATATATTTATATATGAATATGTTGGTATATGTATACAAGTTTATATCCAACAGGAAAAATTGTATATTACTCCTTACTAATGCATTTCCTATTTAAAGTGATATATTGTGAAATGAATAAACTTGATAAAAGAAAATTTAATCAATTCTCTATGTAGGAATATGATTGTGCCCTAGAAGCAATTTTGCATTATTAAAAAACATATATAATTTTGGAATGAAATACTTCTAACTTCAAAGTATTCATTAGTAATGTGTAGTTATCACTTTATCAAATTTAAAAGATAGACTGACATCATTAAATATCCGTTTCTGATATCATATGGCAATGGCATACAGTTAGTATGTGCCTTAGCCCGTATGTATAGTGATGATTGGTATAAATATTTAATTAAATGCTTATCATTATTATCGCTATTATTATTCTTTTAGAAGAAATCCAATAAAACAAAATGTTTTTAAAACTTTTCAATTGACAGAAAAAAAATATATATAATATAATTGTCAGTGATTTGCAACAATTGCCATAATTGCATTAAATAATTTTAGCTTGCTTCATTACATACATAATAGCACCAAACTGTTACTAAACACAGTCTTCACAGTCACTGCTTTTATGATTGAATTTGTTACCCTTACTACTTCTACTGTTGTAATTCGTCATCTCAAATTGCAGCATCAGCGTCCACATCAGCAATCACATATCAACACAAGAGATACACAGGGTGATATATTTACACACTTGACACATATACATATGTATAAATAAATACAACCGTACTCATGTGCAAGTGACAGTTTCAAATGTAAAGACTTGAATGCTGCTTTTGCCGTTAGTGTCGTTGCTAATGTTTTTCTTTTTTTTTTTTTTGCTATGATGAAGCGATGGTGGAGTATCTGTTGTTGTCATGCTGTTTTTGTTTTGTTTTTCTTTTAGCTAAACGTGCGATTTGACTTAATTAAATTTGTTATTTTATACGCGTATATTTTATATCTGCATGTATGAATGAATGAATACAAAAAAAATATTTTTTTTAACAAAATCAAATAAAATATAAAACGCAAAAGAAAAACAAAATTAAATATATTTTTTCAACAAAACAAATTAGGAAAACCGTAGAGATTCAGAAGAAAGATTTCAATTTAATCTATTCACATTGTCGTAACGAAGTCTCTGGATGCTCTGGATTAAATAAAAATGTGAATATGCATATATATCAAGTATTGCAAAAGGTGAAGGGTTAAAGTGGATTATTATAATATTCACATTCGATATGTTTTGATTTAATTAATTTTGTTTTGTTAAAATTTTTTCTACTTACATCAAGTGTGTATATTATAAAAAGAGCTTATCGTTAAAATTAAAGCAAAAAAAAATAATAATAATAATAATAATAAACTACAATCCTCAAATCCACTTTTGTTTTGATTTATGTACATATTTAGTGTATAATTTGTATATGTGTGTGTGTGCGCGTACTTGAATCGACAATAGGTCGTAATCAGCAAATAAGCGAAGCGATAAAATCTCTGTTAATAGTCCAGCTGGCTGAGATTTACACCCATTTACATTTTTGTGCTTTGTTTAACAGAGTGTTTTGGTTTTTTTTTGCAGTTAATTTAATTGTTTAATTAAATTGAGATTAATTTCATCCAATTCAATTAAAATGAATCCAATTCATTCACTCCAATTTGCTCTTAATATGCGTTCAGCATTTTTAATTTGCAAATAATGTCACTCACACAAACACAGGCGCACTCTCTCTCCGTCTCACTCTCTTTGTCTGCCTCTGTTATCAATTTATTTGTCTGCTTTTTTCTTTTAATGTAATTATAAGAACTTTAAATATGTTATGTTTTTTTTTTCATTCAGAAAACAAAAAAGGTTTGGATTTAATATTCACATGGTTGGTTTTTTCGTTTCTTATCTAATCAAGACATTTATCATTTAAATTTTGTCTATTTTTGTATGTACGTAACATAGCATATTTAGTATTGTACATATGTGTTTATTTGTATGTGGTAAATAAATTCAATGTAGCTCAGGAAATGAATAGGAAAAATTGTAGTCAATATGAAACAAATTGATATTTTCTACATAGAGATCAAGTTATTATGGCACATAAATAAATATACTCATATAAAAAAATTCCTGATTTGTTTAAATTAACCACAGCAATTAGTATATTAATTAAATTAATAAATCAAATAAAAAAATTGCAAATTGCAAATTTATATATGAAGAAAAAAAAATTCCATGTTTTTCAATTACATTATAATACAATACATATATCATACATACATATAGTATAATGCTTATAGCCCTTGTTAATCAATTGTTTGTTCATACATAAGCATACATATTCATTCGCATATACACACTTATAGTACACCTTGCCCTTTCTGGACAGTCGATTTACATCACACCTAATCGCATCATTCGTATCTTATCGCGTCGCATCGCATCATATCGCACCACACACTCACACACATTACATTTCAACTGATCCCATCTGATTTCAGTTTCCGTTCATCGCTTTCATCGCTCCCTCACTTTGCGCTCTTCACATTAATTCAATCAAAACTTTGCTGCAATTAAAAAATTTGTTTTTTTTTTTTAATTTCTTGCTTGCTTTTTTTTATTATTGCTGTTATTTCGGTTGTTATATTATATTCATTATTCAACAAACACACCACCCTGAGCACTTTTTCACCTCTCTCATTCCTTGTCACAAATTATTCTTTAAGTCAGTATAGGTTGCTCTCCTACATATATTTACTACAATTTATATATTCATTTTTTTCTCATTTGTCTTCTCTCTCACTTAATTAATAGGTACTTTACTTGCATACTTAGATAATTGTCTTTATGAAAGTGATGTGAGATGTGTCTATTCAATTTGTAGTTGTATTTGTTTTTAATGAAATAACTAATTACCTCAACACTTTGTGAACATCGACTAAACAATCAGAGAAATTATAAATTAATAAAATGAAAAAACAAAAAAGAGCATAAAACCAATTCAACGAAATAATAGAGTGCATTGAAAGAGGCTCTAGAATGCTTCCATGTATAATTGAAATTAGTATTGTCGCGACATCGCAACTGTTTGACGGGTGTACGAAACGCATTTGGTTAGTTGCTTAATTAAACGGGTTATTGTTGATGGAGGCTGTCGTTGTGATGCGCTTATTGTTATTATTGCAAAAATATCAAATTTTAAATTTGCTTCTCTTTTTCTAAAACGGATATAATAATTGTTTATTTTGCATGTAAATATTCGACTTTTCTTCGAAGTTCTAATGATTTTTTTCTATTTGTTAGCTTTAATTGTATTTCGTACAGTGTATGTGTGTGTGTATATACATGCGTGTGGTGATAACGCAAAAAAAAAATACAATAAATAAATAAAATTTAATTTAATTAATTGAATTATTATTGTGGATTACTTTTTGTACTTTTCTAACAATGATTTGGTATGTTTTGATTATTTCAAATAAAATTTTGTGTTTACTTTACAAGCACCTACAATACATATTTTAGAGACCTTAGATACTCAGTTAGTTGATCATTGTGTCATTACCATATATTTGTATGCATTTATATTAGCACAGGTTAAAATGTTTAACTGCAGAGGGTATAGACAATTGTACGAACAATTTCGAATAAAAATTCTAACAAAACTATAGGTTTAATATAAAATGAGTTTTTAGCTTTCCAAAAATCCCAAATATATACGATGTAGGCACCTTTGTATCGCATACGTCGAAAAGCATTCCCACTCCAATTTAGTTATTTGTGTATGGATGTAGGCAAATTTTGTATTTGAATAACTATAGTCGACTCTTACGAATTTTTTGCAAATTGTTTCCACACGAACAATTTAACCCACTCTAATGTAGGTATATTTAGAAGCATTTATTCAGTACCTAGCAATTATTTGGTCGACCAATTTGTTTACACAATTAGCTATATGTGAATACATATAAGCAGTTGTGCGTTAAAGCGTGTGCTTATACATATTGTATTTGCGCTTTCTTTAAGTAAAATAACATAATTGTGATTATCGTGCAATGGACATTTGTGTGTGTGTGTGTGTATGTGTGTCGCATTATATAATAATTGAATATTAGCTGTCTGTATGTACGTGTATATAAACGTTAGTATATGTATCTAATATAATGTAAACACGCAAAACAATGTATTTATTTATCATCTAATGAATATAACGTACATATGAGCACAAAATGTTTACATTTATGCACAGTGTTTTCAATAAGAACGTGCTCGGCATAAATCCTTAAAAAAATAGTCCAATTGGTAAAAAAAAAATTACCATATTAATATACCTAGCATCAAGAGATGAGTGAAACTAGTTGAAGGATTCGCCCGCTGGAGCTGTCGACAAGTGTATACATATATATATTTACTCAATCATACTTCCTCTCGATCATTTCCATGACATCTGGTTGGTCAAATAACATGAACCATAATCCACATGGAACATTCAATGCAACTAAGCTTAGAATTTTAGAATATATATCTCTCTTCTTCAAAATCTTTAAAGAAGCAGAGGATATACAAAGGAAGCAATATTGGGACAATCTACTGGGGTTACTACAATCAAAGTCGCTCTTAGGAACATATAACCTAAATAAATTTGAGGATTGTATGAAGCTAAACAAGAATAACTTAAGAATCATTACAGGAATTCTGACAGGACATTGTAGGTTAAACTATCCCATGACAAAACTGGGAATTTATTCTAATGAAATTTGTAGGTTTTGCGGGGAGGGGGGACGATGAGACCTCAACACACGTGCTGGAGGTGTGCCCGAACTAATGCATAAACGAAAGAAACACCTAGGGGAACATCTACTAACTGATGGGGCAATCAGACTTGGGAATATAGGCGCAATACTACATTTCAAAGAGAATGTTGGACTCAAAGAAATACTTTGAACCAAAATGAAGGGGGCACAATAGATCTTATAGGTCGCGGTGCTACATCCCCATTAACAATAATAATAATAATAATAATAATAATAATAATAAGCTTTGAATTTTTTAAAACTTTGCATCGTCTCATCTTTCTTCATTTTTTTTTTTACCTAAGTCATCCATATTTGTTAGGGTCCACGTTCATATGTTATTAAGCAATAATTTTCCAAAAAATGGTTAGAATACTACTACTATTTTATGTAGATCCCTCTGATTAAGTCGCAACGTTCCCCTTAACAATTTTATATGCAGGTCTCGATTTTATTGGTTAAACGTCTAGTGCAAAATAGCGGTACCACAGCCCATATTTCGAATAATTCCCGTACAATGTGAATATAATGTTAAAGTTCAAGTAAAATAAAAGCTTTAGAAGGTAAAATTTTAGATGAAAATTAGCGTCCAACTATGCAGCTGTCCTACAAAGTCATAATGTATTTAAAATTATACTCTAAAATACATTTTGTTAAAAAAAACTAGGCTTAAGGTAGAGAGCGCTTCGAACAATTTACAGCATACATCATAGGTCAAGTGGAACTACTATTTTCAATGTAATTGAAAGCTTTTACAGTCAATTAAGCCAAGAGATCATTGTTTTCAACGAATGTTCAGTAATTGATTGCTTATTGTTATTGGAAATCAATCCACTGATCTACAGTAAAATTCTCTGCAATCCTTCTGACTCAATGCCTTTTTTAATAAGCCAAATTATAACGATTGGTGTGATATTCATCTATGATAAATGAAAAATGCACAAATTGCTGCCATTTCTGGGCCGAGGGCATTATCAGGTCATAGTTCTTCGAAAACAAAGAAAATCTAGCTCTCACCGTTAATGGCGAGCAGTATAGAGTATGTGTGAATATATTCTGGGGACCTTTGACTTCAACTGGACGGTGCTATATTTCATACTGTCCACGAAAGAATCTATTTATTGAAGGAAGTGTTGGATCATCTTCAATAATAGACTTATTTCTTGACATCTTAGATCATGTGCTTTGACACTTATGAACCATTTTTGTGCAGCTATTTAATATCATTCGTCTACACGCACATGCCAACAACTATTGCTGCATTGGAAAGCAACATCGAGCACAACATTTGTGAAATATGGTCTCAAATCTTGAAAATATAGACGAACATCATTATCAATGTCATAAAACGATCTACCGATTTAAAACAAATTCTCATTTCCCTAACATTACTGTTTTTCTTTTAATTTCCAATCCTCCAATCTCTTAAAAAAACACACTGTATATTATGTTATATTCAAAGATAATAAACAGCTGCAGCAGTAGCAATAAATGTTCAAAGACAATAAAAATTGTCATATATTTTTATTTATATTATATTTGAAATACAGAGGGTTTATCTTTATTGTCTACACTGTAATAAGTGCACGAACGTGATTATGGAATAATTAAATTCATTGATTGTATCTGCTAACCAAAGAAATCATTAAAAAAAATAATATTTAAAACTTCTAAAAATATTTTTAATAACTTTCAATTTACTCAATTTGATACATTTGATATTTTATTTGTTTACATTCACATTCATATAAGAATGAAAATTTAATCCTAGCTTTTCAAAAACCTGCACAAACGTCAGTATGATTTGTTGCTAGCTGTCCACGATTTCCCTGATAATATATAAAAGAAATTGTGGGCAACAAGGCGTGTAGCGAAAATAATTTAATCGGCTAACAAATACTACTCCAGAAAGAATCAACAACCAACAACATCAATGATGGCTGCAGCAGCAGCATTGCAGCAATAGAAAATACAACAATAGCAATTAGTTACAAAGGACTTACTATCAAAGGATGAGCATAAAACAACAAGAACAACAACAACACTAAACAAGCAGTTAGTACCATAGTCAAATGACATTTGACATATTTCCTCTAGCACACGTAGCAACACCAATTTACTCGTATAGTATAGGTATTCGTATTATTCGTATAGTGCAACTAGTTGTATATTGTAGAATGATAAATGACATCAATTTTGTTGTAGGTTGTATGCATTGTTTTTCAGTTTTACAATAGTGACAGCCAATGGCAATGCTTTATCATAAATAACAATTGTAGCAACAATGTACGAAATAAATGACACTTGTTGCAAGCAACTCTACATTCGTTTGGTACTCTTTTATATGTGCAGAGATTGGTTTTGCTTCTTGTATTCTAATTGGTTTCAAATTCATTAACATACCAACATATCAAAGCAATAGTTAGAAGAGATAAAAATTTTAAATATTCTTTTCATTCATATTCTACATACTACATATGCAATTGCATGAGAGTGTATGATGTACTGCAGCCATGTATATACAATACAATAAATGTCTCTAATTTATTCTGATGTTAATGATTGTAATTTGAATCGATTTTCATTTCATTTTTCATCATTTTATATTATAGTTACCTAAAAATATGTATTTTTCTTAATCTACCTGCTACACTATTTATCTAACTACCATATTCCTTTTCTTTTATTATACGCATACTCATACCTTTCAGAAATGTACTTTTAATAGCTTTAATTAAAGAAATAGAATATGCATAGTGACCACAGCAATCATAGTACAATCAACGGCAGCAGATGTTCAGCTATTATTTAATTAGTAGTAGTACATTCTGTTTAACCGCATCAATATATGATATCGTTATAAAAAATTACAAGTTAACATTTCATTGCATTGCAATTAACATAATTACAAAATCGTTTTTTCTTGTTCTATTTTGTTCATATTGTTGTTGTTTTTGTATGCATCACCTAAAAATAATAACTGAGAAAATTGACACAATTTTTCAAATTATGTACATTTACACTTGTTTGTGTGTGTGTGTTTATTATTTTACTAGTTATTTTATTATTGTTGGCGTTGTTACACATAAATTTCGGTTGATTGAACAGAGCAAAAAACACCAGCAGCAGTGAGGCACAACAAATATTTACTATATATACACACATACACACGCAGGTATATCGTAGTATATGAACACGTAATAAATTGCAATATGAGACACATTTGCAAGGACATACAATATTGTAATTTGAGTTCAACGCACAAATGGCAAAAGCATTCCTCTTCATACTAAATGTTGTCAACATAATTTGCAACTGGTTAGACATGCATTAACTGAACACAACTGAACACATACCAACACATTCAGAGTATATCTACTATTTTTATTGTTGTTGTTGTTGTTGTTTCAATTTTTTCTCCACTGACGATTGCTTCTGTTATTGCTGCATTTTTACATTGACCCAGTTGATAGCTAGTTAGCTAGTTAGTTGGTTAGTTGGTTGGTTGGTTGGTCGGCTAGTTAGCTGGTTGACTGGTTGGCTGGTTACCTGCTTGCCATTACACACTAAATGGTAAATTGTGGAAGGTTATTCAAACGTTATGGAACGACAAATGCCAGAAAAGGCAAAATGGCAAAAATAGAAAAATTATTCGCTGTTAGTAATGTTAGAAATGTGTAACATGTCAAAGGATTCACATAAACGCACATATATGGTATCGCATAAACTATATAACTATTCCTATGTATTTGTTGTGTTTTTCCTTATGCATACATGCATGCAATCACATTACGTAATGATATTTTATTGTACTCACCATATATTCATATTTATTACATATTTATTGCATAATTTCAAATTATGATCCAACTCGAGCTGGATGGTTTGACAATGACAAAAACTTGATGTAAAATATTGATCAAATACATCATTACTTTCAGGATTATGTTTACTTTTGTCCATTCAGGCTTGAGTTAATTGTATGTCTGAGAAGTGAGAGCGGTTTTTAACCGATTCCTCTTCCATAGCTTTGTATTTTCGTGTGTAAAATGATAAAACATCCATACGGTAACGTTCTATTGCGCGGGAGGAGGCATGGTTATCCTTCGATAGTGTCTATTCTCGAGCTTATGCGTCTAATGGTGAAAATAATCGTATACACCATATTTCGACTAATTTCGATGGTGATTCCATCCTACCACCTTTCCTTTTGGGTGTTACAAATGGAAGCACACACCTTATGTCAAGCTGATTATATGTTTTAAATTAAAAACAAAAAGTTTTCAGTACAAGAAATATTTGAGTCGTATAGGAGAAACTTGGAGAAACCCACTTTAGTTACCACTTTTAGTAGTTATTATTTTTAAATATAGAACTCTTTGTTATTGTAGCAATTTTCATTGTGTACAAAATTGCATAAATAAACTTACTGCTATTTAATTTTACTATATTGCATGTACACAATTGTATAAGTGACTGTATTCATAGACAAGAAAAGTGTGGATGTTATACTCACATAAATATCCAAACTAGAAATTCACTGAATCTGCAAAAGTTACTTATAGCTTAGATGTTATTGTTACCGCTGAATCTACAACACAGTGCTCTTCTAAATCATATTTATACTATGATAAAGAGCACTCGTTTTGTTGTTTACATTGACATTATTTTTGTGTCTTTTGTATGCAACAAAGAACAAAAATTGATATATAGTATATTTATAGCATATAAAAGTGAACTTATACAAAAACAGCAACAACAACAATTAACACAAATTTTTGAAAAATTACTTTTTCTTCATGAGCGTTTTAAAATATATTTATATTATATCACTTCTGACATTGTGTTAGAAAAGTTTTGTCATAAAAGCAACTATAGTATATTGCATGCGTACATATGAAAATATTGAATTATATTTTCATCTATTATATAGTACTGATGTGATATTCTAAATTCCATATTATAATAAATAGAAAAAGTTTCAATTGAATATAACATATTTCTATGGTGGCAGAAAAATATATCATGTCGTATGAGTGCTTCAGTTATATTAACAAAATTCCAATTCATTATTGCATTCATGTGAAGCTAAACTTAAAATATTATCAATTCATAACTGACAAATTGCACATTGACAATTAAAATCATTATATTACATAGTAATTAGATAATTCCATATGATTACGTATGGCATTTATTTTATTAGTTATTACTCATACGACATGTTGTCCATTCAAATTAATTGCCATTTTATGTTGTAATTTTTTAACAGCGACTAAGATCTCCATCATCACCATATGGCATCTTGTAAATGCTATTACTCATACAATATAATGAATTTAACAAAATTATATATTACCCATATACACCTAAGTGTATTATTTGCAAACATACATATCCACTGGGTATATATTTAGTATAGACTTTTATTGGTGCAATTATTTAATTTGTATTAACATGAACTATTTAGATTAATTTCCTTTTTAACACTGACACATATATACATACATGGTAAATATGTGTAGGAATTTCTATCAAAGCAACAATCTATGCATTAAGGTTTCGTAGATGAAATCTTCCCAATCAATCAAATGAAAGAATGAAAGCAATTTTATAAAATTAATTTCACTTTCATTGTTGTCATATCCACGTTATTATAAAGGATTTATATGCGATTATAACTAAATAGGAAATTTCTTACTACTCTTTGTATTTCGAAGCTTCAAAGATTCAAAGGTTCAAAGTTACTTTATCATCGTCGCTTGTCAAATGAAATAATTACTTGCATTGGTGAAGGTTTCTATATAGTTGTTAATTCTCCAGCAGAAAATCTCATTGATACTGGTCTCGGTGATTGAAAGGTGTACTTTTGCAATTGGTTCTTTTACAAACTACTGATTTAATTGCTTCCTAACCATTGCTTCCATAGCGCCTTCATTTATACGAAACAATTGCATCTTTACGTCAACTTCATCAAAGCAATGATATCCCCAAGTTCTAAAGAACAATTTTCGTAAACTTTTAGGGAGCTTTGACCAAAGAGTTTGCTTAAACTCATACGGGGAACTTATATGGAAGCTCTATCAAAGCGATTAGTTCTATTTTACCTTTTTTCAGACATAAATTATTACTTGCATCACAGCAACACTTACCATATAATATAGTCAAAGCATAGCATGAGCAATTTTCAAGAACACACTAATATTTTCAATGATTTTCAGTTCATCAACCACATACGCCGCCGATAATTAACCAATGTTCATCAATGTTATATTAATTAGAGTGCACAAAAAAAAGGAAATTGAAAAAAAATCTTTATAAAATGTATAAGTAAGAGAATATTTTTGCGTTTATAAATTTTTAAGTGCCTCATCGTTGCGCTGCATATTTCAAGTATAGATGAAGTGTGTGTGTATGTGTATGCTCGTGTGTTGGTGTTTTGAAAATGTTGAGAGTGTTTTACATGCTGGTCTCTGTTCATACTATATGGATATATAGCTTATAATTTGATTATATACCATCAAACTGTCTCTTTCTTTCTCTCTCCTTACTGCCTTTATCAAAGTTCATAATGAATATTTGTTTTTAATGAGAATCCTATTTCATCAACATCTAAATCAACATTAAATGCTTATATATACCTACATATTTTGTGTTATTTTCATCTTTTTCTTGATTATGCTTCTACAAAATTGCCACATCAACAGTCACGTCGTCAATCGGTCAGTTTTACCGCCATGCCTCCGGGCGTTCTAGTCAATGACAGCCGCAACAATTCCACCGATGACATACAAATCGCATTGGCACCACACATACAAAGCTATCTAAGTCAAACGGGTCGTCGACATTCATGCTGCAGCGTCATGTTACCAGTAGCATTTGAGCGAGCCGCATCTAAATCATGGTTAGATCCAAAATTCGATTCAGCCGTATTAGAGGGGCAATTTCAAACGAGCGTATTTCCACATGTACGCATGAGATATAGGTGAGTGAATGAACAAGCATTATTATTATTTACAATATACCACGTATATACAAGGTTCGACAATTATGTATTAAGACTGCCTCTAGAAAACACAATTAAAACACGATATCTGCTAATTCTTCGGTATATTTATTCGAAATATTCTCCTTCTGATTCAATACACTTGTTACATCGATTTAATAGGGATTCAGACCTGATTCTGAGCCAAAAATTGACGAACAATGAGTGCTGTGTGATTCGGTGCATTGTCGTGCAACAGAGACCAAGTTTTTGGATCGCGGTATTCTGGTCGAACACGACGGATTCTGGACATCAAACGCTTCAGAACTTCGAGGTAACATGCGGAAGTAACTGTTTGACCAGTTGGAACAAATTCTTTGTGGATAATTCCTTTACTATCGAAGAATGTGATGAGCATTGTTTTGATTTTTTATGGAACTTTTCGTGTTTTTTTGGCTTGTGGTGAGTTTTTTGATTTCCATTCCGCACTTTGACGCTTGGTTTCTGATTCGTATTGGAAACATCATGTTTCATCACCGGTAATAAATTTTTTCAGGAAGTTTAGATCATTTTCTGCAGCTGCAACCATTTCTCTAGAATGACTGACTCTCATTAATTTTTGGTCCTCGGTCAATGTGTATGGAACAAATCTCGTGCAGACCTTTGTTTTGCCCAAATCCTCGTGAAGAATGAGTCGGATAGTTTCTCTGTTGGTGTGTAAGGCCTCTTCCATCATTTTCACTGAAGCATTGCGGTCTTCTGTAACAAAATCACGAACTTTCTGGATCGCTTCCGGCGTCCGAACTGAAATTGGCATTCTTTCTTTTATTTCATCTTCCAGCGACTCTCTGCCACCCACAAACCGTTTATGCCATATAAAAACATTTGATTTTGATAAACAAGCATCGCCATACGCTTGCTGCATCATTCCGAATATTTCTAATGCACTTTTACCAATTTTTGCGTGGAATTTAATGACCGCTCTTTGCTCCATGTTAAAATTTCAACATCAAACGTACACGTGTTTTGTAAAATGAATGTCAATAAACATTAAATGTCAACCAAATGCCATGAAATTTTGACAGTTAGTAGAGGAAGGTTGAAGCTTCAAAACGCATGTGCTCACACATAGATGGCGCGCGTGGTTGCTGAGATGGTTCTAGTCTTAATACATAATTGTCGCACCTTGTATATCGTTTATATTCACCATCGTCGAATAGGCGAGAGACGTGCGGCGTTATTTGGTTTTTTCATAATTAGTTTCATCATATTGAAATTTATTATGAGAGAGTGTGTGTGTGTGTGTGTGTACAAATTTGAGCATTTGCCTGGAAGATATACTCATAATTAGCTGTATAAATATTCACTGTGTCAAATGGAGACAGAGCAGAAATTTAGAAATTAATATGAAATTAAATCTTGCGATAAATTTCATGAGATCGTACGATATAAATGATTTTTTAATTACAAAAATTTGTCGATAATTATGAAAAGAAAAAAGAACTTGCACTTACACTTTACAAACAATTAAATATGAAATTAGAAATTTTGCTCAAATTTAATACAGATTTCTACTTATTGCTAATATTCATTATCTTCCAATTAACAATTGCGATTGATCACATCTTTTATATGGATACTTATATTCTTACGTTATATGTATATTGATGATCTTTAAGCACATAAGCTTAATTCTTCAAATTGAAAAGAAATTAATTCCGTGCTGAGTTAGATATGTTTTGATATATCCAATTCCTTGGAATTCACATAGCGCTACATAAAGATTACTATATACATATGAAAAGATACAACCAAACTCATATACATAAACTTCTCACAGGTCAATCACATTTTCTTCGTTACCAAAATAACACATACATTTAATTTATTGTCTAAATGATGATAGTTTTAACGGATTATGAATGAATGAATGAATCTTATTTCATATGATATTAATATAATTGAAAAAGAAAATAATAGCAAGAGAAAACAAAAACACAAACAAAAAATCCATTTAATATGTGTCTATGTACAAATTGATTTTTGATGTGTTATTTGATTGCTACACAATCACTCATAGTACACGCATACATATACATTAGGGCGAATAAAATTAATTACCAGCAGAATGAAGAGCAAAAATTAAACTGGCAGATGATTTTCAACAAAATGCTGATGAAATAGTAATTACAAAAATTCCTTTAAGCCCCGAGATGACAAATTTTAATTTTGCAAATTGTGTATAATAATTAAATATTATTATACACTTTGTAGATAATTACGAAATATGTCAATTTTGCAACTTTCAAAAACTTGTTGCTAAATCGTTCTTATTACTAGAAATGATCTTCGTCTTCTTCTTATGTGGTCATAAAAACCGATGGTCAATTTAGGCCGAACATATAATGCGGAGCCAGTCTTCTCTGTTCTTCGCTTGCTGGCGCCAATTGGATATTCCAAGCGCCGCCAGGTTACCCAAAATTTGGTCCTTCCTATGAAGGTTTGGTCTTCCTCTTCTGCGTCCTCCAGCGGGAGCCGAATTAAAAACCCTCTTCGCTGGAGCGTCTTCTTCCATTCGCTCAACATGACCCATGCAGCCGCTGGATTTTGATTCGCCTTACTGACTGACAATGTCAGCGTACAGCTCATACAGCTCATACAGCTCATCGTTGTATCTCATTCAGTATTCGCCATCAACGCAAATAGGTCCGAAGATCCAGCACAGAACTTTTCTCTCGAAAACTCCAAGAATCCTGTCATCCGTGGTGGAAATTGTCAGGCTTCTGCGCCATATGTTAGGACAGGAAAACGAGGGTCTAATAGAGTGAGGGCTCGACCACTCAATTGCTTACTCAGCCCAAAGTAACACCTATTAGTAAGAGTTATCCTACGCATCATCTCCAGGCTGACGTCATTACAGTTGTTGATGCTGGTTAGACGAAGTCTTACACCACCTCGAAAGTGTAATTGTCAACAGTGACGTGTTGTCCTTGACGCCAGGACTCTTTATTTGTAGACGCTAGGTACTTCGTCTGGCCCTCGTTCACCGTAAGACCCATTCGACGTGACTCTCGTTCCAATCCAGAGAATGCTGCACTGACTGCACGCGAGTTGATACCGATTATGTCAATATCGTCGGCATACGCCAGCAGCATGACACTCTTGTTGAAGATAGAGCCATTATGTCGTAAATCTGCAGCTCGTCCTATTTTCTCCATAATAAGATTGAAGAAGTCACACGATAACGAACGCGAACCTTGTCTGAAACCTCGTTCGATATTAAATGGAAGGGAGGGGTCCTTCCCAATTTTCACTGCACAACGAGAGTTAAGCAGTGTCATTCTGCAAAGTCTAATAAGTTTTGCAGGCATACCAAATTCAGACATAGTTGTGTAGAGGTAATCCATTATCAGACTGTCGTCTATGCGTCGATTTGTTTTTCTTCGGTCTTTTCCAGGATTTGGCGTAGTGTGAAAATTTGATCGATGGTGGATTTATTCGGTCTGAAGCCACACTGATAAGGTCCAATCAGGTTGCTGAGCATATGCTTCAATCTTTCACACAATACGCACGATAAGGAGAGTTATGCCACGGTAGTTGGCGCAAATTGTGGGGTCTAATTGGGGTCTTATATATGGAGCAGAGAACAATGAGACTTCAATCATCGGACATTCTTTATTCCGATGTGTGTAGCTACTCAACTCGTAATAGAGTAACTAATTAAAAATTTATTTGATGGCATACAATAAAAACATATGTCTACTTGTGATGGCATTTAAATATGATACTTATTTGTTTTAATACCTAAAAGTATATACATATGGTAGTAGTATAATCGATAAAACAGTATAAACGAGAACATATTTACGACACTGTTTACGATGTAAATAGCTTAAAGTATTTGATATGTATACGTTTACGTGTGTGAATAATTTCAATAAAGTAGATAATACCTACTTTCTTTCGACTCGCATTCATATATATAATTAAAATTGCTCATACGCAAGAGAGCACTTTAAAATTTAATACCACATACATATGATATACGTTTACACATCTAAGCATGTTTTTGAAGTTTTTTTTTAAACAAAGCAATTTAATTAGTGGCATAAATATAATAGCTAGATATAATATTAAATTAATAAGTAGCTTTGTAAAATATTATATCGAATATATTGCATGAACGATGCATTAGTCAATTTTAAATCTTCTAATGGTATAGATACAAAGAAAAAAATATATTTAAAATTATTTTTTTCTACTAAACTTCACAACACGCTTTTTCTCTTCCAATTCCATATATTATAAACATTAAGTTAATTGAAAATATTACAAAAAAAACTACTTTACAAATTTAATACAAAGAAAGTAATTTCTCTCCTCTCACAAAAAAAACCATCAAACAACGATAGAATACAAACAATGAAATAAATGCAAAGTTTTACCGAAGATTCGCAAAAGGTTTACAGAAAAAACAACTCTATATATGACCTTTATTATTTAAAAAACTAATGCAAAAGAGTAACCTTTTCTGCTGTTTCAACTTCAAACATTTACCCGAATACTTGAACAAACTTTTATTTATTCATATGCATTCAGGTCTTTAATATAAAGTAAAATGTATGTTCTATATGAGATATCGTTCATAAAATATTACAAACTGTGTTTGGTGAGTCTCATGCGGTAAAAGATAAATCCGAAAACTTCGAAAGTACCGCAAATGATATTGTCAACTGATTACTTAGAATTTGTGAATAAATTTGCATTAATTCTGAAAATTATGAAAATCTGCCTTAAAGTTATATTTTGATGCCATTCGTATAAACTAAGAATAACCTAAGGATCAAATAAAGTCACAAAGAAAATATAGTTATAATTTTAAATGTAAATAAATAATCAAGTGCTATTTTCTTCACGATTCCTGTCAATTCATTCTAAAACAAAAAAATACTTTTAACCTATTTCACTTTTTCCATTTAATGTATTCGATAAAAATTGAAGGAATAACGAATATATGAAATTCATATATTCATGCGTGCCAATATAAATATGTATATTTATAATTTAGTAGGGTACAAGGGCGGTCCCAGAACTACCCCACCTGATATATAGATGGTGGCAGTAGTTTGAAAAAAATTACTTTGGTGAAAAGTGGCAACCTTATAAAATATATGTTTTAAGTTTCAAGGCGTCACGTTATTTAGTATTTTTTTTTTTTTTGAGCCATCGAATGTTAACGACCTCAGTGAATTTGTAAACATTGGTCGACCACTACGGTGTTCGTAGTGGTCGATTAAGGTGGCCACGCCAGAAACGGTTAAGAAAATCCACAAAATGGTATTGGATGATCGGCGGCTAAAGGTGCGTGAGCTAGGTGAAATTACAGGCATTTCAAAAAGTGTGATACTTCGTATATTGACCTATAATTTGGAGATGAAAAAGCTGTGGCAATATGGGTTTGCATCACAATAGAACAAAAACAATGTCGTGAAGATGTTTCTATAGAGTGTTTGGAGATGTTTCACAGTAATAAAACCGAGTGGACTGAAAGGGGAGAATCGTATCCAAAGAAGAGTAAGACAGTTTCATCTGCAGGCAAGGTTATGGCTTTTGTTTTTTTGGGAGGAATGTGGGATAATTTTGATTGATTATCTTCAAAAATGAAAAACAATCAACGGCGAGTATTATTCTAATTTGTTGCAGCGTTTAAGTGATGAAATGAAAGAAAAAAGGCCATGGCCAAAATCAATGAGTTAAAGCTCGAATTGCTTCAGCATGCACCTTATTCGCCAGATTTAGCTCCTTCGCGTTATTTTCTATTTCCAAATTTAAAAATATGGCTTGGTGGTAGAAGATTTGCAAACAATAAAGAGGTGGAGTGTGCGGTAGGTGGCTATTTAAGGAAGCTAGACAGTTCATACTATACACAGGTTATCAGCTATAGAATATCGCTGAGAAAAGTGTATAGAGCTAAATGGAGATTATGTTGAGAAATAAAGAAAAATATTCCCAAATTTGTTGTTTTCTTTATTAGGTCGGGTAGTTCTGGGATAGCCCTCGTACATATATCGAATGCCATACGTATGTCATTTTTAGGATTCATAAAAAATACATTTTTTTTGTTGATTTTTACATCACGCATATAATCCAGTGCAAACACTTTTGGTTTATTAATTTCATAACATCAATACTGCAGTTACAATACAAAAACAAAACGTAGCAAGTGCATATGAATAATGGAAAATTAATCGATGATACCTTTTAATATTATAATACTCGTAACTAGTAACATACCATTTTTTGATATTTGTACATACAAACAAACAATCATGTTGTGCAAACACTTTTGGTTTATTAATTTCATAACATCAATACTGCAGTTACAATACAAAAACAAAACGTAGCAAGTGCATATGAATAATGGAAAATTAATCGATGATACCTTTTAATATTATAATACTCGTAACTAGTAACATACCATTTTTTGGTATTTGTACATACAAACAAACAATCATGTTGTGCACATTCAATAGGGATCTACTTTTACTATCACTTTTTTGGCACATTTTCTCCACAAACCTTTTATACACTTCATCTACCTTCCGCAAGGAAACATTTTGCAACTCAATTGCTTACTTCCTATTGACACTTACAATTTCATTAAGGTGCATGAAATATATCTTAGCACACCAATGAACTCCAAAACGATCACAGCACAAAAATATCCAAGTGTGAATTGAAACTTACTGTGCATGTATAATTTTATATTGTAACTACTTGAATATGCCAACGATGATATTCAATGTGTGAATTTTGTTATACAATACCACCCTAGTGGGTGCCGTAGCTCAGTGGTTAGTGTGTTCGCCTTCTGATCTGTAGGTCGTGGTTCAATCACCGGCTGATGCATAACAAATTTAATATCGATAAGATTTTTCTTTCGAATGGTACCCACCTGTCGGCAAGCAATTGGCAATTCTTCCGACAATAACAACTTGCCATGAAAAAGCTTCTAAAAAAACTCTGTGACAAAGCTCAGAAAAAGTGATGTCACAAGTGTTCTGCCGTTCGGAACCGGCTAAAATAAGTAGGTCCCTTCTAATACTGTCCAAATTTAAGACGCACAACAGTAATGGAAGAGAAGCTCGGCCAATGAGCCCTTTGGGGCTTTAAGTGCCACATATTTATTTTTTTATACCACCCTAAGACAGTATCATTTACAAAATTAAACTCTTACGATCTCTTTGCAATCTTTTATATTCGATTGTCGAATTATTGCCCATAATATCTACACATTTAGAAAAATCATGTATATTGATGTAAGTTGAATAAGATTTTTTTTCTTTGCAGATTTTCTAAGGATTTGTCGGCTATTTACAATACCGTAGGCACTCATAAATATACAAACATACGTATTCGATTGTTGGTTGTTATTCTTATTGTGGTTACATAGATACAAGTTCATACATCTGTGTTTCTATTTTTACTTCTACCTAAATGGTTCTCCTATTACTATTACACTTTGATTGTAATCATTCAAAGAATGCCTGAAAGCATGCTAAGTTTTTGCGTTCTTTTGTTCGAAATTTGCGTTGTGAAGAGTCGTCTTTTTATATTTTTTGTCCTTTTTCGATTAACGTTCAAGTAAAGTTGAAATATAATTTTTGAATTATGATACTGCGTAGATATATGTACTATAATACATAATTGAATAAGTATATAAGAAACGACATAACACACCGAATAAAATATGAAAGAGACTGGGTATGTAGTTGAGAAATAATTTTATGAAATACGCAAAATACGGAAAGAGGATTTTCATACAATTGAATTTCTTTTTTCTTTTTTTTCATGTAAAAGCACATACCTCTATAAACGAGCTAATGTTGCCAAACCCGGGATGAGAAAATACTGCCATTAGTGTTGCTAAAAAAAAACCCGGGATGGATCTCAAGATTTAGTACATAAGTAATATTCACAAAGACTTATGCTAGGCAAAAACATACTTTTCATAAAATTTTTTCATCAACAGGAAGAAAGATAAGACCGTTAAGTTTAGATCAGAATTACAAGAAATAGTTTAAAAGCCAATGATTTTTCAAAGATCGACTTTTAATTTAATTCCAAATCATCGTTTTAAAATATTTCAAAATTACTATAGTTTCTAAACAAATTGTGGAAACTCATGATTACCTCTGAAATTCTCAATAGCTCCGGGACTAGCAAGAAGTGCTGAAAATTGCCATTCCTAATTTATTCATAAGTACACATGGTAATACATACAAATCCTTGGACATTATCATTTCAAGCCAGTGACTGAGCATTCTAATTGTTTTGGGCATTAGGTATTCAAATGAGTTTTCTACTCCGGCACATACACATACACATACACAATTATACATACATACCACAAATACGATTATATGAATGGCAATTTATTTGGTGAAGAACAAATAACTACAATTGTGTGCACGTTTACCTAACCAGTCACATCAACTACTTAGGAACATATGTATGTATGTACATATATACGTTAAGGTGCCTCAACAAAAAGTTGTTATGATATTTGTCGAAATATTTTGGCTCAATTGAAAGTCAAGCTTAATTTAATTTTTTTTAAACTATGATGTTATGAGTGATTTTTATTTTTTTTTCATCTGAAATCAATTATTGAATAAAAAAAGTTTGTAATATTAAATTTTTTCATAGAAAACTTCATCTTTATGATCGAAATATTTTAGTAGTTATCTTAAAATAACCTAAACTATATGTTTCTCTGGTAAATATAACCAATTTTTTTTTTGTATGAAGGCTGAGGCAGTTTAATATACATAAATATATACTCATATATATGTACCTATATATAAATATAAAGGCAGTTAAACGATACGACATTGACCAATTGCCAAAGTAAAGATACAAGTTAATATATGAAGCAGCAATTACAATAGTATTAACAACAACATGAAATGTGGAAATTACAATTCAGTTAAACCCAAAAAAATCTGTCTGAAGGTCATATTCTTTATTTCTGTTTGACAACATAATAGTTATTGTACAGGTCTATTCTATTCAATGGTCAGTCATAATCACTATACTTAGGTTAGTAATTTGCTTGTTATCGGTCATTAGGACGACCAATGAATTGTGCTTATTTTAAGAGTGTATATGGATACAATTTGTTCATGTTTTCTAGTTTCTCTATAGCATTTAGGAATTATTGTTAAAAATAGTACAAGTAGATATTCATATAACGTAGCAAATGCTAAGGCAATTGCCGTAGATCATATAACAAAGCCTTCCCATAAATAACAATAATAAAAAGCTGTATGGAAAAATATGCGCTACAAATTTGTAAATTTGTTTATTTTTCTATAAAATTGTAAAATATAATTAAAGATTAGTATTTTAACAAAGTCTCAGCCGTAAATGGTAAATTCGAAAAATTAAATTAAATTAATTAATAATTGATTTCGTTTCGTTTCGTTAATTTCGTTATTCTAATGTTCTTAAAGTATTCCTATAAAGAAACCTGTAAATTTCTCAATCAATTCTCATGATTCTTCATTCGTAGAAAAATATTTTCAATTCTGCATCTTCAACATTTTTCCTTTATCTGACTGACACAACAAAACCAATACTAACTGGCTCAAGATTTCGTTAGCGCAAAATTTGGAATATTTAAAGCACTAAGCAATTTATTGTTCAACATGTTGACGAAATGACTTAAAATTCAAGCCTAATGGGCAAATTGATGGAAGAATGTACCAATAATAAAAATATGAGAAATTTTAAAATTACTTAGAATCTTCAGTGTTTCCATGTACGTTCCTATATGTATGTACATATGTAAATATACACGTGCAAAACATTATAAATATTCTTTATTGTGAATTTCTTAGCATCACACTAGGTAACCATGGTAAGCATTTCATATAAGGCGCCATATTGCGCGCCTTATTAAATGCAAACACTTAAAAAATAAGTACAATAATGGCAGCAATATCATAAGAATTACCAAATGGAGAATGCGCTATATCTTATTCAACCTCGTCTTCTCTCTCTCTCTCTCTATCACGCTTTTTATCTATCTCACACTGAGAGCGTTTCTATGACTAGTTATTTATAAATTGGTTGTAATTGCATTACACAAAATTGTCATTAATCCGCACAAGACAAAAGAATTTATTTATAATATTTATAAATTTTTTCACTTGTTTTTGTTTCAGTTTTTTTTTTCCTTTTGTATTTAGATACGAATGTAAGTATTTTGCGTGCGTTTATGAAAGCGATTGTCCTCTTCATCGATTTCTCATTGGCAATTCAAACAATTAAATAGAGAAGTAATTATACCTGGATAGCCTCATTTGTCATTACACAGTTTGTTCATGTCGCATTATTATTCACTTACCCCTTCTATTATACATTGTTTCAACCACCCTTGATTTTACCTGGTAGTAGGTAAATAGGTGTATATTGTGCAGTATAAAAAAAAATATGAGCATTTGTAAGCATTTGTAAGCATTTGTAATTTACTACATAGTCTACTACATAGTCGATTTAATTTTTGTTTTTATTATTATTATTAATAATAGTAATAACATTATTACTTTTATTGGCATTGTGCGTTGCGGCAGATAAATTATTTTTGATATTGTTAAAGATTAAAATCAAAAATCAACCCATTTATTGTATGGTAAATAGAAATACCAATAAATGTTTAACTCGTATAAATAATGTATAAGTAATGCAATAGAAAATGAAAACCCAAAATAGAATATAATAGGTTATAAATTCCTAGCTTCTGGGAAGAACCCTATCTGGCATTGAAAAAGCTCAGCGTGGTTGTGTTTCAAGAATCAACAATAAATTAAAAAGGTTGAAGTCGAATTAAACAGATCGATAAAATTGAAAAAAAAAACACACACACATTTAGAGAAATGTATGAAATCTTTACTTTCGTCGATAGAACGATTCAATTCAATGTTTAAATATGATTTCATGTAAATGTTTACCACGGCTGCGCCTCAAATGGTTCATACGCTGGGTCCAATTTTGGCATACTCTCTCCAACATTTTGGCCGGTTTCTCACGAATAAATTCTTCAATACTGGCTTTCAGTGCGTCAACCGTTGCGGGCTTGTCGCTATAGACCTTAGCCTTAACATAGCACCACAAAAAAAGGTATAAAGGCGTTAAATCACACGATCTAGGTGGCCAATTGACCAGCCCCAAACGTGAAATAAACTGTTCACCGAACTCGCCTCTCAATTGGGCCATTGTTTCGTGTGCTGTGTTGAAACCACATGTCAGCCAATTCCAGCTTTTCCGTTTTGGCCAAAAAAAAGTTTGTAATCATCGCACAGTAGAGCTCGCCATTCACAGTAACGTTCCTGCCTTTGTCGTCTTTGCAAAAGTACGGTCCACTGATGCCACCGGCCCATAATCTACACCAAACAGTGCATTTTTCGGGATGCAATGGTACCAAATAAGGCAATTTTGATTGTTGACGTATCTATTCAACCAGAAATGAGCTTCGTCGCTGAACACAACTATCCGATAAAAAAGTGGATCTTCTTCCAACTTTGCCAGCGCCCATTCACCAGAAGTTAGCCCTTGTGGTAGGTTCTATGGTTTCAATTTTTGCACCACCTGTATTTTAAACGGTTTTACATCCAAATCCTTCCGCAAAATTTTCCACGTAGTGCAGTAACAAAGGCACAATTGCTGCTAACGGCGCCGAATCCAGAATTCACGGTCATCAACAACACTGGCAGATACAGCTGCGATATTTTCCTTTGTCCGCACTCTACGTATGCGTGTTGGTGGTTTAATGTCCAATAATGTAAACTTGGTGTGAAATTTAGTCACAAGATTCCGAATAGCCGCCTCAGAAAGTGGCCCAAACTGACCATAAAATGGAAGAAGTGCACGATGCACTTTCTTAACCAAGCATGAATTTTGATAATAAAATTCAATCATCTGCAAGCACTGTTCGTTTGTAAGTCGATTCATGGTTAAATTATAGACCAAACTGAACATGTTTGACAGTATAATGCTACACGAAAACAGCTGAGCTGCCAAAAACAGTGTTGCCAAAAAGAAAGTTGCTAAAATATCACTCTGTATTTAATCACGAAATTTTTATTTTTCTGTTAAATACTCTTTATTTTTATAATAAACTTGCTGCTATAATATTGTAATTATTTATAAACTAACTAATTAATTCTATTCATTTTTTGCAGATTTTCACTTACCTACATACTACTCTGTTCGTTGGCTTGGTTCCTATACTTTCTTATTGATGGTGGATCGGAAGACTATTGGCGTCCAATTTCTAGTTCTTTCTCGATGTTATCACTAGTAACAATTATGGCCATGTGCTTCACACATTGGGATATGTATCGTGCATATCGGATAGCAACATCAGCTCTAACTGCTATATTATTGTGTGCAGCATCGCTAGCATTTCTTACCTATACCGGACGAGCGTTCAGTCCAATGGGACATTTTGCAATATGTCTGGAAATATTATTACTCATATATACAGCATTGCCGATGCGCTTGTGGATGAGCATTGTAATTGCTGTGACATATTCGATACTGTTCGAAGTGGTCACTCATATGGTGATTAACAGCAGTGCCGTCCATGGTGCAGCTTCAGACTTCAGTTACAAGATACTTATTTTACGTATTTTACTCCATTTCTGTGTCCACTTGGTGGGCTTACACGTATTGATTATGAATGTGGTACGGATGCGTGGCACATTTATGAAGGTTGGTCAGAATCTGCTCGTACGACGTCAATTGGAAATGGAGAAACAGCTTAAAGAGAAAATGATACATTCAGTTATGCCACCAAAAGTTGCAGATATGCTATTGAATGAGGGTGGTCAGAATAAGGGTGATGGTACGTCCCACCAAGAATCACACTATATGCGACCACGTGCTTCGAACGATGTGAAATCTTTGTTTCGTCCATTTCACATGCATAGTATGGATAATGTGAGTATACTCTTTGCGGATATTGTTGGATTTACGAAGATGGCCTCCACGAAGACGGCTGAGCAGCTGGTGGAAATTCTAAATGATCTCTTCGAGAGATTCGATGATCTTTGCACATTAAATGGCTGCGAAAAGATCTCAACGTTAGGTGATTGTTACTATTGCGTCTCAGGTTGTCCGGAACCGAGACCAGATCATGCTATATGTTGTGTAGAAATGGGTTTGGGAATGATCGATGCAATGCGCTCTTTCGACGCACAACGACATGAAGGTGTAAAAATGCGTGTTGGTGTCCATACTGGATCAGTTCTATGCGGAATCGTAGGCACCAGGAGAGTCAAATTTGATGTCTGGAGCAATGATGTAACATTAGCCAATAAGTAAATATATTTAATTTCGCAAATTGTGCTAGAAATTAAATCATTATTACGTGTTCTCTTTTTTTTTTTTTCTTGTAGAATGGAATCTTCTGGCAAGCCGGAACAAGTACATATATCCGAAGTGACATCCAGCTTTCTCGGTGATGCTTATTATCTTGAGGAAGGTGAAGAAGTTTTCGGTATGTAATCAAATGCAAACTGCGTGCAAACATGTAAAAGATTTTATGCATTTTAGGTCATCGCACATATTTTGTTGTTGGTCGAAGAAAAGATTCATCACGCGCCAATAGTCTTAGTCCCAGCTTACAAGTAAACCCTGATGGTAGTACTTTGTTATTACCCGGTGTACCTGCTCAATCGGGATCACTTTCTCAAAGCGCCACAAATATCTCCGTAATACATCCAAATGTCCCGCCTGCTTCACCAGTGGGACAACTTTCGTCATCACTCAACCCTTCGCCAGTACTTTCCATACGACCAAGACTGACTTCCTTAAGCATGAAGCTAAGAAAGAAATCGCAAAGCCGCGAACGCGATATTGAACGTGGTATTCTACATCCAGATGCCGCTGGTATACCTCCTGTGATAGTGGTGCGAGAAAGGCCAAAAATTATAATCACCACGAAAAGCTTGCCAGGTAGCTTGGACTCAGATGAGCAAGATCAAGTAGAAAATGGCTGTTGCCGTGGTACGAATGGCACGAACGCAAAACCACAGGCCAAGGAAGAGGAACAAAAGCGAACAAAAATTAAACTGAAAGTGTGGAAAGTACCACGATTCTTCAGGAAGTTCGAAGATATTACGAAATCGAACGACAAATCGACCAACACAGATGTCAGTATTAGCTTAATGCACGCAAAAACGAATTCAGCCAGTGCAGACGAATCAGTTGCATTCATCGAACCAAATGGATATCAACAATTGCCCGTTGTTATCGAGTCATCGAAACTTGCAACGCACACTCTTGACATTCCGCAAAAATCAATGCTCCATCATGCGACCACATCTGCAGCCCTGTCGTCTAATGCAAAGTCGCCGGACGGTAGCTGTTGTTCGCCCGGACAGCATTCCATGTTTGATGACATCATCGATATACGCTCCTACATTAGTCAATCGCGAAGTGATATCTCACCATTCGGACGTTCAGGTAGCTATCGTTCGCAATGCGGGCGAAGTGGACAATCGGAAACATCGCCGGTGCCGAGACCGCGTGCCTCTACTTTGGCAGTGGGACGCACAGAGCTACCTAACACACATCCGCTCATGGTGCCCACCGTGATGGCCGCAACTGCAAATCATGCCATGCAATCACGCAATTCCAGTATTTGGCCAGATGGTCTGAGTATATGTCCCTCGGCTACGTCACGCAAAGATTCGGGCATCAAGAGCAACTCACGTCGCTCCTCCATACAGCAACAAATATACGCACTCAATCAATCCGCCATCAGTCAGCACCGTGTGTCCGGTTATTTCACCAGCTCAACGTCAAGCATTTCTAACATTGGCGATGCAACGCTACCGCATGTACCTCTCCCGCCGATACCACAACCAACACCACAAGTAGCCGACCCCTTAGCAGCCTGTCTGCAGCAATTACGCAAGCAATCAGATCTGCAGTTGATACGATGCGTACGGGATAATGCCAAGTCACAGCGTAGTTATCTCGTTAAGGCACCGTTGCGACGTTTCAGTTTGTATTTCAAATCGCGTCAAATGGAGCGCGATTTTCGTTCGAAAGCTCATCGCTTTGGCAACGAAAATGAGACCGAAGGACCACCAACCTTGGCAACACCACGTTACAACACTTACATTGATATCTTTGTCGGACTGGCAGTGTACTTCTGTATATCGATATCAATATTTCTGATGACACCCAATGCGGTAACAAACAACTTTCGACTGTGGATCTCACTTTTCACCGTCTTCACAGCAATTCAAATTTTTGACCTGTTTCTGTTCACACGGCAAATGTGCCGAAGGCATGGCTCACAAACGCGCACCAAAGTCAGTGATACCGAATCGTGTGCGGATCGTATCTTTGAGGCCATATCGAGTTGGTACCCTTGGCACATTTGTTTGGCGATACTGATGGCTATGCCGATCATACTCATAATGGCAAATTTCCTACTTCTCGACCTCAATCAGTTGGAAGCGTTCGAATATCACTATGGCTTTCTGATATTCGTATGTATTGTGCACTTTTGTAACTTTACACAACTGAATTGCTGGATGCGCAATATATTGGCATTCCTTGCCGCACTCTGCTTCGTAGGTATTGCCATTTCCCAACTGACGGTCTACTCTAATCGGACAGACGCCGCTGAAGCGGCTGCATCAATGAATGCAACCCGTCTTCCATACGATTCACGTGAAGTCGCCAATTTCATTATCGAAGAAATTAAATGGTTTGAAAATTATCATGTCGAGATCTATCTGGATCTGCTCCTCATTCTCATACTGGTGTGGTTTTTAAATCGAGAATTTGAGATCGGATATCGTTTGACATTCTATGGCAATGCTGTGGCAAATCAGGATAAAATACGTGTACAAAATATGAAGAATCAAGCGGATATGCTACTGCATAATATCATACCGAAGCATGTAGCGGAACATTTGAAAAATACAGCCAAATATTCGGAGAATCATCACAATGTCGCCATCATATTCGCCTCCATTGTGAACTTCAATGAAATGTATGACGAAAGTTATTTGGGTGGCAAGGAGTACTTGCGTGTACTTAACGAACTGATTGGTGATTTTGATGAGTTGCTGTCACGACCAGAATTCCGTTGTGTCGACAAGATCAAGACAATCGGTTCCACATTTATGGCGGCTAGTGGCTTAGATCCAGCTCATCGTGGTGATAATAATAAGCATATACACGCCCTGATGGAGTTTTCTATTGCTATGCAGGACGTGGTCGATGCATTCAATAAGGATCTGCTCGAATTTAATCTCATTTTGCGCATAGGTTTGAATATAGGCGATGTAACTGCAGGCGTCATCGGTACCAGCAAACTTCACTACGATATTTGGGGTGATGCCGTCAATGTGGCATCACGTATGGATTCGACTGGTGTTCCAAATCGCATACAAGTTGGCAAAGATTGTCTGGCATTTTTGGAAGAAAAATACGAATTCGAACCACGTGGTAGTGTGTACGTTAAGGGTAAAGATCACATGGAGGTGTATTTGTATACGCAACGAGTCGCAGATCACTTAGCTGATGATGCCGATAAAGCGAGTCAGAGTACATTGCCTGATGACACAAAAATGCCAGAACCAAGTGTATGTGCCACAGAGTCAAACAATGAACCACAATCGAATGGACAGTTATTAAACGAGGATCATCGTGAAACAGGAAGTTAAGTGTATAATATTTCTAATTGTCATAGTTATTGTGCAATAAGGATTTAATTACATACATATGTACATGAGCATCAAGTGCTGTGATGACTGTTAGAGTCAAAGCAAGCGTTAGAAGAGAACGTGCAAGAGGCTTTGCATGGGCATCAATTAAATAATATTTTTAGTTTTTATTTTTATGCAATGCAACGATACAAAAAAAAAAAACAAATTTAGCTAAAGTTATTGATGAAAGTAAAAAAAAAAAAAAAAAACTATGTGCAGAGAATATTGCAGTACATACATTCAAATGTATTGTATTATTCCCAGTTATGAATCAATCAACATAAAAATGAGAAAAAGAGTAATGCAAAATAAAATTAATTAGTAAAAAATTCAATAATATTCTATCCTATATTGATTTGTACTTTTATAGTCCCTCTCCATACTGTTTTGAATGAACAAATACAAGTAACTTCAAGTACCTTCTTCTACAAAAGCAAACTAAGAAATCAAACAACAAAAGACGCCAATTTCGATTCTTTCGAATGGTTTCAGACAAATGCATTTAACAGAATGACCTTTACATGGAAACGTTTGTTATTAGTACAGAAAAAAAAAGGTTTTTTTTTTTCCGGCAATGATGTGATAGTGCAAATTTTTTGCAAATATTGTTAAAGGTGATAGGCTTTAAATGTAGGGGCAACATAGGTAGTAGTATAAATAGAATAGCATCTACTACATGTTCTTGTGGAGCACAATTGAAATAATAAGTATTGCATTTTCAACATTTATAATTTCCATGGAAGAATTAATATGAGAATATTTATTTATCTTAAATTATATATAAATAAATATGGGCATTTTCCAAGAAATATAAACGAAAACTGTGAAATACACTAAATTGAACATGCGTGCATAAATTGAGATTTAGATTTTCCTTCATTTTTTGTATTTAATATTTATGCTTATACTTGTAAATAGAAATTGTCACATGCGCTATGTCATGTTCACTATTGTACTTTATGTTTTAACAAAGAGAGAAGTGTAAAATTTTCTGTCGCGTCCGTTACACTTTTCATTGGCTTATATCTTGAAATTAAATACTCGATCATGTCAAATTGTTCCCTTAAATTGAGTACTCAGCCAATGCCGCACAACAATTCAACCTATTTTGTTTTTCTCTATAAATATGTCACGTCCGTGACAGTTCAAATGCCCATAAATATATATCAGTATAATTATCCATAACTATATTGAGAATCAGTGTATAGCTTTATATGTTAAAAATTCATAATATTAATAATCGTAATAACAGACTTATAATGGATTTCACTATCGAATATCTATTACTGATTTCAATAAGTAAGTCCTGACTATTCAAACTTCTTCTCTTTTTATTCCATTACATAGGATTTCGAAAAAAAGTAAACTATTTTCCAACAAGAACGATTAAACCGATAAATTGCTCTTCTTTACTTATATGATTTAAATATTACGCATCAAAGGGGTTTATCAATTATAGAGAAATGTGGATGTTGATCTGGTCACGAATATTACCATTAAAAATTTAGTAGGGACCACTCTTAACTAGAGATAATATTGGGGGAGCGGGAAAAAGTCTTACAAGCACATCTTACGTATTTTTCGCATCTCTGCTGCTTTAATTTGAATGCTCGAAGTTGAATAGAGTTGCCATTCGTAAGAGGGGCATAAATCATAATTTGAAAAAAAAGGGGAAATCAATGGCATAAATTCGAAAGCCTGTGTAATCAATCTTATACACCATATAAGAGGCATTTATAATGCCCACATTTGTAGATGAAACCAATTATAACATATGGACATATGATAAAAGCTGAAATTTACTAAGAGAAATCCGTTGGTACACATTAATTTGCATTTTACAACACACACCTACCATATTTATTACTCCTCAATTTAGATTCAACTAGGCAAAAATGTATATGTACCAATATTTATAATGTAAAATTATCAAATTATATTGTAGTGTGACAGAACCCTTTAAAAAACCAGCATAATATACAAAATTATAAAAATTACAATTACTTCAACCAAGAACAAATCCAAGTATTTATTATACACACACATATTTACATAATATCCCTAAATATTTGCTATAGGTATACTTTTTTAAGAAAATATATAATTTTATGAAATTTGTAAAAAATTCCAAACATATATTTCCACATTATTATCTATTCATATTATTATTTTTATTTATCTTCAAAATACTTGATACTTTTTCTAGAAAATATTTTATAATATGTATATTTATATATGTAAGTAAGTAATTATGAAATTGTATATTTTTAAAAAATCCTTAAAGCTCAAATTTGGCACGAAACGAACTCAAGTTAAAAAAAAATATGAAAACTCATTTACATACCTTACATATAAATACATATGTACAAGAATATATTTATTATGTATTATTATAAATTTTTATTTTTTTGTTTTTTTATTCCATGTGTACTCCTTGTATTGTTGTTAACAATCTTAGTAAAATTTACTTATTAGAAATACACAAATACACACAAAAACTATATTTATACACGATATTAACAATTTTGTATTATTATGAATAATATTATTATTATTATTGTTGAAAATATTATTAGCAGAGTAGTCAAATCAAACTAATATAACTATATATTAACAAACATATGTATGAAAGGAACAAAATGTAAAATAGCAAAACAAGTGAAAGAATTGAATAAATATTTATATTTATATAAATTTTGTGTATGTAATTGATTGTTTTTTTGTTTTCCTAATTTATAGCTTCTAAGTGCAGATTAATTTGTATAAGAAAATATAATTAAATTTATTAAAATCTATAATTAAATGAATAACTAGTACTACATTTTATAAGTATTAATATTTTTTTTACATTAAGTTTGTTAAATGACTTTTTTTATTTTTTATTTAATTCTTCTGCAAATAAACTAGTGTATAGTTTAAATATTTTTGTTAAATAATACTTAAAAATTCTAAACTTAAAATTCAATGAGGAAAAAAAAGCAAGAATACAAACACTCATAAAATAATAAAATTATTATTGTCATTGAAAACAAAATGAATTTTTCTTTCTCAATCTCAAATCATTGTGTTTTTGAAGGTATTAATTGCGAGAATAAATAAATGCTGACGTTGAAAAGTAAGTACATACATACAGGGTTAGTCGATTGATGTATTATCAACCACACACAGGTATATCTGCCAAACCGATATTGGCAACTACGTGAAATTCATACCAATAACAGCTGTTTATATTGTTTACAAACTAAGTTTTATAAAACAGAAGTTATTCGAAATGGAATTCAAGCTATTGCTCGTGAGCTCAAACACCTCAAAGTGAATAAAAAGTTTGTGCATCGTAGCATAAATCGTTACAATAGTACAGGCAGCATTTCCAAACACTATGGCTGTGGACAGAAAAAAAAAAGCAACTTCACCGGAAATGGTTTGGAAAGTGAAGGCTCGACTTGAACGAAATCCACGTGGTAGTGGTAATCAAATGGCTAAAGAACTGAAAATATTCCAGCGAAGCATCCGACGCATATTCCAAAATGAGCTCAAGGTAAAGCCTTACAAGTGCCAAAAGGTACACGATCTTAAACCAAAGCAACAAAAAGTTAGACTCGAAAGAGCAAAGGAGTTGTTACGCTTTACGAACGTGGCGAATTTCCAAACATTGTGTTCTCTGATGAGAAAAATGTCCCTATTGAGCAGTTCATAAACTCTCAAAATTATTGTGTTTACTTAACTGAACTCACTTTCGAAAATTTGAGACTACGAATGGCCACCGGAAGTAATTTTCCACCTCAAGTAATGGCATCGCTCTCCAATCGTTTTCATCGAGCCTGGTGTCAAAGTCAATGCGACTTATTATCGGGAAAATGTTTTAGACGTTTCTTTAGAGATGTGGGCACGCAAACATTCCGGTCGTAGACCATGAACGGTCCGACAAGACTCAGCACCGTCTCATAGAGCTCGTGTGAACCAAGAATGGTTAAAAAATCATGTTCCACACTTCATTTCGTCCACAGAATAACCTCGAATTGGCCAGATGCAACTCCGATGGACTTTTCCATCTGGGCCACTTTGGAGAGCAAGGTGAGAACTACAAAATATGCCATTATGGATGCGCTGAAGAAAGTCATTGTTCGGGAATGGGCCAAAATACCGGAAGATCACATTCGCGAAGCATGCAACTCATTTTTTGACCGTTTGAAGGCAAGGAAAAGGTGTCCACATCGAGCTGGGTGAATGGATTTTAAAATTGTGATTATTTCCACAATTATTGTAATTTGAATCAATAAAAAATAATTTCACACAAAGGAGGTATGGTCACTTGAATAGGTAACACTTCAATCGTGGTGGATTCGGGAGTATCTAGAGTGTTCCAATCGTACGTGCTGTACTCTGTTATCAATTAAAATATGCATTATCGACCCACTCGCGCTTATTTTGTGTCATTGTCATCGTAACAGTATAGGATTTTAGTTATGGATCGCAACACGAAAGAACAACGTATTGAAATCGTCGAATTTTGGATCTTAAATTCCATGTCGATGATGCAAGCGCTGCGATCGATTCACCAAAAATGAAGTCGCAATCACCATGAATAAATTTTATCAAATTTGGTCCGTATTTGATGTTCCGAAGCCAACCAGAGTGCGGAATGCACGCAGTGTTGAAAATATTGCTGCCGTAAGTGAAAGCGTCATCGGGTCCCCCGGAATGTCTATTCGCCATCGTTCGTAAAAATTGGCCATTTCCGCGACCTCCATGCATATAATTTTCCACACATTATTCTATTATGTAGCCTTTTGCGTTTTATTCATAATCAAAGTATCACACGTAAGTAATGGAATACCCTATATCTTGACATGAAATGCTTGTATGGTAAAAGTTTCAAGAATTTTGAAGGGTTTTAATTTTATGAACAAAAAAATATTATGTTTATGTGGTACAACTTGAGCTACTAATTCTGTTTGCCGACTGGAAGTTCGGACTTCGATGACAACTGAGAAGAAAATACAGTGCCCATCGAGACTTTTTTAACGATATAAATACATATAATATTTTGCAATTGGTCATGTCGAACAGCGTTATAGCTGTTTTTTTCCGCGGTACAAAAAAATTAATGGTGCCTAGATGCTCTCAATTTAAGCTATCAATCTAGGTGTAAACATTTGAAATTTTTCCATCGACCTACCTTAGTGTACAGTACGGTGTTAATTTAGACTATAAACAGCTGTAGAATAGGTATTTATGAGTCTATAATAATGCCTTAAAGACAGACGTTTCAAGAGTTTTAAAGGTTTCAATTCTATGTGCAAAGTGGTGAAAATTAGGTGGTAAGACTCAGTTACTGAGTCCATTTGAAAATCGGACCTTGGAAGTTAATATTGTTTCCAAAGCAAATATTGTGATCAACGAGACAATTTCAACGATATATTTGCAAATCGATCATCGACAAGTTGGCAGGTTGTTCATGAGGTCCAAAAAATATAATTTTAATGGCACCGAGACGATCTGAAGGTAAGTTTTCAATTAAGGGTCTGTCATTTCAAACTTATTTCCTTTATCCTTGTACAACTTATAGGCCCCAAAGAGTCCTTTTGTTTAGCTTTTCTCACAGTAGTGTTGTGTGTGTTTAAAATTTTTTAACAGTATCAGAAGGGACCTACTTATATTATTCGGTTGCGAACGGCAGAACCCTTGTGACATCACTTTTTCTCAACTTTGTCTTACTACCAGAAGAATTGCCAATCATTTGCCGATAGGTGGGTACTGTTGTGCTTCAGCTGGGGATTGGGCCAAGACAAAGGAGGACAACACACTAACCACTGACCTACGGCACCGTTGTACAAAGGACACGGCTTTTTTTTTCTCAAATATGACTGACAAATATTTAATATTAATAGTTTTAAAATAATATGAAGATTTTGTTTGAATTTATTAGTGTATTAAATACTGAATGATTCCACCTTTTTACAGCTTCGCAGATTTTATAGATTTGTATGTGCATTATAATTTAATTTATAATTTATAATTATTTGGCCTAAGTGCGCCCCCCTTTGGGTGGCGGCCGCATAACCTAACCTAATGTTTCAATTTGTTTTTGAAGTTATTGATAGTATTTTAACGTGAAACCTCATAAAATAAAAAACTATAAAACGCATTGCTATTATTATTATTATTTTTCTTTATTTAATTTATTATCTAATTATCATATTATAACCAAAGTGTACATTAAATATTTATATACTAGTATTTATTTATTAGTCACTACTCTTGGATTTTGTGTTTTTTTTTTTACTTCCTTCTGAATTTACTTTGTCGTCTATAATCACATTGAAAAGTGGCATACATTAAAAGCAAAAAAAAAAATTAAATTATATACATACATATAGGGATATACAAAAATATTTATGTGCTAATCATATGTATAAATCAAGTGTATAAATTAATCAATAATCATATTGAAGAAACAATAAACATATGCCTTTTGCTTATCAGAAATTGCACAAAATAAATGAAAATCTTAACGAAAACTATTTTATAAGAGTCAAGAATCGCTTAGAATATCTTTTAGGATTGAACTGGAATTTCGTGTTGGCGCAAATTCATCCATTATATTTGTATTTAATAATAGCGGTTGAATGGGTATTGGTGTGGTAGTGGTGATTCCGCCACCTCCACCACCACTATTACTAGCAACCGAAGTGCGACGTGATGATGTGGATGAATTTGTTACTGCAGCTTGCGAAGGGTTAACTTGTGTAATATTGAGTAAATTCGGCATATTGCTAATATCGACTTTCGGCTGCGATTCCTGTTCGAGAAATTGTACAAATGCTTGAACTAGATTCTCCTTGGAATGTGCACCTTTAAAATATGTGAAGAAAATTAATTATAGCCACCGATCCGATAATTCGTAATTTACCTTGTGTACTACTATTATTTGAAGTACTTGTTGCAGCGCCAGCGCCACCTAATATGGTGCCTAACCAACTGGTTTGTTGCTTATTCAGACCAATCTTATCCGATTCGGTTTGTGTAAAGTCCAAAACTGATGATATCATACGCAATACTTGATTCTTATCATTTGGATTGCCACTAACAACATAACCTATAAGCAGACTCTTAATAAGGTTCTTGTCAATTTTATCCGTTTGACTTGATTCGCTCGTCTTCAGTTGATTCTCTAAAACTGTATTTCGTTCCAATAGTGTATCAACTGTGTGTGAAGAAATTTCAAGATAGACATTTTCAATTCCAATGATAACAAAAATGCATATAAATAATATGTAGGAATCATATAAATATTTATGAAAACTTTCTTTATTACAATTGATTATGTTACTGTGATTAGTTCGCGTTCCAACGTTGCAGTAATGCAGAGCATGCGGTTTAGACGTTACATCCGGGACAGTATGACATAAGTACTGGTAAGTTTGATATTGTATATACACACACCAGTACCTGATGTAATACTCAACCAGATGAACGCACATATGTCAAGAGGGCAAGCAAATTATTCCAGTCTTAAAAAATTGTTATTATAATAGGTAGGTATTTTTTTATTATTATTATATTTTTTTTTTATTAAATTCCCTATACATTAGAATAACTGTAAAAATTACATGCTTTTTTTAATTTAATTATTTTTCTCGTTTTTAAATTAACAAATTTACAAACAAATTACAAGCGATTTTACGGAAAAAAAACGATTTTGACAAAGAAATTTCAAAATATAAATAAAAAATAGTTAATGAATAGGAGCATTATGGAAGTACGAAAAAAAACAAGATTTATAGAAAAAAAAAAAACAAATAACTAAAAAATATAAAATGTAGAAAATGAGACAATCTCAGGTAATCTCCACATGTAACGTGAGTACAGGATATCGATTTAGCTCACAGTTACAAATTGAGATTGCCCAATTTTGCATCGCACAGTAGAGAAGTCCAATTAAATTACAAATAAAATGCAAACAAAAACACAGACATTTACAAAACTAAACTAAATGGGAAACAATGGCGGATGATCAGTGTGTGTGTATATAAAAATGCAGCGATCAAATAAAAACTATATATGATAATTGTCATTATGACTGGCATGTTGTAAATTGTCTTTAAATCTAATTATTATGTAATTATATGTAAATAAACATGACCAACGGAATTATTGTTTTAATTGTAAATACAAATGAAATTAAAATCGTTAAGCTTAATAATACTAAATAGTAATTAAAGCAAAAAAAAAAAAAATAGAACATTTATAAATACATTCATATACTTAATACATATAAATATGAAAATAAAATATAAATTGATATGAAACTCAATAATCTCCCTTAATATACGTATTGCATATTTTATTGCTGAACCAATTTTCACCGATTGTTCGTGAGCTATTCTGATAACAACTATGGTGGCAGCCATAATGAGAATGATGATGATAATGTGAATCGTGACGGGTTTTTTTTTTGCTTATCATAACCCTATTTATTGAGCTTGTCAAAGTGACTATATGGTGATTTGTGATAGTTTTGTAGTGGTAGTAGTAGTAGTAGTAGTAATTGGGCAGTGGTAATGGTGATGTGTAATAATAATTTCAAAAAGTGCATACCAACTGAAATTCCGAGTGTTTGCAATTTGGAAAAATCCCAGAATTACCAGCTGATATTTACCTTTAGAAATCGACTCAATCGCTCAAAGAAAAATTTCTCAACTTTCAATTTGCATTCAAAATTTATCAAACACCACATACACACCACATACTTATGTATGTGTAATAGCATTATGTATAACCGAAAACCATTTGCACGTGTTATTCACAAAAAATATTATGTAATTTTGTATTTTTTTTTTTATTAGGCATTTGGGATTGTGTTAGTCGAATATGTATTTTAAAGATAATTTATGTTAGCAATGTCCATGACAGCATAGTAATGTTAAAACAGTGAATAGTAGTCGTTTTTTTTTTTTTTGCAAATTATTACTTACCCTCTTCTCTTAAAACAGCTATTGTTTGTTGACACGCCTCTAGCTGATCGGAGAGTCGCGATGCAGCCTGGAGTCCTTGATTAGCATCTGCCAATTGCTGATTCAGTGATGTTATCTCCAATTGTAATTGCGTTTGTTTATCCAATTCATGCTGCAGTTCTTTGCGTATACGCTGTGTTGCTTCCTTAATATCATTCTCTTTGTCTACAATTAATATATTAGGTAACATAAATGATCAAACATATATTTATTTGTATGTATTCACATGTTGTTGCCAACTCACCATTTTGAAATTGTTCGAGAGCACATTGCAAATTGCAAAGCGCCGCTTGATTTTTCGATTCTCGATCCTCTGCCAAACTCAACTTGGCAACTAATTCATCGCGTTGCTGTACAACTAAAACATGCTGCGCCTGTAGTGTTTCAGCATGCTGATTGGCGCGAATACTGTTCATGTATGTGTTTGAGAGTGTGAAAAAAATGAAAACGAAAAAAGTGAAATAGAAACGACTTAATACAAGATCCAAATAATGACTACATATATTATAAACACATACTAACAAAGAAACACAATGTAAAAGCAATGATGACGACCATATTTCAATTGTGATGAGGCGACGGCATTGCGAATGCGCATTTGTTGCAGTTATTAGTGTCGTTATGCCGATTTACGATACTTATTGCAAATAGGTACAAGCGGGAATACATCATCTGCTTAATATTGTGTCAGACGATTGTGACGTCAAATGTAACAAGATTTTGTAAAAAAAAAATCTAAGTGTTCGCATTATGTATATACACCTGCTTATACATATATCGTACTTATGCGATAAGAACTGAACGCTTAAAGAAGCCGATAGTACATATGTGCCTATGCATATACAGATACGTCCAAAATAATAAGTACAACACTGGAATATTTTATTTCCAATCTTTTTTTTTATTATTTTTATTATTATTAGTAGGGAAAGTATATATATCTTCCAGGATGGTACGTCGGAGGCTGCAACATGCTAATTTTGCATAGACGCATGGCCAGAAATGTTCGTTTATCTCAGGAAAAAAAAAAATTTAGAAGTTGTAAAACGCCATTCAAATTATACAATTAATTTCTTTGGAAATGAGTCTGTCCCAAATGTATGGTACGATGCCACAAAGGCAAGAAATTCTACGTAAGCTTTACAACAAAGGCAATGGACCCTAACGGTGGGAGCATTATAGTCTGGAGATGTTTTCCGCGTTATGGTGTGGCACCATACATCAAAATACCATATTATCGGTATTAGTTTCCAGTGCAAAATATCTTAAAAAATACGAGGTTGCCCTGCTCTGAAGAAATTATTCATTTAAAACATATTCGAATTTGATGAATGAGAGTACTTGACTTGATTTGTGCAGTGAAAATTGGGAAGGACAACTACTGAAATAGAAATCGAGCACTCTCGTGCAAAACGAAAACTTTACTCTACAAGTTGTTTATGCCTAAAGCGTGGATAATTTTCACCTCAGGTGAGAGAATGCCGAGAAAAGTCCCACGAAATATATTTGAATATATTTGTATCAAATAGGGTACAACTACGCCGATGTGGATATGGTGAAACGCATTAAAATTCAACGGCTGTGCTGGTTCACTTGTACCTAGCGAATGGAAAAACACTCTACATTCAAGCAGATATGATATTCTGATTCCGCTGAAGAACACAAACGAGGAGGAATACTCAAACTCCTCTGGAAGGATCAATTACTGAAGGTCCTGGCAGCGCTAGGGATTTCCAGGTTACGTTAGGTAATGTGGCTGCCCTATCTCTGAGAGAACACACTTACCCAACCTCTTTTGGAAGGACCAAGTACTGAAGGTCCCGGCAGTGCTAGGGATTTCTGGGTTAGGTTAGGTTATGTGGCTGCCCTCTCTCTGAGAGGACACACTTAGGCCAGAAAGGCCCATTGTGATACCATCAAGCTTCTCTTCCATACTGTTGTACGTATTTAATTTGGACAGCATAGGAAGGGACCCACTTTTATTAGACGGTTCCGAGCGACAGAACCCTTGTGACATCACTTTAACTTAGTTTTGTAACAGAGCTCTTTTAAGAAGCATTTTTGGCAAATTGTTACTGCAGTGGATTTTAGTTAGGGATTTCCAACTGGTGCGAGCGATTGAAGGGCAGAGCCGACTGCCGAAACATTTTGCAAAATCGAACATAATCGGCCGTAATGACCATTTAATCATGTAAGTAATAAGTGGGCTCGACAAATAGACAAATATAAACTACTAAGTTCTGCAGCTTTTACATTGTCTGCGGACAGACTTGAAATAGGACTTTTCTTGGTTTTTTGAAAATCGTTTAGCTGCCGAACGGCTGGGTGAGGCATCTTTAATTAATTTATTTTTTAAAGAATTAATATATTAAAGTACGTTAAGGTTAGTGATAACAAATTGAAAATCTTTTCGGAGCATGTACTTATTATTTTTGCCCTCTGTATGTATTAGAACGGAAAAACAAATATTAAATATAACAATATCCATTAAATATGGCTGCCATTATAGTAAACATCTTGTTGGTATTTTAGTAATTAAGCGATAATTTCTTTTTTAACGGTTCGATGGAATATTTGCGCTCCAGATACTTATCAACCAGGTGGGTAGCTAATTAAAATGCTAATGTGAAGCACAAATACATGTCGAGTATGTATAATCGTTTGTACTTTGGGTGCAAATATTCAAGCATAAAATACGTAATAGTTTTGAAGGTCTAAAATGAATCATTTACCTGGCCGATGTATATGCGTTGCTAGATTTGGAAACCTGCTCCTGTAACTCGATCATTTTCACTTTTGTCTCTTCCAGTTCGCGTTGCATTTCGATTGTCTCCTGTGTATGCATATCTTCAATTTCTAGCAAATGTTCTCGTAAACGTTCTAAATCTTTACGTATCGCCGCATTCTGTTCTACCACGTCTGCTTTTTCTTGCTGTATTAGCTTTTGATTTGTCTGCTCCGTCAGCAAATTTGTTGTAAGTATATCAGATTTCTCTTTTAAGAAATTAATTTGATCCTGCAATTTCTCGTGCTCTTTCCGCAGTTCAGCTACTGTTGCTTCCAGTGTGGGGCACTTGTAACATGCCCTCACTTCAGCTGCTGCTGCAGTTTGCTGTTGTTGTTGCTGTTGCTGAAGCTCTTGTATTAACGATTGTAGACGTTGTATCTCAGCATAATACTGCATATTTTCAGAATGTTTTTGCTGCAGAACTTTAATCATTTCAGTTTTTTCAAAAGTCAAGGTATCGATTGTTTTATGAAGTTCATTCGAAGCTTTCAGTTGAGCTTCTATCTTTGATAGACGCGCCTCCGAATCATCCTCATCACCTGGATCTCCAGACATCAGCAGACGATCATGGAAAACTTGCATTTCTAAACATTTAGTCTCGTAAAGGTCTCTTAATTTATGATGTTCCTTTTCGAGAGCCTCCTTAGCCGATTTCACCTTTTCAAATTCTTCAATATCTGTAGCGGAATCAACATGTACTTTTGCTTGCAATTTATCTTGTAATTTTCTTAAATGATCATGATTATCATACAATTCCTTTTCGAGGGCAATTTTCGCCAGCATTAAGCCATCGAAATCTAACAAACGATCTTCGGCAATTTTCAGCTCATTCTTTAGAGATTCAATTGCAATATCCTTTGCTAACAAATCTTGTTTAAGTTGGGACACTTCTTCAATGAGATTTTCAAGTTTTGAATCTTTATCGAATTCTTGACGAACTTTCTCAGCCAATTGGCTCTTTAAATCTTCAACTATAGATTGGTGACCAGCTAAAGCTGTTTCAGCTTCTTCACGTTTCGCAGTTGCTTCTAGTAATGCAGCCTTTTGTGATTGCATTGCTGCCACTAAGTCAGCATGATCTTTACTCAATCTAGTTAATTGATTTTCTAAATTCTCAGATTTTTGTTCTTCTTCATTTTTGTCAGCATCGTTTTCTTTTTTCGAAATTAATTCATTCAATTCAAACACTAAATTTGACTTTTCCAGCTCTAAAGTTTCAAGTTGTAGTTTATAATCGTTTCTTTCCACATTTAGACTCTCATTCGATTGCTGTGTCGAACGTAATTTTTCGGTTAAATTTTGATTTTCCCTCTCAAGTTCGTCCAGTTTTTCTTTCACTTCGGCATACTCTTGTTCCAAAGTACGATTTAACTTGGAACACTCTTCCAATTGCAATTCCAAATGCAAAACGTGCTCTTCATTATTCTCAGGTATAGTTTCTAATTTATTATGTTTGTAATTTTCGAGCTCGTTCAACAATATTTCATTGTTTTTCATAAGATCATCACATTGCAGGATATACTGAGAGATGTCTGCTTCTAGTGTCTTCTTCTCATGATTCCAAACTAATTTATTATCTTGCAAATCCATTAGTTCTTCCGTCACTTGAGACAAATTCTTCTCTAAACCATCTATCTTAGAAAGCCTTTCACGCAACGCATTGTACACCTTTTCCACGTCAGCCTCATCACATCCACTTAAATCTCCCTTGACATAGGCATTCAATAGATCGCGTAAATTTTCCATTGAAAATTCATCAGCGTCTTCATCTAGATCGGTGATTTCGGTTTTTTCCTCAGCAATTGCTTGTCGGAATTTCGCTGATATCATGGAATCAATTTCCGAACGTAAGCGATCATTTTCTTGCGATAGACTTGAGAGTTTATCTTCCAGTTCGGCACTGTTATTAAGCACTTCTGTCTCTGCCTCAGCATTTAGTTTGAATTGCTGATTTTCTAAATTAATTTTTTGAATTTTACCTTCAAGCTCTGCAACTCGTTCTTGTGCCGACCTCAACGACTCCAACTCTATTTGCAAACTCTCCTTTTCTTGCTCGGAAATTAATAAACGTGTTTCCAATTCTTTCAACGTATTTACGCTCTTTTCCAATTTATCAATCTCCTCTTTATTTTTTTGCTTTTCTTCCATCAATGCTTTGACTTCCTCACGTGCTATTATAGAGTCGGCTGCCTTTTCCTTCAATGCCATAAGATTCTCTTTTTGCTCTTCCAATTGTTCTGCGGCGGCTTTTAGCTGAACTTCTTGTTCGTCATATTTAGTCTGCAGCATTTGTAGGTTTTCTTTTAATACACTCACTGAGAGTTCCATTTCCATTTCACGATCTTGCAATTTCAAAGAGAGACTACCATTCTCGAGTGTTAATTCAGATACACGATTCTCTAATTCGACAATCTTATCTTTGAGTTCTTCCTTTGTTGGCGGTGTTGTTGGTCCAGACGAACCTGAATCACCCTCTCGCACTACGATGAACTCATCATCGCTATGTTTACCTACTGAGCTTCCAGATGATTCGGAAGTTTTCTTTGTTTTCACCATCTTCGAATCTCCCATTTCTTTTTCCAACTGCTCGAACTTGTGCAACAACTTTAAGCGCTCCTCCTCTGCAGTATCCACTTGCTTACCAGCAACTTTCACTCTTTCGATAAGCTCAAGATTATCTTGAGTTTTCTTATCAAGAAGTATTTGTAAATCGGCCATTTCTTCAATTGCTTTTTTCAATTCGGCAGACATGTCATTAATTGTCTTTTCCATTGACTGCTTTTCAACTTCTGTCACCTGACGTTCCTTTTCCAAACGCTCAAGCTGCTGTTTCATATTGCCAGTTTCCAATTCAGCATTGATGAATTTTTCAGTATGCTCCTTTTTGAGAGTTTCATAATTTTTTGTGACTTGCGCCAGCGACTCCTGCAAACTATTTTTCAACTCAAGCACATCTTGCATTGCTTGATTATGTTGACTATCCAATTCCTCGAGTGCTGCATTCAATCTTTTATTTTCATCTTCCAGCTGTTGTATGCGTTTTGGGTGCTTATCACACGGCAGATCGTCCAATTTGTGTCGCCCTCCACGCTTCGATTTACTCGATGAGCCACCCAGAGGAATTTCTTCCAACGTGATATTAACCATTTCGTTACCATTGCCACTCGATGTCTCCGAACTGTGATCATTTTCGCTTTTAACATTCTCTGGCTCCCAACACCAACTATCCTCAAGAGCAGCATTGTTATCGGTCGACTGGAGAATAAGAATGAAAAAAAAACGAAAATTAAATTAGTGACTGAAAAGAATGATGGTTTCAAAATAATTATTGTTTTAAAAAATTCAGTCAGAGTACCGTAATCGCTTTAGTTGATGAATTAACCAGTTAATTATGGAATTAAAATAACACAGCCATCTGCTGAGGATGACAATACCTTAAGATAGGTTAGGTTATACAGGGTGATTTTTTGACATCTCAGCTGTTTTCGTGTAACATGTTACTGTCAAATATGTTCAGTTTGGTCTATATTTTAACCATGAATCGACTTACAAACGAACAACGCTTGCAGATTATTGAATATTATTATCAAAATTCATGCTCGGTTAAGAAAGTGCAAGAAAAATAATGGCCCAACTGAGAGGAAAGTTTAGCGAACAGTTTATTTCACGTTTGAGGCCGGTCAGTTGGCCGCCTGGATCGTGCGATTTAACGCCTTTAGGCTATTTTTTGTGGAGCTATGTTAAGGCTCATATATATGCAACGCAGCCCGCAACGGTTGACGCATTGGAAGCCAATATTGAAGAATTTATTCGTGAGATACCGGCCGTTATATTGGAGAGAGTATGCCAAAATTGGACCCAGCGTATGAACTATTTGAGGCACAGCCGCGGTCAACATTTACATGAAATTGTCTCTAAACATTGAATTATATAGATCGTTCTATCGATTCAAATAAATATTTCATACATTTCTCTAAAGTTTATGTTTTTTTTTTAATCAAATCAAATCCGAAGGCTCTTAAAATATCACCCTGTGAAAGTAGTTTGCATAAGCAAGTAAAAAACAAAATTTTTCTGAAGAACAATACTTTTGTGTATCATTAAACCAAGATACCACCTTGATCAAAAAGTTCCCGGAATACTCACCGTGTGGCGCTCCCATCGTTCCAATTTGAGTTCTGTTTTTTTTTTATTAAGTTGCTTTCTAAAATTCTAAAACTGTAAAAAATCGCCAACACACACAGAGATAGATGTACTTTTGGCTACGTAACTTTTCAAACTTTTGTTTTTTTTGTTAAGTTGGTTTTTAAAATTCTAAAATTGTAAAAATTCGCCAAAACATACAGAGATAGATGTACTTTTGGCTACGTAACTTTTACAAATGTCAAGCTATGACGCCAAGATTTAGAGGGAACCTCAACAACAGATATACCAACTTAACAAAAAAAAACAGAACTCAAATTGGAACAATGGGAGCGCCACATGGTGGTTATTCCGGGAACTTTTTGCTCAATGTGGTATTTCATAATTTAATAAATAAATAATTATAATAATAAATAAACGAAAAAAAAAAATTATTGTATTTTCATGATAATAAAGCATATAGTGAACATGTTTTCGCATAAGACACATCTAAATGTTGTCTATTTGAATGCAATTAAGCTATCAGAGACTCATAAAAATTAGTTTAATAACTATAAACGACTATAGTATCGTTGTGAAAAGTAGTAAAATTTATTAAGAAATAAATGCAAAGGCACAAGTGAACAATTTTGACAAAAGATAAGCTCACACGGTGCCAACTTGAAAACTGTTTTTTGTTTTTTTTTTCTGTATTTACGGAGGCACATGTGGCTCATTAGTGTGAGTGACTAAAAACATTCAAATGTACTAGTATGTATATGAGAATGTATATATGTATGTCAATATATAACTCAAGGGCTTGCAATATGTTTGTTTGTATATAGTAGGTACATGTGCGCATGCGAATTTACAATGCGTGCGAATGCATTTCATTTCATTTCATAGTCACAAGTCGATTTTATGAATACAAGTTAATTTTTTTTTTCTTTTGTTATTTTATATAGTTTTTTTCTTGTTTGTTTTCAAACTCATTCAAGCGACAAAAACGAAAAAGAAAAACAAAAAAATTACACTAAATACGCATTTGGTTTAATACTTGTGTATATTTGTATATATTTTCACAATCTGAGTTTAAGTATTGCAGACGTCGACGACAATCGTCATACACCATTGTGCAGAATAATTTCTCTCACACACACACACAGTCACACACACGATAGGTAGGTACATTACAATCGCATAATAATCACAGCTTACATTTTCGTTTGACGTGCCTAAGCATAGCTTCTATAATTTGTTGAAAATATGTACATCAGAAGCATAGCGTTAATATGATATGTACATGCATACTTCTTAAATACTACATTAGGTGGGCAACCAAACAATCAAACAGCCAAACAACCAACCAACCATTAATATGGGCAGGAATGAAACCTAATTTTACAACATGAAACATACAACATGCAGCCCGTATATTGTAAAGGAGGTCAACTTTAATTGCGGCTTTATGTGGAAGTTGCAAATTATGTAAGGCCACAATGGTAACCAATGGGGCGCTAACTATTTTGACATTTATTCTTTGTTATTCATTTATTTCGAGATGATATATGAAGAATATGTGTACGAGAGCAAGTGTGACATTATTTGTGGGACATTATTCATATTCATTCATTTAATGTAAAGTATGATCTACATTTATACATATTCTGTAGCAGTAGTAATAAACTTGAAGAATTTATAACAATAAACCGCGTAGCTGTTGTAAATATAGGTATAAAGTTAATATGATGATGACTAAATTCAAAATGGCGTAATTTGCATGATACCATACACACACACACACACACAAAATAAAACATAAAAATGTAAAAGTAATAAAAAAAAAACAAAAAGGAAAAACAAACGAAACGAAACAGAAAACCAATGAAAATAAAAAAATTAATTAAAACTGGCATGAAAAGGTGATAAAATTCCCCGCCTCGTATAGTGTTTCACGCATAAATACATTAACACACTGTCACACTGAAATATCATCATACATATGTATAAGTAAGCATATATGCATATGTATAGACGCAGCAACGTTGATAATATAACTCTGTTCTAGGAACCAATTGAGTTATGCTTATCGGAAATAATACATTTGTATGCATATGTTCCAATGTAATATTCATCATACAAATAGGACATCGAAAATAATCAATCATTTTTATTTATGCAAACTAACCGATTACGGGCAATGGGTTTCCGACACACAATTCGAAACTCGTGGAGTTGAATTGTGTTACATTTTTCAGCAAACCAGATATCTGGATGACGTGTCACCATCAAATCTGTAGTCGGCAATTATGAAAAGCTATAGTGACAAAGCTCAGAAATGGTGATTAGCCGTTCAGGGGTTGAAAAGTTCGTATGATGACGCATAGGTGGCGTCAGTGATATATGATATTTAGAAAGTATCAGTCTTCAAACGATATCAGGCTGAAACGATCCATCATTAGTTGGGTGTTGTTGTAGCAGCAAGAAGACGGAAATGCATTGTTTTGGTCCCCTTACAAAGCATTCCCGTATTCTGCTGAGTTGAATGGAGCTTGGTCGACCACGTGGTCGAATGCTTCCGGTACGTAGACCCGTCCATTTTTGGGAAGTTTGATCATTAATTCACAAGTTACACTTGTTTCAGTAAGACAAATTTTGTGATTTTAAAAACAATGGATTCAAAGCTATGTTGGCTTCATTTTGCAGAAACATTTGTCTATGACAAAACTGTTTTTGAAATGGGTGCCACGTTTTCTCACAGTGGACCAAAAATAACAAATTGTCGATGATTCTGAGAGGTGTCAGTATGTAACAATGAACGCAATTTGGATCAACACTACACTTCGGAGTGCGAAATGGAATTAACTTTTTGCATCAGTATGTAACAATGAACGTAATTTGGATCCAACACTACACTCCAGAGTGCAGTCAGCTGAGTGGACAACAGATGGCGAATTCCGCCCAAAGCGGCCAACAATGCAACAGTCAGCTGGTAAGATATGGCGTCCGTATTTTGGGATACGCATGGAATTTTGTTTATCGATTACCTTTTAAAAAGGCCAGACCGACCATCCATAGCGATAGTTACATGGCCCAACTGATCGTTGGCTATCTTGGCCAACGTGCACGAATTTCATTTCGGATTGCTTCCTCACCTACCGTATTCGTCAGATTTGGCTCCCAGTGACTTTTATCTGTTCGCAGATCTCACAATAATGCTAACCGGAAAGAGATTAGACTAGTGTGAAGAAATTAACGCGGTGCAATGGAGACTATGTTCATGAATAATTTTGAATTTTGCCAAAAAAAAGTTGTTTTTACGAACGCTTTGTGAACATACTCGTGGGACCAAAAATTAATGTAGACAAAATAACAAAAGAAAAAACAAACGAACCAAACGATGATGACCAATAAATCAATGACCACTGACTCTCACACAACATACACAACGGCCTCTAGTCAAGAGACCACAACCAGCGCTAAGGAAAGTGCCAAGCACAGCACACCTAAAACGCAAATAACATCGACATCAAAAACAGCTCTGCAAAAAGTCTCCGACGATGCTCGGTCCAGCGTGCCTAACAGAGAAAAGAAAATCGCTAAGCACGGTCATGAAGCAGCGATACCAGAAGGCTGTCTAATGTTGGACAGAATAGCCAAAAATGCAGCAGTCGGTACCATCTATGAACGTGATCAGGCGGATAAACAAAGATATGAAGCAGTGATTGAGGAGTTAAGAAGTTCTTAGAACGTACACCCGCACCCATGGCGACAGAGGCCCAAAAGTGTATCGCCCATCCCAACAGGTTAAGGTCTGGGGAGGCCGAGACATATCCATCAGCAGCACCGGCGATAAGACACTTAAAATGACGCTTTTTGTTCTAATTTAGTGTGGGTTTTTGTCTCCCAGACTGCACCCAAACCAACTCACTTACCATATCTTGAATTACCATTTTCCCATAGATCAATTGGTTGATGCGTTGACCTTCTAAGCATGAGCTCATGCTTTCAGACGCCTATAATGTCAACTGTACGTATACATTACCCCATCACCCATTTTTTTATGTGAAAACACTCCATGCTTTGACTCTTACATTTAATTTGTGTGATAATGTATATGGCAAACGAAAATTTTGACTATAATACCATTCAATACTAATAAAAGTGGTATCAACTTCAATTAGATGGAGAAAGCCAAATTAACTGAAAACACCTGCACAAACAAATATAATGGAAATGGAATTTAAGAAATACACACTAATACAATTAGTGCAACTTTTATTATTTACTCATACACATAGATGCTTATATACCTATATCCATTTATATATAAGTATAATACGTACGTAAGTATGTATTATATGAATTATACTCGTACTTATGTATGTATATATGTGTGTACTCCATATGTAGAACACTTGTTCTGTGTAAATAACAATTATTAGCTTCATGTATGTATGATGTGATGAGGAAAACGAAGAAACGAACATATAAATTTTAAAACATACACCGAAACAGAAGAAGAGTATGAGGAAAAAAAATATATATTAACAAGTATTTATTCATTATACACATGTGCCTATATGTAATCTAACAAATTAGGTATCAATATCAATAGTCATTATAACAAAAACTAACTATCGATCATTTGTGCGTCACTCCAAAACAAATAGCCAACCATATGAATTGTATTAAAAAAAAAAAAAAAAGGAAGACAACCAAATTTAAAGATAAGATAAGCCAGCTTACTAATACTATTAAAGGCTTGGCAACAATTTATATTATATTATATTAAACATGATAGTGAATGGTGAAAATAGGGTAAAGTAATATAAAACAAAAAACGACAAAATGGCGCCAGAAATTATATTATTTCAGTTTTCGGTCAAAATGCCAAGGTATACTTTCTACAACATAAGTAAATTGATGGTTGAATTATTGAAAACAACATCACTGTTTTAACAGTTTTGAAATTATGAAATTCCTTCAAATTGTATCAGAGAAGTACAGTTTAACGTTATATCATCGTGCTTGGGATACCATGTCAAGTATCTACATATAACGAACTTAGTACAAAACAATTGTTATTACTTTGTATCGAATTATGAGTATTCATACCGAGAGTAGCGAAAAGTATTTTTAATTTATTTTTAAAACCACAATCTTGTAATTTATGGTTTGCATTTGTAATAATCATTATACATAGCAAACAATCACTCTCCATAGACACACAAAGTCATACATAAAATTTCAATATTACAATATTCTAGAGTTTATGTTTAACTAAATCATGGTTAAATGAAATTAATTTAATGTCAACTCTATTAAATATTTATTTAATAATCATTTTTCTCAGTTTAACCCTGAAAATCGGAAAAATGCAATTCCTTTGTTTTTGGCATAGCGTGTGCGCGTGTGTGTGTGTGTGTGCATTCGAGCATGTATGTATATGTTTAGATTTGTAATTTCTAAAAACGTTGTTGTCACATGTACACGCAAATTTTTTCTGTCATGCTATTTTAAAGCGATTATTTGTAATTTATTTTACTACACATTTATTATTTTCGACATGTATGTATTGTACATACAATATGTATACACCCACATATGAGTATCATGTGTACAGACATATTTTTGATTAGTTTACGCTGATAATTTTGTTGTTTCCTTTTTAGAAATACTTTAGTTTTTTAGTTTGCGTTTTTAAAATTTTACAATGCACAACAATAAATCATTTTTATATATTTTTTATTAACTTAACCAAAAATGTTTTATTAAAATTGCAAATTGCTATGGAGCTCAAATGGGTTAAAATAATCAATTTTTGAAAATTAATAAATAAAAATAATCATTTTAAGATGCATAATATTTTTTTGGAAACCGATAAAATTGACAGAGAACTGAATAAATTAAATGTTTCGACAATTCTTTCTAATCAAGAATATATTTTTTATTTAAACCTTCAAAAAAATATCTCACTTTAAAATCTATCAAATGATTGTTTATACCTAAACTAAAGGATACATTTGAAAGCAAATCATTTGGACTCTCTAATATGGGACCAAGTCTTGATTTATCTATATTATTTTTTATTTTAGAGTATTTTGAACAGAAATATTCGAAATTTGAATTAAAAAATATTTCAGTGTAAATCCAGTCACCCTCTCAGGTAAGCTTGGTCACCGAAATTTCTCCGAAATCTTGCAAAGCACAGTTATTTATATGCTATAAATTGCAAAGCATAAAAAAGTATATCATCGCAGTATGTCATGTCTGCAGAGGAAGCAATCTCTCCAAATATCTTTTCATTAGGAACATTAAAAATTTCAACATTAAGAATTGCAATTTTCTTTGCAATAATGACGAAAAATTGAAAAAAAATAATTTTATTTTTCCGACATTGTTTAAACTTGGCCTTAATTCATATAACGTTCAATATGAAATATATGAAAGGTGTCTTAATCACTCTCCCGATTTCTATTTCGCCTCTACACAACTCTTTGCTTAATAGAGCGTAGCGCCATTTTGAAATAATAAACTGTCACTGTCACTTCGCTGACAGATACAGAATATTAAGGCATTCGTTCAAGCGGCATTTTTTTTAAATACTATGTTCACACGACTGCAAAATTTCACAATTTCAATTTTAATTGAACATTTATTGATAATATTGCGAGAAAATAATTTTTTTAATCCGAGCATAATTGCAACAATTAATTCTGTCAATTTCCAAAGTTATATATGGGTTTTGAAAGTAATTTCAATGAAATTGCCAAATTATAGCAATTTCGCTTTGAATGCAATTTCAGTTGAAATTGAACTTAGTATTATAGCATGTGTATTATAGCAAGTGAACAATAGACCTAGGGTCGCAGTGCAATACAACCCTCTAATAATAACTATAGCATGTGTTTATAGGGTAGCTAGAAAGATGCGAGTGTAAGGAGATCGAAATGTGTAGAGACAGGAATGAGACTCGAAAATTCTTTGAGAAGATCAAGTGCCTAAATGACTGTTCAATCCCCGGAGCCTCTTCTTGTAGTGACAAAAATGGTACTCTAGTTACAGATATCCAGTGTACAGAGCCTACGGCGGGAACACTTCTCTACGTTACTGAATGGCAACGCCTCGAACAATGCCGACAGAGAAGTAGATCTCCCAAACTCTCCAATCACGCATGATGGATAGATGTTCCACCACCCGATCATGATGAGGTCAGAGAGGAAATTTTCACTCTGAAAAACAACAAAGCTGCAGGTGCTGATGGCCTGCCTGTCGAGTTTTTTAAGACCGAAGGCGATGAGCTGCTCACCAGCATGCACCAACTCATACGCAGAATATGGTCGGATGAAAGTATGCCCGATGATTGGAGGCTCAGTGTTCTCTGTCCCGTACATAGGAAAGCAGACCTAACAATTTGCGCCAACTACCATCGAATAAGTATTCTTAGCATCTCATACAAAGTTCTATTGAGCATACTGTGTGAAAGGTTGAAACCTATCCTTAAAAATTCGATTGGACCTTATCAGTATGGCTTCAGACCAGCTAAATCCGCCATCGAGAAAGTAATACGAGCTGCTGATCTACGACATAATGGCACTGTATTGATTGATATTGACATAATCGACATGAACACGCCAGCAGTCAGTGCAGCATTCTCAGAGTTGGAAAGGAAGTCGTGTTGAATGGGTCTCATGGTGAACGAGAGCAACACGAAGTACCTAGTATCAACAAACAGCGTCTTGGACACCACGTCACTGTTGATAACTACGCTTTTGAGGTAGTGAAAACCTTTATTTATCTTGGAACCAGCACTAATACCAGTAATGACGTCAGCCTAGAGATATTGCGAAGGATCACTCTTGCAAACAGGTGCTACTTTGGGCTAAGTAAGCAACTGTGAAGTCGGAACCTCTCTCGGGCAACGAAAGCCACACTCTACAAGTCTCTTATCATGCTTGTCCTTACATATGGCGCCGAAGCTTGGACAATTTCCACCTCAGATAAGAGAATGCTCTGAGTTTTCGAGAAAAAAGTCTTACGCAAGATCTTTGGACCTATTTGTGTTAGTGGCGAGTATCGAATAAGGTACAACCATGAGTTGTATGAGCTGTATGCCGACACTGACATAGTAAAGCGCATTAAAATTCAGCGGCTGTGCGATTGGAAGAAAACGCTACGGCTAAGAAGATGTTATAGTCGGGACCCGCTGCAAAGATCAACTACTGGAGAACTTGTCAGTGTTTGGAATTTCTAACTAGCGCTAACTAGCGAAGGAAAGATCTGGCTGGCGAAGCATGCTAGATTCGGCCTAAATCGAATTTCGGTTGTTATGGCCACATAAGAAGAAGAAGAAGTTTATAGGGTAAAATATCTAGCTCCCCTATTTAAAGCTTAATATAATATTTGTAAGCAATGTATATTTATGGCATTTATTTTAAATCTATTATAGAGAGGATAGAAAAAAATGAGAGCTGTAGCCAACTAAAAATCAATTAAACTGTCAGGAGTTTGAAAGGAAGTTTTGCTGTCTATATATCTTCTTCAAATTGACTCTGGGTAGATTGTTATAAGCTAATTGCTACGTAAATTATACATATGTAACTACATATATATATATTTTTTTAACGTTTAAACATAAATTCGTATACATTTAACAATGTCGTAATATTTTATTTCATATGTTGTAATATATGATTTAATTTTTATATTAGATGGTCAATGTTAAAAATTAGTAGTTATTTTCAATTTTTCAATAAATCATTTCGATGTGTCTATATATAACTATTTGTGATATTTTTGTGTCAAATTAAAGTATGAATAATTTTAGTTATTTTCTCATAGTTTTTAAAATTGCATGAATAAATTATATCACTAATTTGTAATGAGTTATTAAATTAATAATAAATTACGATATTCGTTTTGTTGATTTCTTTTTCTTTTTTTTAAGAAGTAGGTACATATGAAGGTACTTCCAACCACTACTATTGCAACTACTACAATTACTTTAAATTTGTAAATTATCAATGCAGCTGCAACTTTACGTGAATGCAAAAAAAATATTCAAGTAATAAACATTATGAGCCAGGTTAAAAAGAAAAAAAAAAATAAACGAAGACAAAAAACATTTTGCATTTTAAGCTATAAATTCATATTCATAATAGCTGAATAATGGTATGCACATATCATCATCATCATCATCACCTAATGAATTATGATTATGTGGTCGAAAAAAAATGTTATTTTCATCATTGTCAAGATAATTGACTACATAGATTTATTATGCAAAGATAAGAAATAGAATTGAATATCAAATGTGATAAAAACAAATAAGGCCAAGGTTTAGAAAAACGCAAGAACATTGCTAGTACGAATATGTATGTTCTAGAAGATGATTTATATGTATGTATAGCGCATATATTTTGAATTCAATATTGCTTTGATATTTGTATGTCTTTCTACTGTATACATATGTATGCAGATAAACTGTCTGGACTCATTTATTAATATATGCATAGAATATACGAGGTCGGATTGATAAAGAAGCTACCTAAGTACGAAAAAGGCAGCACAAACACGAAAACTTTTTTTTGAAATTGCGATTTGTCAAACGTCAGCTGTTAAAATTTCACCCAAATTCATCGATTCGTTTATTTGTTGTAGTCGTTTGAAGTAACCAACTTTTGTGTTTCTTGAAAAATGGAAAAAAGCGAATTTCGTGCAGTGATTAAACACTATTATTTGAAAGGGAAAACGGCGAAAGAGACAAATGAAAAGCTCGGTAAACATTACGGTGAGTCTGCTCCGTCAGATTACATGGTAAAATATTGAATTGCTGAATTTAAACGCGGCCGAACAAGCACTGCAACAATACCATCAGCAGGAAGGTCAAAAGAGGTGGTTACTGAAGAAAATATCAAGAAAATCCTCGATATCGTTTTGAATGATCGCCGAGTCACATTGCGTGAGATTGCTGAAATGGTAAACATCTCATATGAACATGTGTTCAACATTTTGCATGAACATTTGCATATGAAAAAGCTATCGGCAAGACGGGTGCCGCGTTTGCTCAGTGTCGAACAAAAACGAGTTCGAGAGACCACTTCACAGCGGTGTTTGGACATGATAATGCGTAATCCTGTTGATTTTTGGCGTCAATTAATAACTGTTGATGAAACGTGGGTCCACCACTACACACCTGAAACCAAAAATCAATCGTAACAATGGGTTGAAGCTGGTGGAAGTGCTCCGAAGAAGGGGAAGGCAGTGAAATCGGCTGGCAAGGTTATGGCCACCGTATTTTGGGATGCAATCGGAATATTGCTTATCGATTATCTTGAAAAAGGATCCACAATCACAGGAAAGTATTATCCTGCATTATTGGATCAATTGAATGATGCAATCAAGAAAAAACGACCACATTTAAAGAAGAAAAAAGTGCTCTTTCTTCAGGACAACGCACCGGTTCACACAGCATTAGATACGATGCTAAAATTACGTGAAATACACTTCGAATTGGTTGATCATCCACCTTATAGTCCAGATTTAGCTCCTAGTGACTTTTTCCTGTTTCCAAACTTGGAAAAATGGCTCGCAGGAAAAAGATTCAGCTCAAACGAAGAAGTGATTACCGAGACTAACGCGTAGTTTGAGGGGTTCTCGAAATCGTATTATTCAGATGGTATAAAAAAGTTGGAATATCGTCTTACTAAGTGTGTCGAAGTAAAAGGAGACTATGTTGAGAAAGAAATGGTTTTTGAAAAAAAAATGTTTTTTTTTCCTACTTAGGTAGCTTCATTATCAATCCGCCCTCGTATTTCGGTAAGCTGTACGATTTCAAAAATGACCGATATTTTCCAGTGAAGCATTGTGTGATATGCTATTTGCTATTTGCAGAGTCGAAAGTTTTGTCATTCAAGTAATAAAATAGCTGGTAGTTAGATGCTGTAAAGACCGATGAGTATGGCACATGAGCCTTCTCATCTATGTAAGCTGCAGCAACTTTTGTTGAGCCAACAAACTTGAGCGCATTTTCGCAATGCCATGGCGAAACACAACCCCCTTTGCGATTTATTTAGTGTGTGTGTGATGTTACGAGTTGCAATTATTGCATTTATAGACATCAAAATCTTGAGCACGAAATTTGGTAAACCACCTTTGGCACTGACGATCTTGTACAACATTAACCCCATAAACTTTCCATTTGTGGAAATTATAGAATAATAGAGTATATGGAAACAAAGTTAGACAATTTTATTATTCTCTTCCAATTTGATGTAAAATCCGATTGAGGCGATTTAATCGAAACATCTGCCATGTGTTAAATTATATTGAACTCTCTGGTGATGAGTGTGACGTCACCTATGACAATATACGTCATGACATTTCCGACAACGCCATAGAACTAACAGTCTGAACTAACCAAACCCTAATACTAACAATGTTAATACTATAATATTATTATCATCGTCTATCTGTTATGACTGTACAAGTGCAAATATACACAAACACTTACATATGTGTTGGTACTTATGTATATATTTGGTATAAAAGTACATACATTATAATCATTGCAACATTATATTTATCTAATCTAATGTATATATCTATATATATTTACTACGTTCTTACTGTTAAAATAATCATCACAATTTTCGTATAGATGGGAATGACGAATATAATATAATATATACGTAACTATATACGAGTACGTCTACTGGGTACCTCTATATGAGTAAATGTATTTTTTTTTTTTTGTGCCGTCTATCGTGGAAAAATAAATATCTACACACATAGATCTACATATATTTGTATAATACCAATATATTTTATAGATATCATTACAATAATAATTTTTTTATTATTTTTTCTTGTAAATAAATAAATTGATTAAATTTTATATTTATTTATACTGTGGTAATATAAACCATTAAATATTGCACTAATGGCTGTACATCCCATACATATGGTACACGTATGTTATGTGCATGAGCTTACACGTTTCTCAGAATGTACAATGTATGTTTATGTAATTTCTATATACTATTTGCAAGTAAGTACTCATATATATGAAAATTTCAACATAATTTAAATAATTAAATAATATTGAAACGATCATCATGATGACTAGAAATAAATATAATTAAAGTATTTAGCTGCATGCATGTAAATATGAACAAGTATAAGTGTATAATCTTATATACAATATGTATTGTATCTGTATACTTTTACATATAAATATTAATTGTAGCTTTTGTATTTAATAAATGCACAAACAAACTTGTTAAAAGTTAGTAGGAATTACAGAATTAAATAAATTACAGAAAGAATGAGAATGTCGACACGTGAGCCATTTCTGGCTCATAGAATTAAATAGGAAATTTAACCAGTTTCAATTGATTCGACAAAATTATATTGTTTTCCAAGAATTTCTTTCAAAGGGCTTTTGCATGCCCTCAAATCAGTGGATGTAGCAAATAGCAACATTTGACAACCGGTATTTGAGATAGGTGTGTTGAAAGCAATTTACTTACTTCGCTTCGAGAAGTAAGTAAATTGCTGAACGCGAAGTTCATTTTTCACCGTCGGAAAAAAAAGCAAAAAAAATAATAAATCTATATTTTTCACTTGGAAAATACACTTGTTTCAACCGACATACATGGCTTAGTAACGAAACTTTTGGATCAACGGGTTGGTACAATGCTCAACACTTGCCTGAGTGCATGGAAAATTGCCATCTACCGTGTTGTCCGGCGTATGCACTTCAAGCGAATATTTCTGGCCACCAAAAGAAGCATACTAATGCGCTATGATGACTAAATTTCGCGTTATACTTCTTCACTCAAACGCCATCGCCTTTTTCTAGCGCAATGGCCATTTTTGAATGAGCTCCACAAAACTCTCATCTCTGAGAGAATCGGATTCATAGTTGATATACACACAGCGATATACAGTACAGAGTACAGATATTTATGGAGCTTTCAATAACAAAAGCACACCAAAATCGTTAAAAATTATGCCACAAAAATATTCATGAGGCAAATTTTTTTTTATTTTACTTGAGGAGGAGAATTTTTAAAGTTAGTAATAAACACATTTGGACGAGAATAAAACGTATCTTATATGAAGAGGCTCTAAAGTTAAAAAAGACCAGATATTGTGAACAACAACAAAACAAAAACCGTGCTAGAGATTTGGGTTGCCATAAAATATAGTTTTTGCTTGTTGTGTTATATTTAGGATTTTCGCATTTTTATAAAAATTATATTTTGTGCTGTTTTCAGTTTTTGCATTTGTTATATTGAAAATATAATCCATATTTTTTCATAAATTACCATTATAGCAAATCAAGCAAAAATATCATGAGGCTTCTATTAGAAGGCGTTTTTAAAAGTATGCTATTTTACAAAGGGGATTGAAATGGGTTGTGGGCGAGATATAGATGCCTATTCGGGATTAACAGTTCTGAAGAAAATGTATAATTTATACCGAGCTAATAGCATCGATTGCTTAAAACAGAATTCTAGTGAACTTGATCACTTTATCATTTCAAAGACCAAAAGTTTTTAATTGTACAACCCAAAAAACATTTTTTTTTGTTATATTAAACCTCTCGTAATTTAGATATCTTGCACAAAAATATTTCAATTGGATATTAAGAATGAAATTATATAACATTTTGGGAGCTTAAATTAGACAGCTTGTTATCTTAAACAAATTTTATAAATTTCACTATTTCTCCCCTTTGAAATAAGGTAATGAACTATTTATCTCTGATTAGTAATTTTGCGATTCACCAAAAAAGTTTTAAATAATTCCATATTCTTATGTACAATACCTTCGATACAATTTTTGTGGTTGCGTAACGTTAATGTGTTTGTACTTTTTTTTTTTTTTTTTTTTTGCAAAAACAAATTAATTGTTCACTGCATATTTGTGCGAGTGTTTTCGTTTCTTTTCTTGTTTTTTTTTTTTTTTGAATTCTCTAAACACTTTTATTCAAATAATTATGCAAGAATAGAATGCACAAGTAATTTTATTTTCAAAAATGCATATTCAATTGTTTTTTGCTTTTTTTTTAAGTAATATTTCAAATTACACGATTGAGACTTAAATTAAAAGTAAAAGAAAAAATATATGACTTTGATAAAAAAAAATATGTATAAATAAATAAATGCGAAAAATAAAATATTTATTACACTTGATTTTTTGCCAATTAAACAAAAATAAAAAACAAAAAAAAATTAATAAATTTAATGAGCAAATGATGTGATTTTGTTAATTCATTTTTATTTGCTTTCGTTTCGCGACGGGAAATATCAAATGACTTGCAGTCAAAAACAAACAAAAAACAAAATAAAAACCAAATCCAAAAAAAAAAAACAGAAACGGTAGGCAAATTTTTTTAAATTTATATATGCATATGTGTGTAATTATATGTATACGTACATTAAAATGTTGTTGGCAAAATATATACTATATATAGATTTTATATAACGTTTAGTTTGTTGGTTTTTAGATTTCCCGCGTTGCACTTTTGAAAAAATTAAACAGAACAACAACAACAACAGAAGTTTCAATTTGATCTATATAGAATAGCAACAACAATACAACAACAATTAGAACAACAACTACGAAAAAGGCTTGAGAACGTTTTTGCGTTTAAACCGTGTTGTCGGCGCCGCAACTGATCGCTGAATGACTGGTAATGAAACCTGCAACTTGACACACCGCGTATCCATCGCCGGCAGTCACAATATTTTTTAGTTGTATTTTTTTTTTTTACTTTAACACGGGGGCATAATATTAACAGTGTGTTGGTAATATTGTTATTTTTGTTGTGACTGTTTTCTCATTGTCGGTGCATAAGTGAAAAATGCCACGACGACAACAGTAACGATCACACAATATATGTATCTACAATATAGCGTCTCTGTACGAGTATGTGCCAACCATATACATACATTCAATACGAGCATTAACAATACCTACAACAACAAGAACAACAACACAATCACCTGAAAATATTTTTGATCGTAAGTACCTACGTGTACGTGTATTTACAAGTGTTGGTACCCTATGTACCCTACATATATACAATATACCCATGCATATGTATGCAAGTGCCAGTCATATTATTATTAATATATATTTTATTTTTTTTTTCTATATACTAGTTACCTATAAACGTGGGACTTTTTCTTCTTTATGCATGTGCTTGTTTTTTTTTTTTTCTTTTCTTTTTAATCTATGCGATAGTTTATCAATTTTATTAGGTATTAATTGACTTTTTTCATAGAATATTTTTATTAAACAGATTTTTATACTCAAATATTAATTGTCAACACTGTAGATAATCAGCATAGAATGGACTAGAAAATATACCACAATACAACGTCAACTCTAAACTCCAAACTCAAAAATATTTCTCACATATATGTAAAATGAAGTCAACAGAAAAAAAATTAAGTTTCTTCTGCATCATGTTTGCACTTAAGTACTTACGTACAAGTACAAACGATAATAATGCTTACTCGTCTATATAGAAAAGAATATGTGTGACGTTAATAAAAAAAAAAACAAGAAGAAGAAAATTAAGAAAGATTTCCAACATATTACCTATGGCAAACCATATACCACTTTTTTATTTTCTTCATGTTTAAACAACTTCAACGGTTTTTTTTCTTCTTTCTTCGTCTACATTTTATTAAAGTTTGTTTACGGTTTGTTTGAATCTCCTTTATTCTCTTGCTATCTGCATAACACTCTTTTGCTCTTAATCTTTGTAAGAAGCAGAAAACATACATACCTCTCTTTATTGACTCACATTCGATATTTGTTGATTTTACACGATTTTTTTTTTCTTTATTATTTTTATTTGATTGTTCATTTTTCAACAATAACTCATAAAGGTATGTATATGAAGCCTATACAGATATACGGTACAATGTACTCATACTTGTGTACATATATCATGCAAGGTGTATCATTTAGCACATACACGATCATTTTATTTGTGGCTGTGTTATATCTTCTTACTCTCTTTTGCCCCGCTTAAATATGTATATGTTTTCTATACATACCGGCATTTAAAGGTACATGGTATATGTTAGATATATGTGGTCGTTATTATAATGGAGTATTTTGTTATCAGAAAAATGTTGATGCGAGCAATAAAAAATAAATAAAACAACAACAACAACATCATGTTACACATACACATTTGGAAATTTAATACAATTGCGTTAATAACAAAAATGTTTAATATAGTCAGGTCACCACATGCATACAAACATATACTCGTAGTACATATCTAGGTATGTAACATGTTTTATCAATGTGTTTGTGTTTAATTAGCAGATAAGCATTCACATACATGCATACATAGATACGCATATACAGCTGCACGTACATACTACATACATATGTACATACGCTTACTCTTACTCCGCACAACGACAACAGCAATAAGTGCAATACTGTTTGCAGGCGTTAATTAGTCTCGTCAGTTGGTTAGTTACGAATTATAATTTATTTTATTATTTTTTTTTTCCTTTTTGTAACTTTTTTTTTTCTATTTTCCACGTTGCTTCGTTAATTTTGTATCAAAATAATATAACATATGCAGGTCGCAGATATCTCTTAACCAATATGCATTACAGTGTGGGGGGACATAGAAATTCTATGAATACAAATTGCCATTCCAATTAATCAGAAATTTAATAAGCATAAATTATTAAAATAAATTTAATTAAAATTATATATTCTTTCAGAACATAACTAATAAATTAAGCCTTATACTATATTGTTCTCAAGAACCTAACAAGAACAAAGGCATGCATATATACATACATCTATATTAAGAATTTAAAAAATTCAAAATAAAAAATATGCAAATTTTTACGAAAAATTGCAATTAAAATAATAAATACTTTATTGAAATTAGTCTAAGCTAAACACGTGCAATTAAAATGGACTAGTTCGAAATTAGAACCATACCATCTTATATATATGGTATATATATATATATATATATATATATATATATATATATATATACATATATATATATATATATATATATATATATATATGTATATATATAATATATATATATGTATATATATATATACATACATATATATACATATATATACATATATATAATTATATATATATATACATATATATAATTATATATATATACATATATATAATTATATATATATATATATATATATATATATATATATATATATATATGTATATATATATATATATATATTACTTTTAACTTAAAGTTTTATCACTCTCAAAAAATCACCCCTTATACATATATACATTTACATATCTTCGTATGTGTTAGTACCTATATAAATAAATATATCTCAAGTTTATCGCAGTGCTAATATTACGATTATACCAAAGAGGTGGATGCGTTGAAAAAGAGACCAAGGGAGAAGGCAAAAAATCTACTTTAATTTAAAAATAAATTCTGAAAGTACATTTATTAAGAAATATGATTAAAAATAAATTAATTTGAATAGATATTACAAAATCTGTAATTAAATTACGTTCTAATACTTGTTTTTTTTTTTACATATAAGTATATGACTTATTTTTCACATCTAGCGAAGTGCAATAACATATTTTGCTATAAATCTTATAACGCCTTGAAAATAAAAAAAATTCAATATATTTTAATTTTTTTTATATAAAATAAAGACCTTCTTCGGCAAAAAGTACAATAAAATATTGAAAGTGTTTTCAAGTTAACAAAACAGCTTCCAGAGGCCTTCCGAAATCACATGTATTTAAATAAGTCACAAATTAACATATTATGATGAAGAAATAGAGTTTCGAAATAATCATATGTAATGTCGTGTGGATTTTGGTAATTATTCAATGAATTTAACAAAAAAGCTATCTCAACGAAATTGAGATCAAATTACAAATTGTATGTCATGGAAAAAAAAAAATTGTATTTTTTCATCAATGAGATGTTCTTTAATTTGGGCATTTCCAGGATTACGCACAAGACATTCATGCGCATAAAATGTAGAGAAAAACAAAAACATAAATGGAAGGATGCGTATAGCAATAGATAAGTTTTGTTTTTAACTAAAAAATTATTTGGATTTTAAGATAACAGCCAATATAAAGCGATACAGACAATAAAAAATAAAAGTATGTTTGGAGTGTATGTGTGGCAAATTAGGTAAAATTTAGAAGCAGCACCTCCCATTTGACCCAAATAGATAATATCAATTTTTATTGGGAAAAAATTGAGATAACCTGTGTATACTGGTATATGTTAATATTTGTGTATTTAAGTTTTATTATTGAAGGTTGGGCTTTTCGACCTTTTCCAATTTCTCAATTTTCAATTTTACTGAGATTTTTCTGCGAAATGCCCATACAGGTGTGCATTATACCCAGAGAAAAATTGAGGATGTTTGTTCTGCTATCACATTTTTTTTTTTGTTAAATTATTTCACCTTTAGTACATTTTGATAGCAATGATCGTTGACGAATTGATATTCATCATACACTACAAGCACTTAATATAAGTTCAATAAGAATAAGACATGCAATTATAATATTTTGACATATATACATATATATATGTCCAAATTGTTATACAACATTTATAAATACGACTTTAAAATGTTTTGTAGCTGACGTTTACTTAATTCTTCAACTTGTTATTTTACTTCTACTGTACGGGAGTATATAGTGCAAGAAACACTCATTTTGAGAATACACTTGCGTCTGCAGGTAATCATCTTTTTGACTGGGTATAAAAATACATATATACACACACATATACATATACAACAATTTGAGATGCTAACGAACTGCAAAGTTAATAAATATTTAAATTGTTTGTATTTGCACACGTTCGATCAACATTTTTCGAAAGCAATATAGGTACACTTACATACTGGACTGGTAGGCACAAACAACATACTCACGTACATGTATATCAACATTGTTCGAAATATAACAAATGCACAAAATAACTCTTGAATAAATGGTCTATGAGGCTCATAAGATGGAAACGAACATTATAGGTACAATATATAGCAACTTTAGTAATAACACAGCAAGAATAACCGAAATAAGTAATATGGAAACCAAACTGAGAAAAATCATCAGAAGAAAAAAAAAAAGTTTCAATTTACTAATGTAATTCTCAATGTATTTTTTTATATACATACATATGTAGCCACATACATATATGTATATGAACATACATGATATTTTGTATATAGTATATATTTGTATATGCATATACATACAGGACGTCACGATGTTGCGACACCAAATCCGTTGAATTTACAATAGCAACAAATAGAAATTGATATAAATAACTTTTAACAGCTAGTTGTTAAAAAATGAATGAGAGAATATGACAAATATCCAAAAAAAAAAGAATCGATTTTAAATAAAATGCTGCAATAAAAATAAAACAAATAAATAATATCTCCTCTTGTGTATGTGTATGTATACATACACTGAAAACTTGCCCAATCATTAAAAGTGATCTAGAGAAGGCAATTTAAGTTGATATTCCACAAAATTTGTTACTTAGCTACACATGCTCTAAATAAAAAGAAGATATATGTATGTATGTAGATACTGAAGTATCACACATTCACAGCGACAGAATCAGTGAATGTGAATTAGCATCATTCAAATGATGATTCGATCGATCGTCTACCAATCTAAATATTCCGTGTAATCGTGTATTCCGAAGAAGCTTAGAATGATTATAGAATTGAATTTCTCAACTTTCTTTTGCTCTACACAGATAAGATGATGTTTTATATATGTATTTTTATAGTAGTTATAAAAATACATATAAGTTTTTATATCCAATCAATTACATATTTCCTATATGCAAATATAAATATTATATGTACATACATTCAATAGGTGGGTTCATATGAAATGTTGATAAAATCTGATATTTCATATTCTATAGCAATGTATTCCACATATAAAAACATATAGAACGCGTTTTTCGAAATCAAATTCAATTCAAGAATAATCGCTAAAATTTGAGGATGTGAGAAATTTTCTAAAAACCGATTTCATATTGTATTCAACTACACCGAAAATCAAATTTCGCGCGTAGCAACTTTAAATGCAACACTGCTTCTATCAATTAACATCTGTTAATAGAATACCGTCACATTTTGAGCAAGTTGTGTCATTCAGTTTATTTTTGACAACCATTGAAAGCAGACAACCTTGTCAATTCCCAATGGCATTAAGCAACATTTTTTACGTAAGAAAACCATCACCGAAATCAAGGAAAATGCCTAAAAAATACTATGAAACCTTTGCACCATCAACTTCAATGGTTAAGCAGTGGTTTACTGAATACCGTTGTGGTAGTACCAGCACAAGTGACGCCGAACGTTCAGGACGCACAAAAGAGATCGTTACGCCAGAAATCGTCAATAAAATCCATAGAATGATATTCAATGATCAGAGAATGAAAGTGTATTAGAGCCTAGACAGACGGCAGCGGATTAACGACGCACTTAATCCGAATAAAATACTAAACTGACTGACGGCAGTATTGCGGATTAACTAAACAACTGATTGCTGTTTTATTAGGTCTGCTAACTTACATTACTATCACTATCAATTTGTGTTATCTATCACTCTCGATATGAGAAAATCTACAAGAAGTACGTCAACTGAAAACTATAAGAAACTTGTAAATTGACATTCAAAGTACGTAATTGGCAGCTGGATTTATTTGTTCGCCAATGCTTTTCATGTCGATAACTGTGAACAATTGTTAAAAGTTTTTTATAAGCGAACACACCTATTGTTTTGTAAGTTGGATCGAGCAAAATTCACAATAGAAAATTTTCAGCAGTGTTGCCGTCGTAAATTGCCCTAATCCTCTTTAATTTTGAGAATTAACTCGTTGAGTTAATGCGGATTAGCTGCAATTAATGTCCGAGTTAATTCGAATTAAATCGTTAATCCGGATTAACGTTGCCGTCTGTCAGGGCTATTAGGTAACTGAGGTTGTGGGGATCTGCACTGAGCGGGTAGATCACTTTACTTGAATATTTGGACAAGAAAAAGCATTCCGCAAGATAGGTACCGTGTTTGCTCACAAGTGACAACAAACACAATTGTTTGATCACCTCAATTCGTTCGAGTTTTTCAACCACAATTCGTTCGAGTTTTTGCATCGTTTCGTAATCGTGGACGGATCATGGATCCATCAGAACATACCAAAGACCTAGGAACAGTCAAAGTAGCGGACTTCTCAGGGTGAAGATGGACCAAAGGAGACCAAGCTGAGTTTTTCGGTCAACAACATAATGGCGACAATTTTTTAGGACGCCTTTAGGATGCCTTTCACATCGACTAACTTGAAATTGTTAAAACGATTGCCGTTGATTATTTATTATTCGCAGCTGTTGAACAGATTCGGCAATAACTTCGCAAAAACGATCGCATTCGGCAAGGAAAAAAGTGTTCTTCCACCATTTCACCGGTACACAATTCCGCTATAGCAATGCAAATTCTCCCCTATTTCTGGCTATTTCCTGTTGCCAAATCTGAAAAATTGTTCGACGGTAAGATATTTGGATCGAATGAAGAGGTAATTGATTAAACAAGCGCTTATTTTGAGGACCTTGAGGAAACATATTAAAAAACTTTTAAAAAAATTTATATGTGGCACCAACAGGCCTAAAAAGCCCTTTGGCTTTGACCCTTTGGCCGAGCTTCTCTTCCAATGAGGCTGTGCGTGATAAATTTGGCTAATATTAGAAGGGACTTACTAGTAATACCCTATTCCGATTCTGAGCTTTGTCACAGAGCTCTTTTAGAAGCTCTTTCATGGCAAATTATTACTGCCGGAAGAATTGTCAATTGCTTGACGGCAGGTGGCTAGCGTTCGATAGAAAAATCGTTCGATATTAATGTTGTACTTTAGCCGAGGATTGAACCCACGACTTACATATTAGAAAGCCAACGCACTAAACACTTATCTACAGATTGGAAAACTCCGGACTAGATGGATCGAACTAAATTGAGAAATGCTTTTTTGCCGAAAAATATACCTTTCATTAAAAAATGCACTGATTTATCTAACTGCCCTCTGTGAAAGTGTTATGTATCAATAAAATAAAAAACAATTATTTGAATAACTCCCAAATTGTTACCTTTACAATTTGGTTTCATCGATTTTCGAGTAATGTTCCATATCCAGCAATAAATAAATAAAATGTGTAGAGAATCATATGTGATTTGAAAAATGAAGCTCAGCGATTGCAGTAATTGTCTGCAAATAATTGTGTAATTCTTCACATCTAGTGTGTAAAAATGGACAATCAGTTGAAAAATTAACAACTAAATTTCAACAAAAGAGCTTAAGGGTGTAATCACACTCAACAATCTCTGGTTGTTGCTCATTGTAATTGAAATCATTTACCTGTTTCTTCATTGACTTTTCTTCATTTTTTGTTTAAAGCAAATATCACAAATTATTGGTTCATATATAAAAATTAGTTAATAAAATTATAAAGTACTTATATTTTGAGTTGGGTTTAATGTTTCTTGTCTCATCATTTCAAGCACGTTTACAAATAAAGAAATTGACATACTCGACACACTACTTCCGGTAATGATATCTTGCTCTCTCAGTTTACTGAATACATTTACAAAATTACCAAAGAAAAAGAAAAAATAACCTTGTTTTATGAATTTTAAAAATAAATGATCCAAATACTCATATATACATTTCTCATCATCACATCAGTCATTGAGATCTGAGCGCAATATCCATATCCACATTGTGCCTCTATACATTTGTGTATGTAAATAAATTTATATTTACTGAAATGTTACCGACATTTTAATTATATTGTTGGATTTACCTGTTTTTTTTTATAATTGTTGCTCGTATAGCTGATGTTTAGCTATTGGAGCAGTTGTCATAATTATTTGTAGCTATCGTATATTGTAAATAAAAACGCATATGTAAACATGTTGCTAATAGATCAAATGATTTTGTATACAACATATGTATGGTTTCTTACGGGTTGCATCGATAACATCATATTGACACAATTTTAATATACGAGCAATGGAAAAATCTATCGATAATATATCAAATAAATCCATTCGAATGAAAAAAGGAAATTATTTTATTCGAAAGTATTCAAGATACACTGACAATAAAAAATTGAATTTAAAATCAGCTGTTTTTGTGCTATCACCTGAGCCAATACGAGTTTCATGCGTCTATCCAAAATGAATTGTGAATATTCCTCTCCAAATTGATTATGGTATAAACTGAGAATGGCCAAGAAAAAATGTACAGAGACAAAGATCAATATCAAAAATATCCAGCGTAAAATTCAATAAAAATATATGAGTTGATGCAATATGATTTCTGCAATGATGTAACAACGCAGCATGAAATTGATGTCCACTAACAAGACAGGAGCGTTAAAAGCATACTAATTTTCGCACAGTTCATTTATTGTATTTCTTGCGAAAAAGCTATTAAGTTTTCGTGTTTGTTGCGAATGAGCCTATTGTACCAATTGAACTTCTGTGCGGGTATCACGGTAGAAACAATGAAATATTTAATAATTTAATATTTTATTTATACAATTGCAAAATATATTTTTGTGTTGGCAAATATTTACTTATTTATTCTGATAAACTCATATGTATTTATATACATAAGTGCATAAGTACGTGAAATGGAAAAAGTGAATTTTTCTAGAGTGTAACGTACTAAATACGAATTCATATTAAATATTCCATATTTTAGTTTAACATTGTTAATTTTAATTATTATTATTATACTTTTTTTTTAATACGAATCGAATTTAATGAAACCAAAGAAATCTGAAACAAGCTTACATTGAAATAAATTTTTCTGAATTTTCCCACGCAAGAAAATATTCTGAAATTTGAAAACATAATCGATGACGAAAAAGTGAGCAAAACTATATTTAAGGAAATAAATCATATTCCAATATTATTAGAAGCAAAACTAAAGACAAATTTTCATCGTTTGCCCAATAATTTCAACTACAATTGAAATTTTTTTTGTTATACCCGTATTACAGAACAACAAGAAGAGAACAAGATTGAAAATAACATTCAAGATCTCAATGATATTGCGCTTGAGGGCCTGGAGAACCGAAATCGATTTCACTAAAAGGTTCTCCAGTACTTGGTTTTACCTCTAGTGGTTCGGGTCTTCTCCCTCTTCTTGTATGGAGCGGGTTCTTCTATTCTACTCCAAGTCAATATCACCATGCAGCTCATACAGCTCATTGTTACACCTTATTCGGTACTCGATACCAATGCAAATATGACTTTTCTCTCGAAAACTCCAAACATTCTTTCATTTGCAGTGGAAAGCGTCCAGGCTTCAGTGCCCGATGTAAGGACAAGCATGATGAGAAATTTCTAGAGTGTCATTTTCATTACTCGAGAGAGGGATTGACTTCTCAAATGCAATCCTTCGCAATATCTCTATGCCGACTTCCTTACTGACTTCGTTAATGCGGGTTCCAAAATAGACAAAGACTTTCACAACAGTAGCGTGTTGTCTCTTGATTTTCGAGTATCATTCTTGTCTCTATATATCTCTATCTCCTAACACTCGCGTCTTTCTAATTCTCTCTTCTCGCGCAGCACCTACACGTAGTATTCTTCTATAGACCTTTTTCTTTGTCATAGAGGTCGCGACATTCCTGATCGTACCTCAGAGGTCGGTAGTAACCGATTACTTCCACGGTAGCAGTATTCATGGAGTAAGTTATGTATCAGGACATTGTCGAGTCGAGTGGCAAAATCATCTCCTATCTCTAATGATCTTAGATTACTGACGTCAAGTTTTCTCTATGCGGAACTTTGTTTGTTATTTGCGGGGCAGGGGTGATAAGCTTTTTCGAAGCACTGAAAGAAGATGTCTTTGGTCGCATTTTCCTTCTCATTTGTCGAAGCGTGGGCATACATTAAACGGATGTTAAAAATGTTGCCATAATGCGGATTGTTGCTATATCGTCTTTCCTGTAGAGAAGTAATTTTAGCCATATGCATATTGAGCACATCAACCAGCTGGATAGAGGCGCCTATAGAGGGATCGGATATTCCAAGTGCATATCCATAAGCTGTGCTCCTTATTTCCCTTGTCCATTTCCAAGGGATATTCCAACTTTTCCTTGAGTGGCGTGTCCCAAGCCAACGCACAATATCTGATCGTTTCTATGTTTCATTTAAAGTGTGGTTAGGCTAATTTGGGTTTACTACTTTAAGCGAGAGAGCTTAAAATTACACATACATACATTTATTTCTGCTACATTTTAGTTTTGAAACTTTTTGAAACATCTGAACTTATTTTTCGGTTAAATTGGTTTTTTGGTAACTTGACGTACATGCACATTGTATTAAAAAATGATAAAATTATTATTTTTTAGAAGGATATTCTTCAGTTAAACTAAAACCTAAATAGGAAATTTTAAAAAATCTAAATCAGCTCAAGTAACACTCTTTTCAGCAAAATATAATTACTTAGTGTTCTGAAACGTCAAAATCTTGTTGCAGAAATATAAAAATAATAAAATATTTTAAAAATGATTTTCATTTGCAATATAAGAAATACATATCGGTATAATAAATGTCACTATACTCGTATTTTGTATATATACATATGTATATAATCAAAAACAAAGACACACTAAATTGGCGCATGTGCAACATATGTAATTTAAGTTTGTATGCATGCGTTGAAAACATGTTGCAAAACGGAAATGCAATAATAGCGACATCTACAATGAAAACAATTATTACTTACGACTTCATGTGCATAGAGTGACCTTTAATAATGTCTATATTAATGTAATTTTACCTACTGTTGCTAATATTATTGCTATTATTTATATTCTTGTTATACAACATTATATTTTGTATAATAATTTCATTAAAAATTTTGTTTTTTTTTTTTACAAATAGAAAATGTGATTTTCTATTACTTCCAACTGTGACTGAACATACATACATACATATGTATATACAGTATGCATATTTGTAGATATGCATGTGAGTACATATGGTATGAAAATATATATACCCAATCGGATATTGTGTTCTCAAATAAAATGACTTTAGATGTGAACAAATGGACAATGTATTATAGATGAGTGGTTTTCAAATACAATATGTGGATGCATTGAAGCCCCATATGGCCTGTCTTACATTCTACATGCACCAGTCGGTTTCCACCTGGGCCTCTGTATTTCATATTAGACTTTTTCACATATTTTATTTTTTTTCAATTTGTACCTATTATATGCTATTGTCGTTTCGGTTTTTTTTCTCATTAGAGTTGGAGTTGTGTTGTTTATGGAAAATTACAAAGTAATTACAGAGAGAAGTAGAACGAAAAGGTGGATGTAGAATGGAATGTTTGGAGTCAGGGGGATGTTTGTAAGAAGTTGCCTGCCAATGTAATGTATATATATGGCTAAAATGCATTCATAGAACTATGTGTACTAATTAATGTCTGTCATCAATATTGAAGTATAACCTTGCGATAGTCTTGCGATAATGCAAAACCATGAAATTGATCAGCTTCACCACATATGATTGCGATAAACTTGACCGTTTCGACATATTCACTTTACACTTTCCTCTATTTACAGAATTAGCCCATACATCTATGTGCTACCTACAAAATTCTTTATTTCATTTCAACATTTGTCTAAAAAACTATTTTGGGATTTATAAAATTGTCAATTGACCATATTCATATGTTCGCATGATACGGTAATAATGCGTTCACTCTATCAACCAATTAAAATCATTCATTCACATGAAACTATCTTACATTAAAACACGTTTGTGTGTGTGTGTATAGTATATATTATGCATACATGTGTATATATATATATAAAGTAAACACGTTTTTCATTTAATCTGATTGCATTCTCAATTAAACATGACATTCATCACACACACACACACACACACAAACAACTAACGTTTGCTTGACGTTCATCATTTCATCAATCTCTATATATCGTTCCATTGATGAATTCAATAAAATAGTAGGTATCTATTAAATGTATGTGTATTCATGTATTTGTACAATGACTATTACTAATACAATTGTTGTTGATATTTTTGCTTTCGTTGGTGTAATATTTTTTTCTATATAACAATAGTAATAATGCTTAATAATAATTTTTCACAATTATTACCACTTTTTCTACAACAACAAAAAACGATGCGACAATAAAATCAAATATCGACAATACCATCATGGCGTACATCCGGTATGACCATGCACATAACGTGTACCAATGTACAATATATGTGTTGGTATATACATATATAAAAGTATTATATGTAAATAAAAATCTCAATTTGTATGGTTTGTTATCAGCTGCAAAAATTCCTGTCGATTTTTCAATTTTATTGCTATTTGACCACATCAAATTTACGGCATTGTAGCTATGTATTTATGTATTTACCTCGAACTGTTTAATAGCTTCTCTAATAATTGTGTCACTAGTACGATTGCGTTACTGGACATTTTTATTTGTTTAGTTTTTATTTTTTATTTTATATTTTTTTGCTAAATATCTTCTTAATGTTTATATGCTTTACTGATCAGCAACTAGCATTAGTACACGGACGAATGAATGTATGTGTATATGAAAATGCGAGTGATAATGTATTTGTGTTCATATTATAAAATTTTGTCCAATCATTGCTGTTAAAGTGGACAATTAAATTTATTGTAAAATTCTATTTATAATTTTTATGTTTTTAATTTTTTTTATAAATAAAATTTAATAGTAATACATATAATGGTTGTATTTCATATGTACTTATGAAATACATGAAATACATGTATATATAATAAAGGGTTTTCCATTAGGGACATAACAATTTCGTATCTTTATATGAACGCACCCTTAAACTTTTTAATCAACTGTCAATGTCAAAACGTTAGTTAAAGTCAACATTTTCATTATGGTAAAGTTCACGAACCAGCAACGTTTGGAAATTATTAAAAATTACTATCGAAATTCTGAGTCGGTGGTCGCAACTTTAAGAGTGAAAAATCATCTTCAGCGATGAAGCTCATTTCTGGCTCAATGGCATTGTCAATAAGCAAAATATGCGTTACTGGTCAGCAACAAGCCCACAAGTGCTTCTTGAGACACCGTTGCACACGCAAAAAGTTACTGTTTGGTGCGGTTTTCATGCCGGAGGTGTAATTGGGCCTTATTTTTTCGTGGATGAAAACGACCGTTACGTTACCGTCAATGGAGAGCGCTATCGTGCTATGTTGGACGATTATTAGTGGCCAGTATTGGATGAACTTGACATCAGCGATATGTAGTTTCAACAAGACGGTGCCACTAGCCACACAGCACACGTCACAATCGATTTATTGCAACACGGTGAACGTGTTATCTCGAGAAATGGTCCGGTCGAATGGCCGCCTCGTTCATGCGATCTAACACCATTGGATTTCTTTTTATGGGACTTTATCAAGTCACTGGTCTATGCCAACAAGCCAGCAACTTTAGACGAACTCAAAGACAACATCCAACGCGAAATTGCCAACGTTCCGGTCGAAATGTATGCTAGAGTGGTGGAAAATTAATTGGGTACAAAGAATCGACCGCTGTAAACGGGCTCGTGGTGGTCATATGACCGAAATTCATAAAATGTAATGCTTGCAATATATCCACAATAAATTTGAACTCAATATCTCAAATATTTTTGTGTTTTATTAATAAATAAAATTGTTATGTCCCTAATGGAAAACCCTTTATTTGTTGTAAGTAGATAGGTGTCTGTCTATATTATCTAGTTCGTTATGCACAAATAAAATGGCGTTCAAATTGGAAATTATCTATTATTACGTCAGAACAAACACAAGTATTAGTATTTATGTTGATGAAACGCAATTTTTAAATTTCTTTAGATTAACATACATTCCTAAGACAAATACATGTACTCGTATTGATAATAAACAAAGGCTTACCTTTATAATAAAGTAGTATGTATTCTGAACTTTTCTATACAAAACAATACACTCAATTTCCGCTTCTAATTAGACTTAAGAAAACTCCCACACATTGACATACTCACATTTTAACTACACACACACACACACACTTGAAAATGTTAATTATATTGAAATTCAAATTGTAAATATAGATATGTAATGACAAATTATTTGAAATTTACCAAAAAACCAAGAAAACAAAAAAAAAAAGAAAATAAAAAACAATAGCAAAAACAACAAACAAGCCAAATAATGTTATAGTGTAATACGGGTGTGCTGCGTATGCAATGCGTCGAGTGCAGTTTATACAAGTAGTAATCGTAAGTAGTATTTACTAGTAACACAAATTTAATTATCCACTCACACTGAATTAATCACCAAAATGAAAGTAATCAAGCAGGTGATTCACCTTTTATACGCACGCTTCAACAACTTTTTTACCCCCATATTTTCAGCCGATATATACGAGTATGTATCCAATGTTGTTAGTTTCAGTTGGTTAGTGTTAGATGTGACATGAATGGCCAAATAATATTGTTATACAATAATAGCATTTACCAATAGCCAATGGAATACATTTTGCATGGAGGATAAGATAAAAATATGCAAATGTATTTGTACACATAGGTATGATAAAAAAAGGAGTTCTTGGTATTGTGGAAATTTAGGGTTGAAATGCATATATTAATCGATAATGATTGTATGTTGTCAGCTGATAAGGATTCATATTAAATTCTACATCGAAATCGAAAAGTATTGATAAATAGGTGGCAAGCTTGAAAGGGATCTACTTATTTTAGCTGATTTCGAACAATATAGCTTATTTAAAATGACATTTTTTCCAAAATTTACCACAAAGCTATTTCAGGAGCCTTTTCATTCCATAGTTTTCCAATATAAATATACCAATTAAATGTAAACTCAATATAAACCAACGTTTATATATTGTTTTAAATGTATAAAGGTACCTACCTACTATCTCTTTCACATATATGTAGATATTATAATTATTGTACTTGAGTAATGTAAATAAGCCTCTATAATTATGCTTTGTTGTCTACCTTTATGTATTTATTTCTATGGTTAAATAAATTTGATAACGAATTAACAAATGGTACAGTTATGTTATGGAAAGGCATCATAATGTGCAACAGAAAAAGGCATATTAAATACATAAGGTAATTGTCCCAGTGATGGATCAGCTAAGGTAAAATCTAAGATTAAAACTCTTTTACTGACATCAATAATATTAATTTCATGTACAATTTCATTTTAACGGGATTATTAATAGGTATTCGATAACATTATTGGGGTGCCGTAGCTCAGTGGTTAGTGTGTTCGCCTTCTGATCTGTAGGTCGTGGTTCAATCCCCGGCTGATGCATAACAAATTTAATATCGATAAGATTTTTCTTTCGAATGGTACCCACCTGTCGGCAAGCAATTGGCAATTCTTCCGACAGTAACAACTTGCCATGAAAAAGCTTCTAAAAGAATTCTGTGACAAAGCTCAGAAAAAGTGATGTCACAAGTGTTCTGCCGTTCGGAACCGGCTAAAATAAGTAGGTCCCTTCTAATACTGTCCAAATTTAAGACGCACAACAGTAATGGAAGAGAAGCTCGGCCAATGAGCCCTCTGGGGCTTTAAGTGACACATATTTATTTTTTTTTTATTTATTCGATAACAAATATTGGTTAATGGAATAAATTAGTTTTGATAAATGTCGAGTCATCAGTGCTTTGTCCCAGTCATTGATATACTTGTCCCAATAATTGATCACCAATTTGTCCCAGTAATTGATCACGTGATCACACTGCATTGCAGTTAGTTATAACAATTTTCAATAAATCTTATTTGGTTCACGGCGCTTAAGTGCTAATTGAGTTCGTGTGACGAAGTACCGATTTAAACAAGTTAAAAATATTGTTGATTAAAAAATATATTTACAACTTCAAATATCTATGTATTTTTAGTTTCTTACGTACGTTATATTCTATAATTTGCACAGCTATAAGTGGCTAATCAGACAAATAGAATGAAATGAAAAAATTTGTTATGCAAATATAAAGCAATTGAAATAAAATATGATAAAATGCAAAAAAAAAATGTTTTTGGAAAGCTTAACTTCCATCATATTTTAGCTTCGATACCCTACACCATGATTGACAGACATACATCAGGTAGACGTGGCTTTCAAGTAGAATCGAAGACATCTTTGAGAGGTTGGCGTACTTCTCATTCCATTCCATCCATTTTGGAAATCCATTCGTTACAAGTGTAAAAATATACAAACGATAGCATAAGTTTGATTAATCAATTATTCGATTAATGAAAATTGAAAATGAAAAATATTTTGATTAATCAAAACTCTGATTAATCGAATAATTTCAATTTTTATTAATCAAAATTTTAATTAATCGAATATTTTGATCAATCGAATTTTTTTGAACAAGCAATTAATCGCACAGCCCTAGTTTTTATCGGATTCAACTCATTCAATATGCACTTTTAATATTCAGCGTATAAATTTTCATTACTCAGATTTATTGATCAATAAAAGGGACCAGCAATCAGTGGTAGTGCTACAGTGATTGATATATGTATTTATTTTGAAATTATTGCAATAATCTATCACAAATCTAATTAAATATAAAGAAATGTTATACGATTTTTTAAACAATATAAAGGAGCCGTACATACTTCGAAATATAAGCAGACCTCTCTACGGCAAGCGCACATAAAATGTTGCACAAATAGCGACAAATATAGTCTTTGATCATTTCTGAATATTCTATCTATTGAAATATATTAACTATTTATATTGAATACTGGGCGATGTTCCATTACTGGAACATTTACCTTAATTGGCTAAATAAATAGACCACAAAATTTCATTTTATGGTGGTTTATGAATCAACAATAAAATTAATAATATAAATGCTAATTCAAAGTAATACATAAAATAAGTAGATAAAGCAGTACACATATGTAAAACTTAACTATAACATATTGTGCATAAAGGTACTTATAAAAAATTACAAACGTTTTTTTTTGTGATTTTATGAGCATATGTTAGCAATGCCGAGAGTCCCCAAAAAATATAAAAGCTTCTTATCAAAAATGTAGAGTTTAAAAATAAATAATATATCCGTAGCAGCCGTCATTCAGTAGAGGTTAAGGGTGAAAATGCCATACAATTGTAACAGCTTGAATAGCTGATACTACTGATAATATCTTATCTTCAATGAATCTTCATCCTATGTAGGTATATGCTATGCTTATATTGATTTAATAAGAGTAAGTACATACCCAAAGTAAAAATAACTGCAATAAGTTAGAAGATTTCAGTCGGTCCAAGCTGACTTGCCTATATCTATACATTGGGCAGTTGAGGGTAATAAAATAGCAGGCTTTTAACTTATAACCACTAAAATATGTCTCAGTGGTTGTGAAGGAAAATATAGCGAATGGATCGAATCAAGGTAGTGACTTTGTATAGAAATCATGTAGTACAATAGTAGGTGCGGCTAAATATATTCAGCAAGTAACGCTAAGAAAGTATGTATATGGAGGTATTCACCCCAAAAATTGAATATACCCTTGCCCTTGGGTGTAGGGTATAATAAATTGGATATCACAGAGTCGTATGCGCAAACTAGAATTTATCAAAAATTAAATATTTACTTTAGTATACGACATTTAAAGAGTAAAATTTTATTTACCCACCAGAGATAACAGCAATAGAGTAATATGAGAAATACAAATGAACATTCGCATATATATAATAGGTATATAATATGCATATGGAATATATGTACATACAATCGTATGTCTGTGTATACTTGCCGACATATAAAATGAAGAGGCCATAAATAGTAAAATAATAGAATTAAATGTTAAATGTACAGAAAAAGTTATATCTTATTAACCGGAAGTTTTTTTTTCTAGATTACTTTCAATTAGCAATTACTTGTAAACGGTGTAGTACACACGAAAGTAAAAAATATATAGATGTACTAAGATGAATGTTCTTGTATTTCGAAAATTTAAACACTTACCGATTTTGAGGTACGTCCACTGGCAGCACCACTGCCAATCGCTGCAGCTGGACTCGTTGCATTACCACCTCCGCCACCACTATCGCTTATCTTATTTTGCATCTGTGCAATTTGTTTGCGAAGTAATACAATCTGTAAAATGTGACTTGAATTATTTTCTCCGGTAAATTGATATACATAGTCGTAAGTAATTACTGACGTCGATCATTTTTGAAATTAATTTTAATTAATAAGAAGAAAAACATTTTATATTGCTTAATTAAAAAGCTATACACATTTGTGACGATAATAGGTTTAGCACCTACAAACCGAAAAGTATGTATATTATACAGCTTTTACTTCTATCCATATACAAGAGTAATGTTCAATAATTTTATTTTAATAAGAATATTAAAAAATCCATTATGACTATGAACCTTGCAAAAACTAATTTATATTTAATAAATTAATATTAATTAATTGTAAAATGCATATGTAATCGAATTGATACAAGTATTTGTAAATTATAATTGAAATATACAATATCTGTGACAGAAAGGAATAGCCACTGAAGTCGACTTAAGTGAGTCAAATTTTCAAAAATGTCGGACTTGTAGATTTAAAAAAACAGAGCAAAATTTGCTCTGAAAAGAACGAAGCTAAATATCTATTCTTCCCTCCTCACTCCCTCTCTCACTCTATGTCCTCCAGCACTCAACAAATTGACTTTTATTCTTGCCACAGAAAGCTATGCATACTTCGTAGAAAGAAGTAGATACATATTTAATAAAAGAAACTCAATATAACTAACCCGCAAGATATTGAAGTCTTACAAATGCAGCCAATCAAAAAACAAAAGGATAAACATATGCTAAATCTGAATTGAAGTATGAATTGATTGGAAAAGGTAATAGCCTTTCTCTATAGCACATTCATTAGCAATGCATAATAAAAAGAACTTTATAAATAAAGAAAGAATATTTTTTATTTATTGAATTATAATGAATCTCATCTTTACCGCGCTGTGGTTGTTGATCAATTTCAATTGACTTACCTCATTTTCCTTTTCCTTACACAACTTATCCAAATCGTCATTTTCTTTTTGCGTATCGGCTAATAATTCTAATGCTGTACGTGTGTCCGCTTCTGGTGAAGCACGATATTCATCATCACCGGGTCCTGCAGTTTCTGCAAGTACCTCTTGGGCCAAAGTTGTTAATTGACCTTTGATGGTATTTAGACTATTATTTAGCCAGGACATTGTGCAAATGCAATTTCACAATGAGACCACACACCAACATAAACGAAGTAATAATTTATATACAAAAGGTTTGTGTTTTGTTTTTATTTGTTGTTTTTGCTTTATGTTGATATTTAATTTCTTTATTATTTGCGTTTTCCTGATGACAACTTGGCAATTTACACTTTTCGTGAATTTATTATTCTTCTTACAATTTCGCTGTCAAAAGCAGCTGTTTGATGACAGCAGATCTTTCCATCCCGTATGTTGGCCAATGTTGCCAGATTAACAATAATTCTATGAATTGCAATTTGTAATCGAGGCATACTATTTTGAAGATGGCATGAATACCGGAGAATAGAGTATAGAGAACACATAGAGAATTCTGAAATTTGGATCCACCCCTTACATGAAGGGTAATAATTTAACATATTCCAACTTCAAATTTGGTTATTCTCTCTATATTTCCCCAAAATATCTACAACATACAAGTAAGATAAAACTTCAAAATATTTTTGTGATGTTCTCTTCGAACAGATATATATATATATATATATATATATATTTTTTATTTTTTTTTCATGTAACACTTAATATTTTATCAAGTTCAAATTGATGATTAAAACTAAATTCATCGTTTATACGACATTCGAAATTTTGGTTTCATTTTACTTAAAATGGTCTAGACTGCGAACTGAAACCTAAACCAACGCCACGCATAGTGTGTGTTGCTTGACGCGCAACTTCATATTGTTGCTCCATGTTGGAAAACATTACTTCGCGAGATTTGACATCTGGTGTTGATATTTTCTGTTCATCCGCTACCTCAGTTTTGGGAGCTGCACCTTTAATACCCATGAGACGCATAAATTTCGAAGCCACCTTACCATCATCGTCTTGTGAGAACTGTGCATTGCCCCACTTTGATGCAGAATCTTCAGTTTTCTTGGCACCCCATAGTAATTTACGCTTTTGTACTTGCTCCGCATATTTGTTGGGATTTATAATGCTGGGATTGTAGTAACTGGGCAATTGTATAACAGCAGGCTCGGCATTAGCAGAAGACGCACTAGGTGCTACAGCAATTACATTTGGTTGCTTTGGCGCACTATCGGCGAGAGGAAGTGTGGTAAGTGCTTCAACATGGCATGCGGTCACAGTGGAACTCTGTTTCTCTTTATGCTGCAAGTCATGGTCATCGATCATTAATTTACGTTCCATTTCTAAAGCAGATAATCGTGCTTTCTCCAGTGCCTGTTTGGCATCGGACGACATAACACTAGGACTGTTCGATTTAGTATATATATTTCCCATTGTCGCACCAGAATGTTCTTTTACATTCAAGTATGGTGATCGAGATCGAGATCTTGATGCCTGTGTGTTGTTCTTCGATGAACGTTTCATGGTGCTGTCGTTAGTGTTATGAGCATGATGTGGCGAAGGAGAACGAGATTCTCCACCATCACGACGATGATGCCGATCAGAAGAACGCTCTCTTTTACGATCATTACGATCTGAGCGTTCGTTTCGATCATCACGTGAGCGATGATGTCGACGTGCGCCGTCATTATAACGCTCATCACGCGAATTATTATGTCGATCTTTGTGGTGCCATGATGAGGATGACGAATATCGGCTGCGATCGTCATCACGTGGTGCCCTTCTACCATCACGATAATCACTTTTATAATCCTTAAAACGATTACGATCATTCTGGAGTAAAAGTAATAAACTCAGTACGCCATATTTTATTAATAATTTCAAAAAGCATTACCATTTTGTAATCATAACGGTTGTTACTTCCATAATCCCTTGACTCTCTATTATCTCTAGGGTCTCTGTTATCCCTTGGCCCATCTCTACCACTTTCTCTGCTATTAAACGATCTATTATTACTATGCGATGACTTATGCTTGCTTGAATTCTGAAAAATAAAGGTTAATTTGAAATGCTGTAATATTAATATCCGGTCTTTAATAAAAAAAAAAAATAAAAAATGATTTGGTTGGTAGACATAAGTCATATGTATATTAAACTATTTCCAACCCCCTACAATGAGCACGATGATACATCATCATTTTACCTTCATAAGTTAAACATGCCAACCAATCATGTGGTCATTATTTCTACGTTATTATTGCTTTAAATACATATCAATACATTGCCTGTAAGAGAACTTAAATGGTTTTGTTTGGTTTTTGTTCAAATTTATACTCACGTTCATTATGCGCTCAAAGCTCCTACTCAGTAAGGAAGTTAAAGTAGGAACACACATATACACAAATCTCCTTCGGTATAAATCGCTTTTCTATACAAAATGTTTAAAGTATTTCTTTCATTTGGCGATCTATTTTGATTTTATATATTTTTACGTATTGCTTTCTTATGTATTTTTCTTTTGATCGCTCTTCGCAGGATGATATTTGTGTTATTTTTGGTTCAGCCTTTAGGATAAAACAAGCAAGCATGTCTTATTGTGTGGATGATGTACATACGAGTATCTGAGGTCGGAGTGGTCACATATACATATATGTACGCAGTGTCGAAGAATTGTAATTGTATCGATTTTTTTGTATATATATAACAATAACAACAAAAGTGGATATTTAATTAATTAAGATGTAATACAAATTTAGTCATATTTAAATAAATAGAGCCCTATAGGAAGACGATCAATCGATTTGGAAACCAATTGGATCCATAGTTCAGTAATAAAGACCGATTTTGTGAAAAATCGACAGAGGTTAAAAGCATCAGCATTACTTTAACTTCAGGAAAAATATTTCGCCTACCAAAAAAGACATTATCTACGCAATCAAAATAAACATTTGCGTATAATAATACGTACGTATATAGTTAAGTGGAACGTAACTACAATACATAAGTACTTACATTTATTACGCATTAAAAAAAATTAATTTCGAAAATGTCCAAGTTAAATATTTGAGATTTATAAAGCCAATATCAAAAACGAAGTTATGCATATATACTTATTTGTAAATCTTCAGAAACCATACATATAATTGAAATATACCAAAACATAAATTTTATAGCTTACAAAGAATATCTAAATGCATATGCTGAACACTATCAATATGTAGATATTAGTTTTAATTTTAATAAAATATATAATTAATGAAAATCCAAGAAAGTGCAATTAAGCCAACCAAATGTGAGTACAAAAAGTACATATGGATTTGAAATTGTTCTAGCCTGACCTTTATCAAAATTTACATTGGGAAAAAAATATTAAACATCACAATCATATGAAAATCCCTTACAACGAGCCCACCCATTTTTAGCAAAAACAGCGACACTATAGTTTATAAAAGTTTATACTAAATGTACCCAAGAAATAAAAGGAAAATGAATAACAATTGTTTGTGTGTTTATATAAAAATCTTTACCTCTTCTCTGTAGCTACTCCGTCCATGGTCACTGGTTATAACACCACCCCCCGATGTCATATTGCTGTTGTTCATTTTACCACCGCCAGCAATGTTGCTGGAACGATTCGGTAAGTAATTTCCAGAGTGAGCCTAAAGGAATTTCGCAACTATTCAGAAACAGCAAATTGTGTTATTTTCGTAAACTAAACTTATTATAAGATAAACATTATAAACATATGAAAAGTTTCAACTATTATAAGAACAACGGAAATTCTATTTTCCGTTCATTACAGAATTTTCTCTATATACGATTGTGCAAAATCCCAACCTTATGTCGCCATTTTATATTTTTTTTTTTCTTACTACTCTAGATTTTCTTAATTCCATTAAACCAATATTGTATATTTACCAAAGATTGTTTTGGCTCATCTTGCTCCTCTTCACTACTATAATTAACAAGCCCTTCCATTTTTACAAATATATGCTCCAATTCCGTATAATATAATTAAAAAATTTGTTAATTCCTTGCTTCGACTATTGATGGATGAATTGTCAGTTGGAGTTATCGATTTTTCGATGTATTCGTTTCATAAATAATACATTTAGGGCAATACCACAATTGAAGGCGAAAATTTTCTCACCCCAGTTGATCGATAAGATTTGCATTTGCAACCGTGTATTTAAAATCGAATTAGAGAAAAAGTGTGTGACAGTTCGTGACTGGGAGCTTTTGAAAATTTTCGGTTTGTCGATTTCATTCTTCATTTACATTTTCGTGGTGATTTGCTAGCGATTCAACGGTTGCAAACCACTTTCTATCACGATAGCCATATTTTCTAAACACTATTTGTTAATTTGCAACCTTTTTATTGTTATATTTTATAATTAATATCATTATTATCACGTTGATGCATTTTTCACTGATTTTTTACGGAGATACAGCTTAAGCAAATTTATTCAAACTTTTTTTTAATTATAAAGCACCATCTAGATATTATTTAGTTAAATTTCCGTAATTAAATATTGAAAAATGTTTAATTAAATTTTATACCAAGAAAGTATGTTTCAAGTTTAAAAAGAATCGGTCGAGTAGATTTTGCAGGATCGTGTTCACGGACTTCGAAAAATTGGTTGTCAGAAAAACACGTTTGAAGTTTGAACTGTGGTCGTCTCGGAGATAAAAGTGGCGCCACTCAGGGGCGCATTATTTTGACAGTTTTGCTCCGATCGATTTGAAATTTTGACACAACATTTTTGAAATGTTTGACTTCAAGATAATGAAAAAAAAGATCGATTTTCCGAATCTGCATATCCCTTAACACACCCCCCTCCCCCCTTAAGATGACTTAGTTGACATTGTAAATCTGGTCGAGTAAAACAGAAAACCATGTTTCAAATTTTCATATACCCCCAATTTTATTTAATTATTCTTTATTTATGGTTAAAAATCGATCTTTCGCATTAAAATATTGACAACTTTTCTTCTCTTTGATCGATTTAAGATATAAAGACGGTTTTATAAAGATATTAAGCTTTGGAAGCATATACATATATCTTTGGTAAAGTTTTCTTTAGTCAGTTTCGAGCATTTTCGAGATATTATTTCATATTGAAATTTATATTCAAAATCAGCTGTTTCTGTTAACTTGAACGTTTTTGTAAATTGCTATTTATTTACTTTTTGGATATTTTTCAGTTTCAGAGCGAATTTATTTTAACCCTCTAAAATTTCGTTGCTGGATAACTCTGACTGGGAAAGTAAATATAATTATTGATAATTATCACAAATTATCGAGTTGTGCTCTTAGAGTATACCAAAAACCAACCAAATAGGGGAAGTTTAGAGAGAAAAGTGGCAGATAATTTCCATGAGAAGTTGCAAGTTTCTGCTGGACAAATTTTTAGCAGCAGAAATTTGCCAACAAGGAAAGTGCCGACAACAGCTGACCGCAATTTAAGTAAATAAAAAAAATTGTATTTGAAAATGGAAAACATAATATTAGCAAAATAAATATGAAGGATGTATTTAAATATACTTTTTGTCAAGTTTCCTAAGTAGTTAATAAAATTTATACGAAATGTTCCAAGAGAACACTTCACTTTTAGCTTTCCTAAATATTTACTTTTTCTTTTTCCTTTTAATACTTCTTCTTCCTCATCAAGATGTTAACAATCATCAGCTGTACGTAAGACTTTGAAGGTTTTGTTAATTTTGCGATCGCGTAGTATTGCTGATATGATGATAGAAAATAAGATTACGCCCATCAGAGAGATTTTGTGAGCGTTGTGACATAGCACTGGTCTATTTGTGAGATAAATGGCAAAATGGCTAACACATTGAAAAGAAAAATGTAAATGAATAATGAATAATGCAACCATTGGACCAGTGTGACGTCACATTCACAGAAGATTCTATCAAATTTATTCAGAATCGATTAGTGGTGAAATATCGTCGCATCCCTAGAATTCTGTGATCCGTGGGCAGAATATATATAGCGCAGGTCCATTATTTTATTTTGAATGAGTGTGACCACCAGCTGATGGGATATGACGCCACTGTAGAAAAAATGTATGTGAATAAAATGGAAACCAGTAAATGACACTATGCTATTGCTAATGAATGAGCGTCATAGACTGTGTGTGAATTGGTAGCAAAGCTCTATGGGGAAAGATGGTGAGTGATTTTTTTTTTTTTTGTGAACATTTTTGAATTCGCTGTGTTAAATGAAGTATTTATTGACAGCAGTATATTTTGGACAATTGCAAAAATAAATAAAAACTGTAATAATCAGAATCAGAGACATTAATAAGCCTAGATACAAGTGTAGTCCGTCTGAACCATCTGGTATTTTTCTCATCTTGCATTTCACTGCATTTTGCAAGTCACGGTATTTTTTTCGGCCGCAATGCTTCGATTAAAAAAGTCAATATCTAATTACTATACGTATTTTGTATTAAAAACATTTATTTGGCGAACTTCCAGCCCTCGTTACTACTAGCATTTTTGCCTATGAACCACGCATCCCTTTCGATACACTTTTCTATCAAAATATGGCGCTCTTCGCTGCTCTGCTGTAGAGATAAAATTAAGTTTTTGGTAAATGTTTGGAATTAAATGATATTTTATTCATTTCATAACTGTCAAAAACTTACTCGCATCGTACGATCAGCACTTCCGACCACAGTCGAAGATCGAATGCTCTCATAATAAGGGCCTATAACTACGAACCATTGTTTTAACAAATCGCGCTATGAATTTGACACTACTTTGCTTTACCTTCCGTTACCTTACGTTTTGATTAATTGCGCCTTAAATTATATCGATTACGTTTTTCTTCCTCTCAAACAAAATTGTTTTATATGGTAGGAATTATAAACAGTAAAAAGTACTAATACAGATGATTGCGCCAAACAATTGTGTATCTAATAAATTGCATTTAAAAGTTATAAGGTGTGATCATTCTGTGAAATAAAATTATACATATATACGTGTAGATACATATATTGAAGAATAATGTCTGAAGATAAAGATTATTTGTATGCTTTGGAAATGCAGAAGCGTTGGAATAATGAATCCAGCGACGATGTGAGTGGATCGAAAATTTATATATTTCAACTACTTACAAGAAATTTCGCATATAGGATGTCAAAGTGGATTTTAAGGTGCCTCCGTACTCGAAAAATATAGCACCTGTAAAACGTAGCAATCCACACTCGAATTTAGATCCAGAATTCCTAAACCGTACACAAAATTTGGTACATCCTCAATGGGAAATGCTTGATCCAACACCAGATATTTTCGCACTTTTTGGTGCTTTTGATGCGAAATTTTTTCAAAGTCGTTTAAAGTGTGTCACTTTGGAATGGAGCAAACGGATGTATAGCTGTGCTGGCATTTGCTATTCAAGGCGAAATAATTTCGGTATGGATGTGACCATTAGACTGAGTGAACCATTATTGAAACTTCGTCCGCGAAAAGATCTAGTTGAGACTATGCTGGTAGGATTAATTGAAAGCTCCATATACATCTATAAAACAATACTACACCTTTCAGCATGAGATGATTCACGCTTACTGCTTTGTACTACATATTCGCGAAGGGAATGGTGGGCATGGACCGAATTTTAAGAAAATCATGTATGGTATTAATAAGGTAGCTGGTACAAACATAACGGTGTGTATATATTTAAACGATTTTTTATGGGGCCGTTAATATTAATTTACAATTTAGGTTTATCACACTTTTAGTGATGAGGTCAACGTTTACAAACAGCACTGGTGGAGGTGCAATGGCAGCTGCCAACACCGTTCACCATTCTTTGGTTACGTAAAAAGATCTTGTAATCGGGCTCCTGGTCCAAATGATCAATGGTGGTCTGCTCATGTAGAATCCTGTGGAGGTACGTTCATGAAAATTAAGGGGCCTGAAAAGCCAAAAAAGAAATCTGCAAAAGAAAATGAAAAATCATCCACTGAAGGCGATCTCCGTAAATTCTTGATTCCAACAAAAACATCAAATACATCTTCATCAGCATCATCAAACATAAACGGATTTTCAAATTTCAATAGTGGCACTAAAGGTGAGTAAAAGCCTACCATCGTATAATGATATTAGATATATTAATGTAATGTTTAGGAGCTACTAAGAGCAACGGCGGTGGTACGATGTTATTAAATCCGAAAACAAAGCGACCATCTAATACTCTCGGGTCGAATTCTAATTCGGAGGCATCCGGAATTGCTACTGCTTTTCCACCAACATCATATCCGGGTCTTTCGTCCGATCCGTTTAATGAAAATGTATCTCGAAATAAAACTAATCAAACAGGAAATAATTTTAACACTACAGCAAGACCTGCTGGTAATTTACAAAATGTTGTCGGTTTTCGTGACCTTAATGATAGTAACAGATATACTGCCTCTGGTGTTAAGGATACACCAAAAATGGGTATGATGGGTCAAGGTTATTCATTTAATTCAAATAACAAACCCGAATCGGAGAAATCAGCAAAAGGCAGCGGTATAAGTAATGATGGTATTCAAGTAGATCGCAATCATTTGCGAAATATTTGGGCAAATAAATTTGGTGGCACCAACAGTGGTAATGCCAATAGCAATAAGAACGGTGATAGCAAAATTCGTGATTTGAATACCGAATGTAATAGGGATAACAAATCACGAGGCATTGATGATCCATCACCAAGAGGTGAGACTATATTACTTCGAAATTATTAACGCATGTTATTACTATTTATCAATTACAGGTGATAATAAACGACGTCGAATTTCTGAGGATGATGTAATTTGCATAGCCGAGGACAATAAATCACGAGAAACAGATTGGGTAGTATTGGATGATGATGTAATGTTAAGGGATCATTCAATGGAAACCATAACAATAGCCTCAGATGATGATAGTGACAGTTCCGATGATATTGCGATTCTGCCTAGAACAGGTACAAAGGCCAAGCCGGTGACATCAGGTGAACGCCAAATAGCCATTAAGAAGGAAATTTTGGACGATTCAAATGATTTGAAAGACGAGGATATAATGCTCATTGATGACGATTACAATGATGACGAGGATCTGCAAAATATATCTGCAGCTGTTGAACTTGCTGACACATCGGTTATTGAGGAATTTTTCGGCGAAGATACTCTTTTAAAGGAATTTAAGCGTGAAAACGATGTAATACCTACAAGTTCGCGGTATGTGTCAAACCCTGACAACGATATTATCACATGCCCAATTTGCCAAGGAAAAATGAAGCGTACTGTTTTAGCTGAGCACTTAGACGGCTGTGGTGGCATAGCCATTAAAATAGAACCACCAAAATATGCGCTAAAAAAATTATCTGCAACATCACGTCAAGTGAAACCAAGGCAATTGCGTGCTTCGCGGCATTCAGCAAAGGATATTTTACGTAATGCTGGTTACTCAGAAGAAGACTTATTAAATATCACATCGAATAGTAGTACGGAGGAAGAGGAATTTCTAAATAGCACCTGCTTAAATTCACCAGCACAACAACCAAGTGGAAGTCCTTCGATAAGCATCGATTTAAATTCACCGGATGAAAGCTCTCGACGATATCGTCAAAGAAATCTCTTTAAAACGACTCGTCAATGTCCTGCGTGCGCCAAAGAAATTGAAGAGGACGAAATGAATGAACATCTCGATGAATGTCTCATGAAATAGAAAATTTGTATACAAAACATTTCGTAAACGATTGTGTAATTTTGATTTTTTCGTTATATTTGTTATTATTATTATTACTTTATAATTTCTTGATTAAATTCTAAATAAAACTACATAAGCCTATTGAAATATTTTACATTGCTTTTGTAATTGTAACGTTCTGCTAATGTGGGCCATTGTACGACAAACACGTCTGCCAAGTATAATAGTATTCGACCACTCAATGATAATGTTTGCACGCGACATAAGCTTTCAATGAATACAATTTTGGATTTGGATTGTAATCGGCCAAAGAAACGCCAAAAATACAACGCCACACAAAAGGGCACACATGTTCCAGGGCCATTGCATAATATTAAGCGGGGTCTATCTCGCCAAACCAACCAAATACTCCATAACAAGGCCCACAGCGTTGTGAATATTGTTGTAATCCAACTTTGTCCGACTTCACGGCTGCGTGGAATTTCAATAAATCTATATTCATTCGGTAACACTCCAACTTTTTCCATCTCAGTGGATATTTTAGTCTGCGATACCGAATCCGTCTTAGCTACGAGATAACAAATGGGCTTGTAAATTGTCTTCCCATTGCGTGACTTTAGAAGAGCCTTATTTATTTTAACCATTTCCGCTGTGTGTCCGCCTGAACCTAATATTACATAGATCGGCAATTTCGTATCATCTTCATTTCCAATTACTGACATATTAACAAATATATTGGAGCTATACACAATAACTTTTTAATGGATCGAATAGTATATGCATTCTTATGAATGTGCACTCAATTATTAGTTCAACTTAAACAAGACCGTAGTGCGCAAACTGTCAGAAATAATCATATTCACATGGGGATATTACGCTATCAATATTATGCTGTCAACTAAATGAATTGGTCCGATAGTAATAGCCGAAGCCCATAGAATAATTTATATACGCCAATCCGTCATATACAACTGACAGCTGAGTTAAAATACATGAATTTGTATTGTCGTGGTTATATTACCAATCAATTGAACGCTAATCAAAAAAATTGTTGTTGGTTTCAATACAAAATGAAAAATGAACTCCAAAAATGAACATGTACATGTCAATCAGTTCTGATTGCTGTTCTCGACACCCATCAGAGCAATTTCACCAGTGTTGCCATATGCAATTTTATATAAAGTAAAAGAAAATTGAGAAAGAATATTTCTAAATAATGAAATATTGCTTTACGGGTATTGCGTACATACATTTCTATTATTCGAAGGATTATTAAATTTTAATCATTTGAATTATATAATTTAATTCCCTTTAAAGAAAGCTATTCGCATTTGTTTTATATTCTGAGTATGTACTGATTGAGAGAATTTTCTCGTTAAACAAAGAAATTCTATAACTTTAAATTTATTATTTTATTTTTGTTTTCGTGGAGCAGACCTGAAGAACTGAAGAACTTATTACTCTGCTGCAAATTAATGAACGCTTGTGGGATACAAGAAATCCAAGTTATTCTCATCGGGAAAAACGGGAAAGGCCCTACATGCTATGCAAAAGTAATTGTCTAAATTTGCTAGCGACATAGCAAAATATGATATTCAGGCAAAAGTTCAGTCCTTTCAAACCAATATAGGAAAGAGTTGACAACTATTGACACCAATATTTGCATTTCCAACTAGCGTTTCACTTTTTTTTATATCCTTTTCAATGAGTCGCAGGATGTTCTGTAATTTCGCATCGGTCATCCTTATGTAATTTTTGAAGGCCCAGGAGTCGTTATGTTGTAATTCTATTGTCAGGAATGTGAAAGAGCCGTTTTATTTCGTTCTTTGCCATTTTTTTATCCCACTTGATCGTTTTCTTTTTTGCCGATTTTTCGATGATACTTTTTTATTAACTCAATTATTTTTCCCAGTACACTTATATGATTATCGCTCCAAATATACACTTTCTCTTCAATATGGTAGCCATTTTTATCAAATCATTCAGCGCGGTATCCATTATGAAATCAATTTAAATTTAATGCAGCACAATTATTTTGATAAAATATTACGCCTCTGTCTCAGTAATCATGTGTAACCACCCACCAATCTAAATTGGTGAAACGGATAATGAACGCCATGATTAGCGTTCAATTGATTGGTTACATAACCACTACATATGAAGTGATGCCCAATCACTCCGTGTCCTTCAACGCAAAGTATAAAAGTTGGCAACCTTTTATCTTTAGCGTACGTGAGGCAAACAAATTTTTAAAATATTAAATATTGCATTAAATCGATGTTCAAATAGTTATTGAATGTATAATAAACGGTATTTCATTTAAATAAAATACATAAATAGTAAATTTACATATGAACTACTAGAAGTGTATCCGTTGTAAAACTTATTGATTGGGCCAACTTACACAGTTTTTTCCGTTGCTGTCAGTTGTATACTTTAACGCTTCGGCTATAAAACATTGATAATATCTACAATATTATTACACGCAACATAAATATGTAGCTGATCCAAAGATAATAAACAGAACAATTTTTGATATTTGTTATTTGAGATAATTCTAAAATTGAATATTATTATTTAACATATATATGCCCTGTGTAAACTTCTTTAGGTTAAAACTCCGTATCAGCTGACACGTTCTATGTTTTTACGTCGGTGGCTAGTTGCAGCATAAGAATCAAATTGCACATATTTTTGTTAGAATGTGGTAGTTTGGGTTCAAAATTTGTATGAACGCATCGGAAATTTCTTAGTTGCGAACCTAATATATAAAATATGGATGAAGAATTTTGCGCTATTAATCTGAAGACTGTACAAATAAATTGTTACAAATAAATTATAGAGAGCAAGTAGGAACTTTACAGCAGCTACCAGCAAAGTGTTCCCATCTAACGTTTAGCACGGGCCAAAGTACATATATAAATAAATTAGAGAATTCGTTCTGTTCCAAATGGATATCCATTAACGTGAATACAGATAAGAGAATAGTGAATTAAATTAAAAAATTATCAGCAACAAAACTCTAATACTCATGTGAAAATCTTTTTAGGAAACAATAATATCTTCTTTCATCTCCCATTAATTCTATTTGTAATTTGCTCGTGTACTTTTCTCTTACGTCACGTCTCCACAGGCAAAATTTATTGGCTATCATATGTCATTTTGAATGCCAGATATAAATTTTATCTGTGTCAATATTTGCGTGGGCATTTTTATTGTGTCTTTGTAAAAGCATTTGATAGATGGCGTTAAACTAATATGTTCGCTGTGTTAAAAATTCCCAAAACTCCAAAAAGTTGTGAAGAAAAACAAAAGAGAAAAAAATTTCTTCTTTTATGTTTGTTGTTTTAACCATTTTCCGTTTTTAATTATCTTACATACCAAAACTTTCCGTTCAATTTGAAAATGTTGCCACAACGAATTTTTAGTAATGAAAAATTAGCAAACTGACAGTTCATTGCAAGAATGTGAAGTTAACGATTTTTTTTATTTGATGTAATTAGATTTTGGCTTTTGTTAATAGAAGTATTTGAAAGAAATATATCGACATTGCGAAACCAATACGTCCGTTCGCATACGTAATAGTTTCTGAAAATTATTATAAATTTTACTATTTCTTAGTGGAAATGTGTCCGCGTACGCTAAAAACCAGTAAAAGAGGGGAAATTATTAACACTCTGTGTTATTAATGTGTTCTAATGCTAATTCTTGCATATTTTTATTGGTAATATTTCTTCTAGTAGGAATTCGTAGAAAAACAGTACGCTCTTGAATTGTGTTGATAGATAAATTTTAGTAGTAAAGAGCGAACAAAGCTAATATCATGATAATATCGCGATCGTAGAGATGATACCGCAAGAACGAATCGGTTAATACCAATTTTTCTTATACACAAGAATTGTTTTCCGCAATAGCTGAAAAGAAAAAATAGTACCACCCTGTATTTTAACATTTACATTAACATTTTGGATGTTGACTCACATTTCTTAAAAAAAAAATTAAGTAAAAGGTGGACAAAATGACGACTATTTTATACAATGAGCCTGAGTTAGTAATCGCTCTTAACAAAAAAATTATCTTTGTAAATCCTAATGATTTGCAAATTTTTAAAGAGATTGTAATACCCGACGATTTGATGACATGTGGACTCAAGGTGGATGATGCCAAAAGTGTAAATAACGATGCTGACGGATGTGAGAAACAAAACCAGGAGAAAAAATCAAATTTGCAAATAGAAACACCCAGCATTCAGCATGTACAGCTTTCACCGAACCGTCAATGCTTAGCCGTGACAACAGCAGGACAAAAGGCTTTGTTGCTGTATCAATGCCGTCCGGAACATGCAAAGCTTGTGTCAGTGCGTCCCTTAGCTCGGTCATCGAGCGCCCTAGTGTTTTGTAGTGATTCTTCAAAAATTTTGGTTACCGATAAAACTGGTGACTGTTATGAATACGACTGCGTCGATTTGAAGGCAACGCCACTCATTCTACTGGGACACTTGAGTATTGTATACGATGCACTTTGGACAAAAGATAATAAATATATAATTACGTGTGATAGAGATGATAAAATACGTGTTACGAACTATCCTGAAACATATGATATACATGGGTATTGTCTTGGACATACAGAATTTGTATCGGGATTGGCGTTTCTGCAAGATGAAATAATAGCTTCGGTGTCTGGAGATAAAACTATGCGTTTGTGGAATTTTCTCAATGGCAAACAATTATTAGAACATAAATTGCTGGCACCAGGTATACGTTTAGCTATACGTAAAGTAGATGAGAAGAAATTTCAAGCAGCTGTTTTGCTGCATCAGCCAGAAGAATGTGTTGGTATATATGAAATAGAGCAGTCTTCAGATGAGTGGACGATAAAAGAAGTAAAATTTCTTAAGTTTCCATCTTTGATTTGTTGCAATTTATGTTTTGTTAATGAGCGAATCTATATTACTGGCATAGTTGATGAACATTTTAAACTGAATGTGATATCTTTAGAAAATGATTCTTCCCTTTCTTCTGATTGGCTGCAGATGGTAGACGAGCAATTTAAACTGGAACCTTGGATACCAGAAGATGTGTCCGCGTGGTTTAAAAAGCGCTATGACAATGTTAGCGAATATTTAGAACGAAAGAAACGTCGTATCGAGGAAAAACAAAAATAGATATAATTCAACACATAAGTTAACTGCAAAATCATATAAAATATATTTTATATAATAAATCTTTATTTTATACTTGTTGACAGTATGCAAAAAATATAAAAGAAATGTGTATACTTAAACTGGCTTGTAATCTAATTTACTCTCTAACTTCTTATTGTCCGATACCTTACGAACGGCCTTCATAAAGTCCTCTTGTATAACGTACTCACGTTCGGCCCTAAAGATATATCATAAAAAGTTAAAGCTTACAATAGACCATTATATTGATCAATAATCTCACCTAATAGCAAACAAACCCGCTTCAGTGCAAACATTTCGTAAATCAGCTCCATTGAAATTATCCGATAACTTTACAATAGCTTCATAATCTATTTCGCCATGCTTTGCTATTTTAGAGGCATGAATTTTAAGAATTTCCATGCTGTAATATAATAAATTGAAATATTGTAATAAGAAACTATATACATGATGAAATGAAATACCCACCGTGCCTGTTCATTCGGTAGCGGTATTTCGATTTTGCGATCTAAACGGCCAGGACGCAATAAAGCCGGATCCAAGGTGTCAGGACGATTGGTAGCCATAATCATTTTCACTTGACCAAGTGAATCGAAACCGTCCATTTGATTGAGTAATTCCATAAGTGTTCGCTGAATTTCACGATCAGCTGATGTACCCTCTGAGAAACGACGACCACCAATGGCATCTATTTCATCCATGAATATTATACATGGTTGATGATCGCGAGCATAATTAAACATTTCACGAATAAGGCGTGCACTTTCACCAATATATTTATCAACAATCGCCGAAGAAACAACTTTCAAAAAGTTGGCATCCAATTGTGAGGCAACTGCACGAGCTAATAGAGTCTTTCCAGTACCTGGTGGTCCATAAAGAAGACAACCTTTCGGTGGCGTAATGCCGACACGCAAGAATAGTTCGGGGTTTAGAAGCGGCAGTTCGATAACTTCACGTAGTTCACGTATTTGCTCGGACAATCCTCCGATAGCCGAATACTTTACTTCGCCAGGATCCTCATGAGACATATTATATACTAGTGGATCTACTTCACGTGGTAGATAGCGCATGATAGTTAATGTGGTCATATCGAGTGCTACGCGGGTGCCTGATTTCAGCTTTGTTTTGTCTAATTGACGACGACAGCCAACTACATAACGTGGACCATTGGTTGCTTTGACAATAACTGGAAATAAATACATATAAAATTAAAAGTTTTATTACTTAGGCTACCGTTGAGCAAAACTTACATTTGTCTTCAGTCAGCTGCTTCAAAACTTCACCTACTATTTGACCCACACTCTGCAGGGCTTTTAAATCATTCTCCGACTTGTCGTACTGCTTTGTAAGTTCTTTAATTTCTTCGCGCTCTAAAATAATCAGTTTTATTATATATATTTTTCATCTCACACAGCATTATTCTTAGGACTTACTCTCCTTTAAACGTGACTCCACCTCTTTATGCTCCAGCAGTTTTTTCCTGTATTCGAAAAGTGCTTTTTCACGCACTCCATCTGCTGGTACACTTCCAGTGGTCATGTTTATATTATTCTTTAAAAATAAATGTGTATGAATTAGATTATATCTATTATAATTAGAACTTCAGATGTGATTAAAATCCAATTTCTCTGCTACGTGAATCTGCAATTTTAATGTTGTGCTTCTTCTTATTGTGAATTTTATTTGATAGCTGTCAATGGTTTTGGGAAGCATTTGGAATGCTCGTTTGATATCGACTTTTGCAACATTCGTGTTAAGGTCAAACTCCATAACATGTGTAAATTCACTTATGTGCTCTATGCATTACTGTAAACGGCTTGAGACCATCCTATTTTTTTGACAATCTTAATGTGATCATTATAAATTTAATATATCAAATAAGTGTGAATTCAAGATAACCTTTACTTTGACTATTTGTACTTTAACTATTGCCATAAATGTATTGGATTCACATCTTACGTATATTTGTTAGTTTGATACTCGAATGCAAGGGAATATTTCCACACTTTCAATTAATATGACATATACCTTTTTACTTAATAAGAACAATTGAGCTTCTCGAAATCAGCCACTATATTTTATAAAATATGTATTGCAGGCATGGCTGAATATTGTATTTTGAAAGAATTGAAAATGTGGAACAATCTAAGACCTTCTATGAAATCGAAATGAAATATCTCAACTGAGTGTCCTGGTTTTTATCCTGCCCACCTCTTCAATACAAAAATGAAATATGAATAGGCTTGATTCTGGGTAAAAAAATCTTAATTATATAATATCCAAGTATTGCAGTCCGTTTGTTCAATTTTATATTTTAGATTGCCTCTTTCATATAGCGAATAAAATTTTTTTTTCCAAAATATCTGAAAATCTGGTATAAAAAAATTTAATAAAACGTCTCGTGTGTATGGTACAAAATGCAACCTTGATACAGATTTTGGACCGTGTGTATATCGTACGATATTTATGTCGGTACTATTTCTTATCACTTCTGAAAGTATTCATAATTAATTTGCATATAATTCTGGAAATTAATGATTATTTATATTTTTTATATTGTACAGAATGGTTGGTTTATTAAAAGTTTCTCGTAAATTCTGCGAATTGGCTCGTTGTTATAGTACAAAAAGGCACGATGTTGTGATTGTGTCCGCCGCACGTACACCAATTGGAAGTTTTCAAAGTCAGCTAGCACCGTTGTCTGCCACGCAGCTGGGTGCTGTTGCTATTGATGCAGCTGTGCAACGTGCTGGAATTGCAAAAACAGATGTTCAGGAGGTGTATATGGGTAATGTGGTGTCCGCAGGTTTGGGTCAAGCACCTGCTCGTCAAGCTTCCATATTCGCTGGATTGCCAACGAATGTGTGTTGCACAACCGTCAATAAAGTATGTTCCTCTGGCATGAAGGCGGTGATGTTAAGTGCTCAAACATTGATGCTAGGTCAGTCAGATATTATTGTTGCAGGAGGCATGGAATCGATGTCGAATGTGCCATATTACTTAAAACGTGGTTCTACGCCATATGGTGGTATACAACTCATTGACGGCATTGTTTTTGATGGTCTTACCGATGTTTACAATAAATTTCATATGGGAAATTGTGCTGAAAATACTGCTAAGAAAATGGGCATTAGTCGTCAAGAGCAGGATGCATTTGCCATTCAGTCATATAAACGCTCTGCAAAAGCTTGGGCGGATAAGATTTTCGACGCAGAAATAGCTCCGGTGAAAATACAACAGAAACGTAAACCTGAAGTAACAATAGCAGAAGATGAAGAGTACAAACGAATTAATTTTGAAAAATTTGGTCAACTCGCAACGGTGTTCCAAAAGGAAAACGGTACTGTCACTGCCGGCAATGCTTCTACTCTAAATGATGGTGCTGCCGCCGTTGTACTGATGACTGCCGAGGTTGCAGAACGTTTTAAATTGAAACCGTTGGCACGAATTGTTGCCTTCCAAGATGCTGAGACTGATCCTATTGATTTCCCTATTGCGCCTGCTTTGGCTGTGCCAAAACTATTGGAACGTGCTGGTGTTAACAAGCAAGATGTTGCCATGTGGGAAATCAACGAAGCCTTCTCATTGGTGGTTGTTGCGAATATAAAGAAACTGGATGTGGATCCCAATAAGGTGAATATTCATGGTGGGGCTGTTTCTATGGGTCATCCCATTGGCATGTCTGGTGCACGTTTGATAACGCATTTGTCCCACTCTCTAAAGAGTGGTGAGTATGGTTGTGCGTCGATTTGTAATGGCGGTGGCGGTGCATCATCAATTCTAATTCAGAAATTGTAAATTATTCTCCAAAATGCAGCCAACATTGCCTTAGTACCAGAAACAAAACGGCATTTATTTATTCTATTTTGTATAAACGTTTTAATGTGCTTTCTAAAATAATTAGGCATCGGGTTACAAAGTTTTGCAAACATATAATGTGTAGTTTTTGATTTATTTTTTACTAACCTTTAATTGTTATACACATATCTACATTTTTATGAGAAAAAATAAATATTGAACAATTATTATATACAATATTATTAGTATTTGTATAAATGAATGCATTATACTTAAGGTAAGCATTATCCTTAGCACCTTTTGACCTGCGAAATGTATATGGATGGTAATTCAGTAATTACATATGCAGCGTCAAAATCGTTTGTATTAATTAATTACTGCTATACGAATAGAATTATTATGTTATATTCTTTGAATCGAGTCTTCGAATATAAATACAGATACTAGTATCGTCGTTTAAATCATTTTTAAATCATTCTCCGACAAAGTGTGGACTAAAAAAATAGGTATAACTTTCATTTTGACATTTATATACATTGATGTTGGTCTGGACAATTTTAATGTGGAATATCATTCGGAAATGCTCTTATTTATGCAGCATTTCAACGACGAGTTTTTTCGCAATACGACTTCGCCAAATTCAGTTGGAATGGAGATCAGTAAGAGTGAATCTAAATAATATTTTAATAGTTTAATTAGCAAAAGGGTTCTCATCTTTTTGGGAATGTTTTCAATTGTAAATTGCCTTATGGGATGCATCACCCTTGATGATACTTCAGCAAGATCCGGAAAATATGCAGACTTATTTTAATGGAATCAAGGCATATTTATTAAACGATTTGGTAATGGCTTTAAATTTTGCAATCGATTACAAAAAATAATCGCGCAATGTACTGAGTGGAACGGTTATTAAGGATGGTACAAGAACTGATGCTATTAAAATAGTGTCTACTACAAATCAGAAACTTGAATATTTAGGTTAATTAATTAAACTTTTTAAACTCTTAAATAACCGGAAACGAAGGGAGGAAATTTGAGTTTGGGTTGTTTTCGGCGTATTCTAGATCGTTCGACTCTTTTAACACCTATTTTAACAACTATCACTTATGATCACCCCGACGCAATATTTCCAGTGTTGTCTACATCGGAACTTTGGATTACTTATGAAATAATTTCATATCCACTTGATTTCTACCTATGGTGTGCCCTAATAGATCTACTAATATTGTTATCAGGATCAACAGTTGTGTTTCAATGTGTACAAGTGAAAGTTGTGAAATTTATATATGGTTCCACGGATTACTCTGTGATCATAATATTACTGCACATCAACTCAACGGAATGGATCTTATTTGTCATTCTGTCGTAGATCTTAGGGGTGATTTTGGGAGAACTCTGGTGTTAAAATTCCACCTAAAGCTAATTGATTCGAGGAATTTCTTCAATAAACCAACAAACCTTTATGGATACTTCTCACCATCGCATGTAGTGATTTAGAAGTGGTCTACCGAAAAATTGATTAATACAATTCATGATATCGTTTTAGAAGACCGTGGAGTGACAAAAGAAGGTGCATTCAATTTTTTGCATTAAACTTTTAGGTATCAGAAAACTATCGGCACGATTGGTACCGTTCGTGGTATTCCACCACGTCAATGCATCGGTTCACTCCTTCTCCACCGTAACAGTAAGACTGGTTGAATTGGCGATTTCTTTCTATTTAGAAACATGAAAAAAATGGAACGAAGATATTGCTGAAACAGAGGCCTTTCTTAAGGGAGTTCGACAAATTGTATTAATGGGGAAGACTAAACATGTTGGAGCACCGTTGGACACATTGAAAAACAAATAAATTTTCGTTAAATAAACTAATTTTGTCTTTCACTTATTATATTTAAGTTTATGGCAAACAGAAGAACTATACACACCTTCAGGCTAGATATGAATGATTCCATAAATAGTTTCATTTGTCTGCAATATGTTCAATTACTTTAAAAGCTAATTCTATTTTACAGAAAATAGCTAAACAGTGAAAAAAAAACAACAGTTAGTTTTGTGTATAAAACTCTAAAGCTGAACATGTTTTTGTAGGAAGTGCTCTAACCGGACATTGGGATGCTGAAAGGCTACGTCATTTGCGTCAGTCAACATTTTAACACCCATATCAGAAAACATCAAGAGCTCAATGTCAAATACAAATCGAAATCACATTTATATAAAACAAAAAATTTAATACTGACGCTGTACAGCAAAAAGCAGAAAACAAGAGCTTATTTAATGGGCATTAAAACTCATAAGTTTTAGTATTGCATGCAATGAGTATTAAACTTGTATATCAATAAAACGCAGTCAATTTTATGTTCTTTATTAGTAAAATCAGTATGATATTTAGTTATTATAATTTTTATAAACAATTTATCTAAATATGAAATAATTACACCATTATTTAACTATATTTGTACACCATAATCACCTATTGACCTCTGAAACGTATAGGGGTGTTAATTGTCGTATACCGTATGTTTTAAATGTAGCCTCCATATCCTTTGTGTATATGTTTTATTATTTTAATTATGGGTTGGAAAAATATGATTCCTATTCCTTATTTCTACCTTAAGAATATAAATGCAAATACAAATCTAAATAATTTAGTTTAGACACATTCTAGCTCTTTATACGACAAAATGTACACTAAAACATTCATCCTTTTGATATCGATATCAATTAGTGTAGGCCAAAGCATATTCATGGCAGAATATGATTCACAAATGTTCTCAATTGTAAATCATTTCAATAAGGAGTTTTTCCACTATAAGACCACATCGATATCGATTGTAATGGAGATAAATAAGAGTGAATCAAAATATTATTTTAATGATTTAATATCCAAATTGCTCTCATCTTTGGGGGATGTCAAAGTTAATTTAAGAACTACTCTGGATGATGGTGGTGATGATGACTGGAATAATTTTGAGTATTACACCGTATATGATGCGTTTAGGTAACTTGAAGTAATTTGAAAGTCAAAGCATCACTTTTCATTTCATTGTTTTCAGAAAAATCGATCCAGGTGAAAAGTCACAAAGTCAAGATTTTAGTGAATATTATTTGGTGATTTTTTATGCTAATGTCACTCTAAACTACACACAAGAAATGCAACAAATTTTCGATTATTGCTGGAGCTATTACATTGTGAATGTTGATATCATTATGGAGGTATTGAGCGACAATATTTCACTGTATACCTATTATCCATTCTCTGCGAACCATTGTCACAAGGTTGTCGCCGAGCTAATGAGTTTTGGCGAAAACATCAAAAATTTGAAATCAACTGAACTGTACCCAGAAAAAGCAAACAATTTTCACAATTGCAAATTAATGACCTCTTTATGGGATGTACCGCCCTATATGATGATTCAACAAGATCCTGCAAATGGGCAAACTTATTTTAATGGAATTGAGGGTTATCTATTGAATGTTTTGGCAATGGCATTAAATTTTTCAATCGATTACAAAATACCACCAAATAATGAACTACGTGGAACGATTCTGAAGAATGGCACTAGAACGGGAGCGATTAAAATTGTAGGTTCATACATCAAATCATACACTTGAATATTGAAGTTAATTAATTAAACTTTTTTTATTAAATTCGTAAATAGCTAGAAATGAAAGAAGCAAATTTAAGTTTGGGTTGCTTTCGCCGTACTCTTGATCGTTCGACTATTTTAACACCATCTGTGCCTTACTATCAAACCGACGAAGTATTTGCTGTATTATCTGCATCGGTGCCTTGGACTACTTATGAAATAATCTCATATCCATTCGATTTCTCTGTATGGTGTGCCGTAATAGGTCTCCTAATATTGTTGTCAGGTTCAACAGTTGTACTTCAACATGTACAAGTAAAACTTATGGAATTTATATATGGTTCCTCGGATTACACTTCGGTCATAATGCATTTGTTTGTAATTACATTGGGGCAATCATCGCGAATTCTTCCAGTACGCAATTTTTCGCGCTTCTCGCTTACAATGTTGGTGCTATTGACGCTTGTACTCCGTTCCGCGTATCAGGGTCTCCTCTACAGTTTTTTTAGCAGTCAAAAGGCAATACCACCACCTAAGACTGCAAATGAATTGATACAGCGCAACTATAAGATGATAACAAATTGGGCAACAATTTATGCAATTTCGGATGTGCCCATTATACGTGAAAAACAAATTGAAATCACCGTCTTGAATATAACTGAACCCGAATGCTATCCCATAATTGAGCAGCACAAGTTTGAGCGCTATGTAGTTGGTGCGGGTCGTGATTTTTTCATACATTATGTAAATTCGAACGCAAAATACGATGTTTTTCATGTTCTTGAGGAAACAATTTACTCACTTCAAATTGGCATCTACTTTCCAAAGCACTCATTTATGTTGGAGCCTGTCAATAAAATCGTATTAAATTTATGTAGTTTGGGTTTGATCGATCACTGGTCGTCTAAGTATTTGGATACAACATTTCTAGAACAGAAAGTACACTATGCGAAACAAACATCAGAGATTTCTTTAACCATGAAACAATTGTATGGAATATTTCAAATTCAGTATTGCTGTTGGATAGTGGCTGTATTTGTTTTCGTTGGAGAGCTAATTTGGTTTAGATTAGTAAGTCGACATAACATAATTGCTAAAAGTGATGAATAAATTAATTTATTTGTGCAAGTATCTAAATAGTTTTTGTAGTTTCCTGGATCTCATAGACAATAGCTCTACGATGAATACGATCAAAGATAATGTGAGGAAAACTCCAACAACTACATAGATACCCCACAATTCTCCATGACCAATGAGTTGGCCGCTATTTAAGTGATTACTTTGGAAATATTTATAACTTAATTTTGTGCGTGACCAATAATCAATGAGACCCATAGCACGCATTCGTAGGATAAGGTCATCAAACTGCTCAATAAGAAACGAATGCTTAGTAAGGTAGAAAGTTAGCTGCTGTTGCATTAAAACGTCCGGAATGATATAGTACATGCCGGGCTTGCGCTCTACATTTGAGTAGTAAATGAGGTAGTCAAGTGGTGTGACGCCAATAAGCATTTGATCGTAATGCATTTCAATATATGATGGTACTAACGTTTGATTTGAGCTGTTAAAATGTATAGCAGGTATACTGTAGAATTGTAGAAAATATGAATTCTGCAGAATGTCGTTGAGTGTAAAACGATTCATAACTGATGAATAGTTCTTATTGAGCAATTGCAAAAGTTTTGTCGGCAGCGGCTTATGAATATTACTTTGGAATAAGTAATACAAAAGAGAAGAATAAATGGAGCGCATTAGAAAAGTTCCAGCAACCCATGAATAGTAAATGAGATGTTCTTGAAAAGTTTGAGACTCTTTGGTTAGAGGTAAACCCAGAGCGATGGCTAGTATAGAAAATATTGAATTCATTATTTCACGCTTCTTTAAAAATACTGCCATTAAAGTTATGCAAATTAAAGAGAGTATTATCAATAGCCAAAAGGACTTTTTAAATGGGAATCGTAAAATTTGATAAGTCGTTAAATTATACACCCGGAATGGCAAACTTGCCACCAATGTATTCTGATAGTGTGGAAAGGTGGTTGTTACAATAGAGCTTTCCGTTGACACTCGCAAATAGCCCACACCCATGTGGGCTATACCTTTGCTGATCTGTAATGAATATTATTTATGATTTTTTTGTGTAGTAAATTTTCATATTTTATATCTACCAGAGTCAAAGCATGACAACACATGTTGCCTGAACGTACATCTTCCTCTGAGCTGATAATGTTCAATGTAAAATTTAAATGTTGCGACAACTGATTCAGCAAGCTCCCTTCTATACCAGTTACTACATTCTGACCGTCACTATTCTGCTGCACTTGTAGAAATGGTGGTATATTTCGTACAACAGCCACCAAAGGACATCGGTAAAAGTTCTTAAGCTTATATTGAAAAATTTTCGGATGCTTCCATTTCGTACCCTCAAATTCATTTATTTCTCGGATTTCAGTATTGCCGCATTGTTCGTCGCTATATGGGAAGTACGTATACATAAGTACTTTCCCCGAGCTTGTTTGGATTTGTACGTTACAATTAATTAATTGATTTTCCCAACAGTACTGAAGTATCAGTTTCATGTCATAGACGTTAAGTGGGTCACGTTGATGGAGAAAAATATAATTATATTCGTTGATATTATAATTGCCAGTATAAGAAACTAGATCAGTATCTCTGTAATCATTTTGCATAGGATAATAAGATTCGATCGAATGTTATAAATAATTTTACTTACAGGAAAGCCTGCCACGAGTCCACCAATAACAGATTATACATCATTGATCCATTGATTCTAATGGGTTTGGTAAAATTTACATTAACCAAATGTATATTCATATTTTTCACATTCTCATATAGATATTGAATGACGTCCTGATGAAAATTTAAGGAATTAATATGCCTAAATGAGCTAATATACATGAACGATGTGGCAACGTGGGCGAAGAATAGTTCAATTATGATACGCAATGAATATGCTACAAATATGGTATTAACATTTTGATATTCTTCGTGTACACTTTGATATTTAATTGACTTGGAAACTAATAATGTAGTTAAATTCATGATACTTTAACTTCCATTCAAACAGAAATATCGAACTAGACTAATTACTTTTTGTGGCATTGTAATGACTAAAGTCAGTATTTTATTTGCAAAAGTTTTATTTACAATAGTTCAACTTTAAACAAATATTTGTTAAATTATATTATATTTCACTCTATGATTTATTTGATCAATATGGTACGAAAGATAAGAAAATTTTAGTTTTATTACTGTCCTCAAGTAGTTATAAGCTCTTTGTGTTTTATAAGCTAGATGGTAGAAGCTAAGAAATCTGTAAAGTGTTTTGCCTCTGTGGAAAGGAATAAAATGTGGATTTCAAAAAGGTATGCATTTAGTTGTTAATAACTTTAGTAAGGGTGGGGCGACTGAGAAATTGGCTCGGGTGCGGTCCCTAAGAGGACGTCAAAATTTGGCAAAAACTCTAAACATAATAATATGAAGAACAAAAGAAAAAATAAGCAATAACACAATTTTCTCATTTGGTGGACACAATTAAGTCCGTATTGAAGAACTTAAATCAGTTGTGTTTTCTTTATTTTGCTGGTATACTGAGAAAAGAGAGAAGAAAAACATAATTATATCTTGCTCAGTATATGTCGAACTTTTTTTCGTTCTGAACCCACAAAGTCAGGTAATAATAGCTAATACATAAAGGGTGATCCAATAAGACCTTCCAGAAATTGTATTTGAAACATTATTTCGGTTTATGATATTTAGTGTTTGAAAATGATTTTTTTCTAAATCTTTTCCGTAACTGGCTCTTACATGTTCCATTCTATGGGTCCAATTTTCAAGCACTCTTTCGAGCAGTTCTTTTAATGCAGAAATCGATTGTGGTTTATCGACACATTGGGGTATGTGTAAATTCACACAGGATAGAAAGTAATTCAACGGCGTCAGATCACAAGATATTGAAGGCAAATTCACGGGTACATTTTTTGATATGATGCTTTCACTAATGTTAAGAAGACACTTTAGCGAAGAGGGTATTTAATTCGGGATCCGCTGGAGGATGCAGAAGAAGAGGAAGACCAAACCTCCGTTAAAAGGACCAAGTGTTGGATAACCTACGGCGCTTGGAATATCCAATTGGCAGCAGCAAGCGAAGAACAGAGAAGACTGGCGCCGCATTATATGTTCGGCCTAAATCGATCATCGGCATAAGAAGAAGAAGTTATCATTAAAACTTTCTTTCAACAAATCGATGGTTTGGCATGCATATTACACTATCTTGTTGAAACCCCAAGTCGGCTTTCTTATTGTTGTTGTTCTGGCATATGAACATGACAGTTGCCACGGGTGAGATGTCTGAGAATATCTATTGGACGTGGTGCAACTATTAATGGAGAAAAAATAGTTTCTTTAATTGGCTTCACAGTTATTTCTTAATATATATATACGCGTATTAATTATTATTATTTGAATCGAGTATTTCGATGTCACCGTTTTGGAAGAGAGTCCAGGATGAAGCTAAAAACACTGGAGACATTTTTAAAGCTAGCTCGGAGTCGCTTTATACATAAGCATTCTTTGAAACTAAGCAGATACTAGCATGAGTCATTTCCATTTCCATTTCCATTTCAATCATAGAAATGAGTATTGACAAAATTGTAAATAATTATCACGTAAGTGCAGTAATGGTAAAATAAAATAATACAGCATTTTCAAAATCAATCTATATTATTTGTTAAGAGTCTCTGGGGTCGAAATATGAAACATGAAATTAAATTTAAAACGCGCTGCTGCATTCGATAATTCTTACTCGAATGTCTGTACATATACGTATTTAGTTTTCAAAGTACACTTGAACATGAAATACCATCAAAATATAATCATATTACTTGTGTGTTTCCAGCATTTTAAAAGTGTTATTGCATTTACCAATATATTAGGAGATGAAGGAAAATTGTTCAGAGGCAACATCATTGCTAGTTGTCTTTCCGAGATTATAAATAATGAGTTTCGTAGTTATCAGGCTAACTATTTGTTTATGTACGAAGGCAAGAATGTAAATGCCGCAACAGAGATGAGAGCCACGATTAACGAGCTCTTGCGACACATTGAAGGAGTACCAGTAAATGTTGGATATCCTGGACGGATTGGTTATCATTATAATATTCAGAGACGTTTATTTTTTGTGGATTCTCTAGAATCTCTTCTGTATGATTGTTTATTCTACCTATTCATTCTATTACATTATGTAATTTGTTTATATATATAGAGTAATATTTGAAATGACTCGCCCGCGCAAGAGATCAACTGATCCGGATATGTTTTTGATAATACTTTTACTACCGGGTGACGATCGTAAATTACCAATAGCACTATTGAATCAAATTTGTGTTCTCCTGTATGATTTCCGAATGTTAATTGCTGATATTATGATACCATATAAAAATGGGAAAAATCATGAACTACGATTTTACACATACTTTCCGTATAATTTTGGACGATGCAATTCTACTCGAGCCACACTTTTACACATATATCGGGGAGACCGTGAAATCAAGTCGTTTTTTATGATTTATCCTCGCAAATATAAAAATTTGAATGGTTGCCCCTTGAAAGTTGTTATAACTCACTCACCGCCATACATATCGTACGATCCGATGAAGAAGGGTATCGATTCTTTGAGTGGCATGCATGGTACTCTGCTTAAAATGATCGCAAACAAATTAAACTTTTCTGTGGATGTAATTTCATCCAACCGGTCTGGCTTTATCAGAAGCAACGGTAGTGCTGTGGGAGATTATAAATATGCAAGTATTATATAACATCACCTATAAACACTTGCATAAAATTTGTTATTTTTGTTTTGTTTGCAGCTTGCCGAGGGTGGAGGTAATGTAAGTCTTGGTGATTGTTCTTGTTATCCCAATCGGACGTTTTTATTTGCTTCGACTCAACCCTACTATCAGAGCCAAATGTATTTTATTGTCAAGGGAGAAGAGTATACCTCAATCGAGGTATTATTTTATCCATACAAAACATTAATTTGGTTATTGCTTGTGTGCTTATGGTCGATTCGATTTATATGTATCAAATATCTAGCCCCCTTTATTCGAGTCCTTTCCAAACCTTTTACGCGTTTCATAATAGCAATGTGGCTTATATTAATGATATTTTATCGTTTGGGCTATGAGAGTTTTTATTTTCAATTTATGCGTAATCATCCACTGAAACCAATGCCTCAAAATCTTATGGAAGTACGGGAGCATGGCTATAAAATCATTACAGATCCTTCAACATCTCCATTTTTTGAGCAATACCAAGAAATGACAGACATTGTGATTAATCGAAATTTGACTACGTTAGAAGCTTACGAATTGTTAGATAATTTCAATGGTAAACTCGCTGTACCGACAAAGAATGAGCATTTGGCTTACTATTTGCGAAATCATTTGGAAAAGCATTCCAAATATTTTATGATCCCTGAGAAACTTGTGAACAATTATTTATGTGTTTATTTTACAAAACGTTCATATTTTGTATTTGCTTTCGATGAGATACTATTGAGTTTGAATAGTTTTGGTTTAATTCAAAAATTTGCCGATGATTTTATTAATTTTCGTTATGTACCATCATTTACCAGTCAACATTCAAATTTGCAAAGTGCACAAAATTTTGCATTACATTCACTTAAATTTAAGAATTTATTCGGCGCGTTGGCATTTATTGTATTATCGAATTTATTGGGAATCTTGGTGTTCTTCATCGAACGTTTATCTATTAAATATCTATTGCTGAGAACAATTTTAAACAAATTCTAATGGAGTCTTTCATTTTTATTCAAATCAGCCTCGAATTGTGAATATTCGTATGTAATTTTACATAGTCATACGAATAAAAATCTATCTAAAGCTCATTTGGCTTTTAATATTTAATGTAGTCCTTATAAATAGTATTGGCGCATGTCGGACATCTACTCAAACAATAGAAACTAGCGTACCATAAATTTCAAATATACCTACAAAATCTGGAAGCACGTCGAGATAGTCTAAAACCATTTCAATGTTCACCACGACGATATTACAATTTGAATTGAAATAGAGAGAGAGAGAGAGAGACAGAGAGAGTTCTTTCAGTACAACTAGATTTGTCATTGCTTCTAGAAATCTTGAATTATATTTTAGAGATGATTCCAAGCACAAAGATGAGAAAGGATTTCTGAAAGTCGGAACGATTTTACATGTTTATCGGAAATGCTACAAAGAGATCGACTATATTGATTTTACAAATGCCTCCTATTACCCCGAAATTGAAGTGTTGTAGGTGGAATAAAGTGTCATGATCATATAACTTCTATCATCTGTTGTTAATCACGTTTTCATGTCCACATGATTTGTTTGGTCTCGTAAACATTGTTACATCTCCTTGAATCGCTTTGACCTTACAACTTCTGGGGAGCCTAAAATTAGTCATTTTAATCATTGCATAAAACATAATAAAAATAAAAATTTGGAGTTTGAAACGTATTTACGCTGATTTTTATTTATTGAGTAGTTTTTTATTGAGTAGCCCTACAATATGTACTTACTCTGACGCTTGGCAAGTTAATAAATGTTTTTGTATTTTATGACATTGTGTATTTGAAGTAAAAATTGATATAAAATATTCCAATTTAATTACTCATACTTGCTTGTAATATTTCTACAATAAAACCGATTAATGCTAACATAAGCATTATTTTATTTAATGGTTTATTGATTTGGAGAAGGATTGTGGATAAGTTAATTATAGGACAATAAAGTAAATAGCGATTTTGAGAAAATCTATTTTGTAATTCTGACATGTTACAGCTGATCGCGAGGATACGTATTTATAAATTTTTTTACCTATTTTCAGAATCTCGTGTATGCAACAAAATGATAGATATATTTTACGCATGGAAAATTTGGTGCCAATTTTAGAGCATTACCCAAAAAGTAATTTTACGAAATATTGGAATTTTTTTTTAATATTGTGTAGATTCCGAAGATTTTATTTATTAGATTCCGAAATTTATTTACATTGATTTTCTTTGTTTTTGCTGAATTCGACACAGCTCGATTCTCGATTCTCTTCATTCTCTCAGAGGTACATATGTTATATGAATATAATTTATGAGTTTCATAATATCGTACACCCTAAAAATATATTTTATTTACCTCTGCTCTTGATTATGACGAAAATGGTTAACAATGGCGTTGACAAAGAAAGTTCCATTAATGGAATATCCGGATAGCTTCTTACGTATGTTTTGCGTAAATATCTCCAATAACAATACAACAAATGCGAACAGCAGTAAACCACCACATATGCAGTAGACACCATTCAATTCCATTTGACCGATGAATTTTTGCTCTTCCAAATGAGTGCTCTGAAAATAACGAACATCCAACTCTGAGTCTAACCAACTATTTATTAGACCAGCTGCATGTATCCACTGTAAGCATTCGTTCATTTGATCGATTAGAAATGAATGCTTTGTTAAATAGATAGTCAATTGTTGATTCATAATCACTTCTCTTAGTATATGAAATATACCAGGTTTATGATTTTTACGTCCATAATAGATTAGAATATCTTTTGCACCCATTGCAGCTAATTTGTGATTGAGATTTTGTTCCAAATAACTGAATGCAGCCACCTCTTTAATGGTGTCGATTATTTGCATTCGTAAATGTTGATCTCTAAACTGTGTTATGGATTTAATGCCAGCGAAAGCATCTTTGTTTAGTATTATAGTGTAATTTTCATCTAATAAGTCAGCAAGTGTATCTGGTGGCTTTCGATATAAGTTTCTGCGAAAGAGATCGTATAATAATGCTGTGTATACGGTACGTAGTATTAAACAATATAAAATCCAATTCATATAAAGGAAACGATCAATACACTTGTGCATCTGTCTAGATATTGGCACACCAAATACAATACCGACAAAGTTAAGTACGGGTGATGACAAGTTGTTGAAACGATTATACAAATATAGGCCCGTTGCACCGATTATTAGTGTGGAAAATGTGATGAACCAAACAACACGTTCGAATGGAAATGCCAGAATATCCATTGTGTTATACGTTCCTACATTCCGTACTACGCTGAGAATCTGCAAAACCTGATAATGTGCGAAAAGTGATGTTACCACTCGATTTCGTTCTATGTTTTCACGTAAATATCCCAGGGTCATATCTGCGTCGTGTGTTTTAAGCTAAATAACGAAAAGAATAGAAATATTTTAAGAATGCCATAAACTAGATTTCATATATACCCACTTTTTGCAGTGCAATTTTAATTAAATCGCCTATAGTAAGTTTATTTGCGATGCGCATCATATTCGAATCCATCAATTTAATAACTTCAATAGTGAAATTTAACTTTAGGGCAAGTTCTTTTATTAGCTGACCCTCGAATCCACCAATACTAACATTGCCATCTGGTGATGTAACTAATTTCATAAATGGTGGACTGTGCCAAGTAGCAATACGCAATGGACAACGATTAAAATTCGTTAATTTTCTAGGGAAAATCGTGGGCTTCAACATGCGTCCGTTAACAAACTTATTAATAATCGTTGGATGAACTTGTCTGCATTGTTGCGATCCAAATGGAAAGTATGTGTAGATGACTATTTCATCCTGATTGTTTTGCACCTGCACATTGCAGTTGAGCAAGTAATGTTGCCAGCAATAATTGAGTATATTTTGTATATCGTTCATCGGAAATCCATTACGCTGTTGAAGTAAAATATAGTAGTATTCATTGATATTATAGTTGGATGAATAATTGTGAGCGTTAGCATTTCTGAAAATGTGAGTTATTCATAATTTTGATGACCAAATATAAATATGATACGGCAAACTCACAAGAATGCTTGAAATGAATCCACCATATATAAATTATAGTATCGTCTTCCTTCAACATATTGTGGTTTACCATTGTATATCAGTACAAGTTGCATTATCATTAATTGGCTTGCATTCAGTATCAATTGATCCAGAATGAAATTGAAAAAGTTCAATGAGTATTCGTCGCAACATGATAATGTTATCACAAAAGATGTAGCTTGTTTTAGGAAGAATTCCTGGATGACAAATTGTAACGATTTAACAATTAATCCATTCGTATTGAGCGATTGATTCTGGTAATTCGTAGTAATCATTGTATTCGGTTTAAAATTGAACAATTTTTCCGAATTCATATTTTCCACACCGCGATACTACATAACAATTTACGTTATAAATATTTTTTTTCTTAGTTTTACTTTTTCTCTACTAGTAATGCGATATTAAAAATAATTAATATCTGTTCATGTCATATAACACTTGCTGATTAAATCTCATGAGACTTGGTTACATTGTCTGCACTGAAAATTGTAAATTTATTATACACAGGTACATATGTTATATGAACTATATGTGCGTATCTACGTACAGGGTGATAAAAAATAATTATATGCAACATTAAGTATGGTGAAAAATAACGGTAATTAGTTTTTCGCAATTATGGAACTTGCACTTGTATACTAGCACCCAGCAACTAGCATATTTTCATTTGTTGCTTTCTCGTGCGTTTAAATATTTTTTAAGGTGCCAGATTGTCTAAAAACAGACAAGACAGTTCAACGAGAATAACTCTGTACAAGCTTCATCGTTCACAAACTACAAAAGGTTCCGAAGGAAAACTGTGCAGTGCATTTGGAAGTCGTATTTCTGCCTCGAGAGACAGAGAGAGCTAGCCTTTGTCGATAAGAATCTATTTGATGTAGCTCAATTAAAATGACAGAAGCTGGTCAACGGAACTTCTCTGACCATATTTTCGTTAATAACTTTTATTATATACTCCAATCGATTATAGTTTATGATCTATTCAAGATGAGCGTGCTATAAACGCCTTAAAAGTTTATAGTCCATTAACTAAATGTTGAAACGACAATTCAAACGAATAATCGGTACTAAAGAATCTGCACTCAATAGATAAAAATTACACCAAGCGATTGAGGAGTGTTAAATGTTACACACTTTTATTTTGTATCATCCTGTATATATTTACATAGTGTGTATGGTCACTAAAAAAATTAATCAATGATAATATTCAAATAATTAAATTATGTAAATCTTACCTTACGAGTATGTTCGAAGCAATGTTGTAAAACTAAAAGGGAAGAGAACAATGTTTGAAGTATTGGGTTGTTGAAAAAGTTCATTAGGTTTTTTTTCTGAGATGTCCTATTCTAATTTCTGAGATTTTTGCGGCTTTGACTACTGATATTTTAACATTCAAATCAAACTAAGAATTGTTGGAATTGTAGAACGCAAATTAGAATTTTTGTAATATTTTGAACTTTTACTTTAAAACAAGACACAAGCTTAGAGAAAAATTTGTAACGTTCTCGACGACAATGCAATTACCGATCTTGTGGAGATGGAAGTCGACATTTTTACCCTATGATCTAAGCGAACCCGTGTGTTAAGCTAATTGCCTAAAAACTCGAAACAATTCGTTAATATAGCCGACGTTTTGCTTACACACGATTTGAAAATGCTGTCTAGAGCCCAGTAAATAAAATTTGTACCTCAATCACTTTTTTTTCAATATGGAATACATTTATAGAAGGCAGTGTTATAAAGTGTTCTGCATAAATTTTACTGCTCATAAATGAACAACACCTTTGAATTTGTGTGAAAAAAACGAAAGAACTTTCTTTAACGAAAATTAACCTATTAGCGCTCGATATTATTTTCATTGAGTTATTATTGTGCTTTCCGTAGGACTAATTGTATTCGAATATTACAACAAATTACAAACTGTCCTCATGTACACAGAAGAATTGTCATTTGTGTTGACCATGCGCATCATATCGGCGATACCACGCATTACTGTGCCTACACCATTTAATATAAATATTTTGAAACTAATTGCCGTGGCAAGTTGAGAGCGAGATTTAATTACATATCTATGTTATTACATAAAAAATTGTAATAAAATACTAGATCATCAGATAAAACCACTAGCTGCTGACATTCGACAGTGAAAATGACACATGAGCTGAAGATTTTAATCGTTTAATCGTTTAATTTTGTTAACGTTGATTGATGAGCTAACTTGTTCGTTGATTGAAAAAAGAAAATTTCAGTCGTTCTAGACCGCGTTATGGTGCGACTTGGTGTGTAAATCATATGAAATAGTATACTAGTAGTATGATTTTTACACATTGAAGTTTCAATCTAAATACATATATTAGAAACTATTGTCTGATATGAATTATTAAACAAGTTGGGATGGTTGAGCTATTTGAGCCAATTTCAATGGAGCCCGTCTCTTAGCTCAGAAATCTTTCAGCCTTTGCCCACAATATTAGTAAATTTGGATTCATTTATCGTAAATCTACAACCGTTACTTATGGGACCTCCCCTTACGAGGGAGGTCCCAGAACTGCCCAACCTAAGAAAGAAAACACAACAAATTTAGGAAAAATTGTTTTTATTTTTCGACATAATCTTCTTTTAGCTCTATACGCTTTTCCCAGCGATATTCTGGGGCTTCGATACCTTGTTTATAGTATGAACTGTCTAGCTCATTAAAATAGCTATCTACCGCAGACTCCATCTCTTCATTGGGAACAAATCTTCTATCAGCTAAAAACTGACGCCATAACCTTGCCTGCAGATGGAACTGCCTTCGCCTTCTTTGGACACGATTCTCCCCTTTCAGTCCACTGTTGTGACTGCTCCTTTGTCTAAGGTGTGAAGTGGTGGACCCATGTCTCATCCATGTTTACGAATCGACGCAAAAACTCTGCTTTATTACTGTGAAACATCGCCAAACACTCTATAGAAATATCTTCACGCCGTCGTTTTTATTCTATTGTAAGCAAACACGGCACCCATCTTGCACACAGCTTTTTCATCTCCAAATTTTCGGTAAATGTACGATGTATAGCACTTTTTGAAATGCCTGCTCACCTAGCCTGCTTCACCTAGCTCACGCACTTACGCTTCAGCCGAAGATCATCCAATAACATTTTGTGGATTTTCTTAACCGTTTCTGGCGTGGCCACCTCAATTGGTCGGCCACTACGACGTTCGTATTGACAGCTCGTACGACCTCGTTTAAACTATGCCACCCAATATTTTATGATCGTAACCGAAGGAGCAGACTCCCCCAGAGTAGAACTTAGTTCGGCTTTAATATTCGTTGAACTGAGACCTTTCAAATGAAAGTATTGAATTGCATAACAGTGGCAAATTCACTGAGGTTGTTAACTTTCAATGGCTCCAAAAAAGTATACTACACAACGTGGCGCCTTGAAACTTGAATCATATGTTTTATAAGGTCAGGTCGGGTAGTTCTGAGACCGCCCTCGTATGTTACATTAGGTTTGAACAGCTAAATTCTGACATTTTTGATAGTAGTGAAAGTAGTCAAAGATATAATAGAATACTTTTAATTATATTATTCCATAACACATATTATTTTCACCGTAATGATGTATTGATGAAGTTTGGAGATAGTAAACTACCCTCATTAGAATATATAATTGTATAAATAATGATATAAAATATTAGAAATTCTTAATTCAAGGAATACTTTCATAAGTAAATAAATATATTGATTTGTTTCTCTAGTCCATTCTCTACTAATTGAAAAAAAAATGTTATGTTTAAATAATCCAGTAATTAACTTTTGACACATTTATTTGACTTTGCTATATTGAAAGGGTAATTTATTAAATTAAATACATATACGATTGTTAAGAATTCTTAGGTATATATTGAATTACCATCCATCATCGAATATCTTTGTATTCTGCTTGTGTCGTGGAGGTGCCAAAGTGCTAATCAAAATGAATATCACTGTATTGTTTAATGACTATATCGGTAGATCTGGGAAACAAGACGATCATATGAATATGATGATTGCGAAATCAATTTCATATGTGATTTATAATTATTTCCTACAGTGGGCACCATCATTTGTACTTACCCTTTGTTGTCGCAACAGTCATGCATGTAATGTCTACAACGATGTGTTGAGTAGGCTTTTTCGTACATGGGGAATGCCTTTTGTACAAATTGTAGTTATACCAAAAGATGGAGGAATATATGTTCCTGGAAAGCGACATTATAATCTACTAATGGTCGATTCATTCAAATCATTTTTGTAAGTATGATTGCTATATTAGAGGATCTTTCGAATTACCACTATAATTTTGCAGGGAAATTGATGTCATATCATATACCGCTCAGTATAACTACAACGAGTTTTACCATATATTCCTTCAATGCAGTGATCAAATTGTTGTTGAAGAAACGCATAAAATTTTGGAATATTGTTGGTCTCATTATATAATCAATTGTAATGTTGCTGTTCAAACAAAGGAAGGAGAAGTTCTAGTGTATACGTACTTCCCCTTTACGGCAGAATATTGTGGAAAAATGGTGCCAAAGCTAGTTAATCAATTTAATGGTTCAGCACTGTTGGTAAACGATCTCTTTCCAAAAAAATTGAAAAACTTACACGGTTGCACTTTAAGAGTAGCAACTTGGGATATACCACCCTTCCTACATCTTAAAACCGATGAAAATGGTACAAGTCGTATAGCGGGCGGATTTGAAGGCCAATTATTAAGAGAACTTGCACAACGATTGAATTTTACGGTTCAGATTATAGTACCTCCGAATAATGAACAGCGAGGAATACGTATTGGTGGCACTTTTAATGGAGCTATGGGAATGGTAACCTACAGTGAAAGTATTTTCTATTATCTCAAATTCAATGAATGCATTCTTTAGTTGCTTAGTCGTACTGTGGATATTAGTATCGGCGGATTTCGCTACACATTGGAAAGAAGTAATGCTGCATCTTACACAATGAACTACTATCAAACGCCAGTATGCTTTGTTATGCTGAAATCTGCATTTAAACTTACATCGCTGGACGTTTTACGATATCCCTTTAAAACGGATACATGGTTTCTATTTCTGACCATGAGTTTAATAATTCTGATAATACTGTCTTTATTCTATTTGCCACCGTTTTCGAAGTATGGATTGAAGTATTCCTATTTGAATGTTTATCGTATGATGGTAGGATTGCCTGCTACTCAAATGCCCCTACGAAACGGTACACGATATTTGTGCGTCAATTGGATGTTCTTGACATTGATAATACGAACAATTTATCAAGCACTTCTTTTCCATTTGATACGTTCTCATGTTATTAATTATGTACCTAACACATTTGATGAGCTTTTAAAAAAAAATAATACCATTGTAATGAGCCGAACATTGTATGATACGTTGGAAACATCATTTACAGTTAAGAATGCGAAAAGTAAAGTTTTAGATAAAATATCTGAAACAGCCGCTGTAGAGTATATTGAAGAAGTGTCACGCAAAGATGTGGCAGCTACTTTGGCTTATGATTTACTTCGATATTATATTAAGGAGGAGAAAAAGTCGGGCATTTTAAAAATTCTACCCGAAAAACTTGTCAACCTTCAAACTACAATATATTTAAGCAAACATTCGTATCTAATAAGCCGATTTGATGAGGAGATTTTGTGGATGCGTGCTGTAGGCCTTATTGAGATGTGGGTGGAGAACGAACTAAATTTGGAATATGTAAACAGCGATCAAAACAATCACGATGAATGGTTCGATTTGAAGCAATTATATGTCATATTCGTAATTGCTTCTTGTGGTCTATGTTGTGCTGCTTTGGTTTTCATCTTAGAGGTGTTATCAAAATTTGTGTATAAATTCAAATCAAATAAAATTAATATTTATTGATTGGTGAACATCATATATTAAAAATCTGACTCTTTTTTTCAATAGAACTTGCGATCATGATGATCACAATGAGCACCATTAAAATCCATGAATGAACATTAAAACTTGATACAAATATATAAAAATATGCATAAACAAGTTCGATTTAAAGAAACTAATATTCAATTTTTTTACTCCACAAAAACAGATACGTTTAAAATTTACTTTAAATTCAGTCAATTATTAAAATCAAATTAATAAAATATTGAAAGACAAATAATCTAGGTGTTTCTATAAGTAAGTTTTTATAAAATTAGCTAGCAAGATGATGGAGCACCTTTGGTGGAAGTTACTTAACATAACCTCGTATTTCTGTACACAGTTTTTATATAATCAATCATTATATTCTAATCGTAACAATACACGAGTTGTCTAATTTTAAAACATTATATTTTCAAAATATACCTAGTCAAGTCATAAATATTGGTACACAGAAAAATCGACGACAAATGAAAACGAATTAATATTTTTCAAAATAATTTTTTTTCTTTTTATTTGGTTATTCAATGGCTACAAATTTTAGAACAACTTATTCGAAATGACTTCCATTTGCCTTCCAGCACGACCTGAGATGCACTTCATGCATGGGGAAATTGTCCACTGCACGGACAATGGCTCAATTCAAAGGCTCAATATTTGGGTGTCGAGTAGAGCAAGCCATGCCCTCTAATACGGACCACAACTTGTAATCCAACGGGTTAAGGTCTGGACTACCAGCTGGCTAATCATCCGTTGATATGAAGCCCGGAATGTTGTTTTTTAGCCATAGTTGAGTTGTTTTTGCCTTGTGACGCGGGTTGGTGGCACCTTTGAATTCTCGGGATGAGTTGGGATGCTTCTCTGGATGACCGAGCATACACATGATCGTTCTGTTTATTGAGCGATTCGTCTACGGTGAAGATTTTCTCGCCAGTAAACAGAATTTGTCTGTCGCTTATCTGTCCAGTGTGTCGCTTGTACGCGCTTAGTTCCAAATCTTCATGGACATGGATTTGTGCGAAATTTGCATTTCCTGCGGCAAGATTTTCTGTTTTCGTAGTGTTTTTCGGTCGATTCGTTTCCTCACGGCTTGTCCAGTATCCTCAAATAACTTCACAGCACGATTACCAAAATTGCGAGTGATTCTAAGCGATCGCAACGTCCGAAAGATATCGCCTTTTTCCATGTTGCATTTTAGTACGCCAACTACAACAATACGATTTTCGATAGCGCCACATTCCATGATTGTAAACAATTGATGCCAAACACTTTTTACGTGGCAATGAAACATAAATGTCAACTGCCAAATCAAAGTCAAGATGAAATGGATGCGCCCAATATTGCATTCGGAATAAATGCGTTTAGATGTGTACCAATATTTATGACTTGACTAGGTAATATAATTTTAGATATTTTTCGCTTCATAACTCTTCAATGTTTGTGTTAATGTATTATTTACATCTATGAAATTGTGATGTCTGATAAAATGTGCTGAAATTCTATATGATAGGAATGACCCTGATTGTTAATTAATGACTAACCCTCAAAGAGACTTAATGAGAGTTTAACGAAAAATGAACAAATATGCATTTCTATGCTTGAAAGATTGAAAAAGTAATCAAAATTATGAAATATACATGAGTTTGATGTGAAACCAAATTATTATAGTACTCTTCCTCAGCTTATTATGTTTTGTTTTTTTTTTATGAAATAATTTTTTCGTTAAATTAATATTAACAATATTTCAGTTAAAATATTGCGTGATCAGAATTTTGTGATTCCTTTGTCAAAGTTACTTAAGTACATTTCTTGTTGACTTGTCTGTAATAAAGAAACTTGGTTGTTTATCTTTTATTTCATATCAGACAGTCTGCAGTTTTGTGGATACTCGAATATCTAAGTAATTATAAGAGAAAGCTTATTTATTATATTGTACTTACTAATTACTACTAGACTTTGTAATTACTTTCATGCAAGATAATCGATATGATTGAATGAACTCAAATTTAATTTTAGTACAATATAAATTGTGAAGGTTAATGTTATGAAAATAAAATGAATACAACAGGGCTCTTCAATGATTATTTCGAAAGATCTGGAGAACAATATAAACAGAAAAATTTGATTGTAGCCCAGTTAATTGCATATGTGTTACAAAACTATTTCTTAAGGTGGGCTCCCTCGTTTGTGCTTACTCTTTGCTGTCATAGCAGTCACACATGCAATTTCTACAATGATATGCTGAGCAAACTTTTCCACATATGGGGGATGCCTTTCGTTCAGATTGTGGTTATTTCAAAATATGGTCGACGTCATATTCCTGGTAACCGACAATATAACTTATTACTCATCGATTCATTTAAATCATTTTTGTAAGTATAACATGTCAAATATACATAAATCTTGTCAGATGTTGAATAATTTTGGAATATATATCTTTGTAGAGACATCGATATTATATCATACACCGCTGAACATAATTTTAATGAGTTTTATTACATTTTCCTCCGAACACAAGACAGCAGCGTAAATGATGAAATACATAAGATTTTGCAGTATTGTTGGTCTAATTACATCATTAATTGTGATGTTGCTGTCCAAACGGATAATGGAAACGTGTTGATTTACACATATTATCCTTTTGCTGCAGAGCACTGTGGCAAAGTGGTGCCGGTACTAGCGAATCAGTACAATGGTTCTTCAACCATTGAAGTTGACAAACTCTTTCCGAAGAAATTGCAAAATCTCCATGGTTGCACTCTGAAAGCAGCATTATTTGATATACCTCCATACCTACATCTGAGAACCCATGATAATGGTACAAGCTATGTAGCGGGTGGATTTGAGGGTAAACTATTGCTAGAGCTTGCGCAACGATTGAATTTCAGTCTTCAGATTATTGTACCACCGAATAATGAACAGCGAGGTAGACGTATCGGCGACACTTTTAATGGAGCTTTAGGAATGGTAACACCCAATGAAGTAGTTCAACATATATAGACAGTAATACATAAATAATTTTTTAGTTAATTAATCGTGCTGCAGATCTGAGTTTGGGTGTATTTCGATATACGTTAGAGCGGAGTAATGTTGCATCTCATACAATGAGTTACTATCAGACTCCAGTATGTATTGTTGTATTAAAATCAGCATTTAAGCTTTCATCATTCGAAATTTTACTCTACCCTTATAAATCAGAAACATGGATTATCTTTCTAGTCATAATTATATTAATTTTGATAATATTGACATTTTTCTATATGCCAATATGTTCCAAATATGACTTCAAGTATTCTTATTTAAATATATTTCTTATGATGGTAGGATTGCCTGCTATACGAATGCCAACACATATTGGTACACGATATTTATGCATCAATTGGATGTTATTAATGTTGGTTATACGGACACTTTATCAAGCACTACTTTTTCATTTGATTCGTTCCCACCAAATTAATCATGTACCGACAACATTTAATGAACTTGTTGCAAACAACTATACTATTGCGTTAAGTCATAATTTCTACTATGTTTTACAGAGCACACATATAATTAAAAACATGAATAAGGTATTATTATATAATATATCAGAAACGGCCTCTGTTGATTATATCCGGGAAGTCTCTCGTAAAGATTTAACTGCCACCACTGCCTATGACTTACTCTTGTATTACATTAAGGAAAACAAAATAAGAGGCACTTTGAAAATATTACCCGAAAACATTGTCAGTCTACAAGCTACAATGTATTTAACAAAACATTCATTCCTGGTTGACCGATTCGATGAGGAGATCTTATGGATGCATGCCGTGGGAATAATAAACGCTTGGGTCGAAAATGAATTAAACTCAGACTATGCAAAAAGAAATAGATTCAATGAGGATGAGGTATATGATTTGAGACAATTGTATGCGGTAGTTGTTATTGGATTTTGTGGCCTATGCTGTGCTTTCGTTGTATTCATATTGGAGGTAGTATCCAAATATGGTAGGTACATATTCAAAATAAAATAGATTAAATAGTATTATATGTTAAAAGTACAAATGAATCGTAATGGCAACTGCATACAAATTTGCCGTGCCTACTTTGCTTTATTTCTAACGTAATTGATCATACGATAGTTGCATTGCTTATATTGTAACGTTTTTTAATTTTTTTGCTTATTCATAATAAAAAATCTCTACTGTTGGATTCGGAAGTCGCTGTTGTTTTCTATTTTTTTAAGAGCCTTCGGATTTGATTAAAAAAAACACATAAAGTTTAGAGAAATGTATGAAATCTTTATTTGATTCGATAGAACGATCTATATAAATCAATGTTTAAAGATGATTTCATGTAAATGTTGACAGCGGCTGCGCCTCAAATGGTTCATACGGTGGGTCCAATTTTGGCATACTCTCTCCAACATAACGGCCGGTATCTCACGAAAAAATTCTTCAATATTGGTGCATCAACCTTTGCGGGCGTGTCGCTATAGATATGAGCCTTAACATAGCCCCACAGAAAATAGTGTAAAAGCGTTAAAACGAACGATCTAGGCGGCCAATTGACCGGCCCCTAATGTGAAATAACCTGTTCATCGAACTCGCCTCTCAATTGGGCCATTGTTTCGCGTGCTGTGTGGTATGTGACACCGTTTTGTTGAAACCACATGTCAGCCAAGTCCAGCCCTTCCATTTTGGGCAAAAAAAAAATTTGTAATCATCGCACGGTAGCGCTCGCCATTCACAGCAACGTTCCTGCCTTCGTCGCATTTGAAAAAGTAGGGTCCAATAATGCCACCGGCCCATAATCCACACCAAACAGTGCATTTTTCGGGATGCATTGGCAGTTCTTGCACTATTTCTGGCTGCTCTTCACAACAAATACCACAATTTTTTTCATTAAACCAGAAATGAGCTTCATGGCTGAACACAATTTTACGATAAAAAAAAAAAGATTTGCCAGCGCATTCACCAAAAGTTAGACGTTGTGGTAGGTCGTGTGGCTTCAATCCTTGCACCAGCTGTATTTTAAAAGGTTTTACACCCACATCCTTCCGCAAAATTTTCCACGTAGTGAAGTAATAGAAGTCCAATTGCTGCGAACGGCACCGAATCAATAATTCACGGTCATCAACAACACTGGCGGATACAGCTGCGATATTTTCCTCTGTCTGCACTCTACGTATGCGTGTTGGTGGTTTAATGTCCAATAATGTAAATTTGGTGTGAAATTTAGTCACAAGATTCCGAATAGCCGCCTCAGAAAGTCGCCCAAACTGACCATAAAATGGAAGAAGTGCACGATGCACTTTCTTAACCGAGTATTAATTTTGATAAAAAAATTCAATAATCTGCAAGCGCTGTTCGTTTGTAAGTCGATTCGTAGTTAAATTATAGACCAAACTGAACATGTCTGACAGTATCATGTTACACGAAAACAGCTGAGCTTCCAAAAAAAGTGTTGCCAAAGAGGAAGCTGCTAAAAAATCACCCGGTATATAGTATAATATGATTGTGTGTTTTTTATTTTGAACTTTCATAGAAAGATGTAAAATATCTTTACGTTTGTCATTAAATAAATGCAATTAAAACTATTACTAAAGTCTTCAGAGTAAACACTTAAATGTCTATTCAAATACTATCGACACATTTAATTACTTTTAACTTTAATGTTTGAGTTTGTTATATATACATACTTCATATGTACTTAACTCTAAACAAAATTGTTCCCAAGTTTATTTTAGTGAATATTAAATTTTAGTTGGGATTATGTTAATAAGACGAATAGTGTTCAGAAAAATGAATACAACGGTACTTTTCAATACTTATCTCGAAAGATCAGGCGAACAACATTATCAGCGAAACTTGGTTGTAGCCAGATCGATTGCATTTGTTATACAACATCATTTCCTACAATGGGCTTCATCATTCGTACTAACTGTTTGTTGTCACAGCAGTCACGCATGTAATTTTTACAATGATATGCTGAGCAAATTTTTTCATACATGGGGGATGACTTCCGTTCAGATTGTGGTTGTCCCAAAACACGGAGGAATACATATTCCTGGAAAACGCTATTATAATTTGGTACTGATTGACTCATTTAAATCATTTTTGTGAGTAAAATTGAAATTTATCCTATTGAGTAGATGTTAATATTTTTATGATTACTTTAATATATCCTTGCAGAGACATCGATATCATATCGTACACTGCTCAATATAATGTAAATGAATTTTATCATATTTTTCTTCACGAAGCGCACGATAAACTTGCCAACGATGAAATGAAAAAAATTTTGGAATATTGTTGGTCTCATCAGATTATAAATTGCAATGTTGCTGTTCAAACAGATAAGAACGAAGTCTTGATTTATACATATTTTCCCTTTACAGTGGAACATTGTGGAAAAGTGGTGCCTGTACTGGTTAATCGGTTCAATGGTTCATCGTTGTTAGTGAACCAGCTGTTTCCGAGGAAACTGACAAACCTTCATGGATGCTCATTGAAAGTGGTATTATGGAATATAGAGCCATATGTGCATCTTGCTACTTTTGAGAATGGCACTCATCGTATTGTCGGTGGATTCGAGGGCAAGTTACTGGAAGAGCTTTCACAACGATTGAATTTTAGTGTTCATTTAATAGTACCACCTAATGATGAGAAGCGAGGAAGACGTACCGGGAATACATTTAACGGAGCAATGGGAATGGTAAGATTAAACTATGTGAAAATACTTTTCAGGTGTTCTGTAGTTAAATGTACATAATATTTCAGTTAATCAACCGCTCTGTGGATCTGAGTTTGGGTGCTTTCCGATACACATTCGAACGCAGTAATGTGTTATCTAACACCATCAGTTACTATCAAATTCCAATATGTCATGTCGTATTTAGATCGGCATATAAACTATCGTCACTTGAAATGTTACTTTATCCTTTCAAATCGGAAACATGGTTTCTGTTTCTTGCCATATTTATGCTAATTTTAATAATACTGAAATTTTTTTATTTGCCACAATTTTCTAAATATGATCTAAGGTATTCTTCTATGAATGTTTTTCTTATGGTGGTGGGATTGCCTGCCACTCAAATGCCATCACGGAGTTGTACACGTTACTTATGCATCAATTGGATGCTACTAACATTGATTTTACGGACAAGTTATCAAGCGCTTTTATTCCATTTAATTCGTGCTCATAAAGTCGATAATATACCCCAAACCATTGATGAGCTATCGACAAATAATTATACTATAGCAATTGATTCGGTCTTATACGATTCTTTGCAAACTTCAATTACGCTCAAAAGTATTAAAAAGGTAATTTTGGATGGTGTCTCACAAGTGCCTGCTATCGATTATATACAACATAAAACTCGTAAGAAATTCGCTGCTACTGCTGCCTATGATACAATTCTACATTATATTAAAGAAAATAGGATGCGAGGACTTTTGAAAATATTACCCATGCAAGTTGTTAGTCTTCAATCTACAATATACTTAACAAAACATTCGTTCCTAATTGGCCAATTCGATGAGGAACTTTTCTGGATGCGAGCAGTAGGTCTTATAAATGCTTGGGTGGAAAACGAATTGGATACAGATTACACAGAGAGTCATCATTTGGCTTCGGATGAAATGTTCGATTTAAGACAATTGTATGTTATATGGTATATTGGTTTTTGTGGTCTAAGTTGTGCAACATTTGTATTTATATTGGAACTATTGTCAGTGTATATGAAAAATATTACCATGAAATTTTAAATATACATAATATCATATATAGCATTTTCTTTGTATCACTAGGAATATATAAAGATTTGGGAAGCAGACTTCATGGTTTGTGCTTAGATCCATAGTCTGAATGATGTTTGTAACCACTTCAAGGAGGCTCTGGGGAAATAGAGATACTTTTCTTTGTTATTTTTGGGCAACGCCTCTTGAATAGTATATTTAAATATGTGTGTCTGTCCGTCTATGTCACCTGGCTATTCCTGCGATAACCAAAATAAATATTGAGATACGGATGGTATTGATAATGGGCATGATTGGGCAATTATCAAGCCTACAGGGAGAAATAGAAAAATTTTAAATTGTTAACCCCTATGAGCCTGAGCCTCTAACCTAGGAGAATTCTCGGTTAGGGATCCCCATAGCCACGTGCAAGCTTAAATTGGAGGTTATCACCACTAACGTCTTCCAGAAAAGATGGACGGATACACCCATCTGTAGGACGGCGAAATTGCTGTGGCCCCTACTCAGCAAGAAACGTTCATGAAAACTTGCCGATCTTAATAGGGTAGATATCTCGACCTATGTGGGAGTGGCCACTGGTCACTGCCTCATAGGTCCTCACGCTGTGAGATTAGGTCTGGGCAACCTCACTCATGACTTCTGCAGAAGCTGCAGAGATGAGGAGGAACTCGAGACGATCTCACATCTGCTATGCACCTGCCCCGCTTTATGCAAAAATCGAAAAAAATTTCTAGGACACTACCATTTGAGTGACCTAGCCCAACTATCCCAGATTGATATTGTCAATCTCCTAAAATTCATTCAACGTTCCGGTTGGTTCAGCGAGTAGCTAGGTGAAGGAAAAATCCGTGCGACGGTATCACAACGGGCCTAATTCTGGCCTATGTGCGCTCTCTCTCATCAGAGAGGGCGGCCGCTCTAACCTAACCTAACCTAACCCCTATAACTCACTTAATCTTTTACTTAGAGCAATAATATTTGGCAATCAGATTGACATGAGACTGTGAAATATGTTTGTAGGAAATAGGACCACTACTTAATGTAGTGGATGCCGTAGCTTAGTGGTTAGTATGTTAGCCTTCTGATCTGTAGTTCGTGGGTTCAATTCCGGGCTGAAGCATAACAAATTTAATATTGAAAAAACGATTTTTCTTGCGAACGGTACTCACCTGTTGGCAAGCAATTGACAATTCTTCCGGCAGTAACAATTTGCCATGGAAAAGTTTCTAAAAGAACTTTTGATGTGGCAAAAGTTCTGCAGCTAAAATAAGTATGACCCTTCTAATACCGTATAAAAATCTAACACGCACAACAGTAATGGAAGAGAAGCTCGTCCAAAGAGCCCTTCGGGGCTTTAAGTGCCACATACTTATTTATTTACTTTTATATTACTTAATGTAGTTCCCATACAAAGTGAAATATTAAACAATTTTAGCCGCCATAACTTACATACTCTTCCGTTTAAGGCAATCATATTTGACATGCAAATTACCATTATGGTGAGAAACAAATTTGAAGCATATTATATTATGCGAGCCACGCGTACTATTTAATGTAGCTGCAATACAAAGACAATAATTCTATACTTAAGCGTGAGATAGCCATATAATGAATATTAATACTGTCTACGCCAGAAAATTACGTCGCGCGCACTGTCTGGTGGATTTGGTGCCACCTTTATAGAAGGCGAGTTGCATCCCTGTCTTTAATCGATGTTCAGCAAGACATTCGGTTATTTGTTCTCTTTGTTTTGCTTCTTACTGATTTTTTTCCCGAACGAAACGAACGATATAACGATATAATATCCCTAAAAATGTCCAATCGTGGAACATATTCAATTCAGTTTAATAATAAATCAGTGCAATATTAAGAAAATTCAACAAGTGTTTGTATTGTTTAAATGTGGCTAAAAACAAAGCAGCAAACAACAAGTATAATAAAATGTCTGACCGTAAAGCAGTTATTAAAAATGCTATATGAACGAAGAAATGCAACAAGCTGCAGTAGATTGTGCGACACAAGCATTGGAAAAGTGCAATTTAGAAGTTAATCAAAAGTGTGCTATTGCGAATAGAACAGCAAGTAGCAGCAGCACCACCACCACCACATCAACCGTATCAATAACAACAACAACTAAAGCAGAACAAATGGAAGAAAATCAACAGCAACAGCGGCAACAACAGTAAGATTTGCCATCAATTATCTATATCAATAGTTTGCAACTGGTAAAGATGATGGCGAAAAATGACATTACCAGCAAACATCATTAACAGCAAAAACACCGGCAACTGCATCAACAAATACCATCTCACATGGCCTGGTAAAGTTGGCAGAAATTTCGGATCATAGTTTAGTCAAGTAGTTTTTTTTATTTTTGTTATTTCATTTTTAAAAAACGGTTAAACAAAAACAATTTTAATTCTTATAAAGCAAGAAGCAGTCGGTGATTGGAGAGAATATCAGAAATCACATCAGTACAACACAACTAAGGTATGAGCTCACCGGCATCTCTCTCACATACACAAATACATATTTACTAGTTTGATGAAATTAAAAAATGGGCGTATCTCACTTAATTTTAATATCTGCACCCACTGAATTATGTAGTTGTTTGTTGGTTATAAGCAAGCTTACATTTTATTTATGATTGCGGAGTGCAGGATATAATTGTGTCGGCACGGGTTGACTAAAAGGTAAATTTAAACTTGCTGTGGTATTTTATTGACAATGTACTGTCTGAAATTATAAGAATTGCATTCATTCTAAATAATATAGATCGTGTAAATGTGACAACTAGTAAAACGTATAGCGTTTTGAAACAAATATATGAAAATATTGGATTACTTGCCCAGCTTCTTTAAATATCCAATTTAATTGAACACGTTTTACCCTTGTTTACCGGATGAATGTATGTATTTTATATGCATTAGTATACACCAAATTTCGTGTTCTTATCACATTTTTTATGACCTCAAATATTTTTCTATTTCGAATTAAGCATTTTTTAAATTTGAGAGGTATTTTTTTATGTTTATGATAACAAAAGGGTTACAAAATCTTTAATATAAACATTTTTTTTTAATAAACTCCCATTCGGTATTTATTTAATTGAGGCCTTAAACAATGTGGGAAAGGTTGTTGCAGTATGTAATCAAAATATCATTTTTACAATATATACTTATACTTAATGTTACATTACATTCCTGCTACTTTTTGATTTATAAGCTATTTGCAGCTTTTTTCAGAACATAACTTGGAATTGGAAACATTTTAAAACAAGTCCTGCATTTTTGAAATTAATGTGTAATATTTAGTTGTAGCGAACGGTTGCTTAACATTATATTTTTCATACAAACATAAATACCGTACCAACTAACTTTGTTGTAATTATCGTATATTTTTAATATGCGAGTATATGTATGTACATAAATATATGTATAAGTTCCGAAAGAAAAACAGAAAACCACGTAAAGCAAACTAAAAGCTTTAGATTGTTCAAACAACTTCATAGCTATAGAATATTAATTTTCTGTTGATATATGTAGAATATTATGAACAAATTGTACAAGTAATGAACATCCAAGTATGCACTCATTACAGAGTTTTAGTATCAAAATACTATTGTGAAGGTGATAAGTGCTGAAAAAATGAATACAACATTACTCTTCAAATATTATTTTGAAAAATCTGGAGACCAGTATAATGAAATAAATTTGACTGTGGCTGCATCCATTGCATACATCATACGAAATTATTTCATCAATTGGGCGCCATCATTTGTTCTTACTCTTTGTTGTCATAATGGCCACACTTGCAATTTCTACAATGATGTGATGTATAAACTGGCTAATATCTGGGGTATGCCTTTGGTGCAGGTTGTGGTAATTCCGAAAAATGTACGACTTCATATACCGGGACAACGTTACTATAATTTAGTGCTGGTCGATTCATTCAAATCGTTTTTGTATGTTGCTATTGCTATTACCAGCATTTTATGACATTTTAGGATTACAATATTTTTCAGCAGAGATGCTGATATTATATCTTACACGGTTGATTACAACATCAATGAGTTTTATCACATAGTTCTTCAAACAAAAGACCATCTGATGGCAAACGAAATGCAAAACATTTTTGAATATTGCTGGTCTCATTACATTATCAATTGCAATGTACAGATTCAGACTGCTAGAGGTGATATTCAAATATATACATATTTTCCTTTTACCCCGCAGCATTGTGGTAAAGTTGTTTCAGTATTAGTTAATCAGTATGATGGTTTGTCATTTATTAACAATGAAATATTCCCGAAAAAGCTTCGTAATTTTCATGGTTGTTCTCTGAATGTAGCTACATGGCACGTACCACCATATTTGGTTTGAAAACGTTTGCAAATGGCACCAATCTCATAACTGGAGGATTTGAAGGATATTTATTGAAAGAACTAGCAAAAAAGTTAAATTTTACATTAAACATTATGATACCTCCAAACAATGAGCTGCGTGGTAGAATAGTTAATAATACTGCTACTGGAGCTGTGGGAATGGTAATTTTACTATTTATATATGTGGAGTATTTTATATAATTGCTCAATTAATCAATAACTAAGAACGTAATATATTTCTAGCTCATCAAACGGACTGCTGATTTAAGCTTGGGCTGTTTTCGTCATACTCTGGAGCGTATTCGTTTTATTTCGTCAACAATCAATTACTATCAAACACCAATTTTAGCTATTTTTTTTAAGCCTGCTTTCAGTTTCTCTTCTTTGGAAACTTTATCTTATCCTTTTCAATCGGAAACGTGGCTTTTATTCTTAAGCATAAGTGTAATCATTTTAATTATTCTAACACTCGTTAATTTACCACTGTTGTTGAAATACAATCTTCAGTATTCTTACCTAAATATTCATCTAATGATGTTCGGATTGCCCGCTAATCAAATGCCAATACACGTACACGTTTCATCTGTATTAATTGGATGCTATTAACATTGGTTATACGAACAATTTACCAGGCGCTTCTCTACCATATATTACGTACGAATGTTATTAGCCGCTTACCAAAAACTGTCGTTGAGCTAGTTGATAAAAATTTTACTCTTGTCCTTAGCCGTACTTTAAGTGATACTCTAAGTGATGTGGTCATTATAAGGAAGTTGAAACAATTAAAATTGAACACCATATGGGAGTTAGCAAGTTTTGAATATATCGAGAATGCTTCACGTAAAGATATGGTGGCATTCGGTGCACAAGATTTTCTTTTACATTATGCAAAGGAAGGGAAAAAATTTGGATTTTTTCATGCGCTTCTAGAACACATTATTATGGGGCATAATACAATGTATTTGGCTAAACATTCGTTTCTGATTAATCAATTCGATGAGGAGATCATGCATATGCGTGATGTAGGCCTTATGAATAGTTGGGTTAAAAGTGCTATTGATGAGAACTATTTAAATGGTAAAGATCAATATGAAAATAGGGAGTATGATCTGAATGAATTATATATGGTATTTGTGATTGGCATATGTGGCCTATGCTGTTCCCTGGTCGTGTTCTTATTGGAGCTTTTACTAAGTAGATATACATAAGTAATTGTTTCCTCGTCATAACTATTGAATAAATATAAATTATATTGCTTAATTTAATTTGTTACTAAATTTTATTTGCTGATGAAGGCATGTGCTTTTTGTTGTATAACATATTGGTAATTTCTTTTATATGATACTTAAATATCACATGGTTTTATAAAAATGTAAGTCTGTGTGTACAATGTTCATATTATTTTACATTATTTAAAAACTGGGTAATTTTTAATACCATTTTTGCTGTAATTATAAGTTATTTTTTATGATACGATTATACAATATGTACGTTATATTAGGGTGTATGAACATTTTTTCTATCATAATAGCATATAAAAGTTACCATTTTATGGATTAACAAACCTTACAAAATCTCTTCTTTTTGTGAAGAAGTTTTGAAGTGCCCCAGCTTAATCTAATATCGACTCAAGCATTAAAAAGAAAAATGTTTCTATCTACAACTTTAACCTATATGTCAAGTATAGTTATAATAAGATTACATAGTTATATTGTAAATATAACTCCATTAACTCATTACGTGGCCCGTTTGTTTCACACTAGTTCTTTACAAACGACAATATTAAACTTCGTGCTCAGTATGGTTGTTTTATGTTAAAATTGTTTAGTTCGTGGGTACATATTTTAGTGTTTAAAAGATTAGTGAAAAATTAAAAAATCATGTATATTCGTTTACATAATTCTCAAAATTCTAAAATATAACTGTTAAATATTTACGATTACTTATACACATAAGTAGTTATATCATATGTGAATATAAGTATTTTCAGTGGCAGCCAATCGGCAACTGACTCCCTAGAAGCAGAATGACCTGCTAACCCGTAACATTGGGTACTGCCGGAGTTGTAGGTGGATCTAAAATAAATAATTGATGTTTATTTGGAATTAACACACATGTAAGTAGTTTCATTAAACCCTAACTTTTCATAGATATGCGCAAATCATTGTAAAAAATGCCCTTACGACCAGGAGGGGACCTACCAATTTGCGCATCTTTTGCGCATTTTCAGGGTAAATAAACATAATAAAATGACATAAGTAACTACATAATTCAGTGGGTAAAACGTTCAATTTGTAAATTTGTAATGTTGGGCGCAATACGTCCAATTTCGCTACTTTCTACGGAAGCTTTGATTGGCCAATTCATCCAAAATAATTTTAATGTTGATTTAATTGTCAAATATGGTTGTCCTAAGTGAAAGACTCCCTAAGTTATAGCGGTTTAAAAATGAGAGTAATTCTGCGACTTTGTATGGGATCTATCTATCTCATCAATCAGGAATTCCACTTGCAACATGCAAGCTTCTTGTCACACAACATTACCTCACCATAGCCAACAGAAGGTGGAGGGATGAGAGCTCTTGTGCTACTACTAGGAAAGTCTGGGCAACGAGTTCACTGTTGTCAATGAGTAGGAAAACTATCAGTAACGTAGTTGCCGTACTCATGGGCCACTGGCTTGCGGGTAGGCATGTTGCAAGGCTTGGTTTATCGGCCAACGATTTTTGTCGCAGCTGCCAGGACGAGGAAGAGGAGGAAAGTGTTCACCACTTCCTCTGTAGATGCCCCGCCTTGGCACGCAGAAGTCACACTCTACTGGGGAGTGCCTTTTTTACAGGTACCGCTGGTCTTGCACCCATGGATGTCAGGGACATTGCTCCATTCATTAGGAAACCATAATGGTGCCGCTTAACAAAGGAACAGGATAGAAAGCATCACTGATGCATAAGTGCATAACCCAACCTAACCTATGGGATCTAAAATAAATAGTAGGCGTGTGGACGTTTTTAAATCGACTATTAAAGCGATGCTTCTCAAGAATAGACATATTATTTTATGGCTCCGGAGATTCCTTCAAGTGGCCACAAAAATCTGACCAAAATAAATCTAACATAAGTATATTAGATTGTATAAGTACATTATGATGATAAAATAATTGGAGCGATTAGAGGCTGGGAGAGCATTTTATAAATAAGTCAAATTTATAGGGGAGCCATCCTAAGGGATGAAGAGGGGGTAAGTATGTTATGGACAAATATCGGAAACAGAATTAATGGGGGCCGGTTCTACATTTTCCACAAGAGTGCTAAAGTTTCATCATTTGGGATGAAGTTTCATCATACGTGATGAAACTTTCGACCTACATAATAATTTTTTATTAAATTGAATATTTTTAACTTTTGAAAATTAGAATTCGCGTTCAACATTTTTCTCCCATACATTTTAGGCCACCTTAATGGTGCATACATACGCATATGGAACTCCCGAATGAATAAACATGAATAAACTAAAAGCTTTTATTTGTTCAAATACCGCTATATGATATCGTAGTTGTTTTTGTCCTTTTATAAAAATAGCTTAGAATTTCTAAGAATACACTCATTATAAGGTTAGTCTCAAAATACATTTGCATCGTGAAAGTAAGAAGTGCTCCAAAAAATGAATACGACATTACTCTTCAAATACTATTTTGAAAAATCTGGAGACCAGTATAATAAAATAAATTTAACTGTGGCTGCATCCATTGCATACATTATACGAAATTATTTCATGAAATGGGCGCCATCATTTGTTTTTACTCTTTGTTGTCATAATGGCCACACTTGCAATTTCTACAATGATATGCTGGAAAAACTGGTTCATATCTGGGGTATGCCTTTGGTGCAGGTTGTGGTAATTCCGAAAAATGTACGACTTCATATACCGGGGCGACGTTACTACAATTTAGTGCTGGTCGATTCATTTAAATCGTTTTTGTAAGTTGCTATTGCTATTACCAGCATTTTATGACATTTTAGGATTACAATATTTTTCAGCAGAGATGTTGATATTATATCTTACACGGCTGATTACAACATCAATGAATTCTATTACATAGTTCTTCAAACAAAAGACCATCTGATGGCAAACGAAATGCAAAACATTTTTGAATATTGCTGGTCTCATTACATTATCAATTGCAATGTACAGATTCAGACTGCTAGAGGTGATATTCAAATATATACATATTTTCCTTTTACCCCTCAGCATTGTGGTAAGGTTGTACCAGCATTAGTTAATCAGTATGATGGTTTGTCATTTATAAACAATGAAATATTCCCGAAAAAGCTTCGTAATTTTCACGGTTGTGCTCTGAATGTAGCTACATGGCACGCACCACCATATTTGTATTTGAAAACCTTTGAAAATGGCACCAGTCTCATAACTGGAGGTTTTGAAGGATATTTATTGAAGGAACTAGCGAAGAAGTTAAATTTTACATTAAACATTATTATACCTCCAAACAATGAGTTGCGTGGTAGAATAATTAATAATACTGCTACTGGAGCTGTGGGAATGGTAATATTTACATATGAGGAGTATATTATATAGTTGTTCAATTAATTATTAACAATAACTAAATATATAATATTTTTCTAGCTCATCAATCGCGCTGCTGACTTAAGCCTGGGCTCTTTTCGTTATACTCCGGAACGTAGTCGTTTAATTTCTTCAACATTCTTTTACCATCAAACACCAGTTTTAGTTATTTTGTTTAAGCCCGCTTTCAGTTTCTCATCTCTAGAAATCTTATTTTATCCTTTTGCAATTGAAACGTGGCTCTTATTTTTAAGCATAAGTGTAATCACTTTAATTACTATCACACTGGTTAATTTACCACTGTTGTTGAAATACAATCTTCAGTATTCATATTTAGATATCCTATTAATGATGCTCGGAATGCCCGCCAACCGAATGCCAATACGAAATGGTTCACGTTTTGTCTGCATTAATTGGATATTATTAACATTGATTATACGGACATGTTATCAGGCGCTCCTCTACCATATATTACGTGCTCACGTTGCTAACCGATTACCAAAAAATCTCGTTGAGTTAGTCGATAAAAAATATACTGTTGTTGTTAGCCGTCCTTTAAGTGATACTCTAACTGATGTAGCAATTTTAAAAGATTTGAATCAAATAATTCTCAACAGATTATGGGAGTCAGCAAGTTTTGAGTATATCGAGAATGTATCACGTAAAGATATGGTGGCGTTCGGTACAGAGGATTTTTTTTTACATTATGTAAAGGAAGAAAAACGATTTGGATTTTTTCAAACGATTGTGGAACATATCATTATTAGTCATACCACAATGTATTTGTCCAAACATTCGTTTCTGATTGATCAATTCGATGATGAGATCATGAATATGTGTGATGTAGGCCTTATGCATAGTTGGGTTAAAAGTGCTATTGATGACAACTATGTAAATGGTAAAGATCTGTATGGAGATAGGGTATATGGTCTGCATGAATTATATATGGTATTTGTGATTGACTTTTGTGGCCTATGCTGTTCCCTGGTCGTGTTCTTATTGGAGCTTTTACTAAGTAGATATACATAAGTAATTGTTTCCTCGTCATAACTATTGAATAAATATAAATTATATTGCTTAATTTAATTTGTTACTAAATTTTATTTGCTGATGAAGACATGCTTTTTGTTGTCTAACATATTGGTAATTGCTTTTATATGATACTTAAATATCACGTGGTTTTATAAAAATGTAAGTCTGTGTGTACAATGTTTATATTATTTTACATTATTTAAGAATTGGGTAATTTTTAATGCAATTTTTGCATTTTGAAATTAATATGTAGTAGCGAGCGGTTGTGTAATATACAATTTTCACAGATACACATCAACGTACCAAAAAACTATGCTGTAATTATAAGATATTTTTAATGATTCGATTATACAATATGTACCTTATATTAGGGTGTATGAACACTTTTTCTAGCATAATAGCACGGAAAAGTTACCAATTTATGGATTAACAAACCTTACAAAATATCTTCTTTTTGTGATGAAGTTTTGAAGTGCCGTAGCCTAATCTACTTTTTAATAATTGAAATTTTATATCTCCCAGAGTAGGACCGAAGGCTCGAAAGCTCGACGTCAGTAAGCTGCGATCACCAGAGACAGCAGATGCATTTGCCACTCGACTATCGGATCTGCTTATGCGGAACACTCCCCCACTTGATGATACATGCGTACGGTGCACACATATATCATGACTACTGCTGCCGAGGAGGTAATAGGTTACTACCTGCCTCTGAGGAATGAGTGGTATGATCAGGAGTGTCGCGACGCTACCGCAGAGAAAGTCGCCGCCTACACAAAAACCCTGCGTGCAGGCGCAACGCGAGCTGTTAAGGAGCGGTACAGAGAGAAAAGGAGTGCAGAGAGACGTCTTTTCAGGCGCAAGAAGAGGGAGTTGGAAAGACGCGAGTGTGAGGAGATAGAGATGTGTACCGACAAGAATGAGACTCGAAAATTCTTCGAAAAGATCAAGCGCCTGAGTGTCGGTTTAAATCCCGGAGCCTCTTCATGTCGTGATGGAAATGGGAATCTGGTTACGGATGCCCAGAGTGTACTGAGCCTATGGAGGGAACACTTCTCCACGTTACTGAATGGCGATGCTACGAACAATTCCGCCAGTGGAGGAGATTGCCCGATAACCCCGATTACAGATGATGGTGTTGATGTTCTACCACCCGACTATGACGAGGTTGAAACGGTCACATTAAGGCTGAAGAACAACAAAGCTGCAGGTGCTGATGGCCTGCCTACCGAGTTGTTTAAGACCGGAGGCGATGAGCTGTCCGCCTGCATGCACCAGCTCATAAGCAGAATATGGTCGGATGAAAGCATGCCTGATGATTGGAGGCTCAGTGTTCTCTGTTCTGTACATAAAAAAGGAGACCCCACAATTTGCGCCAACTACCGTGGAATAAGTCTCCTGAGCATCGCGTACAAGGTTCTATCGAGCGTACTGTGTGAAAGATTGAAACCCATGCCCCACAACCTGATTGGACCTTATCAGTGTGGCTTCAGACCTGGTAAATCTACCATCGACCAAATTTTCACATTGCGCCAAATCCTGGAGAAAACCCAAGAAAACCAGATCGACATACACCACCTATTTGTTGATTATAAAGCCGCTTTCGACAGTCCGGTAAGGGATTACCTCTACGCAACAATGTCTGAGTTCGGTATTCCTGCAAAGCTCATTCGACTTTGTAGAATGACACTGCATAACTACCGTTGTGCAGTGAAAATTGTGAACCGCACCGCACCGTTTAATACCGTTTAATACCGAACGGGGTTTCAGACAAGGTGATTCGTTATCGTGCGACTTCTTCAATCTTATTATGGAGAAAATAATACGAGCTGCTGATCTACGATATAATGGCACTATCTTCAACAAAAGTGTCATGCACGATATTGACATAATCGGCATGAACACGCGAGCAGTCAGTGCAGCATTCTTGGGGTTAGAAAGAGAGTGACGTCGGATGGGTCTTACGGTGAACGAGGGCAAGACGAAGTATCTAGTGTCAACAAACAAAGAGTGCCGGCGTCATGGACAGCACGTCACTGTTGACAACTACGCTTTTGAAGTAATAAGGGGCTTTGTCTATCTTGGAGCCAGCATTAACAGCAGTAATGACGTCAGCCTGGAGGTATTGCGAAGGATCACTCTTGCAAACAGGTGCTACTTTGGGCTAAGTAAGCAATTGAGAAGTCGAGCCCTCTCTCGAAGAACGAAAACTACACCATACAAGTCTCTCATCATGCCTGTCCTAACATATGGCGCTGAAGCTTGGACAATTTCCACCTTGGATGAGCGAATGCTTGGAGTTTTCGAGAGAAAAGTCCTACGCAAGATCTTTGGACCTATTTGCGTTGGTGGCGAGTACGAATAAGGTACAACCATGAGCTGTACGAGCTATATGCCGTTTAGATGGTGTAGAGATAGAACTTCAAAAAGTAGTAAAATTGTGGAAAACCCACATTGAGGAAATAAAACAGAATGCTATCAAAACTTTCATGACGTATAGAACTATTGCGGGTAAAAGTTGGGGTTGTACACCAACAATTCGGCGATGGATATATACAGCAATTGTCAGGCCAATGATAACCTACTGGGCATTGGTCTGTGAAAAGTGCACGAAGCAGCAGACAGTAATTAACACTCTTAGCAAGATACAAAGACTTGTATGTGTATGTATCACGGGAGCTATGCCAACATGTCCAACGGAATCTCTTGGATCTTACTCTGTCATATCGACATTTTGAGGGTAGCTGGGAACAACATCAGCACAGGTAGTTATCATAACCGAAGGAAGATAGAACTTCTCGCTGAGCAACTTCCTGAAATCTCGATGCCAAGGGACTCGATACTGCTTTAAGAAACATTTTAAAACTGAGTTTAGTAACAAAAACCAATATAAAGGTATATCAGAAACACACAAGGTAAACCAGTACATGGTAACATGGTTCACCGATGGCTCCCTCACCGAAGATGGAGCCGGGGCAGGTATATTCGGACCAGGGAAAAGATACTCTGAACCATTAAGTAAGAACAAGCGGAAGTGTACGCGATAGATAGATGTGCGCACTTTAATCTCGAACGCAATTACCGGAACCGTAGAATAGCAATACTGAGTGACAGCCAGGCAGCTATCAAAGCACTCAAATCTCACCAAGTTACATCAAAACTGGTGATGGAGTGCATTGAAAAACTGAACATCCTGCGCCAACTCAATCAGGTGTGGATTCTATAGGTTCCGGGGAATGTAGAGATCAATGGTAAAGAAATGGCAGATAGGCTTGCCAGGAAAGGAACATCAACTCCATTTGTAGGGCTCGAACCATTTTGTGGATTAGGATCGGGTAACATCTCCCGTATCATCTGGGAAGAAGAGGATAGACAAAGCGGCTTATACTGGGAAAACTTACCGGGGCTAATACACTCCAAACTAGCGCTAGGGACATACAACATAAAACGCTACGAGGACTGTATCAATCTAACGAGGAACAATTTGCGAATTATTACGGGATTATTAACAGGGCACTGTAGATTGAATTATCACTTAACAACCCTGCGAATTTTTTCTGATGCTCTCTGCAGGTTCTGCAGAGAAGAGGACGAGACCGGACAACATGCGATAGGAACTTGCTCTGCACTGATGCACAAGAGAAGGAAATACCTGAGAGATTTCATCATACCCGAGGATGAACTTAGATTCTGTGAAGTAGAACCAACATTAAAATTCATAGAGGGAACTGGGCTAAGAGACACACTCTAGCTCCGCGAAGGGGGTACAATAGATACGATGCAACATCCCACCAACGATAATAATATTAATAATTGACAAATATGGTTGTCCTAAGTGAAAGACTACCTAAGTTATAGCGGTTTAAAATTGAAAGTAATTTTGCGACTTTCTATGGCATCTTAAATAAATAGTAGCCGTGTGGACGTCTTTAAATCGACTATTAAAGTAATGTTGCTCAAGAATAGACACATTATTTTATGGCTCTGGAGATTCCTTCAAGTGGCCACAAAAAACTGACCAAAATGAATCTAACATAAGTATATTAGATTGTATAAGTACATTATGATGATAAAAGAATTGGAGGTTTCCCTTCACGATTAGAGGCTTGGAGAGCATTTTATAAATATGTTAATTTTATAGGGGAGCCATCATAAGGGATGGAGTATGTTTTGGACAAATATTGGAAACAGACTTAATGGGGGCCGGATCTATATTTTCCACAAGATTTTCACATTTTATCGAGTGCTAAAGTTTCATCATTTGGGATGAAACTTTCGACCTACATAATAAGTTTTTATTAAATTGAATATTTTTAACTTTTGAAAATTAGAATTCGCTTTTAGCATTTTTCTCCCATACATTTTTAGGCCACCTTAATGGTGCATACATACGCATACATAACTCCCGAAAGAAAAATATAAGCCCACATGAATAAACTATTTTGGAAGCTTTTATTTGTTCAAATAACTTCACCTTTTGTAAAAATAGCTTAGAATTTCTGAGAATACACTCATTACAAGGTTAGTCTCAAAATACATTTGCATCGTGAAAGTAAGAACTGCTCCAAAAAATGAATACGACATTACTCTTCAAATACTATTTTGAAAAATCTGGAGACCAGTATAATCAAATAAATTTAACTGTGGCTGCATCCATTGCATTCATCATACAAAATTACTTCATGAAATGGGCGCCATCATTTGTTCTTACTCTTTGTTGTCATAATGGCCACACTTGCAATTTCTACAATGATATGCTGGATAAACTGGTTCATATCTGGGGTATGCCTTTGGTGCAGGTGGTGGTAATTCCGAAACTTACAAGAGTTCATATACCAGGGCGACGTTACTACAATTTAGTGCTGGTCGATTCATTCAAATCGTTTTTGTAAGTTGCTATTGCTATTACCAGCATTTTATGACATTTTAGGATTACAATATTTTTCAGCAGAGATGTTGATATTATATCTTACACGGCTGATTACAACATCAATGAATTCTATTACATAGTTCTTCAAACAAAAGACCATCTGATGGCAACCCAAATGCAAAATATTTTTGAATATTGCTGGTCTCATTACATTATTAATTGCAATGTAGAGGTTCAGACTGCGAGAGGTGATATTCAAATATATACATATTTTCCTTTTACCCCTCATCATTGTGGTAAGGTTGTACTAGCATTAGTTAATCAGTATGATGGTTTGTCATTTATTAACAATGAAATATTCCCGAAAAAGCTTCGTAATTTTCACGGTTGTGCTCTGAATGTAGCTACATGGCACGCACCACCATATTTGTATTTGAAAACGTTTGAAAATGGCAGCAGTCTCATAACTGGAGGATTTAAAGGATATTTACTGAAGGAACTGGCAAAAAAGTTAAATTTTACATTAAACATTGTGATACCTCCAAATAATGAGCTGCGTGGTCGAATAATTAATAATACTGCTACTGGAGCCGTGGGAATGGTAATTTTACTCATATGTATTTTATATAGTTGTTCAATTAATTATTAACAATAACTAAATATATAATATTTTTCTAGCTCATCAATCGTACTGCTGGATGTACGTACTGCCTAGGATGTTTTCGTCATACTCTGGAGCGTAGTCGTTTAATTTCTTCAACATTCCTTTACCATCAAACACCAGTTTTAGGTATTTTGTTTAAGCCCGCTTTCAGTTTCTCATCTCTGGAAATTTTGTCTTATCCTTTTGCAATTGAAACGTGGCTCTTATTTTTAAGCATAAGTGTAATCACTTTAATTACTATCACACTCGTTAATTTACCACTGTTGTTGAAATACAATCTTCAGTATTCATATTTAGATATTCTATTAATGATGCTCGGAATGCCCGCCAACCAAATGCCAATGCGAAATGGTACACGTTTTGTTTGCATTAATTGGATGTTCTTAACGTCGGTTATACGAACATGTTATCAGGCGCTTCTCTACCATATATTACGTGCTCACGTTGGTAATCGATTACCAAAAAATCTCGTTGAGTTAGTCGATAAGAAATACACTGTTGTTGTTAGCCGTCCTTTAAGTGATACTCTAACTGATGTAGCAATTTTAAAAGATTTGAAGCAAATAACACTGAACAAATTATGGGAGTCAGCAAGTTTTGAGTATATCGAGAATGTATCACGTAAAGGTATGGTGGCGCTCGGTACAGAGGATTTTCTTTTACATTATGCAAAGGAAGAAAAACGATTTGGATTTTTTCAAACGATTATAGAACATATCATTATTAGTCATACCACAATGTATTTGGCTAAACATTCCTTTCTGATTGATCAATTCGATGAGGAGATCATGTATATGCATGATGTAGGCCTTATGAATAATTGGGTTAAAAGTGCTATTGATGACAACTATGTAAATGGTAAAGATCTGTATGGAGATAGTGTATATGGTCTGCATGAATTGTATATGGTATTTGTGATTGGTTTTTGTGGCCTATGCTGTTCCCTGGTCGTGTTCTTATTGGAGCTTTTACTAAGTAGATATACATAGTAAGTAATTGTTTCCTCGTCATAACTTTTGAATAAATATAAATTATATTATTTAATTTGTTACTAAATTTTATTTGCTGTTGAAGAGGTATGCTTTTTGCTGTCTAACGTACTGATAATTTATTTTATAAGTTTCTTAAATATCACATATTTTTATACAAATGTAACTCTGTGTGTACAATATACATACATATTATTTTACTTGTAATTTTTAATGCAATTTTCGCATTATTAAAATTAATATGTAGTAGCGAGCGGTTGCCAAATATACAATAGTTCACACAAACACAATAAGATTATATGCACCTCCCCAATAGGTTGCGCCTTCTGCGTGCCAAGGCGGGGCAGTTTCCTCCTCTTCCTCATCTTGACAGCTACTATAAAAATCGTTGACAGGTAAACCAAGCCTGGTAGCATGCCTACTACACTACTGATAGTTTTCCTACTCATTGACAACAGTGAACGGGTTCCTCTATTGTAAAGAGTTGGCCAGATTTTCCTAGTAGTAAGACAAGAGCTCTCATCCCACCATCTTCTGTTGGCTATAGTGGGGAAATGTTGTGTGACAATAAGCTTGCATGCATCAAACGGAATTCCTGCTTGATGAGATCTCTGGCAACCTAGTGCCCGATCTCCCCAATTCATCAGCCTCAAACAGCTAATACACTCACATCAATTGGATTGGGTTCACCAAAGAATGTGATGCGCAAGTCATAGCCTCTCGCATAGCATTCTACTCCTACTTTCAGCCTCCTAGAAACACCAACGGACTTGGTGTGGGCGTAACCCGGCCAATGCGAAACTATATGAACGATATTGTATCTCGTGAAAGCGAGGAAGCAGTATGTAGTAGTATTATGGATCGTAGCAGATGGGAGAGAGGGCACTATATTGCCGAAATATAGTGTAATGACCAGACAGGTCCTTCCGGGCGAGATTAGCTGTCTACCCGGATGAAAACTATTAGCTCACAGAACAACAAAAGAGACAATTTGGATCCAGAGAAATACACTCGACGATCGACCAAGTCCACAAAATAGGAAAATTAATGCCGGCGTTCCGCAAGGCAGCATACTTGGACCATTCTTACATCTGTTATATACTTCCAACCCAGAACCAGCAAAATAACTACATTTGCAGGTGACACGTGCATCCTTTGTGTTGGCAAAAACGAAATTGAATCAACAGCAAAATTATAAGCATGGGTTGACGAGATAATATCGTGGACCAGAAAATGGAATATTAAACTGAGCGAAACAAAATCTATTCATGTATATTTATGATTAAAAAAATTGCATACAAACCGGTTACAATTGATGAAATTGTCGTAACATATGCGAGCAACGCCAAATACCTGAGTATCACATTAGATACCAAGCACAAATGGTAGGAGCATATAAAAATTAAATCTTCTGAACTTAATATTAGGTTTCAAAAACTTTAATGGCTCATCGGCAGAAGAAGTAAACTGTCTATCGAAAACAAAATACTCATATATAACCAAATACTGAAGCCAGTATGGACCTATGGAATCCAACTGTGGGGATGCAAGGCAATATTCCACGTTGATGTCATTTAGCGCTTCCAAAATAAACGCTTCTATCGCTAACTGGGTCAAGCAAATGTGCAGATGTGCGGGTATGTGGATGTGCGAGTGTGCTTGGTGTCAGGCATATTCGCGCATCTGTCAGAATATGCAGGGTCAGAATATGCGCAATACAGCCATAGCCTTATATACGGCGCTAGCCTCTATCTGACCAAGACCGCTAGTGCGTGACTCTGTCACATCCTGCTTGAGATGACCCTGCTAATTAACAGAACACTAAGGATCTAGACCTGGGAGTCGACAAAATCTTTCCCCCAATCCAGGGTGTTATGCGTTTCCGTGCCCACTGGATAGTTTGCAGCCGGGGGACTACTGGCTGTATTTTAAAGGAGTCTCTCTAATACCTGTCCACCTCAGGGAGCAACTGTGGAATCTCTGGAGTATAGGGCTCTGCTTCGGACGACCTACAAGTCCCTCCTAAATGATTAGACCGCGAAGCCTGATACGTCAGGTAAGCGGTCGGGTAATAAATTAAATTATGTGGCAGCGAAGCCAATTGCCGCCTCCTTTATAGCCATAATCTCGGCTTGAAAAACGCTGCAGAAGTCGGGAAAACGGAACTTAAGCTTAACGCGTAAGGAATCAGAAAAGACGCAACCTCCTACCCTTCCCTCTAATTTGAAGTTGTCTGTGTACAATTGTACCGATTGAACTCCAGTTGACAATACCCCTACTCCATTCTTCCCTTGAGGTTATATGGGTTAGGGATCTATTGTCAAAGCATGGTATGGGAATAGTATAGTCGATGACATCAGGAATTGTAGTGCAATCCTCCAGGATCTTTATCCTAGCCCGTATCCTAGCGTATGTTTAGCCTAATTGCTGATATAAGCGCTCTCTTCTTGCCAAATAGATCCACAGCGAGTAGATGCAGTAGCGAGTAGAGTGGTTTTGACGGGGTGGTTCTTAGAGCGCCTGTTGTCAACACCGCGGACGTCCTTTGAATCTTGTCTATTAGACGCCTGTGTACCTCCTTATTTAATGATTCCCACCAAGGGAAGAAAAATATTCAAATATTTCATGCACAAGTACAAGGGCACATTGCAATTTCAATGCAGGAATGCATGCAGAAACTAGCACGAGGATAATATCACGAACAGCATGGCGATAGATCGACCTCTTCAATGCCTTCATATAGGAAGAGATGTACAAAGGTCTACAAGCTTGACAATAGCAGTCAAAGTGATCAAGTTCAGCGAGTGTGGTTCGAAATTCCTCATGGTAATAGGAACCTCTACTTTTAGAGTAGTGATCTGCCAGAGCTTTCTGTGGGTATTTCCAAAGAATACAATTTGTCGCTTCATGAGTACTTTTCCTTCTGCCGTAGACAGAATGATTTGCTAAGAGTATACAAATTTAAGAGCTGGTCGTAGACCAGATTTACGGGAAAGAATTACCTTTCTTTGAGATTTTAGATTTGCGGGCTTGTCACAACATGTAACGCTGTCGACAATTTTTCAACTCAGCTAGATTTCGAGTGTTTCGGGTTCATGATAGTTCAATCGTCATGCGTTTCATGAATATGCAGCAAACAATGTGGAACTACAATAACATATGGGATTATTCATATGGTACATAATATTAGTGTGCCTTCAGAGGGTTATATATTGCTCAAGTCACAATTCTCATATCACATTTTACGTGACAACAATTTCGGGAGGCCAGTTTTAGGCGGGATCGGATTTATTGGCATTCGAGTACAAATTTATTTGTTGATTGAACTACTTTTCTCTGAGGAGTGATAATTTGAATTCACCATTCTATTGATGTAGTAGTTGTAGTCATCATGGACAGGAGTTGTATTCTTCTTGTATACTATCTGTAAAGTCGATCCTTTGCATCTGGAGGGAGGGGGAACATTCCGCTCAGCCGAGAATGATGTTGCTTCCCACAAAGCCGGCGTGAAAACTCGCTAAGGCACTTTGCAAGGGTATGCGATGTTGCCAAGCAGTTCAAGCAAATCTTGTGCTGACCCACAAAGAGTATTCTCTCTTCAATCGTAAGTTTGGAGAACTCTGTGCATTGTCGTAGGGAGTGCATGCCTTCGTTTTCGAGACAGCAGTGTTTAATGAACTACCGTTCTGAGTCGTTGTAAGATAGTTATCGTAAGTTGTAGGGTGTTCTCGGTCATTATTTTGTGTAATGAGCGTACCGCATCGATCATGAGGAGACGAACGTGGAGGTTTTTCGAAAGTGATTTTATTGTGGAACGATGCAAACGTACGAAGATATGTCGAATACTCTGGATGGAGAGTTGACATAGTGGGAGCTGCAATTAAAACTGTATTGCATTTTTTCTTTGCAACAGCCTGCAGCTAAGTGGAAGATAACTGGCGAGATGATTCCACTGATGTCGTGGTTGCAGTTGTTGTGGTTACTGATTGGTAATTAGTATTGGGAGTATTTTGCCTTTTCCTACATGAAACGTTCGTTATATACGTTTATTTTTTTCGAACTCACTTTAGACCTGGAGGACGGCAGGGGTGGATCGAATCGATTGGGTTGCCGATTCGGTGGTTGGCTGAATAGCCGAGAACCACTTCGAATATCTGTGATTAATTTAAAAGTCGATAGTTGACTGAATACCCGAGTACCACTTCGAATATCTGTGGCTAATTCAAGAGTCTGATACCGTTCGGTAAGAAACGCATCAAAATCATACCATTTTGGAATTACTCGCTTGTTTTTTAAAGATTGCCTCCAAAGTTAGAAGGTGGTATACGGGAGATTTGTAACACAAATACACCAAAATAGCATCCCAGTGACTTGTGTCAATTTGTAAGAGCTTCAAATGTGTAATCGGTTTCTTGCAAGAGGGATTTCAACTATATATTTACAAGTATGCGTTTGTTGTCATACCGCTCTTCTAAATTGTGCCACGCTATCGAGAATTCATCATTAGTCAACGGTTTTGACTTAATATAATACTGTGTGCCTCGCCACGGATTTTCTTTAACAAGTGGTACAATTTATCTACGGGACTTAAACGGGGATTGTTTCTATAAGGCCGTGCGCAAATCTCGAAGGCTTAACCCGAAAATCGCGTAAAAGTAATTTTACAGAGCAGTGTGCGCGTATCTCTTTCTGGCGTAGACAGTCCATTTAAAGGAAAAACAATTTTTTTTTCGTATATTCACAAAAATGAATATTGTTTATAGCTAACGCTCATAGAAGGCGTGGTTCAAGGTCAAGGTTCAAATTTCAACTCAATAAGGTCACAATTTTTTCTTACAATATGGATATCAAAGGAAGGGTCTTTTTAATATCTTTTTATTAATATCTAATATTTATATCCCATTTTAAACATTTTAAAAGTTATGATGAAAACAAACAATTTGAAAATATTTTTTTCCAAAATCGATTTTCTTTCGAAAATAATCACTATTAACCTATAAAAAATTTAGAATCATAATCAAGGGCATACAATTAACTTTTCAATGGTTTTATCCCCCATACATTTTTAGGTCATCTTAATGGTACATACATACGCACACATAACTCACGAAAGAAAAATATAAACTCACATGAATAAACTAAAAGCTTTTAATAGTTCAAATAACTTCTCCGCTATATGATATTATATTTGCTTTTGTGGAAGTAATGATTTTCTAAGAATGCACTCATTACAGAGTTAGTCTCATAATACATTTGTATCGTGAAAGTGAGAAGTGTTGCAAGAAATGAATACAACATTACTCTTCAAATATTATTTTGAAAAATCTGGAGACCAGTATAATGAAATAAATTTGACTATGGCTGCATCCATTGCATATATCATACAAAATTATTTCATGAAATGGGCGCCATCATTTGTTCTTACTCTTTGTTGTCGTAATGGCCACACTTGCAATTTCTACAATGATATGCTGGATAAGCTAGCTAATATCTGGGGTATGCCATTGGTGCAGGTTGTGGTAATTCCGAAAAATGTACGACTTCATATACCAGGACAACGATACTACAATTTAGTGCTGGTCGATTCATTCAAATCGTTTTCGTAAGTTGCTATTGCTATTACCAGCATTTTATGACATTTTAGGATTAAAATGTTTTTTAGCAGAGATGTTGATATTATATCTTACACGGCTGATTACAACATCAATGAGTTCTATCACATAGTTCTTCAAACAAAAGACCATCTGATGGCAACCGAAATGCAAAATATTTTTGAATATTGCTGGTCTCATTACATTATCAATTGCAATGTAGAGGTTCAGACTGCGAGAGGTGATATTCAAATATATACATATTTTCCTTTTACTGCTCAGCATTGTGGTAAAGTTGTTTCAGTATTAGTTAATCAGTATGATGGTTTGTCATTTATGAACAATGAAATATTCCCGAAAAAGCTTAAAAATTTTCACGGTTGTTCTCTGAATGTAGCCACATGGCACACACCACCATATTTGGAATTGAAAACCTTTGAAAATGGCACCAGTCTCATAACTGGAGGATTTGAAGGATATTTATTGCAGGAACTAGCGAAAAAGTTAAATTTTACATTAAACGTTATGATACCTCCAAACAATGAGCTGCGTGGTAGAATAACTAATAATACTGCTACTGGAGCTGTGGGAATGGTAATTTTACTATTTACATATGAAGAGTATTTCATATAGTTGTTCAATTAATTATAATAATAATAACTAAGGACATAATATTTTTCTAGCTCATCAATCGGACTGCTGATTTAAGCTTGGGCTGTTTTCGTCATACTCCGGAGCGTAGCCGCTTAATTTCTTCAACATTCAATTACCATCAAACACCAATTTTAATTATTTTTTTTAAGCCTGCTTTCAGTTTCTCATCTCTGGAAATTTTATCTTATCCTTTTGCAATTGAAACATGGCTTTTATTTTTAAGCATAAGTGTAATCACTTTAATTACTATCACACTCCTTAATTTACCACTGTTGTTGAAATACAATCTTCAGTATTCATATTTAGATATTCTATTAATGATGCTCGGAATGCCCGCCAACCAAACGCCAATGCGAAATTGTACACGTTTTGTCTGCATTAATTGGATGTTCTTAACATTGGTTATACGAACATGCTATCAGGCGCTTCTCTACCATATATTACGCGCTCATGTTGCTAACCGATTACCCAAAAATGTCGTTGAGTTAGTCGATAAAAAATATACTTTTGTTCTTAGCAGTGCTTTTAGTGATACTCTAAATGGTGTAGCAATTTTAAAAGATTTGAAGCAAGTAACACTGAACACATGGGAGTTAAGTTTTGAGTATATCGTGAATGGATCAAGTAAAGATATGGTGGCGCTCGGTACAGAGGATTTCCTTTTACATTATGCAAAGGAAGGAAAACGATTTGGATTTTTTCAAACGCTTCTAGAACATATCATTATTAGCCATATCACAATATATTTGACTAAACATTCATTTTTGATCAATCAATTTGATGAGGAGATCATGAATATGCGTGATGCAGGACTCATAAATAGTTGGGTTGAAAGTGTTAGAGATGAGAACTATTTAAATGGTAAAGATCTGTATGGAGATAGGGCATATGGTCTGTATGAATTGTATATGGTATTTGTTATTGGCTTTTGTGGCCTATGCTGTGCACTAGTCGTTTTTTCATTAGAGCTTTTACTTATCTAATACATAAGTAATTGTCCCATCGTCATAATTATTGAATAAATATAAATTATATTATTTAATTTGATACTAAATTTTATTTCCTGCTGAAGAGTTTTGCTTTTTGTTTTCTAACGTATTGGTAATTTATTTTATAAGATATGATACTTAAATATCATATGTTTTTATACCAATGTAACTCTGTGTGTAGTCGCGAGTGGTTGCCTAATATACAATTGTTTACACAAACACAATAAAATTATATGTACCTTGCATTAGGGTGTATGCATAATAGCTTGCAATTTTATGAGTTAACAAACCTTGCAAAGTATCATCTTTTCGTGATGACATTTTGATGTTTTGACTCTAAGCTTGTCATCATTTCTTCTAAAGAAATTGTAATATTGATGGGTACATACATTCGACAAAATATCGACTCAAACATTTTAACATTTTAATAATGAGTGTGAGTACGCAATTAAAAAACAATTGTTTCTAACTACAACTTCAACCTATACAAGTATGTCAATTATATTTTTTCATAGGCGTAGCATTACGTAAGTTATGATGGTTCAATATTTTTATCGACTCTTTATGGAAGCTATATTCACAATATATGGGTGGCGTAGCTCAGTGGAGAATGTGCTGGCCTTGTGATCTGTAGGTTGTGGGTTCAATCCTTAGCTGAAGCATAACAAAATTAATATCGAAAAAATATTTGTTTCGAACGGTACCCATCTGTAGACAAGCAATTGGCAATTCATCCGGCAGTAAAAATTTACCATGGAAAAGCTGTTAAAAGAACTCCGTGATAAAGCTCAGAAAAGTGATATCGCAAGAGTTCTGCCACTCGGAACTGGCTAAAATAAATAGGTCCCTTCTAATACTGTCCAAAATTTAACACGCATAACAGTAATGGAAGAGAAACTCGGTCAAAGAGCCCTTCGCGGCTTATAAATGCCACATATTTATTTTTTTATTTATTCACAATATAGATCCTTAAACTCATTACGAAAATATTAAACTTCGCGCTAAATAAGGTTATCTTAAGTTAAAATTGTTTAGTTTGCCAGTACATATTTTAGTGTTTAAAAAATTAGTGGAATAATTGCCTCATTGTGAAGCATGAAACTATTTACAATGTCTTGTGGTACAGCGTTGTGGTGATGAGGTAGAACTGAAATAAGTAATTTTTTATGTTTATTTTGAATTGACACAAATATAAGGAGTTTGTTTAAACGGAAGTTTCCTGTAGATACATCGAAACCGGTGAAAAAACGCTCTTACAGTCGACCAGAACCGCCCAATTTATACTCATCTTTAGCGCAATTTTAGGGTATAAACATTTAAAACAACATAATTTAGTGGGTAAAACACTTAAGTGTAAATGTGTAATACTGGGTGCGATATGTCCAATTTCGCTACTTTATATGCAAGCTAAATTAAGTAGTAGATGTGGCTTGGCCTATTAATGAAAAATAATTCCAATATTGATTTACTCACCAAATATGGTTGTCCTAAGTGAAAGATTACCTAAGTTATAGCAGTTTTAAATTGAAAGTACTTCTGCGACTTACTATGGGATCTAAAATAAATAGTAGGCGTGGGGATGTCTTCAAATCGACTATTAAAGCAACGCTGCTCAAGAGTAGACATATTTTTCTATAGCTTTGGAGATTCCTTCAAGCGGCCACAAAAACCCACTAAAATAAACCTAACAGAAAATGAGGGATATAGATACGGCATAAGTATATTTGGGTGTACAGGGTCATTTTTTAGCAACTTTATTTTTGGCAACACTGTTTATGACAGCTCAGCTGTTTTCGTGTAACATCTTACTGTCAAACCTGTTCAGTTTGACCCACAAATGAACAATGCTTGCAGAATTTTGAATTTTATTATCAAAATTCGCACTAATTTTACATTATTGGACATTAAACCACCAATACGCATACGAAGAGTGCGGACAGAGGAAAATATCGCAGCTGTATCCGCCAGTGTTGTTGATGACCGTGAATTATCGATTCGGTGCCGTTCGCAGCAATTGGACTTCTGTTACTTCACTACGTGGAAAATTTTGCGGAAGGATGTAGGTGTAAAACCTTTTAAAATACAGCTGGTGCAAGAATTGAAGCCACACGACCTACCACAACGGTTAACTTTTGGTGAATGGGCGCTGGCAAAGTTGGATGAAGACCAACTTTTTTATCGGAAAATTGTGTTCAGCGACTAAGCTCATTTCTGGTGAATGGATACGTGAACAATCAAAATTGACATATTTTGTGTAAAGAGCAGCCAGAAGCATTGCAAGAACTGTCAATCCATCCCGAAACATGGACTTTTTGGTGTGGATTATGGGCCGGTGGCATAATTGGACCGTATTTTTTAAATGACGACGAAGGCAGGAACGTTATTATGAATGGCGAGTGCTACCGTGCGATGATTACAAACTTTTTTTTTCCCTAAAATGGAAGATCTAGACTTGGCTGAAATGTGGTTTCAACAAGACGGTGCCACATGCCACACAGCACGCGAAACAATTACCCAATTGAGAGGCGAATTCGGTGAACAGTCTATTTCACGTTTGGGGCCGGTTAATTGGCCGCCTAGACAGTGCGATCTAACGCCGCACTGGAAGCCAATATTGAAGAATTTATTCGTGAGATACCGGCCGATATGTTGAAGCGAGTATGCCAAAATTGGACCATTTGAGGCGCAACCGCGGTCAACATTTGAAATCATCTTTACACATTGAATTATATAGATCGTTTATCGACTCAAATAAAGATTTCATAAATTTCTCTAAATTTTATGTGTTTTTTATATATAAGTACATTATGATTATAAATTAATTGGAGGTTAGTCATATGTTTTACCCTTTCGCGATTAGAGGCTGAAGAGAATTTTATAAATATGTCAATTTTATAGGGAAGCCGCCCTAAGGGATGGAGGTGGGGGTAAGTATGTTTTGGACAAATATCGGAAATTTAGAATTAAAGGCGGCCGGTTCCACATTTTCCACGAGTTTTTCACATTTTATCGAGTGCTAAAGTTTCATCAGTGGGATGAAACTTTATACCTACATAATAATTTTTTATTAAATTGAATGTTGTAATTTTTGAAAATTAGAATTAGCGTTCAACATTTTTTCCCATACAGTTTAGGCCACCTTAATGATGCATACATACGCATATATAACTTCCGAAAGAAAAATATAAACCCATATGGATAAACTAAAAGCTTTTTTAATTGTTCAAATAACTTCACCCTCAATTTAGATTTGTTTTTGATACGAGTATTTTCTTAAAATAGTTTAATATGGAAAAATATACATGTAATGAATTTCTAAGAATGCACTCATTACAGATTTAGTCTCAAAATACATTTTTATCGTGAAAGTGAGAAGTGCTGTAAAAAATGAATACAACATTGCTTTTCAAATATTATTTTGAAAATTCTGGGGTTCAGTATAATGATATAAATTTGACTTTAGCTGCATCCATTGCATTCATCATACAAAATTATTTCATGAAATGGGCGCCATCATTTGTTCTTACTCTTTGTTGTCGTAATGGCCACACTTGCAATTTCTACAATGATATGCTGGATAAACTGGTTCATATCTGGGGTATGCCTTTGGTGCAGGTTGTGGTAATTCCGAAACATACAAGAGTTTATATACCGGGGCGGCGTTATTACAATTTAGTGCTGGTCGATTCATTCAAATCGTTTTTGTAAGTTGCTATTGTTTACCAGTATTTTATGACATTTTAGGGTTACAATATTTTTCAGCAGAAATGTTGATATTATATCTTACACGGCTGATTACAACATCAATGAGTTCTATCACATAGTTCTTCAAACAAAAGATCATCTGATGGCAACCGAAATGCAAAATATTTTTGAATATTGCTGGTCTCATTACATTATCAATTGCAATGTAGAGGTTCAGACTGCCAGGGGTGATATTCAAATATATACATATTTTCCTTTTACTGCTCAGCATTGTGGTAAAGTTGTTTCAGTATTAGTTAATCAGTATGATGGTTTGTCATTTATGAACAATGAAATATTCCCGAAAAAGCTTCGTAATTTTCATGGTTGTTCTCTGAATATAGCCACATGGCACGTACCACCATATGTGTATTTGAAAACGTTTGAAAATGGCACCAGTTTCATAACTGGAGGATTTGAAGGATATTTATTGCAGGAACTAGCAAAAAAGTTAAATTTTACATTAAACGTTATGATTCCTCCAAACAATGAGCTGCGTGGTAGAATAATTAATAATACTGCTACTGGAGCTTTGGGAATGGTAATTTTACTCATATGTATTTTATATAGTTGTTCAATTAATTATTAACAATAACTAAATATATAATATTTTTCTAGCTCATCAATCGGACTGCTGATTTAAGCCTGGGCTGCTTTCGTCATACTCTGGAACGTAATCGTTTAACTTCCTCAACATTCAATTTTCATCAATCACCAGTTTTAGTTATTTTTTTTAAGCCCGCTTTCAGATTCTCACCTTTGGAAATTTTATCTTATCCTTTTGCAATTGAAACGTGGCTTTTATTTTTAAGCATAAGTGTAATCGCTTTAATCATTATCACACTCGTTAATTTACCACTGTTGTTGAAATACAATCTTCAGTATTCTTATTTAGATATTCTATTAATGATGTTTGGAATGCCGGCTAACCAAATGCCAATACGAAATGGTACACGTTTTGTCTGCATCAATTGGATGTTATTAACATTGGTTATACGAACATGTTATCAGGCGCTTCTCTACCATATATTACGTGCTCATGTTGCTAACCGCATACCAAAAAATATCGTTGAGTTAGTCGATAAAAAATTAACTTTTGTTTTTAATCGTCTTTTAGGCGATACTCTATCTGATGTAGCATTTTTAAAAGATTTGAAGCAAATAACACTGAACTCAATATGGGAGTCATCAAGTTTTGAGTATATCGTGAATGTGTCACGTAAAGATGTGTTGGCGCTCGGTACAGAGGATTTTCTATTACATTATGCAAAGGAAGGAAAACGATTTGGATTTTTTCAAACGCTTCTAGAACATATTATTGTTAGTCATACCACAATATATTTGGCTAAACATTCATATTTGATTAATCAATTTGATGAGGAGATCATGAATATGCTTGATGTAGGGCTCATAGATAGTTGGGTTGACAGTATTGTAGATGACAGCTATGTAAATGGTAAAGATCTGTATGGAGATAGGGTATATGGTCTGCATGAATTGTATATGGTATTTGTGATTGGATTATGTGGTCTATGCTGTGCACTGGTCGTCTTTTTATTGGAACTTTTACTAAATAAATATATAATTGTTCTTCGTCAATTTCATATCCATAGGTTTCTACATAATTATTGAATAAATATAAATTTCGCAATTCAATTTGTTACTACATTTTATATATTGATGAAGAGATAGACCCTTTAACGAATATTTGTTGTCAAACGTAAGAGTACTTATATAATATTTATTATACTATTTATATACACATGTAACACACATAGACATACTATGTTACATTATTTAGATTGCATCATATGACAAATAAAACAAAGTTATCACCTTTCGTGACCTATTCTATTTAGATTAAATATCGACAATTTCAGTAATACAGTGCATATAATGGTTCATTGCACCCTACATTCTGCAGTATCGAACGTATGAAAAGGTTTTGATTTATTCTTGCGAACAAAATTGATTTTTACTTACTACACTGATCTTAGTTATCGTTTTGACACAGTGTTGTATTTGTGATATTAAGGGGCACAACTAGTTTGACCGCCTGAAAAAAGGTGATTTTTGTGAATTGTTTAAAAAAAAAAGTATTGCTCGAATGTTTTAAAATTATGCAGATATATTTATGCATAAATAATGAATACAAAGTAATTTTTTCAAATGAAAATTTTCGATTTTCAGCAAGTTATCCACCATCTCCTGAGTCTTCAAAAAAAAAAGCTTTCCCACTGCTGCAGTGATTGTAGCCTTCGCAGTGCCTGAAATCAAAAAAACCAAAAATTTTATTAAACTAGGTTATATTTCCTATACGATGGCCCTCGACTGTAAAAAAAAATGAAATGCAACAAAATGGCTTTTTTTTGAAAAAAAAATTAAAATCTTGCTAAAAAATCTAATGGTTTCTGGCCTGGCATAATTATATTTTTCATCCAATCATAAAACTGGAGGGTCATTGTATGGAAAAACAAATACAAAATAAGCTAAAAAAGACCCAAGCCGATCCGATGATTTGTTATCGAGTTACAGCTGCAGCAAATGTGAAAAATTTAGTTTTGAGAAAAACGCGTTTAAAGGTAAAAATACTGATTTCATTGTTCATTGCAGCTGCTCTATAGAAGGCTGTAATTCAGAAACTATTTGAGATTTTCACTTGAGATGTTATATTTAAATGTATAAATTATCAAAAAATGCAAAAACAAAAAAAAAAACGAAATTTTCAAAATTTCAAACTAGTTGTGCTCCTTAAAACAATACAGTACGAATGTAAGTATCAACAAATTTCAGAAGATTCGTATATACAATTTTTTATATTATTGCTTTTTATAGGGTGTTCATTGCCAAGATTAAATGGAATAAACCTATAAAAATACCTTGTTTATTTGTTCATTCAATTAGTAGTTCAAATACATTTCGTAATGAAAATGGAGTTGTCTCTTTGTAAAATTTGTCACATTTTAATATGTATTCTTTTAGTTAGTGCTAATTACAATGCACTGAAAACGGAGCATTACTTGTCATCGGATATTTTAGATATATCAACAGCAATATGTAAAATGTTAATACCGACATTCGTTGAAGAGAAACATTTACGTGTCTTTAACTTTTACACCAAGGTGATGCGACATGAACATCAGATCTTCTTTGCCGATATCATCGATGAGACGCTACGTCAGATAAATGCCTCCATTGGTGTTCGAGTAGGTATGGAAATACAACTGGATGGTGATAAGTATCGTCATTATGGCGTACTCTTGGTAGATTCGGAACAATCATTAAGGTATTTGTCGTAAACGAACTACATACTACGTAAATCATGTTGAAGAGCATTTGCATTTTCTCAGATATTTGTATAAAATATTCGCAACATATCATCTACATATTAGCGGCTATTACATTATACTATTGCATACATTCAATTCGTATTATTATAATGAGCTAAATGACGTATTTGAACTCAATTGGATAACTGGAGTGATTAATGCGAATGTACTCGTTTATACATTTCCCAATACAATTTTACTCTTCAGTGCTCAGCCATATCATAATCATTATTGTGAAAGCACTGCACCGATACTACAAAATAAATTTATCAATTTCCGATGGCAACATGAGCAATTTTTTCCGGATAAATTGGATAATTTACATGGTTGCCCATTATTGTGTGTGACATGGCAGTTGTTGCCATATTTTGCACTGAGGCAAATAGATAATGAAAGCAGAGTAGAATTCATTGGTATTGAAGGCAAATTGTTAGAATATTTATCAATGAAAATGAATTTCACACTAACTTTTCGATGGATGAGTGATGATGAGGTACTTCAGACATTGGATGATGAAGGTGTAATTTTCGATACGGTAAGCGAATTACAGAATCTCATTCGATGCGATCCATGCGAATGTGACGATTCATTTTTATAGTTTTTTGCAAGGGGTGCTGATTTCGTAATGGGCGCATTACATTATAAACCAACGCAAGAAGCTGACTTCTATGTAGCGACCGTCGCATATTATATGAGTAACTTTTACTTCATCATCAACTCGAAGTTGGAACCATATCATTCTTTTATGAAGTTACTTTTCCCATTTGTTATGGAGATATGGTGGATGCTGTTTGCATTCTTCTTGTGTGGCATTCTAGTATCGATGGTGACAAATTATTGCAATCAGTCAATTAGGAAATTCATTATTGGCGCCAACAACACAACGCCCATCTACAATATGTTTGTTGTGAGTTTGGGTGGCACAGTGTCTACGGAGCCCAGGCGAAATTTCGCGCGTTTCTTATTACTGCTCTGGCTCCTATCAACAATGATACTGCGTTGTGCCTACCAAGCCTTTCTGTATCATTTCATTCGGACTGACATTAGAGTACCACCACCAAATACGATTGAAGAATTATTAGAGCAAAACTATCAAATATATATGACAAGTTTCGTATTCGACTTACTCGATGATTTACCGAATATACGCGATCGAACCAACTTTCTAAACGGGTCCACTATAGATAACTTTAATATGCTTCGACAAAGTGATGGGGGTAAGCGTGCCATACTTACGCCTTACGAGTTCTTAGGATATTCAAAACGTAGCAATAGAGGAAAGAATGAATTTCATGTTGTTCACGAAAAACTGTTCATACAACAATTGAGTCTGTACATGCGCCGCAATTCAATAATACTTCCACGTTTCAATGAGCATATTTCATACTACATTAATGTGGGACTAATGAGTAAATGGGAGCAAGTCTATGTGGATGTGAGAATGCGAAGTACACGACGCGGCGGTGCTGCTGGCGACGAAACTCAACCACAAGTAATGAATGTGAAGCAAATACATGGTGCACTACGTCTACTATTTATTGGTTATGTGGTGAGTTTATTCATATTCATCTGTGAGCTGATCAGTCTATGGTTTATTCGATGTTTGAGACGATTTCGAATATTCAATAACTGAACATTGGCACATGTATGTGCATGAATTCAACACATGCATCCTTTCAAAATATTTCATATTTTCGTACATGCACATACAAAACACACACAAGAAATGTACATTAAGCCGCCTTAATAAACAAGGTTGCTGTATATACCAACTAAAAATGAATTTTAGAATATTTTATGATGATTCCCAAATATATATTGCATTAAATATCCTAAGAGTTTGAATTTTTTTTTTCTTAATTTCCATATAGACGGGAGGTATACAAAATTTCCTATAACCTACGAGCATCCCACTCTAAGGAATATTGTCTTTTGAGTCCTACAGATGTTATAGAATATAAATATCAGCTTCTATTCAATGGCTTTAAGAGATTTCAATTATTTTACAATTCATTATAAGTGATTTAATAATTCTTCAAACAAACCTTACTTTTTAGGTGGTTTCTGCAAACGCAAAAACCTTTTTTATTTTATAAGCGTCTTAATGTAGATTTTATATTTCATATGCATTTATTTATTCACATATACAAACAATTTGAAAGTGATAATTTAAACGCTTTTAGTTAATGCCGAATAATGATTATATGACTACGAATGGATTATGATATTATAACATGACCAAGCATTAATTTAATTTTAAATACAAAGTAAGTAAGCAGTAATTTTGTAATACTAATGGCTTCATTGATTTTTAAAATATAATAGATTTTACGACGTTAATAAGCAATATACAATATGAGGTATACATAAATATATCGTTGGCACTAAACGTCGCTACTTACGTAATATTTAATTTGATGCCTCCATTTAGGTGATTTTGTTAGAAGTAAGCTTTTCAACAAACAAAAAGCAATTTCATCATGCAATTTATATTATCATGCAAAGAAACAATTTTATACATAAATTAATTAATTTAAGTTTATACCTTTCGACGACCAAAAAAATATTATCTGAAAGCAGCAAAATACAAATTTTTCGAAAGTATCACTGAGCCCTATCAATTTTCCTTGCGCAACAATTTTCGGAACAAAAAGTTACTTTATACCCTTCATCCCTTAGGGGAGCTCGTTTATCAAATTTACATTTTTTGTAAAACTGACTCCGGCAGCTCTCAGGGTTCTCCTACAGAGATTTAATATATCAACGCCCCCAATCCTTTCTACTCTACAAAATTTTTCGTAAGTATATTTACCCTCTGTCTTTATCCCTCAGGAGCTCCCTTACAAAATTCATATTTTGATATTAGTGTGGCTCTCACCGCTGATAGGGCAGCCAAATAGAAATTAAATATATCAGAAACCTATCAATTTTTACTTACCAAAATTCTTTTTAGTCATACCTAACCCCTGTAGAGGGGTTCTTCTATAAGATTTGCTATCACCCCTCCCAGGGAGCCATACAATGACTAAATATATTATCAGCCCCCAGCTCACTGAATTCTTTCCTGTACTTACTTGCTCTCATTCTTTAACACTGCGGGGGCTCTAAGACAAACAACACAAAATCGACTATAACCTCATAGAAGCCCGGCTGCCGCTGTTTAATTTTTAGCATTTCTTTCTGCCACTTTTTCAATTTACGTCCCACAGTGTTTTGTTAAACGACCCAAATAGGATACAACTCTCAACCGATATTTATGAGATTTAATGAGATTTTGGTTGTTCTTTATAAAAATATAAAAGATTTATTTGTTGCATTTTTTCTTATTTTTTGTTTTATTTTTCGAAAAATTGTAAGTAACCAATTAGTTATTATGGAATTTAAAAATATGTTTTAAAAAATATGTTTTTATTTACATCTATTATTATGGAATTTATCTGATGATAAACCGTCATACATTAATATAAAATTTCGGCAGCAGTGGTCCTATTAGAGTTCTTCATTTTTAAGAAGAACCTACAGTCAAACCACATAATGCTGTTTGAAAATCCAGCTCAAGCAGACACCTAGTTGGATTTTTGTAAGTTCTTTGAAAAAAAAAAACTATCTTTCAGAATGGCCAGTTAATTTGTCGCTGAAAAAACTTACTCTACAAACCGCAATACAAAAATATTACCACAGCTATCGACATGCGATATATGTAATACGAATAATATTGGTGTATCCATAATAAATAGTATAAGGTATAGTAAAAGAAAATTTTTCCAATAGATGACTTTAGTATAATAATGTATAAGTGCGATCGGGTTACGTAAGATGGCGTTAGAAAGATAGAATTTCTTACTAAATAAACTTTTCAGACAGTTTTGTGATTGCTTGACTCAGTATTGTTTGAGCAAGCGTCAAAAATGGACACCAGTAAAGAGAAAATACGCAATATTTTACAGTTTTTCTTCGATAAAGGCGAAAACGCAAGCCAGACGGCTGAAAATGGGAATAGTGTTTATGGTCCTGATACTGTAACAGCCAATAAATATCGATAAAAGAATGGAAATCGTCGAGTCTGACCGTCATGCAAGTACTGTTTCTATTACCCAGCAGCTAAACATTGCACAAAAAACCGTTTGGAACAATTTAAATAAGGCTGGATACAAAAAGAAGTTCAATGTATGGGTGCCACATGAGTTAACGCAAAAAACCCTCATGACCGAATTTCTATCTGCGAATCGCTGCTGAATCGGAACAAAATCGATCCATTTTTGAAGCAGATGGTTACTGGTGATGAAAAATGAGTCACTTACGACAACGTCAAGTGAAAACGGTAGTGGTCGAATCGAGGTGAGCCGGCGTAAACGGTGGCCAAGCCAGGATTGACGGTCAGGAAGGTTTTACTATGTGTTTGGTGGGATTGGCAGGGAATCATCTACTATGAGTTGCTCTTCTACGGCCAAGCTCTTAATTCGGACCTGTACTGTCAACAATTGGACCGTCTGAAGTAAGCAATCGCCCTGAAGCGGCCAGCTTTGGCCAATTGGAGAGGAATTGTGTTCCATCAGGACAACGCCAGGCCACATAAATCGATAGTGACTCACCAGAAGCTCCGGGAGCTTGGTTGGGAGGTTCTTATGCATCTTGATTACTACCTGTTCCTGTCTATGGCGAATGATTTTGCTGGTGAAAAATTCGCCTCAAGAGAAGTTTGTGAAATGGACTGTCTCAGTTTTTTGCCAATAGGAACGAGGGTTTCTATGAGAGTGGCATTATGAAATTACTTTCAAAATGGCAATAAGTTATCGCACAAAACGGTGCTTATTTAACCTAAATCGGATCATTCTAACTAAATAAAACCTGCAATTTAATGCAAAAATAATGGAATACTTTTTACTAGACCTTATATAAGCATTTATTGAAAGTAAGTATGTAGTACTTAGTAGTCTATTTTAAAATGTTTCCTTTTTGTATCTTAATTGCAATACCATCTCATTTAATGAGGTAATATTTATGGCAATTAATTTTAAATTGTTTTTAATATAAATATAAGCAATTCAACTACTTAGTCACATTATATTTTAACGTTATAGCAGAAAAGCGTTCTTTATTCAATTCATATATTCTGTATTTAATAATCAAAAAATGTCCTAAATTCTAAATATTAACAAAATCCAACCACATCTTTAGTGATTGCCATTTCGACGACAAAAGCTCCAATGCGAATACCAAAATACATAACAACATCAAAACACCATAGACTGTAAATAATCCAAGTAATAGATATAGTGATATATCTGCTGGCTGATGCTCATTTCGTATGAATTTTGTGTGTTTGTCCAGATAGTAGTCTTCGAATTTACGCACAATACCAGCAGACATTATACGTAAGAGTAATTCATTTATGCGATGTATCAAATATGAATGCTTACGCATATAAATCGTAATTGGTGCAGTCATTAGAGTTTCCGACAAAGTATTAATATGTTGATTATATTTAAGCAATTGTTGATTATAAATTTTGATTATTGGTTCAGGTGCAGTCATTGCAATTTTTACATTCGACGATTGCAAACGTTTCAATAATTTTTCCATAGTATTTTCTTCGGTGTCGATAAATTCTATATTCGCCATATTGATTTCAGTGAGTACCTTGTATAGGGATGGTGCCGTAAAGAGGGTGAAATTTTGACGTGTTACTTCATCTAGTGTGCTCAGCGTCGAGCGTGAGCGACCATCTTGAAGTATTATATAAAGTTCACCAATGTAGGCTGTACGTATAACTAATGCATATAGCAGCCACATGACAAATAAGTAACGCGCAAAATTACTACGCGGCAATCTGGAGGGCACTGAAATGCCATACAAGGTACTCCAGAGGTTGGTGAAGGGTGTTCGATTATTTGCACCCAAAACGAAATTAGTTACATATGTTCGACCCAATAATCTGATGATGAAGATTACCAGTATGCCCAATAAAATGCTGGAACACAGGCATGACCAGATTATAGTCTTGAATGGCTTTACCAGGCGTTCGAAAGGAGACATTTGACTTCCAGCTGGTATTACAACGACAAGATCCAGGCTTAAATACGAGTATGATGAGAGCATCACATCAACTCGACCCTTTTCCAACATGTAACAACATACAGTGAGATTTGTTTCGCCACGCATTACCTGTTTGAAAAATGAATTTAAGTATTTACTAATACGTGCAACTTTTAATAATCATTGGCATATTTTTATGTACCATATTTGTGGCACCAGAAGTTGATCCATTTTTAAAATAATATCCACGATCTCTGGTTGGTGGCTCATTAACATGTATGGTGAAATTCATTTTTTCCGCAATCAATGACACCAATTTACCTTCGATGCCTTTAAACTCAATCAACTCACCGGTTCTATTGTTTACATCCACCATCGTATAAGGCGGATAGTCCCATGTTGTTACCAACAGCTGGCAACCATGCATATTGGTGATTTTTTTTGGAAATAAAATCTTTTTGATTTCATATTCATCGTTTTTGGATATATCTTTAAATGATAAATGGTATTCTGCTCTAGCTGCATGACATTTGACATTGTTAAACGGAAAATAAGTGTATACTTGTGTTTCCGTCCCAACCATTAAAAACACGTTTATGTTTATAACATAAATGCGAAAGAGACGAGACAACATGATGTTAATACTTTTCATTGGATCAGATTCAGTGCCGGTGTATATAATACAAAAGTAGCCGTTGCGTTTGTAGTTGTGGCCCAAATCTAGTAAATCAGCTTCGAGAGATCTGAAAATTGATCAAATATATGAATAAATCAAATATTGTTAATTTTTTGTATGCGGTCAAAACATGATAAGTGCCGAAGAAGAGAGAAAAACACCTCTTAAGACTCTATGAATGCCCAGCTCTGACAATCGGTCAGAATAAGTTCCTAGACTATATTTCCGACTGTGCAAAAGATAGTTCGAAGAACCTTTTAAAAAAATAAAAATAAAAAAATTTTTGGCAAATATTGAAAACTTATCATGTTTTAGTAGCAGCGCTTTCAGATGTAAATAGCATATATGCTTACTCAAAGGCCTCTAAGCTATCTAGAAACCAAATGGCTTTGTCCTTGTTTACAAAAGTTTTGCAAAAAATCTTATCATCATCCAGTATTTCAGCGAATACTTCTCCTTTGCTTTTGAATCCGTTCTTCTCATGAAAAACATATTCGATAAGAAATTTGATTTGTTTTTCTTTCTTTCTTTGACGACTGGTTGTTGCTCTTGATAAGATAGCGTCAATGAGATCATTTTGATGCCAAGCACTATTTTCGTTAGTCGAATATTGTCCAATGATCAGTGAAGTCGATGTATGAACAGCATAGTCGTTGTTGATGACCCAAGCAGTAGCCAAAATCAATGATAGATTGACGCTAGTGGAAATGTCATTGACTAACTCGTATAGTGTTGACATAATAGATACCGTTAATTCTCACGTTCTACGATGGACTGGCATGCAAATCGTGCAGCACTTGCAATTGTACATGAATATTTTGTAAGCTATTAGGATGATACCTATACTTATGTAGCTATGTAAATAATCAGTTACGAAATAAGCGATTAAAATTTCTACATAAAATATATATTATTGAATAGAACGATGAAAAGTGGCTTTTAAAAATACATTCTACTGAATATGGTAAAATTCAAATTATTTTTCACTTGCGTTTTTGATGACATAAACATGCAATAAGTAGCTCTAATTGAAATGCGAGTATTGCTAATGCCATCATAATGCCGTATATGAAGAATACCCATTTGAATGTGTGCAACGGCAATGATACTGGATTCGGTTTGCTAATTTTTGCTCTCATTTGAAACGTTTTGCGATATATAGACTCTAGAAAAATCTTCCCTAAAATGCCAGATGCTCTGAGGTGTGTTATGATATGATTAAAGGATTTTGCTAAATAAGAGTGTCGTTGAAAATAAGCACACAAATGTTCTATATACAAGGCATTTGGAATCAGCTCAAGGGATTGTCCTTTCTTCAATGTTTTGGTATAATGTGTGTAATGTACCAAGTTCATAATAGCAGCAGCTTTCATATTAGGATCATTCTCTAAGCGTTCTAAAGTCTCGATACCCAAACTTCGAGCACTTTCCGGAGGTGCATATATGAAATTAATTGTTTCGTTTTGCAATATTAGCGATGAGTAGATTTTATAGTTTCTTTGAAGTAGTTCATCAAAAGTTGATATCGGTATACGGGTGTGGACACGAAAACTGTCGTAGATTTTACCCAAATATGCATTACGTATGACCATAAAACTGATTGTATAGAATAATAATGCCTGACGAAATGATCCATACGAATACAAGCGATAATTCAGTGGTGGTGCAATGCCAAATAAACTTGCCCATAAGAATAGCAAGTTATGTACTTTGTAACCGATTGGACTGATCAATAATGTCAGTTTGATTAAAATGCACATACTCGCGATAATTAAAATCCAAGCATCCAACGTGAATGGTTGAAAAATCCAACTCGGGTGATTCACTAAGGGTGTAATCCTTTTAGTAACAGCAACAATTTTGGTGTAAAAATGTGGAATTGATCCAGAGAAATAACGAATTCTATCTTCAGTGAAATGAAAATATCCCATCAGGATATCGACTTTATGATTTTGTAACTGAAATTAATAATTCATAAAGTGGTCTTTGGGGAAACGATGCAAATTTTACGGCATACCAACAAAAACGGGCCAGTCACGTGACCATCTAAAGTTATATTACTTTTGCGATATACTGGCTTGGTGAGTATGTTTACACTGAAATTCAATTTTTCTCCAATCAATTTCAATATTTCACCTTCAAATCCAGTGAAATCGCCCGGTTTAGAATCCAAATCCATAAATGGAGGAGTATTCCATCCGAATACTTTCATTGGACATTTGTAGTAGTTCTTGTGCTGGTGACGTACGTGACGTACGTGACGCAATTTACCATTGATATAGCGATGGGTAATAACGGGATGTACTTCTCTGCAATAGTTCTCATTGAATGGATAATATGTGTAGATTACAAAGTCTCTGCTATTCAACATCACTAACACATTCACATTGATAACATTGATTTGGAACATTTTCTCTAGAATTTTCTGTACGGTGTCTAAATAGGGTACAGCGGATTTGCAGTAGAACATAATAAAATATTGTCCCACATGATAGCTGCCGTGGTTTTCGGTATCATTATATATTTCACTGTTAAATTAGATATGCGATTATATATAAGAAATTACCGTAAGAACTCGAGCTTACAGAAATTGTGCGAATCCATCAATATACCATATATTAATTTTCCCCTTTGTAGTCTTTTGCTTATTCACCGATAATAGTTTTGACAAATTTGTTGTATGATAATGCAATGCATTAATATCATCCAAAATTGAAGTTTTAAGTGCTACGTTCGTGTTACAAATTTTCACCGTTATATATAGTGATTTGTGAATTGACGACAAAAATTCCGCTAGAAGATCATTGAATCCTTGAATTCGACTACTTCGCATTACAATATGATTTGTTGAAAGTATATGATTTTCTTGACTTGCCGTTGAATATACATGCAATAGAAATAAAATATAGTAAAAAAGTCCTGTTGCTGTGAACATTCTGAAAACTGGAAACTCTTCAACTGAGTACTAATAGTTTAAATTGTTTGCAATTTGTTGAATTTTTAGATCGTATAAACGGTATAAATATGACGTACATACAATATAATGGGCATATATATATGTAGGTCCGTATGTAAGTTTACATATGGATGAGCTACACATCATATCAATGTGCAATATAATTACAATTAACATTCTAACTTTTAATGCATTTCCAACGTAATATTATATAATAAATTTTTATAGTATAACTTAGGTGAAAGGCAAAAAAAGGGTGCTTTATTTTAAGAGAATTTTCCATAAATATAATACATCTGATACAAGTCTGGCATATAACTTTACTGTAAATAAAATATAAATTAATATTGTTGAATAAGTTTTGTTGAGGTCAACTCAGCACTTCAGAGTAGTTGTGGAGATAAGTTTAGTTATGCTTAAAAGAGTTCACAAAAATTGGATTGGTCACTCGTCGCGCGTCATATTCGGAAAAATATTAGCCAAAAATTTATATAATTTCTGGTTAAGAAAGACGAAGAGGTGATCATATAAACAATTTTTATAGGTTTCATTAAGAGAAAAAACACCCATTACTTAAAACAGCTCATATTTATTGTTCAACGTTTATATTATATTGTACTTACATATACTTTTTATAGTTCCAAGTTATGTATATATTAGTAATTTCTGGGTTTATGGGTATCATTATCAACCATAATCGGTATTATAAAGTTCGAAATATCGAAATAGCTGGTTACATATACGCAATATAAATTTCTAAAGTTACAGTCAAATATACGTTTTACGACAACATACTCTATGTCATTTTCTATTACGATATTGTGTTAATGGTATTCAAGCAATCAATGAAACGATAAGTTGCTAGTTTTCTAAAACTATCCTTTTGGAATATTTGATCCAAACGTTACAGAAATTTATACATATAAGTTGTAGTAGTGTAGTTTCCAATAGATGGCTTTAGTAATCTGTATCTTGCGTTATATAAGTGCGATCGGGTTACGCTAGATGGCGTTAGAAAGATAGAATTTCGTACTAAATAAACTTTTCAGGGAGTTTTGTAATTGCTTGAATCAGTATTGTTTGAGCAAGCGTCAAAAATGGACACCAGTAAAGATAAAATACGCCATATTCTACAGTTTTTCTTCGATAAAGGCGAAAACGCAAGCCAGACGGCTGAAAATGTGAATAGTGTTTATGGTCCTAATACTGTAACAGCCAATCATGTGCAATTTTGGTTGCGTCGATTCCGTTCCGGTAATTTTTTTGTCAAAGATGTACCACGATGTACCACGCTCAGGAAGGCCATTTGTCGAAAATATCGATAAAATAATGGAAACATTGCATAAAAAACCGTTTGGAACCATTTAAATAAGGCTGGATACAATAGAAGCTCGATGTATGGGTGCCACACGAGTTAACGCAAAAAAAAAAACCTCATGGACCGAATTTCCATCTGCGAATCGCTGCTGAAACGCAACAAAATCGATCAATTTCTGCAGCGGATGGTTACTGGTGATTGAAAATGGGTCCCTTACGACAACGTCAAGCGAAAACGGCCATGGCCGAATCGCGGTGAGCCGGCGCTAACGGTGGCCAAGCCAGGATTGACGGTTAGGAAGGTTTTGCTAAGTGTTTGATGGGATTTTCATGGAATCATCTACAATGAGCTGCTCCCCTACAGCCAAACTCTTAATTCGGACTTGTACTGTTACTAATTGGACCGTCTGAAGGAAGCAATCGCCCAGAAACTTGCAGCTTTGGCCAATAGGAGAGGAATTGTGTTCCATCAGGGCAACGCCAGGCCATACATATCGATAGTGACTCGCCAGAAGCTCCGGGAGCTTGGTTGAGAGGTTCTTAAGCATTCACTTTATAGTCCAGACCTGGCACCAGGTGATTGCTACCTGTTCCTGTCTATGGGGAATGATTTTGCTGGTGAAAAATTCGCGTCAAGAGAAGCTTGTGAAAATCGACTGTCCCAGTTTTTTGCCAATAAGGACGAGGGTTTCTATGAGAGCGGCATTATGAAATTACGTTCAAAATGGCAACAAGTTATCGAACAAAAGGGTGCATATTTAACCTAAATCGGATCATTCTAACTATGCTAAAAAAACCAACAATTTAATGCAAAAATAATGCATTTATTTTTACTAGACCTTATACTTTATGTTATTCATTACTAAGTTATATGATATTGATATTTCTACAAGTAGTCAAATTATGACATATAATACAATAAATATATGATAATTAATGTTATTCCATATGTAAAGTATAGAATTAATTATATGTGCATTACAACATTATCAATTGGTTTTATTTTATTTTTTATATGGGCATATTAAGCAAAGCGGATATAATATTGTATATTGTCTACTGAAGTCTATTAGAAGGATGTGTATGGTGTTCGCTATGTACTCCTATTTTAACATATTGCCATATACAAGTTTTCTGTCTGAAGTGAGCTTTGCAAAAAAACGTTTCATAAATTGTCTTTCCGTAATGAAAGAATTTGCTACCGATGGCAGTCGATGGCATTTTTTTACAGTCATTTAATATTGGTAATGGTTATCTATTCTCCATTTGATCTATTTTGTTCTGTTATGCTTCTTATCCAGTAGCTGTTAATCGTTTTGACGAACTGGTACAAGAACGTGGCAAAAACTAAAGAAAACTTTCCAGTAAGACTATAATAATTTAAGATGAGGATGATAAACTACAACTGCTTGAAGGTTTTGGTGTATATATTACGAATTTTATGAGTTCATGTTTCATTTTCACAATTCAATGAATATTGAATTCAATATTTTATATGAATTAATTGAATTGAATTTATTAATGTATTTTATTGTATTTAATAAATATATTTAATATATTTTAAATGAGATATTCAAATTCAAGCTTCTTTTCTGATTTCGCATAATATGTAATCCGCCATATGCAAAATAAATCAAATGTAGTTTTGGTCATTTTAGTTAAGGTATTTGCTGAATAATTTACAACATATTAGTTGCAAAAGTTGCATGAGCCAATAGGACATGATATTATTAGTGATATCAATTTACATAGAAGCAAATTTCAATTTTATATTGTATTTTGATTTGATATGAGTTTTGAGCTGATTATCTGTCGAGAAAAAAAATTTATTTTTATCCGTCGAGAAGCAAAGACGTAATGTTTGTAATAAATTGAGTTTCGTGTTATTGTATACTTTTCGATTATTGACTTCTATTTTTTTTTTGAGTTTTTTTGTTGTGTAAATTGCTATATTCTGATAGTATTTAAATTTGTTATGTTAAGAAGGCGACAGAAATTACTTTCACCCACAAGAGTGTATGCATGCAACACACAGCACAGCAAAAAGAAACTTTCCAGGCATAATGGAAGTTGTTATTTTTTTTATATTTGATTCAAAAATTGTATGCTCTGACTACCAGCATCAGAGCAAACACTCTTGTATACACATAATCCTTTCAGCAATATCCATGTATAAAGTTCTTCGGAGAGCTGCTCATCGCAAAGAACGTGCCATAAAAATTCATTGGTATTAAGAAAAAATGAAAATGAAATGAAAGTATGTAAAAAATAACATGGAAAATGTAAACGAGTATTAGAAAGCCAATAGAAATATGCAGATCAACTAAATGCGACCGCGTGATATATGAGTTCAATACATAGATATCCACTTTTCTTATGGAACGGTTATGCTACGATATTGGATAACATAACATATCAGAATTATAAATGTAATTTTTATTGCAAATTATTATTTTTTTGTTCCTGTAAATAACGCATTTATAAATAACGCAAAGTACATTCTGGAAGCGCAAATGTGTTTTTATAATGCGAACTATGTTTTGCCATAAGCATAAATCGGCGAATGCAATGTCTACAATATAACGATATAACTTATGTACAGATTATATAAATATAATAAGTACTGGAAATTGTAATAATAATAATTTCTTACACGATACTAGTCAAACATCACTATACAAATAATGTACTTCAACTGCAATACGATGTCTTGCAATTATTTTTATATTTGAGTAAAATTTCATAGAATACAATTATTGAATGAATTTTTCTGAAAAGTCGATTTTGTCATTAAGCAATTATACAAATTTTTATATGGAAAAAATTCATAATACATTATCGCACATATTTAGTATTACTCATACGCTAAGGTAGGCAGATATCATATACAATACCAGTATCTTCGGTAAATATTCTAAAATAAGAAAATCAAGCAAAATTCAATGAAAATAATTTACTTGTGTGAAATGCCACATTAAATCTAACGTGAATTCAGTGATGCTTCTGCTCGTGGTAATTGTCTATGCTAACGAGTTGTATACACATTGTGTTGTGTAACATATTTACATATACCTATAAATATCGTATATAGAATGTATTGCTATGGCAGAACATGAAATTTCAATTAGGCAATTCAGACTGCAGTTGTTGTTGTTGTTGTTGTTATTGTGACAGTTGTTATTTTATTGTTTTTGGTCATGCGGTATTTTAGCAGAGCAGAGCAGCATCACACGCAGATAATGAACAATACAAAATCAGCTTATTTATATAGAATAAAATCATGTTACTACAAAAGGATGGAGTAAGTAGAGAATGTGGTTCTAGTTGACATGGGTGCTTGGCATATATAGCGTGTATTTAAAAAGCAATTGTATGACATTTATTTGCAAAAGTATTAGTTTGTTGCAATGCTATTGAGAATTTATACGCTTATAGAACAAATAAAATACACACATACACATGTTTAATATCCCAAAATACCAATAAAATTGTTTAGCGGTTAATAGTGGTCATATGAATTTAATATGTACGTGTGTGTGTGTGTGTGTAGACAAAATCAAAACAAATGAAAAAGTAAAACCATAAAAACAATAGTAAATGTGAGTTGGATAAACAATGTACTTACATAGGTATACATATACACACACACATACATATATGAATTTGCACATAGATGTATTTAGTCAAAAATTGAGCCATCATACATTGCATTGGTAATGCGTAATGGTAATGCCAGTTTGCATTTGCATTGCAAATTTTGTTACTCTTATAGTTGTTGCTGTTTACTGGTTGTTGCTGTTGAGTTTATTGGTGCTATGATTGCTGTTGCAAATGTAACAGATACCCATGCGTATTTAAGTGTATATTGAATTAGTGTTGCTCTGTTAGTGTTGCGGCGACATTGGTTTGCCAATAAAAATTGTTTATCCAAATTCGAACATTTGCATTGCATGGGCGAATACAATCGATGCGTAATGGTCATATGTTCATGTATATAAGTACATAAATATGTATATTGATATTTTCAATTGGATAATTGTCATTGTATTATTGTTCAGTAATTTCTGTTTAATGTGAATGTAATCTTTCATTTATGAAATATTTGTATATGCTGTTGTACTGCAACTATGCTTATATAAATGGAATACTTTTCTTGAGTTATGTCGATATTTTAATCATAATCATTATTGACATTGCTATCATTCCACAAGAAAATATGGTTGCATGTACCGAGTGCGAGTATTTATTGCAATTATAACATATATACATATGCTTGTATATAAATATAATATGTGCTATAAAATTCTTCAGTTAATGAACTTAATACTCCAACTTATAACTATCTAACTTGTAAATATTTGCCTTCATATAACATCAATTGAAGCATTTATACACTTACATATAATACATATGGTGCGAGTTCATCAATTAGTGTGGCTTACTCGTACGTTGTAGATAGTATTTGCTTCATAATACCGATTCTACGAATAATGATGGTGGTAATGATAGAAATGAGAGAAATTTTCGTCAAAAATTCATCGTCATTTCTATTTGCACTTATAGCATGCTAATGTGTATTCATTTTGGTGTAAGTGTTCTTATTAAATTCTTCATTGATGAAAGGTAGGAATTATTATTTCAATTCTCATAATCATGCCTTTAAAAAATTATCATGAAACAGTTACGTATCATATAATTCTTTTAATAAATTTATTTATAAAGTACGAATAGGTAAAATAAATAGGCTCAATAATAATACATATAAGGATATGTATCATATCGGCTGAAAAGCTCGTAGGATGACATATTTGTAGCGCCACTAATGAAAACAAGTACCAAACTTCAAATGATATTTTTTTAAAATTTAATGAAATTTCGATTATTAGTTCTCAAGTTACCGTGATTTCAGTAATGCTACTTTTGTGGTTTTGAAAACAATGAGTTCAAAGAAATTTCATATGTCGATTATTTATTGCTTTTTGATAGCAAAGAAACACAATTTCACAGTAGACCAAATACAACAATGTATCGATGATTTTGAGTGCTGTTTGGAGTTATTTCGGTGAGATATAAAAGACTTTGTGCATCCATATGTAACAACGGACGACACTTGGATCCACCATTTGATAAATCAGCAGTCAGCTGAGTGGAAGGTAGCTGGTGAACTTCACCCAAAGCAGCTAACAGTCAGCTGGCAAGATTATGGCGTTCGTATTTTGAGATACGTATTCAAATTTTTCATCAGTAGCTATCGCCGCATAACCCAATTGGTGCTTTTGAGGGAGGAAAACAGGAAAAATGTCTCAGCATGAAGTAGAAAAAAGTGCTCTTTTACCAAGATAGTGCACCGAGTCACAAATCGTTTATATCGTTGTTATATTTATATTTTATATTAATTTATAAACACAAGATTATCGTGAACACAACTTTAATACGAAAATATGCATTAATATTCAGTGGAACTATCTAGCGAAGTGCGGTTTTGTGTATTTAAAGAACCGGTTATGTTGAGCCCGGATATAACAAGAACCGGGTAATTGGAGCAAAACTCGTCCTCAAAAAACTGAAAAGAGCTAAGCAAAATATTATAAAAAGTTCTCACAAAAATTCATTTATATTTTTGTTATAAAGTAAGAAAAATAAATAAATATATTGTATTACATTTATCCTATAATTGATATTTGTGTGATAAAAAAAAAAAAAAACTGAGTAAAACAGAGTAAAACCGGTTTTACTTCTTCTGGGGCGATTTTCGGTTTTTCAGTTGCTTGCAGTTATTTTTTCGGTTTTTCAGTTGCTTGCAGTTATATTTCCGGTTTTTCTGAAACCGTTTTTCGGGTATTGTACGGGTTCCAGTTCTTTGGTTCAGTGTATCACTACAAATATCTTATAACTTTTCTATAGTAGAATTTATTTATGCGTATAGAAGTATCAATAATATTTTAATTATGTATTCATTTTATAAATACAACAAGTAGACGTTGATAATTTTTATGCAAAATCAATTTAATATATTGTAATAAATTAATAAAATGCACACTTGGTTATTGAACAATTTTGAAATTTATAAAATGAACAAACAAAAACAGAAAAAAAATTATTCATTCAATGTTTTTATGAACGTTTGGTAAACTTTTTAATTATTTACACAGAATTTTAATAACACACTTTTTTTGTTGCTTTCCTTAAGCAATTTGCTTGTGTTTTAGTACATAGAAGCAGAAGAAGAGTATATCGTTTATCGTTGTCACACTTATATGTAAATGTACATTTTGTAGACACTGTTATACTTGCACTCGTGTAAGAGTTATTGAGTACTATTTTAACTGAAATTACAAAAATTAATAACGATGATGCTGAAAACTAGATAATGGGATGGCAATCTATGCTAAGTACTTCTTACATATATACGAGACCATAAGTAGAATGCATTGTGAAATAATTAATGATATTAATTTTGAAAACAACGAATCGATTGAAAAACCATGGCTATGAAAATACATAGATTTATTGTAATGACTTTGAACAAATTCAATGACTAAACCAAATAAATTGAAATGTATTTGGACAATACATTTTAATAATATTCATACAACAGTTTAAGAGAGATAAAACTATTAAATTTATAAACTGAACATCGTATGAGCAATTTTAATTAGCAATTTATTTTTGTCTTTCATGAAAATAACAACAGAAAATTCCTAAACATAGATAGCAACGAACTTAATGAGACTATTTATGCATATTTTCACTTTTATATTCAAAAGCAATGAGCATCGAGTGATACAAAGTGTAATTATGTATGCATGCATTGTATGTAATGAGAAAGACTTTTATGTATATATGTATGTTGTGTCTCTCATAATCTTGGTCGCACTCCTAGTCGTCTGTCTCAACCGAGCGTGACTTCAACACTTGAACATCATTATTCTCTTTCATTCCATTAGTTTTCAATGGTTTTTCAATTGAATGCGCCTGTATCAGATGACGAAGGCAGTGTGTGCGTGTGAGTGAGAGAGACAGCAGTTGAGTGCGAGAGAGTAAGAATATATATATTTAGAAAACAAGCATTAGTATGTAGCAACAGAGTCAGTTTATATGTTTGTACTTATGTGTTTGTCTTTTTTTCATCTTCGCATTCTCCATGTTACTTTTGTCGCTGCTACTTGTAATATGTTTGTACGTTAATATGGAAGTATGGAAGCACACTTTATTTCCACTTGAAATTTCCTATTTTTCAGCAATGATCATCATTTTTCTTCAAGTGCACAAACACTTACGTTACTTACGAACGTATCCTGCTCATTCATCTTCTACTACTATCCAATAAGTTCAATAAAAACACATAGCTTCGAAATGCTCATTATTCATAATGCATGATGATGTACTTAAAGATATTGCTGCTAAGGATTAGAATATATAGTATGTAAGTGCGAGTATATATATATGCATATAGAATGTAATGCAATCTTAAGAAGAAATATCGAATTGGAAATGCTATTTTTTTTGTAGCAGAAATTGTAGTTGAGGCAATACTAAAAATTACAAATATGTAGAAATATTAATGTAAAATATATTTATATTTTGATGCATCTTCTATTTTTAAGAGGAGCCATTATAAAGAGTTTGCTGCATAAATTTGTCTCCAATTTGTTTGCTTCAAATGTATGTATACGCCTGTGCTTAAATGTATGCGTTTATTATAAGCACTATGTGCATGCAGGAGTCAAAGAATAAAGTCGATAAAATTATGAAATTGTTTTTTAAGAATTACTTATAAAGGGTTTTCCATTAGGGACATAACAATTTCGTATCTTTATATGAACGCACCCTTAAACTTTTTTAAACAACTGTCAATGTCAAAACATTAGTTAAAGTCAACATTTTCATCATGGTAAAGTTCACGAACCAGCAACGTTTGGAAATTATTAAAAATTACTACCGAAATTCTGAGTCGGTGGTCGTAACTTTAAGAGCGAAAAATTAGCTTCAGCGATAAAGCTCATTTCTGGCTCAATGGCTTTTTCAATAAGCAAAATATGCTTTATTGGTCAGCAACAAACCCACAAGTGCTTTTTAAGACACCGTTGCACCCGCAAAAAGTTACTATTTGGTGCGGTTTTCATGCCGGAGGTGTGATTGGGCCGTATTTTGTCGTGGATGAAAACGACCGTCATGTTACCGGCAATGGAGAGCGCTATCGTGCTATGTTGGAAGATTATTTGTGGCCAGAATTGGATGAACTTGAATCAGTGAATCACAGCACACGTCACAATCGATTTATTGCAAGACAAATTCGGTGAACGTGTTATCTCGAGAAATGGTCCGGTCGAATGGCCGCCTCGTTCATGCGATTTAACACCATTGGATTTTTTTTATGGGGCTTTATCAAGTCACTGGTCTATGCCAACAAGCCAGCAACTTTAGACGAGCTCAAAGACAACATCCAACGCGAAATTGCCAACGTTCCGGTCGAAATGTGTGCTAGAGTGGTGGAAAATTGGATCCAAAGAATCGACCGCTGTAAACGGGCTCGTGGTGGTCATATGACCGAAATCGAATTTCATTAATAAAACGTAATGCTTGCAATATATCCACAATAAATTTGAACTCAATATCTCAAATATTTCTGAGTTTTATTAATAGATAAAATTGTTATGTCCCTAATGGAAAAACCTTTAGTACATACTGCTATATAGCTACTTATATACCAGTAGGATGAGCAAAGATTTATATGGTTTTCAACTCAAGTGAATACTTTATTATAGTAGATTGTATGCTTACACGTTAAAATATATTGACAAAAAATTCAATATCTAGAAATTAACTAATTTAACCCTCATTATAAATCATATAAATTTGAGTCGATTATGTCGATTTATTATACAGCCTTTAGAAGACTTCTTTTTTCAAAAATATAACTCACAAAACATATATACGATTTACACATTGAACAAAATAACGAAAATTTAAGAATTAAAAAAAAATGTGTCCAATAGACATAAACAGCGCTTGAATATTAAAAAAAAATAAAATTTAGCTTTAAAATATTAATATTTGAACATGCATTAAATATTTATAAATTTTTATTCAACTACATATATTAAATACAAATATAATTTTGTGTAATCTATATTTTGTATAAAAAAATTATAAATAATACAATATGTTTACATAAATCCTGATACAATATAATAGTGCTTAAAACGTTCAATTACGAATTGTGGGACAATACAACAATTTATGCTAATGCTTAACATATGAATTACATAAATAATAATATTTTTTTTATTAATGAGAGTTGTCTTGAAAGTTTTGTCAATTCAAATGATCTGTTAGATCAAACTTCAAATACAATAATTTAAGAGCGAAGTAATACATTATGTATATGTGAATATTGTATTATTCGATCAATTTTTATAAAATAAAATGCATTGGGGCAAGCTGGATTAGTAGGGCAAGAGACGATATCCTAATAAAATATATTAAATGCATGATTAGCAATTTCACATATTCCTTGATCGTTTTTTACCTCTTCTATTCTCCAAAGACGCTGATTCTGTATATCACCAATTTAAGCACCATTTAATTTTGGCAAAGGCGATATTAGTTTAATTGACAATCATTGAAGAATAGGCTAGAGCAATAAATTGTTGAGGACAACATTTCATTCTTTGCTTCGATCTTTGCTTTTGGGTACACTACTATTACCATTATTTATTATTTTTTTAATCTATCAGAGAGAATCTAGAGAATGAACCACCCAAATTCGGTTGATTATATTTCATTATCTCCTTTAGATGATGGAAATAGCTAGTATTGACAGTGTTATTCAAAAACGTTAAAACTTCTCTTATCTAGTTTTTACAATTTCCTACAACTTTTCGAACAAAATAACCAAAATTGAGGCTCGTGAAAAATGCAAATTTGATTTATGCGGATAACAAAGGCATTATTTAATAATCATTTCATTATTTGGTTGTTTATTTTTTCTATATATACCTATAGGTATACATTGCATTTAGCATATTTATAATAGTTCGAAATATTGTATTGTATAAAGGTTATTTTATTAAACTTTTCCATTTTAATTATGATATTTTGTTAAATTTTTGTTTGTTAATTTTTTTTTTGTTAACACATACATATATACATTTGTATTAGGTAGTTATATATAAACGAGCTATATTTTAAATTTGTATGATGAGAAATGTAATTTATAATTTATTTGAATTGCAAGCCTCTTTGGGTAAATTGTTTATGTAGAGGAAAAACGATTAAATGTAAAATACGTTTTTAATTTGTTCATTTTTTGTTTGTTTGTGTTTATAGATATTTAATATAATTGAAATTCAATTGAAATAATCAATTTAAATATTTGTGCGTGACTAGTATTTAAAGATTGAAATTTCATAAAATTAATTCATACAGTGTCAGTTAAGCTAGACATAATGCAAATGCCTATACTAATATTTTAATAAATTGTTTTTTTTTTTTTTTTATTAAATTATTTATATTTCTTACATTTGAAGTATACTTTGTATATTTTGTTTGCTACATTTGGGAATGTAGTGCTTTCACTGAGGCTTGACAGCACTAAAGGCTTGACATTTTCAAAATATTATTAAAATTTGCAGAAAGATAATGAGAAATATTTTACAATACATATTTTTACAATAAATTGTAAAAATGATAACTTGTAGAAAAATATATTATGTCTATGTATATTTTGCCTACATTCCTGCAAAATGGCAGCATGCTTATAGTAATACATACCAAATATTAGAATTTTAATTAAGTATGAGTACAATCACATATAATAAGAATTTGTTTCTTATTTTTTATTAAAAAGAAATTTTGAATTTAAATCAAAATTATTCTTTCTATCCACGACCATGACGAACGACTTCATGAAATCCACAAATGCATTATATAGCAACACATACAAATCCCCATTCAATTCTCGTACACAAATACATACGTACATGTATGCAATTTCGGTCGGATTGAACTGATTGAAAAATCAAATATGCATTGGTAATCAAATAGTAGATATGAAGATTGCACAGATTACCTTTATGCCCATATATATGCAATACATAGATATTGAGACGTACACAGGCAAATGTTCGTATGTACGCGTGCATATAATCATGTGATTTGAGTGTAATCATTGTGCTATCGAATGAACGAACGAAGATCCATCATGATGAGTCTCTTGTCATTGAAAGTATTATTGTGATTGTGATTGTGGTTGTGGTTGTGGTTATACTAGATCAACACAATAGCAAAAATACATAGTTTTCAATGGAACGACAGCCAGAGCAACAAGAGTTGAAAATCTTTGCTTGATTTAGATAAGGTGCAAATCACAATGTAAGATTGCCACTTGTTTGTTGTCAGTGGTTCGGAGTTGTTGTTGTTGTTGCATATTGCATGCGAAAGAAGATGAAAATGAACATATTAAAATGATCAAACGTAATACGTACACATATGTATGTATTATAGGAAAAATAATAATCTACATAGGAACGTACTCAAGGGAGTACATGTTTGAGTATATGATTTGTAAAGATTTTCATTACAAATGCCTATTGTCGACGTATACAATACAAGTGCAAGTGTATTGCTGAAGCTATTGAAAATGGGAAATTATGTGATTGGATTTTTTTTTATAAGTGAGTATGTTAGCTATATTCGCCATATATAATATCAATCATTTTATAACCACGTGTTTCACACATGTTTGCAATATTGACTGATTACCAATCGGTCTTAATATTAATATATTATATAATCTATTTTTTAATTAGTAATTGAAATTCGAACAATTGAAATATCAACTTACAATTTGGCAGTAATTTTTATGTAGATGTATTTGTGTATAAGAGTATATATCGGATATGTATGAATATATGTATGTATGTCCGCCTGTATATGTATAAGGCATTCAATGCCATGAAGACTCTATTGAAATTACGTGACCTAGAGCATTTAACTTCCGGTCTCAACTTGTGGCATTTTCAAAGCTAAACTATTGCGTACTTTTAGGCAATCTATGAGAGGCAAAACAGTATGCACCTACTATGTACATGCGGCAACATATACATAGTTTTATGTGGTTGCCGTATTGTATAGTGGCAAAAATACAAGTAGAACCCAAAAAAACAAATAGAACATGAAACTAATAATAATAGAGAAAACAAGTAGAAGAAGATGAAAAAAAGCACGATAAGATAAAAATAAATAAATAACGCAGTATGATAGTGCTTCTCTAGAATTTCCGTGTATTCTTATAGACTAAATGGATTTTCATTTCTTTTTCATGGAAGCATTCTAGACTACTTTAAAGCGTACATACACATTGAACGCTTTTTCGAGGTAATAAATTGCATTTTTATATAATTTTTAGAGACACTCCTACACCAATTCGTTGCATCTACTAACTACGAGTATTACAAGTTGTTATTGCCAGTAGTAGGCGTGAGAGTACACAATACTTTGTAGTAAATGCTATAGCTGGCACGTGCATTTATTACGAATTCAATAATACGTTGTGTTAACAACATTATAATTTGTAAAAAATCAATATACTACAAACACAATGAGTGATATTTTAAACTGTCTAACTGAAATTCAGGGTGGACAGGTGAGAAATTTGGATAAGAAGTGTATATTACCCAAAAAAACAAAAAAAAACCTTCATAAAATATTTGCTTCATGAAGAAGCGGTATTATAGAATGAAAGCATATTGTTTGGTATTTAAGTAGGTAAATTTTGTAAAGAGCAAACTTAATAAATATACTCATGCATTCATGCACCTGCTTTAATATCAGCTCGCGTTTTTTTTTTTTTTTTTTGCCTCGTCAAATTTATTTACAACACTTGGCCTTTGTAGACCTCAGCTCATAAATTCCATTCATGCCACTTCACTTGATGTAGCATAACATTTTACAAGAAAATTTTTTTGGTATATTATTCTGGTTGAAAAATTCACACATACACACACACACATAAGCAAACTCAACAAAGTGATCATAAAATTTATGTTTCTCGCAATGTCCGCCTTTCTTCAACACCGTCTGTATATTTTTCTTATTACTTGTGACTGGAACAAGAATAGCAACAATTTGGCGCCATTAGCTGCTGTCTTATACATATATATGTACATATATATAGAAACATACGGCAAAAAAAAAGAAGAAGAAGAATAGAAAGAAATGAAAAAGAAAAACAACAATGCAAATCAAAATGATAATAAAATATTCATATTAATCTGTTTTGTTGATAAAACTGTTAAGTTGCGCAATTGTCGGTGGTGTGGTAGCAACAACAGGGCATGACGAATGGCGCAAAAACAAGCAAACGGATATCCTTAGTTTGTACCATAAAAGCAGAAATGTTATGCTAAAATTGAAAAGCACAGAGAAGCTAAGAGTGAGATTTACACAAAATGTACAAAATATAAATTTACACCATCATTGAATTTTGCGAGCAAGTGTCAAGTATTTATTCTATTTAAATATATTTACATATTGTATAGTGAAATATTTTTAGTTTAGGTTTGTGCTAAATATAATAGTCTACAACGGAACTGAGTATTGAGTGCTGAGTGCTGTGAAGTTGTTTGAGGATACTGGTGAAGTACGAAACCGTCAAAGATCCGGCCGTCTGCTCATTTTGACAACTCCGAAAGCGATCAAAGCCGTAAAGAAATGAATCGAAAGAAACCCGCTGCGAAAACAGAAAATCTTGTCGCGGGAAATGCAAATTTCGTAAAAATCCATGTCCATGACGATTTGGGACTCAGCGCGTACAAGCGACACATTGGATGTGTCCTTACGGACACATTGGAGGGAAGACGCAAGCGAAAATCGAAAGCGTTACGCAGCCGGTACGCTCACAGATAAATTCTGTTTACAGACGAGAACATCTTTATCGTAGAAGAATCGTTCAACAAACAGAACGATCGTGTGTATGCTCGGTCATCCAGAGAAGCATCCCAAAGGATCCAAAGAGCTCTTTGCTCCAGCTCACAAGGCAAAAACGACTCAACTGTGGCTAAAAAACAACATTTCGGACTTCAAATCAACGGATGATTGGCCAGCTGGTAGTTCAGACCTCAATCCGTTGGATTATAAGGATTACAAGTTGTAGTTCTTATTAGAGGGCATGGCTTGCTCTACTCGACACCCAAATATTCAGTCGTTAAAGCGAGTCCTTGTCCGGGACTCTTTGCTTGTTGACACTAGGTACTTCGTCTTGCCGTTTTGCATCGTATCTTTCAAACTCTGAGAATACTGAACTGACTGCTCGCGTGGCTAACTATGTAACTCTTATTAAATTCAGATTTCACAGATTCAATTTGCACACTTAACTAATAATTATTTTTTAAACTCGAACAAATAAAATGTGTTCCTAGTGGCGACGAATCACGAACGATCAATAATTTAAAATAATCGAATGCCATTTAAGTATACAAAACATCAAGAGATTGTAAGCTACACATATGATATGCTAATCGCTTATATCCTCCATTGTATAGAATTTTCATTCAGTTTTATTTATGGACATATTTACGGTATTTAGTCAAGTCAATGATAATATCATAATAAACAATATTATGTTAGTGTCGGTAAATGGTTTAATTTCATAAATTATGTGTTTCAATACTTGTCTGCATGTATGGATGAAAATGCCAACAGGAGCCAAAGGTAGCAATTACCTAATTGAGAAGAAAAGGAAGCAAATGCAACAAGTGGATATAAAAAATTTGAATTTAAACCAAAATAGTAAATTTCCTGTTGGAAAAATTTATTTTCTAGGCAAACCATCTATTACAATAACAATGAAAATCGATTATTTAATATTTTGTTCGTTTGTTATTTTCTCACCAATGGTAGATAGGTCCTCAATACTTTTAGTAAATATTTAATCTATTTTTTGTTGATGTTATTATGTTGCAAACTCTAAAGAAAAACTTAAATGATTCACTTGCAAGTAAATTACAATTGTAGCGTTTTAGGCCTTCTGTAGGGACGTCCTTAAGATTGATGGTACACGTTTTTGGACGGCCTCTACGCCCTTATAGCGCGTATTTTGCAAGATCTGGCGAATATGGAGAATGGTGAATGGTCAAAATACGATATTTTGTAAAAAAAAAAAACAGTCACAAATGTCGATCGATCTGACGGCGCATTATCGTGCAGCAGACGCAGACTTGTTTTTCCTATGTCGACTCTGTAAACATACTGGCACTCTAGGTGGGATATTTTTGCTTCCATTCATCCAATTATCGAACTTTATTGATTATTTGTGGGCTTTAAGAGCTTCTTCATCTTCTTACTTTTCTTCTTTTTGCATTGGCACTTTTTCCAGTAATTTGTGATTCATTTTACTATCTATTGATCTATTAAAAAAAATTTCCAATTCCGATTGTAGAATCGTTTCTTTTTGACGTGTATAATGAATTTTTGTACAAAGGGAATGTTTCGCTCCAATGACATTCTAAGTTAAAATGCAGAGAAGCTTGTAAGGGAGGGGGAACGCTTTCAAAGCGTCCTTTTTCCCATATGGACTCCGCAACACACACCCACACTCATGTACAATATGTGAGCATTAATCAATTTTTCGAAAATCATATTCAATTTTGTCATCGTTGTTGTTACTGTTGTTGGTTAGGTCATCATTACTATTTTGAATTTGTTATGCAAAATTCTTTATATATATGTAAATGATTTACGTAGCTTATAATTTATATTATATACATTTATCATAGAATGGTAATAATATAGTTTCTATAGAGTATAGCAAGATAGAAATCTAAGGAATATGTAAATATTCCAATAAAATTTTAAATCAGATAAGAAATTTTTGCTAAGGTTTTTATATAAAATAATAATATAAATTGCATATTACTTTACAAAATAATGTGAAAATTTTATTAGATATATTTTGGTCTTCTTTGTCTTTATCTTTGTCTTCAATCTTCTCTGCCTGACTAACCTAGCCAGTCTAACGTAACCAAATCAATGGGTCTTTCAATGGGCCTTTTTCACAATTGTTGGAGCTAAAGAAGAATAAACCACAATCCCCTACAATTATGCAAACAAACACATACATATATGCAAATGTTAACAAAATATTCACATTATACTAATTTCACACGTTTACACGCATGTAAATACATTCAATTGAATATGATTGCATTTTGAATACATACATATACTATATATATGCTATTCTGTTCAAAATTTATAAAATTTAATTTTCGAACAAATACATTTGAATACTTTACATATTTGTAGTACGAGTATATCAACATATGGTATATGTTTCAGACCTGATGGTGTGATGGCATGATGTGCGTGTGGTATGCTTGATATTGTAAAACGAAAATTCATTGTATTTATAATTGAAAATTATGCCGAAAAATTGACATATCTAATTTTCGAACGAGACAGCAATATAGCAGAAGAGAGAAAGAGATACAGTGAGATTGAGAAGTAAGACAAAAATTGTAAATATTATACAAATAAGCATTTTCAATTGACTAAATATGATGGCAAGCAGCAGTAGCGTGGTTTGGGCATTTAGTGTAATTAGTTTTTGTGCGACCACATTTTGCTAGCATAGCCAATTTTTAATTACACACTTTTATTATCAAAATATTTATACAATAATCATATGTAAGTATGTGTGGCTGTGTGTGAATGTATGGTACTACTGCTATTGATGGCGATGATTATTATTGATAATTTGTTTTAGTTGCTCATTTTGTGAGATATTTTGAAAATCTGTGAAACAATTTTTAATTGAAAAAGTACCATAGAATTATATAGCGTATGCTGATTATATCCTGCTTTTCCATTAAAATTTAGCATAAATGAAACTCGGTAGTTGGGCAACAAAATACGAAGAATTTGAAACGGGGTCAATTGGAAAATCGCATCTTGTGGTTGGCTCCAATACTTAAAATTTCAAATTACTTATGCGATTTAAATTTTAATCGTAATCCAAAATTTTTACCAGTCTTCTCTATAATTAAAATTTACAATTGTTATTATGATCTTCATTTGGGTGATGGAATTTAGATGCATTGGTTTAGCCCACAGTCCAATTCTAACTATCTTGACCACATCAACTAAAAGATGTTTCCCAGATAATTTATCCAGTATGAAATAGAATGAAGACATATGTGCCCATCAAAAGAAAAATACTTTCAAGTAAATTTGCATTAGTAGAATATTGTTGCATTAGTGTAAGGACTTTGTCTATTTCGAGAGTTGAAAGTTCTATGCAGGTACAACCATGGGATAAATGAGCTGTATGCCGACACCGACATAGTAAAGTGCATTAAAATTCAGCGAAAATTCATGTCGAGCAAATGGAAGAACACGCTCCAGCTAAGGAGGTGTTATATTCGGAACCCACTGATAGGCGACGTAGAAAAGGAACCTCAACCGATGGAAAGACCAAGTACTGGAGAACTTGACGGCGCTTAGAATTTATTACTGGCGCCAGCTAGTGAAGGAAATAGATAGCTGGCGAAGCATGCTATATTTTGTCTAAATCGATTTTCGGTTGTAATGGCCACATAAGTAGGTAGGTAAGTAAGAATATTGCACATTATACTTTTGTTTTGCTGAAATTTAGCTTAGATAAGATTAAAGAATAATCAGTTTGTTATCTTATAAAAATATAAGTTGCCTTCAAACAAATCTGCTCCGATCCTCAAAGCAGTCGTATTTGTCCTTTTCAGGTATGACTTTCAAAGTATGCAACGATTCACATTGAATCTCTTCAGTGGGTTTTGAATGATGTTCTCAGAATGAGTTGAATGAATTGCCAGAACATATATAGCGCGAAATCATTCGAATGCGGTGGTTGTGAATGTTATGGATATTTTCATAGATGTTAATACGACTATCTTTTTCGAACAAAATATATATTTTCGGAACCAAAGGAAATGGAACGAGCCTGTGGCCAACTATGACTTTTTAAATCGATTAAATCGACTCTAACCAAATTCCAGGGAAGTCAATCGACGATTTTGGAGTTCCAGTGTTTTGGTTTCCTTCACGAGTTTTTCATCATTTGATGTTGGTTGACGTCCAGCGCCAATTTTACCTTCAACGTCTTCTCTATTGATATCCTAGCAAAGTTTAAATCTAACAAATTGCTGAAATAATTTTTCTGCAGCTATAGAAACACTTATGAACCAATGATAACATCATTGCTCTTTTATAATCACTACAATAGTATGCTTTTACATAGTCATAGTCATAGGGAAAAACAAATTATTTAAATTATTAAATACTTATCTGTGAATTTTATAAAATAAAACAATTTTAGTTAAATTGTTTTGTTTTTTGTTCTTCATATTTTGCTTTTTGTTAATACTTTTTATATTTTATTATTGTATATTCTCTTATACTGCAAAAATCCATTTGCATATTAAGAAACAATTCAATATTAAATAATATACATATATTAAAAGAAAAAAATTCATTTTCTATAACTTACATCATTTCATTCATACATATTAAAATATAGCAAAATTGTTGTTGTTGATGTTGTTGTTCTTGTTTTGCATTTTATACAAGTGATTAACTGATTTCATACATATGGATTATACATAATAATTATACTTACATATACGTTGCAACTTAATTACTTATATGAACATACAGTAATTTGTTTTTTTTTTTCTTTTTGCAATTTAATGATATTTTCATTATAATAATAACTAAATTTTTTTTTCAGAGGAGAGTGGTGGTTGCTTTATTTTCAAAACTAAATTATATCATTATAAACAAGTGCTTAGTTTGAATTTGACTTAACAAACAAAATACTATTGCAGCCTAATAATAATATATTCTGCATCATATTCTCATCAAAGCATACACAAATATATATGCTTTATGCTAACAATCATCTATACATATGGTTAACTGCTATAAATATTTCCACGTGTGTTAATTACATATACTATTGCTATATGTAGCTATTTGTATTTAGATCGTATGTTACAATATGAAATGCTGACACTTCAGCAGGTCCAATATAATGGCATGTACTCGTATGTACTTGCCATTTAAATAATACCGGTACTAATACAATACATTTCGCTGATTCGCTGCAATAATGAAACATGGTGCAAATATGTTGTTTTGAGTTATGAATAGCGAACTAGGTTTCTAGGTAATGAATTTTGGTTTTTCGAAATATTTTACAAGTTTTCTTCAAATGGGTCATGCCATGAATGAGGGTAATGCCAATTTTTGCTGAATTATATAAAAGGCGAGTAATTTCAATTTGCATGGGTTTTATTTTTGTATTTTACAATATAAAGAACAAAAACTAAGCGTTTTCAAAATTCAGTAGTTAGTGTCAATAAACAAAGTGTTCCAATTTTTTGAACACCATGTTACTGTTTCCAATTATACTTTCGAAGTATATAGTAAAGGACTTTGGCTGCTTTATGAAGACCATTAGCATAGTTGTATAACTCTTGAGAGGTGCTATTTTAAGCCGTAAGTAACCCGTTGAGAAATTAAGCATTCTCTGTAAAAACGAAACCCACACTGTACGGGTGTCTCATCATGCCAGTCTATAATGATGGCATAGAAACCTGATCGCTTAGATCACCTTGGATAAGAGATTGTTTAGGATTCAAGAGATAGAAGCCCTCTGTAAGACCTTACGACTTACTTGCTTTGGTGGCAAGTACCAAATTGAGTACAGTGAACTGCAATAGTTGTGTGCTGATATTGACTTAGTTAAATGCAGAATTTTCTTCCTTTGGAAGTACTTTTGACTGGTGCCAACGAGCGAAGAACAAAGATGACCGGCAGAGCATATAGCATTCGGTCAAATTGATCAAAATCGGTTGAAATGACCATATAAGTAAGTGATGACTTATTTTCCCTAAGTCTGCTCGATGGCAAATATGTTTGTGTTCAAAAGTAACACCAGTCCAAATGAGGTTTCGTTACTGGCCGAAAAAAAATCAATATATTTCTGAGTAGCATAAAAAATTGCACAAATCGATACCTATTGGGTAACTTTCTAATTTATATTAACTTCATACAATTTCAACGTGTCGAAATGAGTGTAAACTTTAAACTTTAATTCGTGCAACATGAATTTTTGTATTGCATCATTATTGCAGAGCATGAGCGATATGCACGAGTATGTAACATATGTTGTTTTACTAATTGGGCACTACTATTTAGCATTTAGGTATGTACTATAAGGTAAATATAGGTCACTTAATGCTAGGCATATTACATGTTATTTTACTAATATTTCATCAATTTTTTAGGACTTGTTATACAGCATACATATGAAGCGTTTGCTAACTAGTTTTTCATTTTTAAGGTTTTATTATTATTATATTATTATGTATTATTAATTTAGATCGATTTCAAAGCATTACATATTTCTTGTTCTTCTATTAATTCGTTATTCATAATCTTTGAATTTGTCATGTATTGTTGTAGTAATTTCTAAAATATTTTCTCGTATGCACTATACAGTATGTAGAGTAGTTTTTATACTTTCGTTTATATGTATGTATGTATGTCTGTATATGCATATTATATTTCTTAATTATTGTCCACCCATCCAGTTTAATATTGTATTTATTATTTATATATATATTATATAGTATATGTATGTAATAATTTGACTATCATTTATTTTTCATATATGTATATATAGGTATAGATTAGTATTTGTATGTGTATGTGTATGAATAAAGTAAAATTAATATTAAAATTAAAATTAAATGAAAAAATGAACTAAAAATATAATTATAGACATAAGCGCATAGGCCTAAATTAATAAAAACAATTTTTTTATTCCTACTAAATAAATTTAACAACACTTTGAAATTCAGAGCCTGAGTAATAATTATTAATACAATTTTTTAATGAATGTAATGAGAAATTATGATTAGTTGCTATTGTTGCTATTGCTGTTGATGTTGTTGTTGTTGTTGTTATTATGTCTCCCCTACAAATGAATTTATACATTTTCCCAATATTATTATTATTATTATTGCGGTTGACATCATCATCATCATCATAATGCTGTTTATTGTTGGGTCAACGAATTAATAATCCTGTATCGGATGACCAGCGATTCGCTCTATAATACATATCCTTATACATTGAGGGACATGAGTTTTGATTCTGTAAATATAATGAAGATATTATGGAATAAAATTTGTAATTGATTGTAGAAAAGGTATTTATATGGAATGTAGTTACCTTATTTCTCTTAAAATCTATATTAGTCCTTACAGTTCTATGGTGTAATCCTTGTAAGGGACGATTATTATTACCTAAAGGAGCTTTGGGTGTAGTCTCGGAGCCTTGCATCAGTCGTCGGAGTTGATATAACTGCAACAATGTAGAGACAATGTGGTTAGAAAGTATAATACTTTAATAATTAAATCAGCAAATAAATTCATAAATACGAGTATGTGTATGTATGAGTGCAAGTAGAAACAAATGTAGCCATACTTACATATACATATATACATGTATGGTAAGTATGTAATATGCAATTAAATAAATGAAATACAATGTAATACATACAACACAATTATCATATTAAAATAAATCCTCTTTCAGAGTAATTGTAAAAACAAATGTTAAACCAATTATGTACAATTAACACATAATTGCTTTTAAATTAAACACCAACGTTGTGTGTGTTTAATGAAGTTTTTTTTTTTTTGTTTGATATTTTTCTACATCAATATGGGTATAATTTTTAAAATGAATCAATGTAATACTACAAGTTGTCTTACTAGGGGTATTCTTTATTTTAGTACTGTATAGCATGCAAGTCATAAAAAATAGTACTACTTGTGTAACGAAGGAATATCAAAATACTTTTGCATGGCAAATCATTTCATTGTAAATGCTGTAGGTACACTGTAGTAATGTTGCAATGATTATACATAATTTAAAGGAATACCCCTATTGTATTATTTTTGTTTTTGATTTTTTTTTGTTGCATTTTTTATATTGCTTTTTCATTTATATTGAAATTTATATACCCGACAATGACGTCTGAGTTGAAACCACAAATATGTACATTTATGGTATTAGTAAAAAAAAAAACTTGCTATACTCAAAATTACACATACATAAAATCCTATATTCGAAAATGAAATTCAAATTATTTAATTAAATAAATAAATTGTATATGAGCTTGCAATTATTGTTTTATTTTTAATACAAATACACATTTTTTTTTGCTTAATTTTGATTTATTACCAGAACAGTGCTTTAAAATGATCACTTTGGCAATTAAATGCAATATAGCCAAAATCAAGTGTAGGTGCCGTAGAACAATTATTTTTACATATCAGCAAGTATGTAATTGGTGCTTTTAGCGTCATTGCTATACAAAGCCTTCTGTTAGAGTTTTTCGGACAAAGCCCATAAACAACTAATATTATATGGTATTGGTTAATATAAAGATTCTCCTTCTAGATGCCATGTAACGGTTGGGCCTTCTAACGTTTGGAATTTGAATTGCTTGTTATTTTGATTTCGAGATATAACATGCATGAGTTTACAGAAATTTAGTTTTGCATTTGACATTTACGAAACCTGAAGTTTTACGCTTGAATAAAGTTGGGAAATATTGAAAACTTACTTCTTAAGTAGTGAGACTTCTACCGAAACTATACAAAATTTACGAAAAAAAATTTGTTAAAAAAGATTTGTCTTCAACGAAGTTTTTGAGTAAATTTGTGAAGCGAGTTCACAAAATTGGATCGATGGTGGATAAAACAATACATTCACGTTCACATCCAGTGTGCTCAGCCGGAAATATATTGTGATATTGTGCAGCGTATTTGTGAACATCCATCAACACCAACTCGTCATCGTTCTCAGGGACTGAACATTTCTCGCAATTCTCTCAGAAGAGTGTTGCATAAAGACCGCGGTATGAAGGGCTACAAAGTTTAATTAGTCCAAGACATGAAGCATCATGACCATCCGATGCGTTTTCACTTCGTCCAATGGGCTGAAGATCGTGAGGCCGAAGTTGAGCATTTTTACCTAAAAACCACGTTTTTTTGCCTAAAAATCATGTTTTCTTATGGAGCTCATTTCCACCTTAGAGGTTTTGTCAATAAGCAAAATTGTCGCATTTGGTGATCAGAGAATACACACGTGATTGTTGAGAAGTTGAAATTTTTGGTCCGACGACATCGATGAGCCTTGCGTACCATCATAAACGAATTTTTGTTTTCAAAAATTTAAGTAGATGATATGGCCGATATTTGGATTCAACAGGATCGAGCCACATGCCATACAGTTACGTAACCATCGATATTTTGCGCGTTGTCTTTGAAAATCTAATAGTCAACCGAAATGCTGATATCAATTGGACTATTTTTTGTGTGGAGCCGTTAAGGATAACCATCCAGAGCTAACCAGAGACAACTGAGGCCTTAAAACACGAAACCAAAGATGGCATTCATGTCATCCTATACAATCGAAAATACACTGACAAATTGGGTAGATCGGATGGGGTACTGTAAAGGCTGCCGTGGCATATTCATGTGAATAATGTTGTATTTCATTCTCAAAAGAAAAAGTCCAATATTTCTAATAAACTCATGGCGTTGAAAAAATATTCATTTTTTTTTAGCAGATTCTAATTTCAAACTTTATATGGCCCACTGTTATTGTTAAATATTTATACATATATGTATGTATGTACGTATGATAAATTGAGTTACCATGATTGTAGTATTAAAAGTGAAAATTCGATTGTACATACCTCTTGCTTAGTAATATATATTGGTTTATTAATAATTATCCACACAGTACTCTCCCAGCAACCTGGATGTGTTGTGGAACCTTCGTATGTTATATAGTGATCCGTATTTGGCAGCAGTGAATGCACTGATATGTGCCGTATCGGTGTAGAGTATCCTTTAAATGAAAAATTTTTATATACATAATTATAAATAAATTTTGGAAATTAAGTTAATGATAGTTTAAAGGACTGAAATCAAATTCGAAGACAAAATGCAATACTAAGACATATTTGGTGTGAAGGTAAATATTTCAGCAGCTGAAAATTTGCCATACCAACTATTTCATAGACATGCCACATAAAATCACTGCTTTGGCGCGTTCTTAAAAACAATATTACAACAACAATATTTGGCATATGAGTTCATATTTTAGAGTTTAAGTAATTGGTCAAAAATTTGAGAACTTTGTGCATTATTTCATAGAGTCTTGATAGAAAGTCATTGAAATTCAACGTGTGTATGATATTAAAAAATTGACTTAGTTCGACTTTAAGGTAATTTTGGTCATAATATTTAATTTTTCATTTTCTCATAAACCTTTTGCCAAAGAATACCATCTAACTTCATGTATTTATAATAAGTATGACTATGTATGTAGGCACAGTAATTAATTAACTTCACTCCAATATTATTCATTCAATTTCTTTACGGGCATACACAAATACGTTGCGATATGCTACACCAATTAACTATTTGATTACATGTTCTCCCTCTCTTTGTTTTCTCTATTGCAATTTCACTGAAATGCTTATTATTACAAATTTAATAAAGCAGCTGCATTTATGTTTCTTTTGTTTCCCAAAATAAATGCAGTTTGTTGATAGCAAACAACAAATCTAGAAGCCTTGCCGGTACAACTGGTAGTATCATTAAATATGTACGTACATAGTTCTCCTACGTAATAGCGGAAGTGTATATAATGGCTCACTAACGTATTATTGTTGTTAATGGTATTGCTTGTGCTATTGTTATTGTTGTTGCTTGCTATGTGGTTTGCTATTAATGTGTTGCGGTTCGTTGCCATTACTACATTGCATCAGAGTCATCAACGTCGTCAACGAGTCGTCATTTATGTTATGCAATTTGAATATGGTCAATTTTTGAAATGAGCCTTATTGGGTTTCTCTTTTCGTCATGTAACAGAGCAATAGACCAAAGGTTTGGTGCAATTTAGTTAGAAAAGTGTAAGTGTTTATTCACGTTTTCACAACAAAAAAAAAACAACAACAACAACAATAAAAACACACAAAAAAAAAAAGAAAAGGAAAAAATTAAAAGAAAAAGTTCACAAATATTCTCAAAGTTCATGTTGTGCCAAAACCACTAGATTCTAGGTGTCATTGACGTCGCTTCTTGTGTTTTTCATTTTTGCATGATTATAAATTATTTTATTGCATTTGGCAGGTGCATAATTTTTGATTCACACTGCACGCTTTGCATGTCGGATATAAACGTCAGCATGTATGTACCACGTATAATAAGTGTAGTAACAAATTTATACATGTAGGCAGTTAGAACAGTGGGATGAATTTATGAAATTCATTTTTTTCGTTATTAATTCAACTTTTTAGGAATAAAATTTAAATTAAATTAATTTTTTATTTTAATATATTTATTAAAAGAAAAAGAAAATTCCTATTTAAAAATTGATTTTCCCCAAAGCAAAACTATGCTTATTCTGTTTCACTGTCGATTTCATGCAACCAATTTAATTTTTGTCATTATTTTTGCAATTTAATGCAATATAATGCAAATAGGATGCAAGAAGGAATGAGCGGTTAAGCTAAGAAAATTCTCTTGTAGATATTGCATGGCGGAAAATTTAGTGCGATTTTTTTCGCCAACTTTCTTTACGATTTGTACGTGGCCATGGCATAACGTGTCTTTAGACATTTTGTTGACCGGAAATGGAATGCCTTGTTAATTTTCTTATTTTTTTTATTCTTATCCTCATTCGTGCACGTGTAGGAAAGCGTGTCATTGGCATTAGAAAATTCTACATATAATTTGTACCAAAATATGTAATAAAAAAGAAAACAAGAATAAACTTAAATGAACTTCTTAGTGCAATTTCTCTACTTATGCTCTTTCGAATAGACTCACCTTTGTACAATACTTTATTGAATGTAGTTGTGATGATGCGTAATTCATGATTTGGCGTATCACCAATTTGTATCATAAGCGAAAGTGCCACAATGCCTTGTGACTTGTGTTGTGCCTCGGACATATTGTGATACAGCTCCTTGTTGAAGCCATATATTTGTATCTGTAAATGGGAAGAGAATGGCAAAATAAAAGATCGATATGAGAAATAACAAAACAAAACAAAAAAATTGAGATTGCTCTCATTCAGTTTGAAGTAAAATGATATGTGCAATTATCATAGCTTAGCAAAATCATACTGTATCATACCTCTCCTGGAAAACTGTAGCCGTGTATGAAGTGTTCTGAACCGCGACTATTCTCATTGCCATAGTGTATGTAAATCTCTTCAAATTGATAGCGATAGGCGAGCGGACCGCCCGTTATGTTTACATGTTGCTTTGTGTCCTTGTCGACACGGAAGACAAGCGATTGACCTGTATTGTGTAGTGTGCCGGAAACCTATAGATAAAAAGCGAAGAAAGAAAATAGTAAACAACAAGATAATCAGACAAAAGAATAAAAATCATAAAGCAGAATTGCAGTCAATTGTTGACTGTCATTTCTTATTTTTTTTTTATTTGTCTTTTCCATTGTCATTTACTCAAAAGATTTTGTTTTTACATATAGATACATGTGCGTATATATAGAATGTTTTTCCCGCTATAGTTGTAAAAAAATTGAAGCGATTTATGTGAACTGTTTGTTTACCTTGTGCTTATCGATCTGCAATGGTCTTAAATGTGGATCAAAGAGTAATTTATCGGGTACAACATCTATTGGTGATTGACGCCGTCCTTTATTACACATATTCCATTGTGGATTGATAAGGCCCCAAAAACCTGGTCCTATAAGAATATACAAAAAAATTTATGATTGATGGAAGCGTAATGTATGTATATACTATATATATTTTTTTTAAATATTGTAGTTGCTTTCCTATGCAATAATATGCAATAATTGTAAAATAACTTTAATTTTGTCTTGAATTTATTTATAGTTAAACGAATATCATTGCAGCACTTGCATAAACCAATGAAATCGGTTTAAGAAGGAGCTTTATTCATATAATTTTGAAAGAATTCAATAAATATTTATAAGGCTCTTTTATACATAAAAGTTCACGAAATTTACAATTTGAAGCATTATCATCATACGTAATTTACCTACGTACTATTTACTAAAGTAATCAGAGAATATGAATGTGAAAGAATATTTACTATATTGTACAGTAGACACTCGATCTAACAAATTCAGATATCAGTATAAAAAGACAAATAGAATGATGACGAAATATACTGCAATCGAATATTACAATATTTTAAACATTATCGTCACATTTTAATACCATGTGGATGCAAGTATGTGGAAACGGTATGCATTTTGCCTTAAATTTCTTTTGGCGAAATGTTGTCCAAGTCAAAAGGAACAGTTTAAACATTGCAAAGCTCTAAATCTGAGTATTAATGACATTTTCAAAATATGTGCAAAAATGTTGTCTTCATTTTACTCTTTTTTCAGTTACTGGAATACATCTCGGGAGAGGTTGATCAAAATGACATGATTTGTATATCTTTCGAAAGGTTTATTCTTCTTCTCCGACGATATACTGTTTGTATTGATAAAATTCTAAGCGTGCTTTTGCCTTATAGGGCTAAAGTACAGAAATGTGCAGATTCCAATTCGCCGCGTACTTTGTACACTCTTGAGTTTATCTCTATATCATACTAATTTCAAATAGATAATATAGAGTGATATAGAAAATAAAAAAGAAAAACGAATTTGCCGAGATTTTGTTGTAGTAAAAAAAAAAAGAACAAAAATTGTCGCTTATTAATATTCTACAGTGGCTTCAAAATGAAAGGATATCTTAGATCACCAGGTTGTCAATGAATGAATCGTATCATTTGTGTTCGAATAGGTGTACTGAATGAAATAAATAACTGGACGAACGAAGTAGGACTGGAAATGAATCCAGACAAGACGGACTTAGTACTGTTTACAAGAAAATACAAGTTTCTGGACTGGCTTCCCCCCAAATTGGGAAACGAGGCACTTACTCTGAAAGCATTTACGAAATATCTAGGAGTAATATTGGACAGCAAACTAACGTGGAAATTAAATGTGGAAGAGAGGGCGAAGAAAGCTCTCAATGCCTTATACGCATGCAGGAAGATGCTCGGTAAAACATGGGGCTCATATCTCCGTCTTACACACTGGATTTACACGGCGGTGGTTAGGCCAGTAATGCTATACGGTATTTTAGTATGGTGGACAAGCGTTGATATGAAGACATACGTCAAGAAACTAGAAAAAGTACATAGAGTCGAAGAGCTGTGTATAACTGGTGCACTAGACAAACTACTAAATTTAATTCGATAGGGCTAATGGCTAAAAATTTTGCGAAGAAATCGTCACATAGACTTATGGTGACAAAAGAACTAGTACAACGGCCTTTTGTCCACAGCAAGATACACAGGAGTTTGAGCGCCAGGTCAATTTCAATAGTGGGCCCAGTGTAGTGATAGAGCAAAACGGGTGGCGGAAGAGCATCAATATGGATTGCCACTCCCAAAACCGGTTTACCAATGGATCCAAAATGGCGGAGGGTGTTGGGTGGACGCACTTGCCAATGCTGGCGCAAGCCATTCGAAGGTCAGCTCTTTACACATACATCTTACTCTTTCCACATTGAAAACAGAGATTGACGTAGCAATGATTCAGGAAGCGGAGTCCTTGTGGCAGAGCTTGACATCCTGCAAGACTACAAAAATCATGCTTCGCACACATGACAGCAAATACACCGACTACATTTTATCACTCTCAAGAGAGGATTGTAAATTACTGGTTGGGGTTCTTACGGGCCATTGCTTTACTCCGTCGTACGCTGCCAACATTGGTCTGGTGCAGATCGCGCTTCAACTATCTTGGATCTGCGCCTTTTCCAACCCTGGAAACCATTGCAGGTCCCAAAGGTAGTGATTTATTGAAACTCGCAAAAAGATGTATTAAAAACAAAATTAAGCAATCTCACAATTTCACTTGGTATAAGGTTTCTCATATGCTATTTTAATTTATTTATTTTCTTATATATAACATACAAGTATGTGAAAATTTTCAAATAATCGAAGATCTACTGTAAATGTCAGTATGTAAAGGACATTGAAAATTTGCTGGACAAGAAAATTGTACACCGACAAAAATTAATGTAATATTCACTCAAATGTATATATGGACACGCGGCGGACTGATCAGAATATAAGAAATGAATGCATGAACGAGTGAATGAAAGAGAAACGAGAGTTACCGACAGTTATTGTTTGCAATTACACTTGTAATTGTATTTCTTTAACAGCCATCATAATATAATGATAATGGCAAACTATAGTAATTTTACATGAATTCACTTACAAAGATGGACAGTCGTACAATAAAGCGTTAATATTTAAAAATGTCCAAGGTAAGGAAGGCTTGTTTGTTTGTTTGAACTTTAAATTACATATATTCATACGAGCATATCTTATAAAGAAGATTGTGATATTTGTTTATTTCAACTTTAAATCATATACATACAAGACATACAAGCATATTTTATTTTATTTGGTTTGTAAAATTTTCTCTATTAAGTTTTTGTATTCAATTGCAGTAATTTCAAATATTATTGCTTTTTTTTTTTATTGTACAAATGTGTTACATATGTGTCGACGTCTGTGATTTCTTTAACCCTTCGGCAAGTGCAATCACATGTCATGTCAAATGCAATGAATGACAGTTTTGTGGACGAGAGTATGTACTCGTATGTAGTTTACCTGCTTCTGGTACTGTGCACTTATGTACATAACCATATGTAGTTACTACTGTTGAACATACATATGTTGTTGCTATTAAATGGAACAATAATGTTAGCATTTAGTGAGCCACTCTATCAATACGATACGCAAACCTACAGCCATGTGTTGGTAGTGATATGTTAAAGTCTATACATACATATATGCATTGCCTATTGAGTGGGAAATTATATTGTATATTTACACGTACATACTTCTTTAACTCTTCCTCTCTTGAAAGTGTGGTGTACAATACTAGTAAACACAATTTTTACGATTAGGCTGAACTACGAGTATACGCGAAGAATATTTTAATCGAAATTTTTTCGAAAAGTTAAAATCTAATAGGAATTGAAATATAAAATGAAGAAAATATTATTAGCGGACATATTTTCATTGTCAAATTCAATGGAAAGGTAACTCTTAATCGATTAATTTGGAATTTCAAATAATAATTCAATGTAATTCCGGTATAATTTGATATGCTTAAAATGAAGTGTTCGTTATAAATCTTTAATTTCGAAATGACTTTTAATGAGTTTACGATATGACTGTATGCATATGTAAAATCTTGTATATTGTGAATGTGTAAATATTTTCTCTTTATTAACTTACCAGATATACCATCATATGTCCACCATTCTTCCCAGCTGGCTTTTATACCTACAGAGAACGTAAATGAAAAGGAGAATAAATAATATGAATAAAGGAATATCAATAATCTGTTGTGCTACGATATATGTCTGTAATATTAAGTATAGTAATTTAAATTGTGGGTGCCGTAGCTCAGTGGTTAGTGTGTTCGCCTTCTGATCTGTAGGTCGGTGGTTCAATCCCCGGCTGATGCATAACAAATTTAATATCGATAAGATTTTGCTTTCGAACGGTACCCACCTGTCGGCAAGCAATTGGCAATTCTTCCGACAGTAACAACTTGCCATGAAAAAGCTTCTTAAAGAACTCTGTGACAAAGCTCAGAAAAAGTGATGTCACAAGTGTTCTGCCGTTCGGAACCGGCTAAAATAAGTAGGTCCCTTCTAATATTGTCCAAAAATTTAAGACGCACAACAGTAATGGAAGAGAAGCTCGGCCAATGAGCCCTTTGGGGCTTTATGTGGCCACATATTTATTTTATTTTATTTATTTAATTTAAATGGTGTACTGAATTGATGTTGAATGAATAAATGTTGAAGATTTTTTTGCAATAATGTCAAAATCATAATTTTGTTAAATTGAATTTCGACATTATTGCGAACGGTTTTGTCTCACTATTCTTTCTCTATATATGTAAAAAGGCAGAATTGTAAAAATATTTGCACGAATGTCGAAAACATAATTTCATATATTTTTTCGACTTTCGTAAAAATGACAAAAATATTTTTCGACATTGTTGCAAAATATTTTCGATATTACTTGATATTCTTGATATATGTTACAATATACATATCAACGAATTCAATTTTTTGTGCATCAATATTGCACCAAATTCTATTGATTTTTTCGATTTTATTTAAAATTGTTTTTGCAATTCTATCGAAAATATTACAAAACATATTTCGACATTATTGCAACGATTTTTCAACATCAACACATGTAGTTCTTTAAATAAATTGTGCTTTTAAAGAGCAATAAATAGGCATATATAACTTTAAACAATTATGAATATATTCAGTGTATTTATTATTTAAAATGGAAAAAAATATATATAATATCGTATTCGTATGTACAATGGTTATGTACACAATTAAGAAAAAATCAAGCATTTTTTATGCATAAATGTGGTGGTTGTATAGCAACAAAAGCAGATTAAAATAATAAAATGTTTAAATATAATAATTGAAAATAATGTTACAAGCGAACATAAACTAATAAAAACTGGATATTTTAAATTTGAAATAAATTATGATTTAATATTGATAATGTTAAAAAAAAAAAACAAAAAAAAAAACTGTATAATTAATGCAACTTGTGGCAAATTTTTACTTTAAAATGTGACCCGAAAATTATTGATCTCATTAGGCAGTGACAGCTATTTGAATCTATTTAAAATGGAATTAGGATTTCGTTGTCCTGGAGAAAACGTTTTATTTGCAGGGCACTAAAAATTGGAGTACTTCGAATAAATCTTTTTTTTTATCAAATATTCGATATATCTGTCAATTTTCGAATATTTTGTCGTATTCTCATATACCGTTCTAGAACAAGTATTATGCTGTTCTTACCAAATAGAATGCATAGGGCTTAGTTACGCGTTTATTTTCTTATTCTCTTTTCGTTTGGCTGTTGATGTTTTTCGAAATACGAGTATCAATCGCATATATATGGTGGGCCATGTAATGTTTGGAGTGTGAACTACCGACAGAGGATATTGTGTTGACAGAAATTTAGTTTTATGTTTGACATTTACGCAATGGGACAGTTTTATGATTGAATAAAGTGGGAAAATGGATTTCAGAGAATCCACACATGATTGTTGATAAGCCACAACGAGTTGGTATCCATAACGAGTGATTGTTTGGTGTGGTTTTTGGTTCGACGGTATAATTTGGCCATTTTTCTTTCAAAATGAGCAAGAAGCCGTCGTTACTGTCAATGGCGAGGGTTATCGTGCCAGGTTCAATGAATTTTTGCTTAATAAAAAATGAAGCAGATGACATTGGCGACATGGTTTCTCACAGCCAACGTAACATTGATCTTTTTCTAAAGCCAACCTTGGCCTTTGAATAATGCTATGTTTCATTCTTAAATGGAAAAGTTCAGTTCTTCTAACAAACTCATGACTGAAAAAATATTCATGACGTTTTTTTTATAGCCGATTCTAATTTCAAACTTTAAATAGCCCACGCTGTATAAGTACTGTAATTGTCAAGCGAAATATGTGCGTGCATCACTCTAATAAGGTTTAATGCAATCAGAAATTACAGCACAGACATCTGCTGGAGTATGTTGTGTTGTCAAAGTGATTACAAAAGGATATTACTATGAATTTATACATTTCATCGGAATGATGCTAAAATGGCAAATTCAGAGTAGTGTGAGTAATGCAATATGAAATTTAAAATTCCAATATATTAAAATTTAAACGGCTATAACTTGACACATTAAATACGAATACAATGATTATATTCTAAAGCTTATTCATTTTGTTTTTCTTATTTTTAATAGTTTTCTCTATTTCTCTTACTTTTCTTTTATTCTGAATATTTGCTTTAAAGTTTGCTTCAGTTCACGTCATGGCAGATGAGCCAGTTAGTCGCCAATTTAATAGTATACATACTTTTCGGTTCTAAGTGCGATAAACTACAATAAAAACTATTACTGCTATGACAAGTTTTTCGTTTTTATTTGGAAGAATGTACAATTTTGTTTTGAGAAAATAATTGTGGTTTTTTACTATGTTGGTACTATGCGCTATCCAACACGAAGAGATTCAACATAAAATAATTCGTTTCTTATTATGTACAATACCCAATGTTTACATAAACCACTAAATTTAGGGTGTTCAAATATGAGCTTCCTTTTAAGTAGAGATAATCACACAAATTATTGAAGATATTAGGCATCTATTCTTGGTTGTTAAAGTAATGGTAATAGTATAAATATTATCATTCCTTTACAAAAGCTTGTAATTATAGTTTTCAGTAATTCTACAATAGTTGGTTTAAATAAACATCCTCTATGAGTTGCAGATTTATTAGAGGATTATCGGGATAAAATGTTATCTTTAAGCTACTTCAAAAAACGAAATCTATAAGATTATCTGTATCTCTAAGATTTTATTTTATTCTCAAATTTCAGGCTGAGTACATTGATTACATTTCGCGCCCTATGACAGGTGGCACCAAGGCTGTCAAACACTTTTAGTTGAGTTTCTCAACACCAGCTTCAGTCACCAAAAGTTCGACGAGATCAATTCTATCTCTCATTAAAAATGTAGAGGAGATTCTAGTGTCGTAGACGAACTTGGGTACAAAAGACCTCATATGGTCGCAGTGCCCGTCACACTTGTGGATGGCACTCAGAGGAATCAGCCGTAGGGCTCATATCCTCTAACAGACTTCAATCTGGTTTCGCGTGGTTACGCTCTCTTTTGATTAATTGATTGACAGGTGGCGCCCTACTCTTGATGATATCATCTTCTAATTCATCCCATTAAAAAGAAGACTTTTTGAATAATGTTTACAACGATATTTCCTACGAAACACTTAGCGACTGCAACATTTCAGTTATATCAATAAGCACAATGGTCCATTTTCACTAATCAATAGCACTAGTGAAGATTAAAAGATCACCTCAACGTTGAACACCCCATTTAGTTAGTATATTTGAAATAGCATAAATTTAGAACTTATTGTTTGCCACTGGAAAAGTGACATGAAGGCAGTTGGACAGTCAAAAATAAAAATAAAAGAAACATAGTGGAAGCCAAAAGCAACAGTAATAACAATTGGCAACTTCTGCCAAATGAGTCTAACTAAATATGATGCCACTGAAGCGACTGAAAACTTTATCGGCGCCAGACTGGTTGGCGATACATTGGCGTCGTGTGCGTCAACATTTCTCTTAAATTGATTTTAGTTCTTTTTTGTTTTGCCCCATTTCGATTTCCCCAACCGTTGGGTTTCAAGAATTTTTTATTTTCAACCACCCCACCCCCATCTATGAAACTTGATATTTTTCTACCACTTTTTATAAGATTTGTTTTTTTTATTTATTGTGTTTATGGATGTGTGTGTGTGTGTGTGTGTATTTGCGTATGTTCTGTTTATATTTGTATACTGAGTGCTGCATTTTCATTTGCAATATGGCTATAGCAATAAAATGATGCCTTACTATAGCACGTGCATATTGTGAATTGAATTACTTAAATATCATAGAATAGCAGATGGAATGAGTATATTTATCGATTAGAGACCTTAACTATCTACTTAATGGATATAATGGCGATGATGAAATATTTAAGAGAGGAATTTAGTATATGCAATTCTTCTGAAATGTTGATAGTGATATTATCATATGCTGTTGTCATTATGAAATGAAAAATACATAAATATGCTATGAATCGTATTTGAAAAGAAATCAACTTGATGTTGAAAACGGTAGAGTTATTACAATTTAGTTCATTGAAAAACTGGCTGTAGAAATTATATAGTATAAATTTATTGAAATTAATTGTAATGAAACTATATGAATATTTTATATATTACATATATTTATACATAAATGATAAATACCGTGTATATATGAATGATTCATTACTCAATATTAAATCTATGCAAGACATATGCTTAATAGCATTATTTAAATCGGAAGAGGAAATCATAAATACTCAACACAGATATGCACTATGTACCTATATACATACATACGTATATGTGTATGGTTTACACAATATAAGAAGAGTCAATGAAATTAACATGAGCCACATATTGTACATATTCATTCATTTTAAGAGATACAAATCCAATGTCATGATATGAAAACGATTACATAAACTTTACTCTCACTTTACCAATTCAATTATGAAATGGATAAGGATGCCTTTTATAAATAGGTGTATTTGTACTTTCACTATTGATATGAAAGATATTTAAACACACTCTATTTATATATTGTCTATATATTGTCGATTTGATATTGTAATTTATTATTTTGTTGTTGCTTTATTGCTTTTCAAGTAATAAGTAACTTGTGTGACTGAGTGCGTGTGTGGCTCAACAACCTATAACCTTTTCATCTATATAAAATAATTTAAATAAACGAAAGTACCACCACAAACACATTTACACTTTACACTTTCTCTAGGCTGCACACGCAAAACCAATACCACATATATTTGTACTCGTATACCGATATAGTACACATACATGTTAACTCATATACAAATACATTTCAAATTAATATTGACATATGATGTGGTAGTGATAATGACATGATGATAATAAATTTTACGAATCTGATTAGTCTTAAATGATGATAATAATGATTAACAATCACCACAAGTATTATTATAATTGTCGTTAACAAAATCATTTGCACCATCATTACAACATTCATTCTGTTTATTATGTATAATACTGTGTGTGAAATGATTTTGATGTCAATCGTATGTATGTAAGTGTAGGAGCAGAATTAAACTTGTTATAATAATCACACGCAAAAGTCAATGAAATATTTATGCAATCGAAGAATTAAGTTATTTGGAAAGAATTTAATGATTTAATGCTTTTTATTATTTATGTATGTATGTGTATTAGGGTGGATCGAATTTTTATATTTGTCCAAGAAACCATGGGTCTAAATTCAGTTTAAAAAATACATATTACATTAATATAAAAATTTGTTTAGGTAGATACTTATTTTCAAAGAGGAATGTGATCAAAATTTCATGAGCAAAAATATATAGAATTATCACTAGTTTCTATTTTTGATATAATATTTGTGATTTGACTCTATCTAATATGTATATACATATATATATATATTTGCTGCGTGTGTATGTGCGTGTATCAATAAGAGTGTCAATATATTGTGTGAAATTCAATATAAATTTATTGCTCATAAATAATTTTTAATTAAATTCAATCACTATATAAATCATTTCATCTAATTAATTACAATTTAATTAGAAATGAAGCAATCAACTTTATTATCATTCTTTTATATAAGTAAATAGACTTATTAGGAGACGCATTTTTGAATTTTTAAAAAGATAATGGGAAGGATTAAAATTCCACCCTTCTCACACTGAAGGAAATTTTGAACATATGTAGGCTTACTAATAAATAAGGAGTATACAAAAAAAAAAAAAAACGTTACAAATCAGCTAATCAAGTATAGCTTTCTTGTATTAGAAAATATGAGTTTTATTAAAAAATAGCTTGAATTGAATATTAGCCTATTTTCTCTTCAAGGACGATAACGTATTTTGTAAAAGTGTTAATGAAGATATGTCAGGTAGACATTGGCGACTTTGAAAATGAGTCTATCGCAAAATTAACATTAGCCCTGTTTTATTCGGCAACCCGCTATCTTTGTGCCAATAAAACGACATGATGGTAAGTTGCCAGATTTGATTATTATTTCCTATATAAAATTTCATATAAATAATCAGATTATTTAATTGATAAAATCATTTAAAAATAGTAAAATAATCTAGTTGCAATATTCTGCCTTTTCCTTTTCTTCTTACTTATAACATTTTTGACATTTAAATAAAAAGATATCGAGAAGTAAGAACTCTGTACAAAAGAAAAAATGAAAACAATTGGTAGCACTGAACTAAGCGAGCATTCTGAGCTTCTTACCATCTATAGTATATAGATACACGCTAAAAATAGCACATTTGATCTTGAATTGGCTAAATATAGAATTTGCTAATGATAAAGCCTTTTAAAAATGTGCTGCTAGAAGTGCATTGAAGATACAAATCTTGTCTAGACAGGAACTCTTTGACTTTTGTCATATGAGTATTTTCTGTTCATTACGAGACTTTATGATCACAAACGACAATTTGATCGTAAATTTAAGATTATCATCTCCGATCGTGATGAATGAGACTATGGAGGACCTTGGGTCGATCCTAGAAGTCTGAAATGGTTCACAGATGGGCCAAAAATAGACTCTGGAGTCGGTGCGGGAATCTAAGGACCCAACACCAAAATTTCAGAACTAATGGGCAGATGGCCTAGCGTCCTTCTGGCCGAAATTCAAGCAATTTCAATAAATAACCGGGAACATAATCTTAGAGTATCTCACTTGGAAGAAATACAACAACGTCGCCAAGTCAAACGATACCAATCGTTTGACCTTTTACTTACAACAAGAAACTGCGCATTTGGAACATTCTAAACTTCATCCACAAGGCGGAGAAGATACTGGAAGGACATGGTTGTCAGTTACTTGCTTTGTTTAGACTAGGAACACCTAGGTAGATAAGGACCTAATGACATAAACTGCAACTAAACCAATACGGTATTATAGTAGATAGTACAATTGTGATCAAGTGGATCACAAATATTTAAATGTAGTGTGATACAAAAGATCTATTAGGACGCAGTGTCTCGGCCTTTGGGCAACCTACAACAGTAAATTATTATGTTAATGCATTTTAAAATAAATTAATACTATTGAATTGCTTAAGAATATACTATTGTTTAACGATTGTTTTTAAATTGGCAACTTAGCATGGGCAGTAGCATTAACGTTTGCATGTACCGGCATAAAACTTTAGCTTATTGAAATTTTAGTTCGAGTTAAAGAATAAACGGTTTTCAATTTTTTAAATCGAATTTGTATTTAATAATATCGATTGGCATCTGTTGAAATGTTGAAATATTTATATGTATATATATGTTTCATCCATGATGATGGCATGATGTGACCCTATTATGCTTGTATTTACACGTAACTAGTATATAATAGAAGACACGAAACCAGACCACTTTGCAATAGGAGCAATAGTAAGAACAATATAAGTAAATAAATGTTTAACGATCACTAGCTGGTGCAAGAAAATAAAGCAAGTACAACAACAAAAGCACAACAACATGAAAAACGATTCATATAATATCATCGTTAACAGGACGAATAAACACTTTTAATACGTACGTCAATGAAAAAGAGTACAATACTCATTTCCTTGCCACAGAACGATTATACACCATTTAAATTTCAATAGCAAATGAATAAAAAGGGAAATCGAAAAAGAAGAATGCTGCAAGGTGTAATCATGTTACTATGGTGTATGATGCAATATACGTGGAATAAAAGTGTAAACGTGTAATATGAAAATTGTTGCAAAGTGAAAAATAAAGTCAGTTAGTTGCTTTAACTAATCCAAGGAAATACAGCATAATACAAAATATACATAGTATACTCGCATGCATATCAACATTTGTAGGTGGCAGCATGGAATAAGTAAAAATAGTTTTCCGCAATATCTTTTACGTAGAATTGTATATATATATATATATATATATATATATACACTTTAGAAATACATTTCTACTCTCACGCTTTTATATAGATCTCTTGAGAGTAGAAACTCGTGGATGCTAGTTATCTTCCACGCAAAAAAATACACACACACACACATGGATAATATTAGAGAGCAAGCAAACGCTACGGAATGCTTCATCAGAGCACAGAAACAATAACGCCAACAATACCATATCACACTTATCACTGCCCATTGCCACCATCACTACCACCATTGTCATGACCTGGAATACAGACAACATCAATAATAACCATTTTCATTTTACGTCGTTTCACTTTAATTTAAACTATTTTCTTTTTTTATTATTTATTTTAATTTTTTTTATTTATTTATTTTTTGTTCTTTTAATTCTTTGTCTTTGCACTGCTAACTTCAATTTTCTCTCCCTGGCTATTTGAGATTTTATTAGCGCTCTTGAAGTTTAGCTAAATATCATGGTCAGCAATGCAATGTTCTGTTGACCAAGTTTATTCGATGATTAAGTTCAAATGACTAAATAAGCGGTTTTTTCTTACTTCCATTCTCAACGTCGTTTTTCAAGTTTGTTCGTTCTACTTTTCATTTAATCTTCATTTTGTTATAAGTAAGAAGTGCGTTTTTTTTCTTTGGTTTCATTAGCATCTTCCCATTAAACATTTTCTTACCACATCTTATTGTCCATTACCATCTTTTTGTTGCTGTTGCTAATTTTATTAGTTTTCCTCCTTTATTTTCTTTTTATTTCGCATGTGTTTTGAGTTTTTTTTTTGATTTGTTTATTTTTATAGTAATTTTAAATTGAATTTTTATTGTTATTATTTCTTGTTTGCAATTCCATGAATTATTGCGGTGGCAATGACAACCATCCTGAGGTATTATTCTGATCATGTTTTCATTAATGTTGTTGTGGTTGTTGATAGTTTCAACGAAAATGAGTTATTTGGATGAGTGAATACTAACCACTGAGATGGTAAATTAATTTTAACATTTCTTGCATCTAATGTACACATTAATTTGTTAAATGCACTTCTGAATATAATTCTTTTTTTTTTGAAATTTGAAAATGAACGAATTACATAGGGGATTATTTGAGGTAAGTTATTTAGGGTCACGTCAAGAAATTGCAATGTTGCTAAAAGATCTTTGTTTGAGTGGTCGAAATGTTGTTCGCGAAAGCGGTTTCCCTTAATGCAGGTTTTAACGTAGTTAGCCCTTTAGTTTGACATGGGGCAAATGAAAATTTCTTTTGAAAACTTTTGAAAAAAAAAGAAAAATTTTCGATAACTGGATCAGACAAAATAAGATATTTTCATTTTTCGTTGCACACAACTGTTTCATTTCCTATCAAAGAGATTTTAAATTGAGTACGCTGAAAGAAAATATTATAAATATTATTAAAGGAAAGGACAAAATGGCGTAATCTTTAGTAGTTCCGCCGCAATAAATTTCTGCAAAAAATGCTCGAAAATTTTTCTTTACATACGTGCAGTCTAGCGCGCGGAATGTTATCGTCCAGACTTGACTAAATCATAAACCAAACCGGTTTTGTGTTTTGTAAAATTGAAAATTTACTTTTATCATTGAAAAAAAAAATACAAAATTCAACAATTTGGATCATGCAACTTTCCATGATTAAATCCTAAAATTTCGAGATGTCATGTATCAAATACAGGGTGGCTGATGAATATTCCCACATTAAGAAACTCAAATAACTTTTTCTTAAATTCATATAATTCACTTTTTTTTTGTTTAAAAATCTTATCAAAAAGTTATTCATTACTTCTTGGAGGGTTGTAATAGGAATTGCCTCAATTATCGTTCGAATGGATTAATTTAAATCATTCAGATTTGTTGGTTTGGTTTTGTAAACTTCCTGTTTGCAATATCCCCACAAGAATGTGGGAGTGGGATGTGATTATCCTCACAGCAGCTTGCATCAGCCATCCTATATGAGGTGTTCCTAATTGAATTGGATTGAGCTTAAATTCTTTGGTTCTAATGGTATCAACAACAATGCAACAAAAGTGGAAATTCATGAAAATATAATGGCTGAGATATACTAAAACGATTGTGAGGTGATGCTTAAAGGCAACACAATCTTGCATTTATAATGTTTGTTAGTATTGTTGTTGTGGATTAAACTTTTTTTATCCACTCTCTGGTGTAGTCAACAACATTACCATACATGTAAGTTCTCTTCTGTGTATTCTTGCATATGTGTAATTGATTTAAAAAAAATCATATTGTATATGCTAATGATGAAAGCGTAGAGAATTAGTTAGTCATTTTCTATATCAGATAACAAGTAAAAAAATGAATTTTTTTACTTCATTTTTCTGGGAGAGGAAAGTCCAAAAATGCAGTAAAATCCATTAGATAGTGACATGATATATTTTACATATAAATAAGTACATGATGCCTGTATGAATGCCTCACGATATAAAAACTTTACATAAAATCAAAACTAAGAAGAACAAGTTGATTGTTTTCAGTTTTGAGGTTAGGTTTAAGAGAAAATTTTAACAATTATGTACATTCATTTTATATTCATTTTCTATATATTTTCTATTTACCAAAATGGTCAATATTAAAATATTTTATACGTCAATTTTTGTTTGTTTAATTGTTTGCTGTTTGTGTACATCACTAAGTCCATTAAAACTTGCAAAATTTGTACAACTATGATTTGAAATAAAATAAAAAGTAGATATAACTACTTTTCAATTTTTATAACTTTTTTTTTGTTTTTGGAAAATTTCGTATACCTATGATTTCTACATTACATAGTCCACAACTCAATCAACATTTTACACTTGTTTAAGTGCATGTGAGTGAGTGGTGATGTGTCGGAAGTCAAAGTTACATTAAATTTTTGAATGTTTGCTTTTTATGTATGATGGCGTGTGTGGTGGGTGTACTCCATATTGTGCCATGATAGTGAGTATATGATATTTTAGTTGATTTGCATTGTTTTAATACTTTTTTCATATTAATTAAGTGATGCTATTCTTTTCTGGTGTGCATTTGCATTTTATGATTTGTAAATTATAATGGCTGAATATGTAAAACAGATTTTTTTGTGTGTTTTTGGGTAGATATAGAGATAGACTTTTTAATAAGTTTGTTTTTCTGAGTGCAATATGTTCATTAGAAAATTGTAATATTGGAAGAAGCATTTTGGCTCTCGGTAAAAACGCTTCAGTTATAATTCATTTTCCATAAATAAATATAATTTTTTATTTGATAAAACAAGCTTTTTAATCATATTTAAGCATTTTTTAGTGCAATATTTTGATTACCGTTTTTTTTTCATTATGAAATAAAGTTTTATTCTAATACAATAAATGAAAATTTCTTTAAAATCACATTTCTGTTTTTAAATGTCCAACAACGGTAGTTAAACGGTGTCAGTATGCAAACCGAACTCAGACGTTGTTGTATAGAGGTATGCTTTTACAGAAACTCTCGCAAGTGGCTATACAATCGACAAATTTGTGCTGTGTATCGATATATTTGTTGGCTCATTCTCAGCATTTGGCTTAATGTAAAGGTCTCGTCAATGGTGGATTTATTAGGTCTGAAGCCACACTGATGAGTCGTAGGCTGCAAAATTTCACATAGCATGCACGATCGGTAGTATGCTATGCTCAGGCGACTTATTCTGCGATATATGGCACAAATTATGGTTCAATCTCCGGCTGAAGCACAACTATAACATCGAAAACATTTTTATTTCGAACCTGTCAGCAAACAATTTGAAATTCTTCCGGCAGTAACAATTTGGGATGAAAATACTTCTAAGAGTGCTCTGTGACAAAGTCACAATATTTCTGCCATTCGGGATCGGCTAACATAAATAGGTCCTTTCTAATGCTGTCCAAAATTTAACACGCACAGCAGTACTGGAAGAGAAGTAGAGTAGGGTCCGTCGAGGCTTATAAAAGCCACATATTTTTTTTTTAAACTAAATTCAATCGATTGTGCATATAATCGACAAACAAAATAAACATCTGATTGTGCTTTATTTGGAATATAGTGGTGCAAGTTTCAAGAACTCTACGATAATCTCCTTTATTGACTAACAATAATAGAAATCATCGAAGCTTTTTCTAACTTACAAGCCTGAACGATCTTTGAGAAAGTTTATAGGCTTTAATCGGACTCTGGGTAATTGCATGGAGAAGATCTTTCACTCTGTGAGTACTTGTAACTATTGATATGACTAGACACGTGAGGTTGTAAAATCGATTCTAGCAAATACTGCCACAGTAGCATCCTCTTGATCCCTGGAAATGCACAATGTGGCCTTATGATAAAAAAGCATTCACCACCAGAAGTCGGGGTATTCTGTGAGTCCTTCAAGGCATGATTTGTATTAAGGCTGTCGGACTAAGCGGAAATAAGTAACTAAATGGCTAATTAGAGGTCTTTTCTATGAAAACTTTAGAATAGTTTGGATAATTTAAAATTCACCTGATATAGGCACTGTGGTACATGGACATATCGGGGAATGAAACAGCGAACGAACTAGAAAGGCAGTGTACAATGTTCGCAATTCTTACTGTTAACGATAAAGGCATTCTGGCTGGAGTTGGAACCTTCTGTTACAATTCCCCAACATGACTGACAATTAATAGTGACGTATTTAGCTTGCTGGTAGACACTATATTACTATATTATTCTTGATGCATAAGAGCGATTCGAAACCATAGGGCTAACTTATCTCCGTTAAAAGACATTAGTTTTTATAGCATTGTTTAAATGAATACTATATTTTGAGTTGGACTTCCAACGAAAGAAAATATGGAGAAATTCTCAACCATAATCTAAATATATTTTAGCTATTATATGATGATGAAATATAAAAAAACAAAAACATTGAATCTTTTGGACGCGATAGCAATAAGTTGAATATATCAATGGGACTGAGCGACTTTATTATAAAATAAAATTAAGTTTGAATGAAACAAAAGCTAAATATTTATATTAAATAATTTTTTGGCAAAACTCTCGACGATCAATTGGCTAAGGGACTTTAACAGTTTTAATGTATTTTCATTATAAAGTTGATTTTTAAAAGATAAATTTAACAACTAAACAAAATTAAAATCAGAAAATAAATCGACAAGCACAATTTTCCAGGAAAAACTTTTCCCTGAATTTCCTAACTATTTTAACTATTTGACTAATTACATCATCATACGATATACATACATTAGCCACAAATGTAAAAACAAATACTTAAAAACAAATTTCACGGACCTTAATCCCAATTAAAAAGCAAATGAAGCGTATACAAATGTCATGCAACACACACACACACACTCACTACCCTTTTCGTTATTTTTGTTTATAGCTATTCAGTCTAAAGTGCATAGTCTAGACAGTGTAACTACTAGCACAAAATGTGGCCATGATGATGGGGTAACATCAATCACTAAAAATTGACGCAATGCAATAAAAAATACACGGCGATAATAGTGAAAATGCAACGAATTTACGTTGTGACTGTAGAATGATATAGGGTACATGCAAATAGTATGGATGGCAGTGTGTTTTTAGTTTTGTGGGACGATAAGAGATAAGGTGTATGTATTGAAATTGCTTATAAGAATTATATTGTATGTATTGTACATAATTATCTTATCAAGTAAAAGCACTTGACATTGCACAATCCTTAAAAAGCCTTTTTACTAACATTGAGCTGAATGAAATTATGAAAATTGTATAACTCAATTAATCAATGAAGAATACAAAATAGAGTCGAATAGATTAATATCTATATGGATATACATATAGTATATATATGCCTGTACATATAGAGAAATATAATCATGTAATGACCAATTGCATTTGAGGCAAGTACCTATATATGTAAGCTTTAAAGAAGAATCCACACTCGCACACATATAGCTGCAAATTGTTATGTATCTATAGAAGTATATTTCGTGCATACAATATACGAAATGATTTTTCGCCTTTTAGGCAGATTTAACACAATACATTTGCATATTTTGTTCATAAGCCTTTAGGCTAATTTATATGTACATACTCAGATTTAGAGCCTAACACACAAATATGTATATATAATTCTTATATGTACCAGCATTGACCATTAACACAATGAAAACAATTGCAATTACTTTTATGTGCGTATGTATGTTGTAAAAGTACGTTGTATGTTTATTTGACCAATATGAGTTGTTCGTACTTAATAAATATGCGAGTATATACGAAAATTGTGTATTAGCAATAGTAGCAGAGGCGTAGAAAGGTGGATTTTTGAAATGAGCATGATTTTAGGATAAAAGAAATATTTTTTAGTAAAATTAAAAATAGAAAATACAAAATATTAACCTAGTAGGACTGTTTTCTAGCTGTTGTAAATTTTTATCTAATCTGATTTTCGGATAAGCTATATATAAGCTATAAGCTATATATTTTTTTGCGTATACTTCTGAAACTATTTACAGTTACTACTATTTTATTACTATTACTATTACTATTTTACTGGGTGCCGTAGCTCAGTGGTTAGTGTGTTCGCCTTCTGATCTGTAGGTCGTGGTTCAATCCCCGGCTGATGCATAACAAATTTAATATCGATAGGATTTTTCTTTCGAACGGTACCCACCTGTCGGCAAGCAATTGGCAATTCTTCCGACAGTAACAACTTGCCATGAAAAAGCTTCTTAAAGAACTCTGTGACAAAGCTCAGAAAAAGTGATGTCACAAGTGTTCTGCCGTTCGGAACCGGCTAAAATAAGTAGGTCCCTTCTAATATTGTCCAAAATTTAAGACGCACAACAGTAATGGAAGAGAAGCTGGGCCAATGAGCCCTTTGGGGCTTTAAGTGCCACATATATATTTATTTATTTTATTACTATTTTACTATTTTATTTCGACAAACATATACTAAAGCACTTAATATCTTTTCATTACAACTATAGCATTGAGTTGAAACAAAATTCGATATTTGTATTTACAACTCTATTGATACATTTTAATACAAGCTTCAATTTTCTGAATCATTCATGCTCCGACTTAATATTTAGTTTTTTATTATATAAATACTTTCATCATTCTGTGTTGGTCTAGCTGCCCTTGTGGCTGTCTGTGGTTGTTGGTGTCCCAAATTACATGCAATAATAATGACAATAGTAACAATAATTTACACATGCTCGACAAATAAGCTTATCGAATATCCTTTTGTCCTTTAACTTTTATATACGTGCGTGTGTGTGTGTGTGTGTGTGTGTGTGTATGTATATGAGTATGAAGGAGTGTTGATTCTTGTTTTCATTTTATTTCGCGCAAATAATAAATTGCTATAATTTTACAGATATATGTTCATGGTAGAATGGTGCTAATACATATTAGGAATGCAAATAGTGTGAACCTTTTACTGATCCCGAGATAAAAGAATTTAGTTTCAATATTAATCGTGTTTTATGGGACATTCGTACTTAGCTAGCTCCAATATATAACGATGTTATTTTTTTGTGCGTATAACAATTGAAGCTAGAAAACTTAGAATGCTAGCTAAGTGCAGTGCTGCCAATTACTTTCATATTTTCTAATGTACTGAGACGTTTCTTATCGATATCTTTTTATTTAAAAGTCAAAAATTTTATAATTAAGAAGAAAAGAAAAAGGAAAAATGTTGCAGTAAAATGATTTTACGATTTTTGATACTATAAATAATCAGAATTAGTTCCACAGTACAATAAAAATAAAATCAGCTCTATTTAGGAAACTAGGCTTCTCGAATAAAACATGGCTACTGAAAAATTGAAAAATATAAGCGGTTAATAAAGCGTTAACAAAAATTAAATAAAAAAACTTAAATTAATTAGTTTTAATTAACTTTAACAAGTAAGGGAGAACTTTTATATATCACAATATGATTTTTTCACTTTTTCAATTAAAATGTTTTATTATCATCTCTGTATTAATCTTGTTCGTGAAGTTGAATTTTTGTATGAAATAAATGCCTATAGGAAGCTACTTTTGTTATTGTGAAATTATTTATACTTTACGCTACAATATTGGAGAAAACATTTATACATTTTTTTAAGCAGAAGAGCTTTTTAAATTATTCTGCCACATGCATTTTGTGATTACATTAGAATGAGCAGTGTTGATTTAATTTCAGTTTAAGTTAAAAATATTTCCGAATCAAATTAATTATTTAGGTCGCATAAAAAGAAAATCAGCAAATCTTCAGGCATTTCAAAGTCATTCCAAAAACTTACAAATTCTTTAACTTTGTAGATTTTCGTAAAATTAAATTTAAAAAATTTTTTAAATTATTTCATTATTTATTTATTTTCATACCAAACAGAAACTAAAACCTTTATCTATAAGTGTAAAATTAAATAAAAAAAAAAACATTTCAAATGACCTAATGGAGGTTTCGATAAGTATTGCACGAAACCGGCCTTAGAAAAATTTTGACATCCTGAAATTTTCGGTAAAACCCATTATTGTATTATTGTTTAACAAATAAAAATTCAGCAATTTTCCATGAGATTCCCGATTTTTACAGTTCTGGTTTTTTTTTACAGAAATATTTTTCATCCGCAGCTAAAAAATATTTTCCTTTTTAACAAGAAATTTTTGAAGCAATTTATTAAATTTCTAAAATGACAGCTCATTTATTGAAATCAATTGGAAATATGTATTTGCATCAATAAGACTTTTTATAAGAAGAATGAGGTCAAGATATTTTTTTTTATTAATTAATAAAACATTCCTCCACCAGGTCATTTGAAACGCACATTATTTCCATGTCACATCCCTAAATCAATTCCGAAAATTTCACAATTCGTCATTGCAGTTTTCGAGAACTTCGAGGTAATATTGAAGACAAGATCTCGGGATTGGCATACACATCGAAGTGCCATATATAGAAAATGTAGGTGCTGAAGGGTATATATGTACGTTATAGTTGTAAGATGCACCGAATAAAAATAATATATTGTTGTTGTGTATGTGCTCCTTAATATCCCATAGCTCGTAAACGAAAACAAATTTCAAATTTCTTTTATAGTAGTTTAGGTACCGACATTATAGTACTACAGAAGCTTATAAATATATTGTAGGTGAGTATTGTGCCAATGTATGTGTATATTGATAGGTAGATATGCATTCCACAACAACAACAACAACAACAACTACAACAACTATTATGCAATTTCCCTCTGCACGCTTATAGCCACATAAATCACACACACACACACACGCACCTCCTACACTTACTCTCTTAAGTACTCATGCAATCTACAATAGATATGATATGCATTATTTGTTGATGTTGTTGTTATTGTTGTTTTTTTTTTTTGTAAGGGATATCTCACTCACCGGAACTGCAAAGCAAAACGATTGCCGAATAAGCGATAAATCCTGAAGTGTATGGCATGTTGTTTTTGCTGATGATGTTGCTGTTGTTGTTATTATTGGAACAGAAGTAGTATGTACTATCTACATAGGAGTAGCGGTAGTAATAAAGGGGTACTATTTTGAGCACCAACTGTGTTAAAGCAAAGCAGTTAGGCAGACGGGCAGTGTAGTGGTGTACGTAGAATAGAATGAACGTGTTTCTTCGACTGGCAAGAATACACACGCGCGCAAGCATCAACACACACGCACACACACACTACATTGGTTAGTGGTGGTATTTCGACGGTGGAACAGGTAGTGGTGTTGGTTGACACACGGTGGGTTTTAAAACATGGTTGCTTCAGTAGTTAGCAGGATGGCTATGTTTCACATATGTGAACGAAGTGTTGATGTTGTTTCGTTTGGCCAACGATGATGTTACACAAACATATTCACCATTTGCAGCACAAACAACGATGGAGTACTTGTACTATACATCGATATTATATATGCTCTTATACGTTCATTTGTATGTTGTTAGATGAGCGCGTGTACATGAATGATTTTTCTTCTTTATGATTCACACACAGTTTGCTGTTGATGAACGTTGAGGGGCAACTAAACATTATACCATACACTTGATGTACACTTGCTTATACTATATGTATGTACACTATGCACTATGCACTAACACGTATTTGTGTATGTATGTGTGTGTGTGTGTGTGTGTGTGTGTGTATTATTAACAATGTTACGCTGCTTGCTGTTGATGTGGGAATGATTTTATTTTATCTTGTTCTTTTTTTTTTTGTTTTTTGTTGGCACTATCATTTGAAAATAACGCAGTAGCAACGAATGGCAGCCAACAACAACAAAAAATAAATAAAAGTGATTCAAAGAATATTCACTTTGTTGTTGTATTTTTATGCCAAAAGATCACTTCACATGCAAATTTTAATTTCCTTTGCTCCCTTTGATGTGGACACAAGTTGCATACTTCATTTCCGTCATTTTCACCGAAAAAGAAGTTTCTTTCGTTGCGCTTTGCGATGTGATAGTTTTTACACAACTATTATGGATTTATGTATTTTATCTTTTTCATATTTGCTTTTGCTTATGCTCCTATGTATGTTTGGTGTATGCCATTAACTTAAAGAGGATTTAAATATGATTTTTCATTTGATTATTACTACTTTTTGTTTGTTTTTTCTTTTCACTTTATTTCACTCAAATGCCACAAGTTGCCGACGCACAAAGGATCACATCAAAGTATAGATGGAATATAATGAAAAGAACGTAAATATGATATTGTGGTTGTATGCGGTTGATGCCGGCATAACAAAGACATTATTTTAATCTCATTTATTTAGTTTCATTTTCAATATATAGCAATGTCTATAACTCTTTAGTCCTTAATAAATTCATGATCTATTGAACACAATTGTTTTTATTTCCTTTGATATGCATAATCAATCATCTTGATTTGTTTTCTTGGCAAAAGAACACACACAAAAAACAAATCAATTCACACACATAAATTCATGCTGAATGCGATGGATTGAATAACTGTCGTCCTTTCATCTATAAATTCAAAGTCTAACTGAATTGTCAGTGCCGACAGTGGCATAGAATATGCTTTATTCTGTCACAGCACTGTCACAGTATTTCCCATTAATTTTATTCTCTTAAATATTTTCGAAATTCGAAAAGTGAATATATACTCTGCCATTTTTATTCGTTCTCTTCAAAATGCAAGCAATAATCTCTTATAATTTCATAACACTATATACTCTTATACGATTGTTTTGATTTTTGCCATATCTACAAATATTTTCTACTGAGCTTGCGTCGTTCAGCATTATGTTCTTAACGAATTACAATGCGTTATGAGTTTGCAATTCAGCTAATACCAGGAGGGTTGTCTTCCCACAACAAAGCATTACGCTTGTTTTTTTCTACTTCGTTATTTCTTATCAGCTTTCGTATAAAGGAAGTGTCTAAATTGTTTTTTACTTCTACATTTTTTTTCTACCCATGCTGTGAGAATTCTTATTGGTGCGACGATTTTCCTTTTTATACATTGTATACATTATGAGTGATGAGCTATGAGGGCTTTCATATATGCTATGTATGTATGACTGTGTATTTGTAAAGCAATAAAATTATGTATTAGTAATTTACATAGATGCTGAACGTCTAAATGAATAGTCTTTTTCCTCCAATTTAAATTTCTAATTCGAAAGAATATACTTAAATTTTTACATGATTGAATTCACGACTTAAATATTAAAGCCATTGTTAAAATTCATGAAAACTTTATGCAAACGTTTGGCAGTTCGCAATAGGTTATTATGTAACTAGAAAACTAGAAAAATGTTCGATTGATTTGATACCATGATGTATCAAAATGCTTTATTCAAATCCTAGCAAATGATCGAGTTCATGTGAGTTAAATTTAAGGTTTAGAAAAATAGAACAAATCATTTTTATATAAGAGTCTATATTGTCATCCATTGTCATCGTCCCCAGATATTTTCTTGCTGTAAAATAGTTGTAGTAGTGCAGAAAAAAAAATTTAAGGATATGTCTACGCCAGAGTAGGATGCGCTCACTAATCACATAAATGTATTCTTCATTTGAAAGGATTGGCAACCTTTTCCTTCACATAATCATCTCTTCTTCTTGCTTCCCGTTTTATTGTATATAAATTTTTTCATATTTTTTTTTCTCACTAATCTCTTGAATTGACCTGACGTGTCGGAGTGGAATATTATTATACTCTTTTTCGTTGATAAAGTGATAGCCCAGTAAGAGTATCTCCCTCTTGATAACCAACATTTTTTTTATAAAATATTGAATATAAATACAATTGTGTCTAACACGAAATAAAGTGAATTATTTGTTACCATCATCATGCTGCATAGAGAGGGAATTTCCGAAATCTTGATATCGTTATGGTATTGAAATAGCATATCGGTGACAGGTATAAATGAAGTTAAGTTAGCAATGAATTTAGTTGCGCGCATTAAATTTCTTAAAAAATCTTTAAAATTTTGCGAAAATTGAGTTAAACTACAAACAATAGTCCATATATGCACAATTTGGAAATTCCATTCATTTCTTACATTTTTAATCATTTCGTACACTATGTGCCGCTTCATTGATATGTCAAAATATAAAATTATTTTGTTATGATAAGAAAATACTGAAATAACAAAATTAGATTGAAAATTAATGCTATAAGTGTAATTTGAATATTTCCATACCTAACAATACTTCTTTTTACCACATGAAATTATTCAATCGAGATCGAAAATCGATTTTGTCTATTCGAAGAGTATTTTGCCAGTCTCTGTTTTCGCTCGCTGATGCCAGGTGAGAATTTCAAGCATTGAGAGGCTTTCCAGTACTTGGATATTCACCGGTGGACGGATTTTCCTCTTCGTCAGCATCCATCACCGGTTATCGAATACAAAAAAGTCTTGGCTGAAGCGTGTACTTCCATTTGCTGTGTAGCCTTTCTCTTTAAATCCACTTAAATATGTCAATATCGGTATTAAATTTACAAAGCTTCTTCCTCGTGATCAACAACAATATATAGACTATAAAAATTTGTCTCTCGAAAACTCTATAAAAAATAATTTTACAAAATAAAATATGTGACAGTTACAGGCCCCGAAGGGCCCTTTGGCCGAGCTTCTATTAAAGTATTGTTGTGCGTGTTAAATTAGAGCACTAGAAGGGACTTACTAATATTAGCCGGTTCCGAAGGGCAGAACCCTTATGATATCACTTTTTCGGAGCTTTGTCACAGAGCTTCTTTATGGCAACAGTAACTGCTGCAACAGTAACTGCTTGTCAACAGGTTGGTACCGTTCGAAAGAAATCTTTTCGATATTAAAGTTGTGCTTCAGCTTGGTATTGAACCTACGATTAATCAGATTAGGAGGCCAACGCATTAACCACTGAGCTACGGTACCCGCTCAAAGTATGCTCAAATCAAAAACGAAAAGTGTCAAAGCCATATGTGAGAAAATCAGTATGAGAAATTTATAGAGTGTTGTTTTCATTATGCGAGAAAGGAATTGGTTTGTTTTTTTTTTTACGAGTATATAATCGAAAAATGTACCTCTTAGCAAGACTAATTATTTCTATGATCTTCAGCCTAACGGAATCATTCTTGTTAATATCGATAAACGATGTCGTTTTCTACTTTAAACAGTGACATGCTGACCAATACCCCTGTGACCTTTGTGCGTCTAAAATATTGCCCTATATGGGGCAAAATTCATTGAGGCTTCAATCATCGTGTATGTTTTCATCTGATCATATTCTATTTATGAGCAAAAACTTGAAATTTGCGCGGCGCTAAGAGGAGTCCTTAAGGATATGGAATTAATTGAATTAATTCCATAATTCCATAATAAAAACAGTATGATGCACAAAGTAATCACTAGAGTAGTTACGTGTATGTATTTTTGGTTACTGAATCAGAATTCTCAATCCTTTTTTTTATTGTGGAGTTATGTTCTGAGCTCATAAGAGTTAAGTGTACTTATAGCTTCGCGTTATAGCGCACTACTGCTACGGATAAAAACACTAAGGGCCATTTTCACAGTAGCCTAACCAACTAATTAACCTAAATCAATTTAAGTCATTAGGAATTTTATTGTTGAAGAATAAATATACCTTCTATAAGCAACATTTTGTAATATGCGAATAAGATTATCAATTTTTGAAGATGATTTAATTAATATTTATTTAATAGGTCTAAGTTCCAATACTTGACAAAATAAAATAACATAAAATAAAATTTTGTATAATAAAATAAGTAAGTATAATAAAATAAAAGACTCCTCCTAAATCATCATAGAGTCTCATATGAATACCCATGATCATGATCATCTCATTCAAATGATTCACATACGATTATGTGACTGTATACAATTTATTTATTAGAACAAAACAACAGCTATAGTTTGTCTGCTTGTTGAAGTGCACGTTTTCGATTTTAGCGCGTTTTTAGATTTTCACGATTTAAATTGCAAATATACAAAACAAAAGAAAAGTCAAAATGTATACATATATCACTTTACTATAAAATAGTACATTGTATATCATTGATTTCATTTCATTCCATTCAGGATAGTTTTGCGCTTCTTCACAAATGATTAAATTTTATTGTAAAGTAATATCAATCTGGCAACTCTAGTTATCTAATCTTCTTTTGTATTACTCCTTACGTTTATATTGAATAAAATTAGTCGCCATCGCATATTGAAACTGCGCGTACGTATTTCTGTTCAACAGGTTATGGGCCCAGCACGCTTCCACTCAAATTCAAGTTGTGAAGGAAATTATGGTATAAATTAAATTTCCTATGTCGGAAAATTACTGTATGTTAGTAGTCGTTTCTAAATAGTTGAATGTTTGTGAATATTAACTTCACGTCGTTATTTTTGGTCATAGTTCTTTTTCTATAATTGTTTTTGCTCTGATTCGATATATTGTATATGTAAAAAGGTTTAATTGAAAGACCTAGAACGAGATCGTGACCTGGAATATGTTTGGCGCCGCACTGGTGAATAAGTGGGTGTACCACGACGTCTTCGTGGTGAATATGAACGTGACCTTGACCTCTCGCGATAATCTCCGCGACCCCCACCACGTTCTCCATCACCACTATCCTCACGAACACGAATGTAGGAAACCTCACCCTCATGTGATCTAAAACGTGAATCGTCCAATTTTTTGATAGCGTACTTCATGTCCTCATGCCTCAAAAACTCCACAACTCCTGTACCATCTTTATAAGTGTCAGCAAAGCAAACATCTCCGGCCTCACGCATGTGATCTTTCAAATCTTGCCAAGATCCCGATGGTGGCAACCCCGTTACCATAACACGATACTGTGATCGCTTCGTTGGCGGTCCTCTTCCACCCCCACCCCCACTACCAGTAAAGTAATATCAATCTGGCAACTCTAGTTATCTAATCTTCTTTTGTATTACTCCTTACGTTTATATTGAATAAAATTAGTCGCCATCGCATATTGAAACTGCGCGTACGTATTTCTGTTCAACAGGTTATGGGCCTATTCGCGAATTGAAATAATTTCATAATTTAAAAAAAAATGGCGACAGGCGCACTCAGTTTTCCTTTTGAAAAACTTCGCGGACGCGAGAACTTTGACGTCTGGAGAAGAAATGCAAAGTCATATCTAGTTTTGAAGAGTTGTTGGAAGATAACGGAGAATGGTTTGTCTGAAAATGCATCTGAAAAAGATCGCGACGTAAATGAACGGGCGCTAGCGGAGATTACGCTTATGGTCGAGCCGAGTAATTTCTCGCACATAGCAAACGCCGAAAGTGCAAAGGACGCATGGGACTCCTTGATGTTGGCGTATGAGGACAGCGGTTTAACTCGCAAGGTAGAACTTTTAAAAAAGTTGGTGCAGTTAAAACTGGAGCAGTTCCAATCTACGCAAGATTACGTCAACGAAATGGTCATGACTTCCATCAAGTTGCAAAATGCAGGTCTCAATATAGGAGATGAAGTGGTCGCTTCACTATTGCTCGCTGGGTTGCCTAATGAGTATCAAGCGCTTGTTATGGCAGTGGAAAATTCCAAGTCAAAATTAACGGTAGACAACGTTAAGAGTTTGTTGTTGCAGGATGTCAAATTTGACTGTAGCAGAGATTCCACGGGCAATGCTCTATATTCGAAAAATTTCCAACACAAAAGGAATGACAAGAATTCTAATAAGAAAAAGTTTCGATGTTTCAATTGTGGTCAAGAAGGGCATATGCGTAAAGAGTGCCGCAAAAACACACAGTCAAAGAAAGCTACTGAGGGCGAAGGAAAAAACAGGACAGCAATGGTCTCAAACTCGCTATTAGCAAATTCGTGTTTTCACTCTCGTAGCGGCGAAAATGTGTGGTACGTCGACTCAGGTGCTACTTCGCACATGACAAATGATCAGCGGTTGCTCTCGAAAGAGAGAGAAGCGCAGCATAACGAAGTAATTTTGGCAAATAAAGAGCGAGTCGATGTCAAAAGCGTAGGCGATGTCAGCCTTGTTTTGAATGTGAACAAAAAGAAAATTGCAACAAATGTTCGAAATGTCGAATATGTACCAAGTCTCTGCGCTAACCTCCTGTCAGTGCGGCAAATAACAAAGCAAAACAAAAAAGTGGTTTTTGAAGGCAATGTTTGTAAAATCTTTGATTCGAATGGTACATTGATTGCGACAGCGCATGCAGATAATGACTTGTATAAATTAGACTGCGAAAAGATTACAAAAGGGAGAGCAATGACAGCGATTGACAGTTTTGAGCTTTGGCATCGTAGGTTGGCACATATTTGCAAAGAAAGCATGAAACAGGTGCAGAATTCAACTCATGGAGTTAATTACAGCGTTACAAGTAATGAAAAATGCATTGTATGTTGCAAAGGCAAGCAAACCAGAACATGCAATAAATCGGCTGGAACTCGCGCTGAGAATTTATTGGATATAATTCATTCTGACGTTCTTGGTCCAATCAGCACGAAATCGTTCAGCGGCGCTAGATTTTTGTTGGTATTTGTTGATGATTATTCGAGAAAAGTTTTTGCCATTCCAATCGTGCGAAAATCTGATGTGTTTGAAAAGTTTAAGCAGTTTAAAAGCGAAGTCGAGAATCAGTGCGGACGTAAAATTAAAGTTCTCAGAACAGATAATGGCACTGAATATTGCAACGAACAGTTTGGTAAAATAATGCGCGATTGTGGAATTATTCACCAGAAAACAGCTCCATATACGCCGGAGCAAAACGGCGTAGCTGAGCGCATGAACCGTACGTTGATAGAGCGGGTCAGGTGCATGCTGCTAGATTCTGGTCTTGGTAACATATTTTGGGCTGAAGCTGCGAATACGGCGGCATATTTGGTAAATCGCGTTCCTTGCAGAGGCAACGAAAAGAGTCCGGAAGAAATATGGACTGGTGTTAAACCAAATTTAAAGTATTTTCGTATATTTGGCTGTACAGCAATGGTTCATATACCAAAAGAAAAGCGTTTAAAGCTTGATGCTAAGTCAGAAGAGTGTATCTTTGTAGGGTATTGCACTGTATCAAAAGCATATCGGCTTTACCGAAAATCTGATTACAAGTGTATCGTAAGTCGCGATGTTACGTTTTTAGAAAACGCAAGCGATTTAATTAAACCTGCAGAACGTAATTTGATTGCCAATATTAGCAATGAAAATGAAGTCTGTGACATTAGCAATTCAGAGGAGGAAACCGAGGTAGAATTGCTAGATGTCAGCAAATCTTCTGACAGCGAGTTTGATACACGTGATGAAAGCGAAGCAACTGTTCAGCAGGCAGATAAAGTTGAAAAAAGATGTGTAGTTCGTCGTTCTGAACGTATTGCAAACAAAGCAAAATTGAATCTGTTGTTCGGCGCAGTGACTGCTGCCGACGAACCAGTAAGTGTTGATGAAGCTCTCAATAGTGCAGAAGCGGGCGCTTGGAAATGCGCAATGGAAGAGGAGATGGATTCTCTTAAGTCAAACAACACTTGGGTGCTTACGAAGCTCCCTGAAGGTAAAAGGGCAATTAATTCGAAATGGATATTCAAGGTTAAGCGCGATGCAGATGGCGCGCTGGTGCGTTATAAAGCAAGACTCGTGGTTAAGGGTTGCTCACAGAAACAAGGAATTGATTATTCTGAAACATTTTCACCGGTAGTCAGATATAATTCTCTACGTTTCTTATTCGCCATGGCGGCGAAACATGATTTGTCGATGCATCAGTTGGATGCTGTAACTCCGTTTTTGAACGGTGAGCTTCAAGAAGAAGTTTACATGAAACAGCCCGAAGGCTATGATGATGGGTCAGGAAGAGTTTGTCGTTTGATTAAATCCTTGTATGGTCTCAAGCAAGCGAGTAAAGTGTGGAACGATAAACTGAATGCGGTACTAATCGGTCTTGGACTTGTCAGAAGCGATGTTGATCAATGCATCTATTATTGCGTAAATGGGAGATGCTTGATGTACGTAGCGATATATGTCGACGATGTTTTGGTGTTTTCCAATGACGAAAAGGCTACGCAGCGTATTAAGAACGAGTTGTCTTCAAAGTTTAAAATGAAGGACATGGGTTCAGTTTCATCCGTGCTTGGCATGCGAGTTCAACGCGATGAGGTAAAAAAGCAAATTAAAATTGACCAATCTGAATATATTTCCAGTGTGCTGAAGCGTTTTGGAATGGACGATTGCAATGCTGTCTCCACTCCACTCGATTTGTCGCAAAAGTTAACGGCAGAAATGTGTCCGCAGACCGACGCAGCAGCGAAAGAGATGGAAAATGTTCCATATATGGAGGCAATTGGTTGTCTATTATATGCAGCACAGAACACACGACCCGACATAAGCTTTGCAGTCAATTTGCTGAGTCGTTTTTCACAAAACCCCGGTAAGGCTCATTGGCTTGCAGTAAAGCGTATAATGCGTTATTTGAAGGGTACTGTTGGTAAGGGCATCGTGTACAAGAAAACAGCGGATGGTCTTACTGGGTTTTGCGATGCTGATTGGGCAGGAGATCTTGACGAAAGGCGGTCAACATCCGGTTACGTATTCGTGATGCAAGGTGGAGCTATTTCTTGGTCATCACATAGACAGCGAACGATTGCTTTATCCTCAACCGAAGCAGAGTTAATGGCGATCGTGGGTGCGATGCAAGAATCAATTTGGTTGAATCGGTTAGAATCGGAGTTGGTTCCTGGCGCTAAAAAGGAAACAATTCTATATTGCGATAATAAAAGCGCAATTCATATTGTTCGTAATAACAATTTTTCACCTCGCACTAAGCATGTGGATATCAAAATGAAGTTTATACGAGAGAAGCTTGAAGACAAATCGCTAAGGATGGAGTACATTTCTACGAATGAGATGTTAGCAGACGGTTTAACGAAGGGCGTATCAGCTGCTAAAAATGAATTTATGAATGCCAAATTGGGCTTAAAGTAATGTTATTCAAATAGTAACACGTTTTGAAATTGAGCACTAAGTTTATTTGAATTAATTTGTATTAACATAAAATGAAGTATGCTTTTGTTATGTTGTTGTCAGATGTGCTATTAAAGGGAAGTATTGTAAAGTAATATCAATCTGGCAACTCTAGTTATCTAATCTTCTTTTGTATTACTCCTTACGTTTATATTGAATAAAATTAGTCGCCATCGCATATTGAAACTGCGCGTACGTATTTCTGTTCAACAAATTTCGATATCTGTACAATTTGAGTTTCATATATTGACACACATAAATTATATTGAAAGAGTTAATATTCGAAATACAATACATGTCTTTTATGGATTGTTCAGACAATATCAAATATGAAAAGTACCAATGTACGTATGTATAATTCAGTACTAGTAAGTATGATACACCTAAAAATATGCTTCTAACTAGGACCTTCAACTTGACTCACTTGATTGAAAGAACATTTTCGAAATATGTGATGTGATTTCTGTGTGTGTGTGTGTGTGTGTATGGACGTGGACTAAAACGTTTTAATTAATAATAGTTCAAAAAAACAACTAAACGTTTACAAATTAACGGTGTGGCAAAAGTACTACTATTTAATTTACCATTTACAGTATTGCTTTTTATTATAGGTCGATGGTAAAATAAAATCATATCAGGCACGCACATGTTTTTCCAGGTGCGTCAATGCGTCTTTACCAACCACTGCCACTACTACTGTTGATTCACAGTTCACACATTCCCATACACGTATTGTGTACGTACATGTTAACACGAGTCACAATAAAATCACAGAAATACAATTTGCACGTTAGCACGTCACGCCATCGTTATGCATACCATATACTCGAATAGATGTATGTTATATATCCTATCTATGCATTTTTGTGTGCGTGCATATCCGCCTCAAGTGACAATTTTGTGTGTACGTGAGTATTTGTGAGACCATATATAAACTGTCTCATAATATCTAATGTACACATATTTATACGCCCATTTCTTGTCACATCAAAGCATATACTTTAATATTTAATTTTGTAAAATATCGATTTTTCTGCTTTTTATGATTGCTTCTTTTTTCAGTTATCTCAAAGGACATTATCATTTTATTGGAATATTTTCATGAATTCGGTTAAGGTGAGTAGTACATATATTTCGTCTCCTCTTTGATGTATATGTAGGTGGTAACACTTTACCATTCTTTTGTATTAATACCGCACCAGAAAAAGACTTTATTTCTATTCTGTCTACCTTCTATGAAGACATTTTCAATTTATTTCTGATCGACATGGGTGATAATTTCGTCTGGTGTTTAAGTTAGCTCAAATCAAGTTTTATAGAATTTTATGTTCACGAGTAAATAAGTATTGTTCTTGTGAATTATGCAACTAAGTTTCGTGGCAAATACATATCAATGAACGTGCAATTTGTAATTTTATCGACACATGGCATAAACCTTAAAAACTTGACATCATATTTCACCACACTAGGTATGGTGAAAAAAATTTTATATAACGGCTGGGAATTTAAAACTTTTTATTTATGTATTATTTTATTTTTTTATTAAATCGTCGACTGAATACAAATTCCACATTATAATTTTATTAATCAATACAAGAATATCTTCTATACTTTAACCATTTTACATGGTATATTAGGTATATCACCAATTGAAAGTTCAGATTAAAATCCACCTGCTTACAATAGAAAACAAATTTTTTCATATTATACAAATACTTAAAATAATATTCAAAAGATAGGACGGACCTCTTCTCTCGTTCAATACTGAATAATATTTCAGACAGAGTAACTCCTTGTAATGTGACTAGCGACAAAATTGCACTACTTTCTTCAACACTGTCATGCTGTCATGATTATATTAATGTAATCGGTATGAACATGCGATTAGTCAGTGTAGAATTCTCTGAATTGGGAAAAGAGTCAGGTCGAATGAGGTATATAATGCACAAGGGCAAGACGAAATTTTTACTGAAAGGAAACAAAAAAGATCCCCAACGACTTGGATAATATGTCGACGTTTATAGCTTCACTTTTAAAGTAGTATAGGACTTTGTATATTTTGGATCCAGTTAAGTGTGGCTCACCAGTTGTTTGAGCCACGCGTACACCTGAAATATGGTTGACTTTGACAAAGTATTAAGTACATTATGGGGGTTTTAAAGAGGATAATTTAAAGGTAATTTTTAAGATTTTAAGATTACCTCGATTTTGTATTTGAGCCCCATTAAGAAGTGGTCGTGGCATACTGGTTTTATGCCACATTATTTCCGACTACCATTCTAATGTATGTGTCAATTATGGCTGTCCTAGAGAGAAGATTGTCGAAGTTACAGTTATTTCAATTTAAAAGACATTAAGTGATTTTGTAGAGGATCTACTATAAACAATGGGCGTGGCTGACCAATTTTATGTGAGTCTAGTTGCTCTTACAATACTATCCTATACCTTAAAACTGCATGTTCTACGCTGAATAGTTTGTAAATTAGGGCGGTTTTATTATTTTTAAATTTCCGCCACTTTGTATGGGAGCCCTAATAAGAAGTGGGCGTGGCACATTGATTTTTGAGCAGATTATTTCTGAATACCATATTAATCTAAGTGTTAATTATGGTTATTCTAGACAGAAGATTACAGAAGTTACAGCTGTTTCAATTTAAATGAAGTACAGACACTTTGTATGGGAGCTACGATAAAAAGTAGGCGTGGCTTGCCTATTTCTGCCAATGTTATGTAGCAGTATAATATTTCTCCACTTGCCAAATATTGTTGGTTCAGGTGGTATATTAAATGAGTTATAGCAAGTTAAAAATTTTGATAATTCCGAGGTTAGTCCATTTGAATGCCTCGTGTGGGCGTGGTTATTGACCGATTACGCCCAATATCAATCTCCTCTGTACCCTTAGATCATAGGTTACTTATGCTAAAATTAGTCAAAATAGCTTAATATTTGCTCAAGTTCAAGCTCAACATCTGACCGAAATGAATATACCTTGCATATTACATTATGCAGGGTATAATAACTTACATGGAGAAGATTTCATTTACAATCAAAATGTGCCAACAGACTAAAGTTTCGCATTTCATCATATTGCAATTTATTTGGATACTATGAGAATATTAGTGTTTTATTTATACTTTGACTAATGATAGAATATAGAAGTGCAAATATTTAAGTGATCCCCGTAGGTTAACAACACCCTTTGCTCATCATCATTGTTTCATTGGAAAAAATAATTTACAACACCACCCCGTCATGATTCACTGGCCAATTGTTGGCTTATTATGAAACCAGTCAACCATTCTTTTAACCTTGGAAAATCTACGTGACAACAACTCCAAACCAAACATCGTAGTAGCAATAACTATTAACATATAATAAATCGTATATAGACCTCTCAGAGATTCATTACTAATTTGAGCAATTTGTTGATTGTAGTCATTTAAATATTCAAATTTCTTTCCAACATAATTTTTAGCAATATTCGATACTATGCCAGCAGCTACTAAATGATTCAGCTTATTATCGAAAATTGGCTTAAACATTGAATTTTTCTTGAAAAACATCGAAACTTGAAATATATAGGCCGATTCATGGACAAATGTCAAATGGCTCGTGCTCCAATTTAGACGATTATAATATATCATCGTGTCCAGTCTGGTAAGGGTGGTGTATTTGCCATCGCGTAAATCAATTTCTGCACATGTAAACAATAGATCCGGTTTAATTAGTGTTAAATTTTCTGGATAGTATTCAGGATAATGTGTTGAGATAAGTATATAATTATGTTCAATCAACTCTGCTATTGTACGCGGTACGGGAATCCGTTTGGACAAACGCAGTGAATCGAACATTTTACCCTGGTAAGCACTTCGAAGTACCAATGTTGCTAACATCCAGGCCATAAGTAGGAAACGGGCGAAATTTCGACGTGGTAAAATCGTCATAGGGTTACCCAAAAGAACAACGAATAAGTTGGAAATGGGACGATTATTTTTAAATCCAAATACAAATGTACGCATCGTATCACTGCCAAAGGTGTTGATTAATTCGATCAATCCTATTGCAATTATTATAGTTAGTATAATAATTGCCCATACACGAGAGCCAAATGGATTTGCCAATTGTCGCATAGGGCCAAAGTGCGAACCAGTCCGTACAATAAACACATAAGGAGTTTGATGGTACGTAAGAGATGGACTGAATACAAAACCTGACGGAAAAGCGCTCGAAAAGCCCCCTACAGCGATGTCAGCGGTACCATTTTGAAGCTGGAAAAATATACTCATAAGCTCGTCGCTTAATTAAATAATTTCATGCAAAAGTGCTACGTACCTCACCAAATTGTCCCGTGGAATCATCTTTCAAACCAATACTTGGTTGCTCTTTGGGAAAATGCAAATTTATACGAAAATTCAAAACCTTTGCTAGTATTTTCAATAGATCGCCCTCAATACCAGACAAACGGCTCAAGTCGTTTCTATGACTCTGATTTTCACGATCACCATCGAACATCAAATGTGGTAATAGGACTTGGACACTGATATTCAAGCTGCAGTTTTCAAAAGAGGCTACACGTTGTGGAAATAGATAATCATGTTGCAATACACCATTATGCATTTGATTAAACTCATACGTATGCCGTATCGTATTACAATGATAATGGCTGAAGAGGTTATATGAGAAAAATCCAATTGTACCATTGATATATTGATTCATAATGACCACATTATGTACATTGAAACGTGCACAACTTTTAACTATTTCCAACAATATATAGCTACGCAAATGTTCATTGTATGTGTATAGGGTAAGGACAATAATGAAGTAGAATTTACGCTCGTGCAAAGTTTGAGGGAAATGAAAACGAAGCTCCCTTCGGAAGAGAAAGAAATAAACATGTGATTCATTTCGACAATTTTAAAGATATCAGCTCACTCAAATGCCCACAAAGTATCGACAATAAATAAATTATAATCCCATGGACGTTCATTTGGATGGCTCAATAATAAGCGTATGGTCATCATGGCATCAAAATTTGTTAAGAAATGTCGCAGTAGGCGATCATGAAAATTTTGCTGATCTCGTTGGCAGTGCTTGCATTTTTCCATTATAACGAGAGTATTAGTCTCTGGACTTATGAAACGTCTGGTTACTTGTAAAACCGCTTCTGCATACGATATGTGATTCGTAGACGCATCTTCGACGTAGAGATGAGTTTGCGCTGTTTGCGACAGAGCCAAAAGAACGAAAATCAAATTTACTACTGAATATAACATGAAACAATTATGTTATATATCACTGAGAATCACTTTTAATTTTATTATTTGCAAAAGTTGTTAAAGTTAGCACAAACTTAGTCTGACTGCAAGTGCGAAATGTAAATTGCAACTAACGTATATAATTCCACAACAGACGCTATTTTGATAAAATTTTGCGATAATTTTGTAAATTAATTAAATTAATAGAAAATATTATAACCGATTGTAAATTGATTAAAGCCGTATTCATATGAATTATTAATGGTACTGCATTCATCATAGAAATCATTAATAATTAATAATATTGTAATTTTATAAATTTCATTTATTACATTGTGATTGCAATTGTATGCGTCATCATCGTAAAGGTAATGAATTTTTGTATTTTTGCTTTTTCAAATATATAGAACGTGCTTAATTTTTCACCCAACACCGGCCCTCGAAGCGGCGAGGAGAAACATATCAAATAATGATTAGAACATAAACTTGGCTGCAAGATATTGAACTGTGGCTTGCTGCTTAAAATGCAGAGCTTATTTTAATTACACTAATTTAAAACTCAGACACAGATGACATGAAAAAGTCGACTACTATATTCCGCAACTCTTCAGCGGGTATGACTACTTTCAAGCAAACATAAACTGAGTGCAGAATACAGAGTTGTTTAATTTTAGATATAAATTGGAAGAATGAATTTAATTCAGAGGCAGCAGATGGGAATTGTGATGCTTAGTCCCCAACTTGAAGCAATGCAAAGTTGGTCTAACGGTGGGTGAAACCTTCAGTTCGATGGGCCATTTGATTGGGTAGTTCTCAACCACAATGTTCAAATAAATTAAAAAGAAACCGTCTGAGATATAGATATAGGTATATATTTTATTTTACGATGACCTAATTGCTTCTCATAATAACTTGAAGAAATATTGAAGTTTTTGACAAAATATTGCATAATCTCCAAGATATATGCAATTGAAAATATTCAATTGTAAATGAGATTTGGAACCCGCTGGTGCACGACACAGAAGAGGCAGTCCTAACCTCCGGTGGAAAAATCAAGTACTTGAGAACTTGTCAGCGCTTGGATTTTCTAACTAGCGCCAACTAGCGAAGGAAAGAGCTGGCTGGCGAAGCATGCTAGATTCGGCCTAAATCGATTTTCGGTTGTAATGGCCACAGAAGTAAGTAAGTAAATGAGATTAGTATAGAGATTAGTATATAGAATAGTGAATTGTTTATGCGAAAGGGTCTATTGAAAATAAGAATAGTCAATTGTAAATGATAATGCGTCAAATGAAATGAAGAAACTCATTTTTATTACATATTTTTGAAATAATTACAACAAATAGAATTTTATATGTGCCCACGGACATATCTTGATGGGTGATTGCATTCGCATGGAATGATGACGCATGTTAAAATGCGCAGTTTCCTTCTGTGAGAATGGTTTTTGCATCATCCACGAGATTTTCTAAATACTGAAGTTGCTGCTTCCCTATCTTTGGCCCATTTACATGTGGGATTGATTATTTCGCATTTTCATTTGAAGCTTTCTCATTTTCATTTGAAGCTTTCTCATTTTCATTTGAAGCTTTCTCATTTACAATTGGCATTTTCGCATTTTAGAATGACTAATTTCATTTACAATTGGCTATTCTTATAGGTGTTTGACATCGGCCAATGGAAAGTGAAAAATTGCTGAAAGTCACATTAAATATTAGTCACCGTATAAATCTTCCAGCTATCCGGATTTCTATCGTTCCGGCTTCGATCAGAATGATCTTGCTGTAACACCGTACCATTTCGTAAATGTTGTTTCAAACATGCCAAGGAGGCCTAAGATAGCATTGCATAAATAAATTTAGGAATGGTCGCAACAATTATAGATTTCCATCAAATTAAGGGGAGGTTCTCCTCTTTTTTTTTTCAAAAAATCGACTTTTTTTTCTTGATGAAATGAAAGGTATAAATGCTTAGAATAATTGTGCAATCGTATTTTTCGATCCACAACATATTTATCTCACTAAAGCCAGGAATAGCCGACTAACATGCTGATGTGAGTACAATGTAGCATTTTAACTTTAAACGCGTTTACCTCAAAAGCATTTTTTTTTATCCTAGCGTCAAGCATAGCTCATGATCTACTGCTCAGATTTACTTCATCTAGAATTTTCCTGAAAGAGTATGGTTTTTCGTATGTCTTATACCTAAAATAAATATAAACAATTGTTCAATAATTGTCGTTAAACAAAAAAAAACTTTAAGAGAAGAGGGTAAAATCGAAATTTTTCTTTAACTATGCATAAATTGGATAATTTTTCTTGAAAACTCTTTATAAATAGGTATAAGTCATAGGAAATTTTATTAACTTGAATATAAAATACAAGTTTTTGATTTCAGTTTACTACGAGTGGCTGCAACCTTGACGTTATCGAACGACTCCTCGTTTTCAAAGGATGGCACGATCCGCTATTTTGGGGCCGCAATATTAGATTTTTTCATCAAAATTTTTTTTTTTGTATTTTTAAAAGTTGTCTTAATAAACCATCAAAACCGTTCGTTCGTATGTTTTTTCATTATCCGACAGTAAACAATCAAATTTCGCTTCATTTTCGGCTAAAAAGAGGAGAACCTCCCCTTAAGAAATACAATATTAAACAGTTAATTTAAACTAAGTAAAAATTGCAAATATCATAGAATTTGTGTAAATTGACCTTGTTTCATTTTTATATTCGTATTAGCATATACATGTGTATGTGAAATGGGCATAATAACGCTTGTAAATATAGTACGATATTATACGTGTAATGCAGCGTACATTTCTTAACGCAATTTCGCAGTTATACATATTAAAATGAATATATAGTTTGCTGGTCAGCGGTATTCTTTTTTGTTTGTTTGCATTTATAACTGGAGCAACATGCTCATTAAAGTTAAATTATAACAATTCTACGCGGTTCACTTCGTATACATATATATGTTACATTCATTTTTTGAACTTCTTTCACACACACACACACACACAAATGACCTCAAATAAATACAGCCAACAATGGCAACAACAAACAACAACAAATAAGTATAATAAGAATAAAATTGTGGCAACATCATCGTCATCATTCCATTGGTCTTATCATATATGTTGTACAATACGAAATGTGTACGTGTATGTATGTGTGTACATTATATACATATAAATGCATTTTAGAAAGTGAGAGCCACAGAGACAACAAGGACATTAGCTGATGCTTTTCAACTAAGTAGAACAAGCATAATGACAAAATACTCTACATATATATACATACATATCACGATATACTCTATATGTGTGTGTGTGTATATATACATATTCTTGTTACTGTGTGATGTGCTGTTTGCTTCTAATAATTTTTGTTGTTCTTGTTATTTTGTATATTTCATGCTGGAGGGAAAAGCACTTGTAGTCGTTTCCCAGTCATTTCCGGTACAAAAGCATTGCAATGAGAAACCAAAACATGCTCTTATGCACTTTTTTTTCTATTTTTTTTTTCTATTTATAAAATTTCTTTCATTATGTTTTTGTATGCAATTTCAGCTTTGAAAAAAAAGAAAGATAAAAAAAATTAATTTAAATAGAAATACCAAATAAAGATAACCTTCAACTTTTTAATGTTGCTCTTATGGTGGTAATTAAGTGTTTTATCTCACTCTCACTATTATTAGTTGGGATGCGGTTTTATTATGAAATGTAAATGTGGTCCTGATTTAAGGAAATTTTTAATCGATCTACCACTTGGTAATTTTTTTAAAATAATTAGTGAATTAGTTGTAATCTAATTAGAAGTCAAATTATTTGCTGGAAATCAATTAAATAAATAAAAGGTTTTCTTTAGTAATCTCGCGTCGTATAAGTGTGACTAGTCTAGATGGCATTAGAAAGATAGGATTTCGTACTAAATAAACTTTTCAGGCAGTTTGGGATTGCTTGACTCAGTATTGCTTGACTCAGTATTGTTTGAGCACGCGTCAAATATGAACACCCGTAAAGAGAAAATACGCCATAATTTAAAATTTTTCTTCGATAAAGGCTAAAACGCAAGCCAGACGGCTGAAAATGTGAATAGTGTTTATGGTCCTAATACTGTAACAGACAATTACGTTCAATTTTGGTTTCGTCGATTCCGTTCCGGTAATTTTGATGTCAAAGATGCACCACGCTCTCAAGGGCCAATTGTCGAAAATATCGATAAAATAATAGAAATCGTCGAGTTAAGTATCCGTTATCGAGTTAATCCAGCATTTAAATAATGATGGATCCAAAAAGAAGCTCGATGTATGGGTGTCACACGAGTTAACACAATAAAAAAAAACCTCATGGACCGAGTTTCCATCTGCGAATCGCTGCTGAATCGCAGCAAAATCGATCCGTTTCTGAAGAGGATGGTTACTAGTGATGAAAAGTGGGTCACTTAAGACAATGTCAAGCGAAAACGATCGTGGTCGAATCGCGGTGAGTCGGCGCAAACAGTGGCCAAGCCAGGATAGATAGTCAGGAAGGTTTTGTTATATGTTTGGTGGGATTGGCAGGGAATCATCTACTATGAGCTGCTGCCCTACGGCCAAACCCTTAATTCGGACCTGTACAGTCAACAATTGGACCATCTAAAGGGAGATTTGGCCAATAGGAGAGCACTTGTGTTCCATCAGGACAACGGCAGGCCACACACATCGATAGTGACTCGCCAGAAGCTCCGCGAGCTTGGTTTGGAGATTCTTATGCATCCACCTTATAGTCCGGACCTGGCACCAAGTGATTACTACTTGTTGCTGTCTATGGCGAATGATTTTACTGGTGAAAAATTCGCCTCAAGAGAAACTTGTGAAAATCGACTGTCCTAATTTTTTGCCAATAGGGACGTGGGTTTCTATGAGAGTGGCATTATGAAGCTACATTCAATATGGCAACGAATTATCGAATAAAACGGTGCATATTTGACCCAAATCGGATAATTGTAACTATGCTAAATAAAATCTTCAATTTAATACAAAATAATGGATTTCTTTTTACTAGACCTTATATTATAATCATATTTTCTTTTAACAAAAGCTCCCTTCGTTAAATAAGTACAATTAACTATGATGAATAAATCTGTTAATTACAGTCAGTATGCTATGGTATGGTATGATAATATTAAAGTAGGCAGTTGAGTGGCTCATCATGTCCATGGTCATGCATCGTATTATATAGTGCATATATGTATGTATAAATTTGATCCAAAGGACGTACAGGGAAAATATTTTTATTTTTCTCCAATATTAACATTAGCAGTCGTCTTTTTGTCTTTTTATATTATATTGTTGTTGTTACAAAATTGTTCCAATATACATATGAAATTATATGTATGTGTACCAACCGTCACAAGCTTGCATAGAAAAAAGATTTCAGTATAAATTTTAATGGCAACAATAGTCGCATATATGTGACGAGTTTCACTCCTATACCATAATAGTAACATTTTCTGGAAAATAACTATAAAACATTAAATAATATAATAAAATAAAAATAGAAATAAATTAAAAAATGTAGCTAAGCTAAAAGTTTAATCATTTTCGATTTTTTTTTGTAGCGCTGCTGTTACAATTCATTGTTTATTGCTATGCATAGAAATTAAATGAAATTTGCTTTTCATTGCATACTAATTAAAACTTGTTGCTTGCTTGACAGTATAATCAAGTAAAACTGTTAAGAATTTGCCAATTTGCCATAATGAGTGCACATTCTTATCCTTTTTCAATATAACAATACATATATAAACTTTTAAACTTTGTATATTTTAGATTTACTCATATAGTGTCGGTATTATATAGAATAACAATTTACACAACATTGACAAGTAGTAACTACAAACAATAATAACAATTACACATTTTAATGTCTCATCCGTTTTAATGGGATTTTTGATTTAGTCGTTGGTAAAATACCAATAACAGGGCTGGTAAAAGGATATTCTTTCCTGTGGCTCGCCTTCATGTTTTTAGACTTTTCAGACTGTATTTAGTTTTTACCCTTGTTCTTATGATATTTTATGAAAACATTGCAATTCTACGTTATTGATAATTCATGTGCATCCACGCCTTGCTCAAACCAAAAGCATCTCAATGTGTATCGTTCTTGAGGCCCCATTACTCGGCACCTTGTTACTTTATATCCGGACATGTCACTGGAGTTAACTAAATATTTCAACTTACGCTCATTTGTCTAACTAGTGTTGTGGTTGTCATTGCTAATGCTACGGAAGGAAGTGAAGAAAAATTGTTACCAGCGGTGCGACTATGGGATATTTTCGATTAAAAACTTTTGCCAAATTAAAATAACAAAAAACATTTGTTAACATTATTCTTATGCTTCTGGTATTTGTGTGTGATTTTTGACTTACTGGCTGATGGAATTTCTAAATAATAAAGTTAAATTGTATTTTTATTGTTTTCAAGAAATGCTTAATTTGCCTTAGAAGTTCAATTCTTAGTGTGCAAAACGAAAAGAAAAAAACAATGAAACCTCTTCCAAAAATAATTTACATTTGATTTGGATAGTTAAACAAATTTACTAGTTTCTGCAAATATTATTCTAAAATGGAAATATGTATTTTGAATGAAATCATACTTCTTAGGTATACAAAGAAGCAATACAAAGAAATATGTAGCAATCTAAAGCATTAATTATTGTGAGAAAGGCAACAATACCAGCGGTAATAAATTACTACAATTATATTAACTATGTAGTATTTACCACACGGAAGTAGTTGCTGTCAATTAACATACTCACAATCATATACGCATATATTCATGAATGTATAAACGTTTACTGATATCCACATGCTAAGCAAACATGTATATAAAACATGTTATATGTATCATAATTAAAACTATTTTAGTTGTTGTGTAAATAAATTGCATATGTGTATGTAATCTGCACAATAGGCAGATATATCAATACACCTTAATCTATGACAAAGTGTGCAGTCCGTTTATGTAAATAAATACTGACCTTTGTGATAGACATAAGTGTCTATATAGGCAGTAATTTTTTAATTCCTTTGAACATTGTTTAAAGTATAGAAAATACTTTATATTAATTATTTACTTGAAATAGATGCGTCGACAAATAAAGTATTGATCTGCTTTTGTTAAAGACCAGCAAAATCAAAAATCATAGTTTATCACTTAGAACATACTGAAAAATAGATGTATCATTGGCATTGTTGTAATACAAGTATAGGATTTGTCCAGCTATAGTTGGAAAACAATAATCGACTGTTAGGATGATTCAAAGTAAACCAAATTTTAACAAAAATTGCTCGTTCACCATGCACTTAAAAAACATATATTTTACTCTATAAAACTGGATTAGTTTGTTCCAAGTCTTTTCGCTGAAATCAGAAAAATAAAAACCAACAGAAATCGATGCATTTCCTTCAATATGTGTTATGGACTTATGTGAAAACTTCTGTTATTGTTTTGCCACAGCGGCACAGAGGCTTTGGCCTTGTTTATCCTACATTCGGTATGCAACTGATCCATCCGTGGCGATCATACAGCCGAGGTAACAAAATTTATAGACGTTTTCGAGTTGCTGCTCTCCAAATTCCTGTGGTCCCGTAGAAGATCCATTGAGATATAGAGCCTTATTTTTGTTTACATTAATTCTGAGTGCTGTTGCCTTTAGCTTTTCTTGCATTGCCTGAGTAATTAGCTTAAGATCGCGTACATCTTGTAGGAAAGCAAACAGATGTCGTCACCATATGCTAGCTAGCTTAAGAAGGTGTCATTAATCTGCCATTGTATAGGAGGAGCTTTCAGTTTATACAAAAAATGGTAATTTAAATGTTGGGAAAGGTTAAAAGTGTATGTTAGTAAAATTATATGCAATAATTGCAACGTTGTACTTACATATTTTCGTTCACATTGTAATATTCTTTGAATAATTAAAATTATAGAGTTCGTTATTTTCCATTCTTTAAATAGACACACATACAATGAGATATGTCATTCATGAAGTAATTAGATACACAACAATAAAAGTGCAATGATTTACTTATGCATGCATAGATGTGTGTGTGTGTGTGTGTGTGTGTTAATATGCATACTCACACATACATAGAATACTAATGATACAAATAATAATGATTATGTGTATATAGTAATATATGCCAGTCATTCTAATTATACACTGGCTTTTGATTTCTAAAAGAATTTGCATTTGAATTGGCTTTTATGACTACAATACTTAGTACTTACCATAGTCATAGTAGCAGCAGCAGAAGCAGCAGCAACAGTAGCGCATATCAGGTCAATCTGTAGAATTAGAATTTTACTATGAATTCAACATCTCTGTCTATGCTGTCAGTTGGTATAAACTGGTTGCTTTCCAACTTAAGCACACATTCACACACACACTCACACAATTGACAATTGACTTATTTTTGCTATTGCGTTCATCGTTGTTGTTGTTGTGCGTTCTCGTTTTTGGTGTTGTTATTTTAATTAGAAAACTTTTTGTCATTCTGTTGTTGTTGTTGTTATGTTTTTGTAGATGGAATTGTTGAAAATAAAAGAGAAATTTATTTGTTATCTGATGTTTTGGATGGTTCGTGATGGTGATGTTGGTTTAGTGGGGACGTCTGTAACATGAAATTTGCAATTTATAAAACAAAATTATAAACAGATTTATTCCATTTGCTTGTATACATATATTTACACAATATAAGTATATACATAGACAAAAAAAAATCCATAAAGAGTAAATTAATTGATAAACCAAAAATAGCTTAAATTTAAATTTGAATAATTTAAATAATTATTAAATTTTTCATTATCCGCAATTATAAGCAAAATATGCAATTTTTTTTATTTTATTGTGACAGTTTGGCTATTATCTATTTTGATATGTTAATTTTGAATAATTTTCCAGCATAGGTAGTAGCCACGTAATTTATAATATTGAGATTTTATTAGTTATTTCTTGGTATAAATATTGAATACTTATATCCATGTAAGTAATCATTTATATAAAAAGTTTTGCAAACATTTCTCTTTTTATGCTATTTTTATTATCATATATTATCATAAATAATTTATATGACTTTTTCTTTGGGAGGGTGGTGTATTTCTCCATGCTTCTTTGTCTCTCGAATGATTGATAAAATTAGAATGACATTCTTATAAATATTGATCCTGGTCATAATACAAAATATTTATTACACAATAGCTAGAAGCATACCATATTAGCGCTACTCATGCTGCATCAAACTTACTGCTAACGGCAAATCACATATCTACATACGAAATCATGTTATACAATTCCTATGACAAGAATTCATTATGCTATTTGCTACAACTATTCAATTATTTATTCCGGTTTTTTTCATTGCCATTCGCAATGATACTTTACCATATTTTTGTTGTTGTATGTATTCATCTGTCCTTTCTGATATGTTATGTTCTGACATTTGTCCTTGTAAATATGTATTTACATACATTTATCAATAACTAATATATACATGTGCATAAATAAATGTCTCAAGTCATTATTGATGCTATTGTGCATATCTACATAGAAAATAACGAATACTTATGTATGAAAAATAAAAAAAAAGAACCGACTTTGTTGAAAAATATATGGAATGGATGCAGTGAAAAAATTTATGAAATTTCCAAATTATTCAAAGGTAAAAATTTATCTATCCCTCAATCAGTATAATGGTGATTCATATATTATATTCAGCAAAGAAGCATGTGCCATAAAGGTAGTATTAGAAATCATAATTGTGAAGGTACTCGTAATCAATCTTCTAAACATGATGACGCTTTTAGCTTTTCAGCTGGAAGTCACGAATTTTTTAAAAATTCTATGAACGAAAGTTTGGAGTTTGGATAACCTTATTGTCATAGGAAGAGGAGCTAAATGGTTAAGGACATTGTCACCATATAATGCGACCCTTGATATTTATTGTACACTTTTTGGTGATTTGAGTGCTTTATATCTCCTCTTTCTGAGCCGTATTTAGGTATTTAGATACTACATTCTAAGGCCTCAGTCCTTTTCTTAGAAAAGCTTGCCATTTGACAAGTATATGCTTCATTGTTTCATCCTCTGCGAATCATAATTTGAATCGCAGTCGTTGCAATCATAGCATCTTGTCAATGCTCCACATAAGAATCTCAGGTTTTGTCAAAAGGTGAGTGTGTGTTTACACAAAGTCCCATTTTTAGAGGTTTATTATGATATAATATAGCTTATGGACCGTTATTACTGAAGTACATATAAGTATTTACATAGTATAGTGGAAGATATTACTCTATTGAAAGCAACCTTGCCACATCTTTCAACCTCTATCTACATATGTTATTATTACAATATTATAAGTGAGTAACTAGAGAATTGAAAAATAATTATCCATCAATTATTTTGTCATTTGTCTAAATTAACTTATTATTTTTCAAGATGAATTACTTTACTAATGCTTTAAGGCGTATCAAACTTTCATTGATACCAAAAGTTTTTCCCTTAAAAGCTTTTCTTCTCTTAATATAAAAGTTTTAATAGATATGTATGTAATGTAATGTAATGTATTTTTCATATACTTTTATTTATATACCCCTAAAATATGTTTCTGCTCACTGTTCTTAACTACTTTCGAGAGAGCACTAATACATAATTTTGTTTTATTTTACAATATCATATATTTAGTATAATTTGATGTATTTATTATTTTTATATATTCACTTTTATATCGATATAATAATAATAGAAATGTAAATTATACAAAAAAACCATAAAGTATACATATATGGTATATACACAGATTACCTACACTTGATCATTATACCATTATAATATATGTACGTGTATATTTTTGGGCATTCTTAATGAATTTCATAATTGGAAAAGTTCTCAAAATTGACATATTTTTTTATATACATTACTATATTTATATACATTACAATACATACATTAAATAAAATCAAAAGTTAACTTTATCTGTTTGATGTTGTTTCTAATGACTTTTGTGTTACATAGCAACTCGGATGGCCACGAAAAAGGTGAAAGATTTCAAATATAATTACAAATAATATGGATGAAATATTTTTAATTAAACACATTAGTATAGTCAGATTAAAGATTAAAAGTGAAAAAGTGGGGGAATTTATGAGTGTCCAATAAAATTAGATATGAACAAGTTTAACACACACTAACTTCCAAATCTGATCTTATGTATCTTTTAATGTAAATTGTGACAATAATATTAAAACAAAAAAATTATTTTCACTAATCCATACAATAATGTACATATATTTGATTTTATTTGGCTATTTTCTTTGATTAATCTTAATAATTTTCTTCCTACCATAACGTTCAAATTGGTAGCATATACAAGGAACTTACAAAGCTATCTAAGTTGGTTTTAAAAGAAAAAAAAACGGCGAAAATAAATTTTAGTTTCATATTTGCTATTTAAATAAATTTACATTTTGCCTTTATAAGTTTGAAGAATATTTTGAAGGTTCTGCTACTAAAAATTTTTAGATTTTTCAAAATAACTAGAAGCCACACCGTTTATTATGGATTATTTTCAAAACAACTTTATATAATGTAGCGACTCAGTTTCTCTTTTCTCTTGTTTTTCGGCTTGTTTGTTTGACTTTTCGTGAAGATTTTGTTATATCACTTCGCATTTGCCATTCTACATAAACTGATATGAATTTTGCCCTGATAGAGTGAATATACATAATCACTTTTTTGATGAGGGTTGTGGGTTCTACGAGTATAACATAAAATGCTGTATGCTTTTCGGGTAACAGAATACAATTTGGTCTAAGTGTAATGAATTTCTTAAACTTGTTTTCCGTTTTCCAATTTTAGAAGCAGATACGGTTAAACATGCATGAGATCTTTCGATAGGGATATTTATGGTTTGACAGATGAGAATTGTCAAATTGTGCTGATAGTGCAGTTCAGTAGAATTTGCCATTTCATCATGAATTCAAAAAAAAAATAATTCTGTTCGTGAAGTTCATAGAGCAATTCGTCCATTTTATGGTGTTTAGTGAAGAAGCTCATTTCTGGTTGAACGGTTATTTTGATAAACAAAATTGCCGTATATGGAGCAAAGATAATCCTCAAGCTGTCACTGAATCACCAATACATCCATTAAAATTGACTGTTTGGTGTGGTTTATACGCTAGTGGCATCATCTTTCGAAATGGGAAAGGAGCTGCCGTTACGGTGAATGGCGAACATTATTGAACCATACTGGCTTTTTGTTTCCACAAATTGATCACCTAAACATATACGACATTTGGTTTCAACAAGATGCGGCTGCATGCCATGCAGCACGTGGTACAATTGAGTTATTGCAAAATCAATTTGGCGACAATTTTCCTTCCAGAGACGGTGCTACTAATTGACTTTCTCGTTGATGTGATTTAATGCCTCTTGACTACTTTTTATGGGCTAGGTTAAGTCATTGGTTTATGCCGACAAACCAGCAACTCGTGAAGCATTGGAAGCCAATATTCAAAAGGTGGAAAAAGGTTGGAAAAAGGTGGAAAAATTGGACTGATTGAATTGAGCATGTAATTCGTAGCTGTGGTTGACATAAGCCTGACATCATATTTCAAAAATAAATGGCTTGAAACTATCTAACAGATGAAAATAAAAAAATTGCATTCCAATCATATTTCTTTCTTTTATTTTAGTTCAAAGCTTTCAAGCTCTTAAAAACACTCGTTATAGAGTATTCAACCCCAGCTCCACAGATATCTTATAATATATTAATCTTGGATCTTTAGTCCATTTTAGTCATCGGTCGAAAATTTTGGGGGAACTTAACTATGATCAACCTCTACAGGAAATTGTCCACACTGGAACATTCAAAACTACTTAAAAACAGTCCATAGATATGTAAACTATAGGCTGAATTATCATTTTCTATTTCTGGTCTTAATAGAAAATTTACGGTAGTTTGAAATTGTACGGTATTGATGCTTTTTTTCATCTCTAATCATATTAGACATTTTACTGAAAAACAGTAACTCATTTTAAATATTTAAAACTCATACAGAAATTTTCAACTCAACAAACTTTTATCAGCCTTTCCATGCTATTTCTGAACGATTGATAACATCACTTTCAAACGAGAACAACCAGTACTAACATCAAGTAGAACAAGCAAATCACCAAAAAATAAATAACATCACCATCTTAGAAAGTACGTATATGTAATAATTGAAAAATCTTACATGTAATCCGCCCAGTATGTAATACATTTTCGATATCACACTTGTCGTTCTTTTCTCTTGTTCTAATCTTCAAACAAGACCATAAATATGAGCTTAACTCCAATGATGGTTGATATTGTGGTCGCGTGTAAATAAAAGTGTTTTAATACTTGCAGCGTACAAGTGTAAGATTCTTATATACATTTTGAAGTATTCTCTCTCTCTCTTCTTTGTTATTTCCATCCCTATCCACTTTTGCTGTTTGTTTAGATTCTTTTGTTTATCTCTCAATGATATATTTGTAACACTCCGTGTCGAGTAATGTCAGAAATGTTTGATTGAGAAAAGTGATTGTATTTTTAGGAAATGTTCATCTTAGTATGTTCGCATTTATCTAGTAGTTTTATTTTTATTTTCTTTTTACATTAAACAATTTTTTTTTATATAGGCTAATATTAAAGTTTTTAAAGTGCTACTCTTTTTTTAATATATTTGCTAATGTACGTATATATGGATATACCTTAGCACATACAACTGCGTGTAGATAGTAGTATATTAATCTAAGTCGATGCTTATATCACTCATGTCGGTTTAAGTAACCTTGGAAGAGACACTACTCCAAATGTTTTCATTTAGTATTACATTTTTTTATGCCAAATACCAAGACGCCAAGCTGTGTATTAGAGCTAATAAATATATTTGATTCATGTCTTCTATCCGAACGTTTTTTATTTTTTTCTTTTTCGTATATTTTTTTTTTATATATAACATACCAAACCAGACGACTATTCAATCAAAGTCGTTTCAATTCAAATACCATATCCTCTCATCAAATGAATGAACTATTGCTAACTGGCAACTGACATGTAACGCCGGATGTTGAAATGATGCTTTAATGTATGCAAAGGACTTACGAGTATTGAAATATACATATGGACATATATTTGTTCAGCAACATGCGTATGAGTTTGTCGATATGAGTACATACAAGTATATGGTTGGATGTGTGCATATGAACATGATTGTTTGTTTAACATTTTAACAATGTCAATGTAAATGACAAGTGTCATCATCATCATCGTTAAATGTTGTCTGTGCAATTTGGAATGACCATTGATAATAAATATATATAGTTCATGAAGTAGGTGAACCTGGTTAAATGCAGGTATAATAAATACGTATATCGCTGGTCATCGATCTCTCGGTTTATTATTTTTTTTTCGACGAAGTTAAGTTATGTACGTTGCAAAAACTATGAAATTTCTACTGCATTTGAAAATTAAATATTTTTCATATTTTAATAAAAATATCACACGATGAATAACTTTCTCTGAAGTTATCTTCATAGCTATGCTTTTTTTTTGTTATATGTAGTACAGAGTGATTTTTTAAGAGCTTTCGGATTTTATTAAAGAAAAAAAAAATGTACGAAATCTTTATTTAAGTCGATAGAACAATTTATATAATTCAATGTGTAAAGATAATTTCATATAAATGTTGACCGCAGCTGTGCCTCAAATGGTTCATACGCTTGGTCCAATTTTGGAATACTCTCTCCCAACATATCGACCGGTATCTCACGAATAAATTCTTCAATATTCGCTTCCAGTGCGTCAACTGTTGCGGGCTTGTCATGACATGAGAGACATAGCTTTACAAAATATAGTCTAAAGGCGTTAAATCGCACGATCTAGGAGGCCAATTGATCGACCCCAAAGGTGAAATATACTGTTCACCGAACTCGCCTCTCAATTTGTTGAACCGTTTTGTTAAAACCACATGTCAGCCAAGTCCAGCTCTTCCATTATGTGCAAAAAAAAAGTTTGTAATCATCGCACGGTAGCGTTCGCCATTCACGGTAACGTTCCTGCCTTTGTCGTCTTGTCACCGGCCCATAATCCATACCAAACAGTGCATTTTCAGGATGCATTGGCAGTTCTTGCAATGTTTCTGGCTGCTCTTCACACCAAATACGTCAGTTTTGATTGTTCACATATTCATTCAACCAGAAATGAGCTTCGTCGCTGAACACAATTTTCCGATAAAGAAGTGGATCTTCATTCAACTTTACCAGCGCCGGTTCACCAAATGTTAGCCGTTGTGGTAGGTCATGTGGCTTCGTTTGTAAGTCGATACATTTGTTGCCGAAAAGAAAGCTGCTAAAAAATCACCCTGTATGTTCATTTGATTATTCATGAAATGTAGGTACCTGGTTTTTCTAGCGAAATATGTAATTTAGTTTATTTGATAATGTCCACCAAAATATTTCGGTTAATTAAATTATAGTAAAAAATTAAAATACAGTATTTTTATTAAAGATTTACTACACCTTGAAGTCTTATAAAAAAAAAATATCAAAGGAAAAAATATGTTCGCGACATCTCACGTAGATAAAAAAAAACCTAAAGTCAACGCAAATGTCATCATTTATGCACTCTTATATACTAGACGGTGCCTATAAATGGAGATTTCATAAATATATGAATATTTCTTGAAAACACATATATTTTGTTATTTTGCTCTGAATTTAATGAAGAGAAAATTGTGAAAATTACATTTGCTCCTATGAAAATATTATAGCAAATAATGTCATCATTATGTACCATTTTACAAATTACACCTAAAAGCATGCTATATAAACACTTATGCTTGTATGTAGGTGTGTTTAAAAGTACCTACATGTGGATGCTTGTATGCAAATATCACATTTATTTCGTTAAAGTCAGTATACTTAAGTACTAATTATTACTGTAATGCTATTACATACCTACATATACATATAGTGTAGAGTGCTATGAATGCGTAAAAGCTTTGAAATTACATAGGAATACACGTAGAAAAAAAGTATGGTAAAATCAAGTACAATTCATCTTAAGTGAATTATTTATCTATATATTAAAAGAGCTATAACTTTGAATTGAAAAGGCATTTTTATTTAAAAATTGTGAATTTATTTTATTTTATTTTATTTTATTACATGAACTGCAGTGATAAATCACTGTAATACTTAAACCTAGGAGCACTAATACCAAGAATCTTTGACTGTAAATTTATGAGTGTTAAATTCCAAGTAAAATTTCATGAAATTTTATGTGATATTTTCTCTCAGTGTATTACATATGAAAACTCATGTTGAATTTTTCATCAAGAAGACATGATATTACACACCTATATGTTTCTCTCTGTTATATGTAGGCCTTTAAAATTTACTCTTTAAGTATTTGCGAAATAAAAAATCAAAATTCTAACAAATGTGCCGCAAATTAAATTGCATACAGATTTTAAAATCATTTTAAAACTATTTTTATATCATTTCATAGAAAAACATAGCACAGTATACCTTCGAGCTCTTAACTAAATATTTATAAACCAAAAAAAAAAAAGAAAAAATTTACACAAATAGTATAATATGATCAAACATTAGAGGAAACTTGACAATTGATTCAATTTGCATACATACGTATCTACATACAATATATACTCACATACATCGAAATGTTGTTATATGGTTGGCTGTGTGTGTGTGTACAAAAGTGCTTAGAGCTTGTTCGTTCTCCTCTTTTGTTGAAAGTTTGATTATGCCTTTAAAGAGACGGAAAAGAGAGATGAAAGAAAAACAAAAAAACAAAAAAACGAAACGGAAAACTTTTTATTATCAATGTTGCCAATTGCATCGGGTAACAACATTAGTCATAAACACTCTCTCTTTCTTTATCCCACGACAGTGTTAGAACTACGTTGATGATGATGTCATCGTAGTTGCTGTTATCATCAATGTGGAAGTTACACTTGACGGTTTTATTGCCTCAAGCAGTAACGGAAATGCAATTGTTTGTTTAAAAGTTGCTATGAAACGCAAAATACTATTGCTGTTATTATAAACAGCTACTTACTACTGATGCTGTTGTGAGGCTGTCATTATTGCTTTGATAATGAAATTGTGATGTTGGCGCATTAATGATGGTTCTGGTGATGATAGAGATAATGATAATAATCATCACGTTGATATAATGGTGAAGCTGTGTTATTATGTTGATAATTTTCAGTTGTTAGAAATGCGGTTTGATTTATCATAACATTTTTTTGAAACTGCCACATTGGTGGCAATAGAACAAAATGTACATTTTCATTTAATTAGTAATTTTTGAAATTACAAATATGTTAAAATAGGAAATTCAACAATGCTATTCGTTCCTCGTTTGAGAATACAAAAACTCTATTTTACGACTTGAAGATATTTTTGAGCATCAGAACTATTCTTGATTCTATTAAGTATTTTGTAGACCGATAATAGGTAATCTTTTAAAGTCGTGCAGTAATAATAATTTCTACTTTAATTTAAAAAAATGGTTTATAGTGATTTTTTTCAAATTACAGATATCATATTTGACAACATAACAGCTCCCAAATTTAGATTTGAAATTTTCTAATGATTTGATCGATTTGGGTGTTTTTTGTTTGACTCATGATTAACTGTTGGAAGTCTTTTCAAATTTATAATTTCAACAAATTATTCTCTTATGATCTCCATTGTCCATACATTTTTCGCATGATGCTCCTTTCAATCGTAGCAGAAAGAGGGGCCGGCCAAGAAAGAGATGGCTTAACGATGTGAAAGTAGACCTGAATACGATGAATGTTCAAAATTGGGGAGGGGACGCGAGGGAGAGAACAAACTGGAGAAGAGTTGTTGGTGAAGCTATGGTCCATCCTGGACTGTGAAGCTCCTATACTTTCAAACTTTTCCACACTGTTTGGGTGTTCTTCATTCAAAATTGGGTGCTAGCTTCGCTTTTATCGACTTTTCTAATATCCTTATATGATTCGTTGCATGTTATTGTGTATGAAATCTTTGGAACATATAAGATTTGTTCAGTTTTGTTCTTAATCAGTCACTCATACGAGATCTTTTAGAATCAAACAAAATGCATGACTTGTGGTAATGATCTATTAACTTGGCTTTACCAAGAAATACTTTTGTGACCGTGTAATTTTTAATTGAATATTATTCATAATTTTAATCTTATAAATTTTTTATTTTTATCAAACATATTCATATATTTAATATTGAAAGACATATTTGTACAAAATACTGAAATTTACTAAAGCAACCTTAACTAAAAACATCATCTTTGACTTATTGAAAATTTGTTGTATTATTATATAACTTCAATGCTAAAAATTTGCGAATTTTCATGGTTATTTGGCAATGTTATATTAAATTTTTCGGATAGTTTTTCGCAGAAAATTTTCACTCTTGTAGGTCTTCTTGAACACGACTTCCATGGATTCTCTCAAAAAATGGCTTCAAAATTCTCTCTTAAATGCTATAGTTAATTTACTAAAATATTCTTCAAAATTCAAACAGTGTATTATTATCGTTATTATTCATACTTTTTGGAGTATGAATACTTCGTATAATCGATAGCATAAAATAAACTTCAAAGATATTGTGTAGTATTCGTTATAAGATACCAATATCATTTTCTAATCGTCACTCAAAAGATTAAATCTTAAAAATTGTATTAATTAACCTTCTCGCAAGCTAACAACACTTAAGAATATATATATATAATATATTTACGCTCATATTGAAAATGTATATATACACAAATGTACCTAACATTTGTGTGTAGCAACAAAATGTCATATTCAATAGACATATTCATACATCCAAATTATTATGTATGCTCTTTTCATACATTATATGTAAATCATATATATGGTATATAATACATATACTCATGTATTTATGTACATAAAATATTTTGTATTAGTCATTTATATTCAGATGTTAACAACGTCTGTGTCATCTGTGATAAATATCATAATCACTGTCAGATGGCAGTTTAAATGGCTGTTAAGCCCATCATTCATACATCATTAATTGTCTGAATTGTGTCATCATCATGTCAAGCACATGAAGTCGATATACATAGATAGGTAAATTCGTGTGTTATGGCATATCCTGTGGTGCTCACACGTAACGTATCTGCTACGATATATAACCTACACAAGATGTTGTAGCGTGTTACATATAATATGCACATAATATGATGATGATGATATATATACATATGTATTTACAAGTTTCATAATCAAAAGAATGTGGTTAAAATTCATAAAGTGTTAGCTAATCGATGGTAAATTATTATATGAGCATATGGATTTTATTCAAAATGTAGGAATATATTGAGATATGTAGGTACTTAGTATTAACTGGCTTAATTGGCACACCTAATTTTGATACATTTAATTTAGCTTATAATAGATTACCCACTGATTTCGCTTAATTTCACCTTAGTTTTCTAATATTGCTGCTCTCTTTTGCTTGATTCAATTACCTTTTCCATGCTATGAGTAAAGAAAAAAATTACTTCAAAAGTGTTTTCTCCTGTTATCATATTTTTTATTTGATCGTATACAAAGTTTTGTGTATAATAGTGGCTGTTGTTGTTATCACGTCAATGCACTACGTTGCTTCCACAAAAAAAAAAAAAAAAAAAAACAAAAGACTACCGTCATAAACACTTTCACCACAAGTATCACAAAATTGCGTCATTTCCATCGAGCCCGTCAATGTTGGACGACGACGACGATAAACGATGATGCTACTTTTAGTTACAACAAAATTGACTCTCTACTCATGCAACCGTAATTAAAAGTTGCCGCAACAACTGCACGTAAGTACTGAAGGGCAACAAAAACAAAAAAAAAAAAAACATACATTTGTGATGCAAATAATAATTAATTTAAATTGAATCATTTTTGCATCCTCATTTACTTTGCAAGTAAGAGTTGGTTTAAAGTTTGAAGAGAACGAAAGATTGATTAAATATACATTCATTGGAAAACTATCTAAGTAGTAAATATATGTAAACATAAATATTTACTATTTAAACTTCTCACAGTACTTTCTCTTTAAATTTAAAGGATTGAATGATGAAGGAATGAAAAACAAAGAAAAACAAAAAAAAGTAGTAACATACATTAATACATATGGTAAGTAAACAAACAACCAGTTATGAACATGAAAAAGCACAAAGAAAATGTTAAATCTATTAGAGATCATATTTATTTTGATGATTGGATACATTTACCTATGATTTAGTGAAACATACAATAGATACAAGTTAAGAAAACACTTGAGCGAGGAAAAAAAAACCCACTCACATATATATGGGTACCTATATTTGTAAGTGTCATAAATCGTAAAAGCTGTCAAAAGTTAGAGGCTTGTGGCGACCAGAAGAGAGTACATATGTATATTCACACAGTTAAATATTGAAATAAGCATATATGTATAGTATAGTACTTACTTGGCATAAGAACGTGCAACAGTGATTTATGACAAACCATTTTACTACTTTTAAATAAATCATTACTACACTACACTATGTAACTGTGTGTTAGCCATCGGTAAAGATGTTTTAACTAATACAACCCAACATCTACTAATATTTGTAATATGTAAAATGACAAAATGAAAACGTTTTGTAAAAGGTGTGTAGAATAAACACTCACAATGAAAGTGAGAACAGTTTGCGTGCAAAGCTCAACTTAGCTACACATACAAGTCCATACATCCTTACCACCTTTTCATTGAGTATGTATAGTACGTTATCGATATGAGTTGGTAATATGATATAGAATAATGCATAAATTATGCTTTACAAAATAGGTGATGAAGCAAACAAGGTTATTAGAGCGTTCATTATGTTTATAAATAACAAGAGTATAAAATAAATATATGTACCATACATAACAATAATAGGGCATTTAGTAATTCAGTAGCTAGTGGAATATAGCAAAAATACCCATAATAGCACATTTGTAGAAAACTTATGGTTAGCATGATAGAATGAATGTTAAGGTAGAAGCGCATACACTTGGACATTTGGACACCGACATTGTTTCAAATCATTGCAATTTTCAAAAATTTAAGTTTTTTTTATATTTTTTTAAAGAATAAATCATCAACATCTTACTGCAGCTTAAAGTTCAATAAACGGTTTTATGAACAAGCTGTACTTATAAAAAAACTTACTTACTTACTTGCTTATGTGACCATAACAACCGAATATCGATTTAGGCCGAATATAACATGCTTTGCCAGCCACCTCTGTTCTTCGCTCGCTGGCGCCAGTTAGAAATTCCAAGCGCCGTCAGGTTCTCCAGTACTTGGTCTTTCTCTTCTGCGTCGCTCTCCAGCGGTTTCCGAATATAACACCTTCTTAGCTGGAGCGTGTTCTAGCCAGCGCAACCGCTGGCTTTTGATACGCTTTACTATGTCAATATCGGCATACAGATCGTACAGCTCATGGTTGTATCTTATTCGGTACTCGCCACCAACGCAAATAGGTCCAAAGATCTTGCGTAGGACTTTTCTCTCGAAAACTCCAAGCATTCGCTCATTCGTGGTGGAAATTGTCCAGGCTTCAGCGCCATATATTAGGACAGGCATGATGAGAGACTTGTAGAGTGTAGTTTTCGTTCTTCGAGACAGGGATCGACTTCTCAATTGCTTACTTAGCCCTAAGTAGCACCTGTTTGCAAGAGTGATCCTTCGCAATATCTCCAGGCTGACGTCATTACTGCTGTTAATACTGGTTTCAAGATAGACACAGTCCGTTACTACTTCAAAAGCGTAGTTGTCAACAGTCACATGCTGTCCAAGACGTCGGGACTCTTTGTTTGTTGATACTAGATACTTCGTCTTGCCCTCGTTCACCCATCCGACCCGACTCTCTTTCCAACTCTGAGAATACTGCACTGACTGCTCGCGTGTTCATGCCGATTATGTCAATATAGTCGGCATACGCTAACAGCATGACACTTTTGTTGAAGATAGTGCCATTATGTCGTAGATCAGCAGCTCGTGTTATTTTCTCCATAATAAGATTGAAGAAGTCGCACGATAACGAATCACCTTGTCTGAAACCCCGTTCGGTATTAAACGGTGCGGAGAGGTCCTTCCCAATTTTCACTACACAACGAGAGTTATGTAGTGTCATTCTTCAGAGTCGAATGAGCTTTGCAGGAATACCGAACTCAGACATTGTTGCGTAGAGGTAATCCCTTACCGGACTGTCGAAAGCAGCTTTATAGGTGGTGTGTGTTGATCTGCTTTTCTTGGGTCTTCTCCAGGATTTGGCGTAGTGTGAAAATTTAGTCGATTGTAGATTTACCAGGTCTGAAGCCACACTGTTAAGGTCCAAACAGGTTGTTGAGTATGGGCTTCAATCTTTCACACAATACGCTCGATAGGACCTTGTATACGATGCTCAGGAGAAATTGTGGGGTCTCCTTTTTTACAAAGAACACTTATATGATTTGGAGCGACAGTTTACTAGTTGATATTTGATATTATGGCAATACAACTTAATTGAATTAAGGTGGACAAAGCCGTATATGTCAATATATTAATATTCAAATTTTAATGAAGAACTTACCGAAGCTAAGTGTTAGCATTCAATGTACTAAGTTGTAGGTTTAATTCCAAATAGTTATGGCCAATTCTACAGAATATTTTTAGAGACAATACTTTTGAAATTATTGAAGTGATGTCAGAAAGGCTCCCTGCGGGCTTCCCTACGGGCAATGTCTTCCAATACCATCTAAATTTAATATCCGCAACAATAACAGAAAAAAAACTTTACCCATGATTTTTCTGAGCCTATAATAACAACTATTTTGAATTGATTTGAACTTTTTATTTTGTTATAGTATTACTTATCCAGGGTATAAGGTTAGCCAAGTTGCAATGATAGTGATACTTAGTGATACCAGAAGTAATTATGTTATAGTAACAGTGGATTTAATCAGCTTACAGCTTCTTTTTATCCTTTTGCTAGTTTTTTTCTTTTTTCGAAATCAATGTTGCATGCAATATTTTATTTTGAATTTTTTTTTTTTCAATAAAACTCATAAATGCAACTTCTTCACTTCTTTATTCTTTCCATCTTCGGCATTATATCAATCAATTCAAAAGTACAGATGATAAACCATAGTCACATCTACATATTGTATATATTATATATGGTTGTGTGTGTGTAGCTGCATTACGGCGGGTCTAATTTTTAAACGGCTTGGCTCTGTGATCGCATACAATTTTCTGTAGAGTTTTCAGGTGTTATGAAAATCGACTATTAACCACATAGCTAATCAGAGGAGTAATTATACGACCGATCACCATTTAGTTTTCCATCTCAAAATTTGCTCCAAACATAATTCTCTTTTATCTCCATTCGTTAAGTGGACATTAATACAAAATGCACACTTACACATTTGAAAATCGACAAGAGCTGACAAGGAATCGCCCTTAGAGAGGTGAAATGAATGACAGACTCGTATTAGTTTTTCCTCCTAAACATTTGCTTTGAACTTACTTACTCAATATATCCACTTCCAATGGGGCTCTCCTATAAAATTGATAATTTTGTAAAAAATCAGAAATATGTTTATGCTTCCTTTAACTTGAAATGATCCAAATTTTAAGATTTCCGTAAAATTTACAATTTAATCCACCTTAGTGTACATACAATATGTATTCAAAAAGCACCAACAACAACTGATGAACTAAAATGAGCCAAAAAAATGCAAATTTACATTTTGATCACGTGCACAATTTCGAGTTGGCACGATTTCATATTCATACGTATGTATACACATATCCTAGTAAGTCTATGTACGTACTCATGGATGATGTTACAATGTCATCGTAGACAAATACACAATGATATTCATACTAGGAGCTATCGAACAACAATAATACAAACGATGAGAAACGACAAAAATTATATACGTGCGCTTTCACAATAAATGAATGATGACAACATCATCAGACACATCAGACATTAGATAAACTGAGCACCAAGTCAACATCATCATCATCATCATCATCACTACTATTATTATTATCATTATATAGATGATCATTGACATCATTGTCAATACAAACAATAACCACAATAGCAAAAATCGAAATGACCACCATCAATCGATTAGAGACCAATCAAGCATAAACTAATGTGATCAATCGACAATGACGAGACGAGTGAATTCTACAAATGAAAAAAAAAAAGTCGCATATTTGGAGCACTCATCGAATAGTAATATTCATAGCTTTTATCAAAATGTTGGTGAGTAATATTGGTTGTAAATGTCTACACACATACATGTATATCGAATAATACGTAAACACATTTGATGGTGATGAGGTCATCCATCGGTTGTATATATGATATCTTGAAGAGAATCACTTAGATGTTAGGTGTATTGCCACTGATACGAGAAGTAATCATAAAAGTACAATACAATAATGAATAAAGCACAAAAAAATGTCCTTGTCATGTAAATTGATGAATACTTTAGTAATTTATCAAATATCTACTATATAGACGAGTACCTCAGGGTGGCAATACATTTTATTAGAAACTAAATAAGTAGTTGGCAATTAAAGTAAAAATAATGAACAAATGAACATTGGTTAATACATTGATTGAAGACTTTTGTTAAAAGTAAAGTGATTGACGAGGAATTTCGTATTAGCAGAAAAATTATTATTTGTGTTTCCATGGCATATAAAAGTTTACATTTTAAATTTGAAAATATTCAGCATTTGGTAAGTAGTATATTGTAACGACTATCGATGGTTGGTTACTCATCACTAATTTGGAATGACATGAATATTGGCAGCATCGAAACGAATGTCAAAAAAAAAAAAAAAGAAATAGGAGATAACCCGAACAAACTAACGAGAAAAAAAGAGAAGAATCTCGACTACGATAAATTAAGATTCTGGAGTGTTGCCACGGAGTATAGATATGGCCTGTTGTTGACAATTGAATCAATTGAGTCCCGAAAGCTTTTGCGCAAACATTGATACAGTATCAGAGGCAAAAGTTGCAAGTACATTAAAGAGTTATAATAAATAGTTGCTGCTAAATTGTTGCTGTATATAATTGTATAAAATGAGTGTTGCATTTATTATCGACAGAATCCAGTGATCGAACAAGGTTGATTCAAATAGAATTGAACGTTCATAAAATAAAAACGTAACAATATGTATGTTATATGTGTTATATGATATTATTAGCGACAATGATATTTATGGGTAAGTAAGATTTCCATAATTCCATTTAATTCCTTAATGCATTGTTTCTTTTTTTTTTAAATGTAGTCCCCAATATTATTAACGATTTTGTTATATGATAACAATTTCTTCAATAATTATTTTAAAATAATTTATTCATACAATTATATTCTATATATATTCATACATACAAGGTGCGACAATTATGTATTAAGACTGCCTCTAGAAAACACAATTAAAATACGATATCTGCTAATTTTTCGGTATATTTATTTGAAATAATCTCTTCCTGATTCAATACATTTGTTACATCGATTTAATAGTGATTCAAACGCGTATTCCAGCTCATTTTTCGAAATTGCCTCCAGTGCCCTCGTCGAAGCCCTTTGTATGGTCTGAATGTCATCAAAAAAGCATCCTTTCAACTTCAATTTCAGTTTTGGGAACAAAAAGAAGTCGCACGGTGCCAAATCAGGTAAATACGGCGGGTTATTCAACACACAGACCTGATTCCGAGCCAAAAATTGACGAACAATGAGTGGTGTGTGACTCGGTGCATTATCGTGCAACAGAGACCAAGTGCCCTCGTCGAAGCCCTTTGTATGGTCTGAATGTCATCAAAAAAGCATCCTTTCAACTTCAATTTCAGTTTTGGGAACAAAAAGAAGTCGCACGGTGCCAAATCAGGTGAATACGGCGGGTTATTCAACACACAGACCTGATTCCGAGCCAAAAATTGACGAACAATGAGTGGTGTGTGACTCGGTGCATTATCGTGCAACAGAGACCAAAGTTTTGGATCGCGGAATTCTGGTCGAACACGACGGATTCTGGACATCAAACGCTTCAAAACTTCTAGGTAACATGCGGAAGTAACTGTTTGACCAGTTGCAACAAATTCTTTGTGGATAATTCCTTTGCTATCGAAGAATGTGGTGAGCATTGTTTCGATTTTTGATGGAACTTTTCATGTTTTTTTGGCTTGTGGTAAGTTTTTTGATTTCCATTCCGCACTTTGATGCTTGGTTCCTGGATCGTATTGGAAACACCATGTTTCATCACCCGTAACAATTGATTTCAGGAAGTTTAGATCATTTTCTGCAGCTGCAACCATATCTCTAGAATGACTGACTCTCATTAATTTTTGGTCCTCAGTCAATGTGTGTGGAACAAATCTCGAGCAGACCTTTGTTTTGCCCAAATCCTCGTGAAGAATGAGTCGGGTAGTTTCTCTGTTGATGTTTAAGGCCTCTTCCATCATTTTCACTGAAGCATTGCGGTCTTCTGTAACAAAATCACGGACTTTCTGTATCGCTTCCGGCGTCCGCACTGAAATTGGTCTTCCTTCTTTTATTTCATCTTCCAGCGACTCTCTGCGATCCACAAACCGTTTATGCCATATAAAAACATTTGATTTTGATAAACAAGCATCGCCATACGCTTGCTGCATCATTCCGAATGTTTCTGATGCACTTATATCAATTTTTTCGTGGAATTTAATGACCGCTCTTTGCTCCATGTTAAAATTTCAACATCAAACGAACACGTGTTTTGTAAAATGAATGTCAATAAACATTAAATGTCAACTAAATGCCATAAAATTTTGACAGTTAGTAGAGGAAGGTTGAAGCTTCAAAACGCATGTGCTCACACATAGATGACGTGCTTGGTTGCTGAGATATGGTTCGAGTCTTAATACATAATTGTCACACCTTGTATATATTCATACATATACAATTTCCTGCTAAAATATTTTCGTTTCCGTTTCAACTCCATTTAAATTAAAGTGAAATGGTGGTGAATCTTAATGTTAAGACATTTCTGAGATAAATGTTTTACCCCAATGCGGTTGCAATTTGTTATGTCAACATATACTGCATTTGACATCACTCTATTCGCTGTACATACAATTAATGCACAAATAAGGCACACATAATAAATGTGTACATATGTATCTACCTATGTACGTAACGTAAAGGCATTGAAAATGTTTCTATTACGAGTGTACTACACATATGAGTGAGCTAAAAATAAATTTAACACATTCTCGCACACTTACTTATAAATACAATATATGAATGGTTGTTTGGAAGAGTGCATCTGTATAAAATTTGTGGCATCCTTAATCGTATAAAAGTGGCAAATATGTCACAAACAGCGTAATGTATAGTTTTCTTCAAGCTAATCGGATAGAAAGAGTAACTACCAAAATATGTATGTACTCGTACAAGCGAATGCTGTAAGTATGCTTAATTGAATTGTTCAGCGCATTGATAATAAAAGGCATCAAATGGTTATGGCAATTTAGCTCAGCCAATTTGGATGGCTGAAAACGTTCATTACTTAGATGTATATATGTACATATGTTATGCTATTAAAGTAATGAATTATAACACTTAAATTTACATAAATAGAATCACTTGTAATATTTGCAAGTGGGTGCCGTAGCTCAGTGGCTAGTGTGTTCGCCTTCTGATCTGTAGGTCGGTGGTTCAATCCCCGGCTGATGCATAACAAATTTAATATCGATAAGATTTTTCATTCGAACGGTACCCACCTGTCGGCAAGCAATTGGCAATTCTTCCGACAGTAACAACTTGCCATGAAAAAGCTTCTTAAAGAACTCTGTGACAAAGCTCAGAAAAAGTGATGTCACAAGTGTTCTGCCGTTCGGAACCGGCTAAAATAAGTAGGTCCCTTCTAATATTGTCCAAAATTTAAGACGCACAGCAGTAATGGAAGAGAAGCTCGGCCAATAAGCCCTTTGGGGCTTTATGTGGCCACATATTTATTTTTATTTTTTTGTAATATTTGCAAATGTAATTTCAAGGACTCTTTGGTCTCATTTTTAGAATTAGCTGTTATTTATGCATAGAGTTTAATAATAATATGGCACATGTTTTTCGATAAAATGGTAAAATGGCATACTTCTTTTTGGGCTTACTCTTTTTGACAATGGCGTAAGCTGGAATTATACAAAAATATTACCAAACTTCTAGAGTATGCTATTTGAAGAATTGCCACATAACAATTAAAATATTTGGAAAAAGTGAACAATTTATGGTGACTAATTAAATTAATTAAAAATTTATATAAATAATTTTAATTATTCTGACTCAAAAATTTTGCCAGTGAAATGTTGATTCGTCATTTATTGGGACATTTCTTGATAAATAGGAAAAAAGAAATATAAAAACCTAAACCACCTTTCCGCACTTATCCAATTTCGAGGTTAGGTGAAAAAGTCTCTGATAATAAAAATAAGAAACAGATCGTTTTATTTTTCAAATCGACACACTTCGTCCAAGTGTTCTCGAATTTTAGATAGACACACTATTCTGAACCATAATTTTGTGATTCTACGCTATACATCTTAATCCGTTATCGAATGTATTCTAGTGGAGGTTGAGTAATTTGGCAATTGGACCAAAGGTTCATTCCATGCCTACCCTGGCATTAAAGTCGCTGAGGACGATTTTCATATCTTGCCGGGGGCAACGGTTCTTCAAGGCTCTGAAAGACGCTCTCTTTGCTAACATCGTCCTTCTCATCCATCTGAGCATGGAACAGATATTAGGATGATGTTAAAAAAGTTTGCCTTAATGCGGATTGTTGCTAACCGTTCGTTGACAAATGTGAACTGCGAGACAAGATGTCGCAGTCTCTTATCGACAACAAATCCACATATGAGTAATAGATATCAGAGAACGCTCTCTTAGACCAACCCTGTCCTGTCCATAGCACTCCTTGATGATCGGTGATGTCAACCTTATATTTGGATAGAGGCACCTTCGGTATAGAGAGATCGGATATTCTAGGTGCATATTTGTATATTATGGTCTTTATTTTGTTTGGCGGGCCATAAGATCAACGCACAATCTCCGACCGAAGATACTTTCGCCGCTCACTTTAGCAGTCTACCAGCGGGTGCGAGGAAGACGTTGGCGGGTGGTTGCAATGTGAACAAACGCACTGTAGCGCTCGCCATTCACAGTAACGTTCCTGCCTTCGTCGTCTTTAAAAAAGTACGGTACAATGATGCCACCGGTCCATAATCCACAGCAAAAAGTGCATTTTTCGGGATGCATTGGCAGTTCTTGCAATGCTTTTGGCTGCTCTTCATACCAATTATGGCAATTTTGATTGTTCACGTATTCATTCGACCAGAAATAAGCTTCGTCGATGAACACAATTTTCCAAAACAAAAGTGCACGATGCACTTTCTTAACCGAGCATGAATTTTGATAATAAAATTCAATAATTTGCAAGCGTTGTTCGTTTGTAAGTCGATTCATGGTTAAATTATTGACAAAACTGAACATGTTTGACAGTCACATGTTACACGAAAACAGCTGAGCTGTCACAAACAGTGTTGTTAAAAAAGAAAGTTGTTAAAAAATCATACTGTATTTGTTTTTGAGAGACTTTCTGAATTTATTCGCTTTTTTTTTGGAAACTTTCTTCAACAAGAGCTTATGAATTTTGAAATTGAGCTGCAGTAAGCACAAATGCAAATTGTGTTCAGTGTGCATATATTAGATTTTTATGCAAGTATTATATGTAGCTATGCTTATAAGGTAGATATATGAACACAGTTCAACCAAACTTAATTTTATATATGTATGAATTTAACTAAATATAAATACTCGTATATATTTATATAGCTTCAAACTCGTGTACCCTCTTCTAGAAAAGTAGTTCTTCTTAAAGCATTGCACTTAAAAATATAAAAATTTTAGGCAGTGTATACATAATCTTAATTCATTTTCATGTGTGTAGCTTCCTATTGAAATCTTTTCGTTTGCTTATTTTATTTTTTTTTTGTACTCTGATAATAATAATAATAATAATCTCGCGGGCATGTTACCACAAACAACCAACTAAACAACATTTCAACAACAGCACAACATCACAACCATGTACATACATGTATAGTATGTCAGAATATTTTAGTAGTTTGGTATGATGTGTTTTTGCATGTGCATGTATGTGTACGGTAGCAAACTTCCTTGTGAGTTGCAAGAAAAACTACTAATGCTCACTACTGAAAAGAGAACAAAAAACAAACTATACTGTAGTTTAACCAAATAAGCAGATATACTTGTATGTATGTTTTGTAGTAAAAGAAATGAAAGGATAAGAAGCAGAAAAACAAGCAATGAAATGAATTTTTTTGCATCACTGAGTTTCTTACGTTTTTAACAGGCAACTACCAAATTCCTCCCTACAAATAGAGTAATATTGCATAAAGATTGACAGAGAGAGAGAGAGAGAGGGAGAGAGTTAAAGAGTAGAGCAAACGAAACCCTATGCATGTCACGACGAATTCCTGCTAAAGTCGTGTGAAGTCACGTAACACAAATAACGGAAGTTGGCATAAGACTTCACTACTCTAATTCTAATTCTTCTTCTACATACATTGTCTCCTTCAGTATGACTATATACAAGGTCTGTCAAAAAGTTTTGAAAGCTATATCTAAATATTAAAGAGAAATATGGTTTTCTTCTAATGGTCCTTAGATGGAATTTTGAATTTAAGCTTTGTCTTGCAAGTATCACTAAATATTCATTTTACATCTACTACCCAAGATATAATTAATTCTATATGAAATATGGATATAGATGGCATAATTAAAAAAATTTGGATCTACGGATGAAACTTGGAATATCATTATGATCCTCAACTATGACAATAATGCCACAGAATAGAATAAGACTTATTGGCCTATTGTTCTAAGGTAGCCAAAGTGGGTAACATCTACAAAATAGAGTATGCTGCCAGTGTTTGGGATGCAAAGGAATTTCGTCGATTCATTTCCTCCATATTGGTGAAACAGTTAGAGGAGAATACCACATAACCTTTATGAATCAACAAAATATGAGAATTAAATCCTGGTTTACAATAGAAACAACTCTAATTTGCTCATGACAGTTAACCTGATCACAATGAAGTTATGGGGATCGATAATTTTTAAAAATTAATTTTGCCCATCACCAGATCTGGCATTCCGTGACCTGACCGGATCTGAGTCCCAAATATAAAATATTTTCTACGTAGCAGCGATTTCCTACAATTGATGAAGTAATAGTAACCGTAAGGCAATATTTGGGTAGAATGGGGTAAATGAATTGGAAAATTACTACTCAAAATGTACTGATATTAATGGAGATTATATGTCATGAAGAATAAAAGTAATCTCAATAAAATTTCAATATTTGTTTATTAAAAAGAAAAAATTAATAAATATGTGGCACTGATAGGCTCTATGGGTGCCGTAGATCAGTGGTTAGTGTGTTCGCCTTCTGATCTGTAGGTCGTGGTTCAATCCCCGGCTGATGCATAACAAATTTAATATCGATAAGATTTTTCTTTCGAATGGTACCCACCTGCCGGCAAGCAATTGGCAATTCTTCCGACAGTAACAACTTGCCATGAAAAAGCTTCTAAAAGAACTCTGTGACAAAACTCAGAAAAAGTGATGTCACAAGTGTTCTGCCGTTCGGAACCGGCTAAAATAAGTAGGTCCCTACTAATACTGTCCAAATTTAAGACGCACAACAGTAATGGAAGAGAAGCTCGGTCAATGAGCCCTTTGGGGCTTTAAGTGCCACATATTTATGTATTTTTTTTTTTTAGGCTCTGAAGAGCCTTTTGGCAGAGCTTCTCTTCTAGTGCTGTTGTGCGTTTAAAATTTTTCGCCAGTATTAGTAGAAGGAATTAGCCGAATGGCGGAATCCCTGTGTTTCTACCGAAAGAATTTCCAATGGGTATCAGATGGGTATCGTTGAGAGAGTAAAATCTCTTTGAAATTAAAACTTCCCAGCTGATTTGCTTCAGCCGAGTATTGAACCCACGACCTACAGATTAGAAGACCAACGCACTAAGTACTGAGCAACGATATCCACCATGATTATTTTATATTTCAAAACTATTTGACTGACCTTGTGTATATGCACATAATTCTTTGTAATTTTTCTGCTTTTATTAATTTTGCACAATTTATGTGCATGTGCACCAGTAGAGAAATGAATTGCCAGAATAAACTTAAGAATTATTTGATGAAAATTGAAAAATTCAATAAATGTAATCAATTAATAGATGGAAAAAATATAATGTCTGATTGATTTTTTCTATATACGAACGATTTGTGAGCGAACAATTTAGGCCCTAATGTTTAAAATCCAGCGAGGTATGAATTTGTTACTAAATCTCAATGTTGAAATTTATTGCAGCTGCCAAACATTCTTCCCTTACCATTATTGTAATTTTCTCATTGGGTACCTTATTTTAAATATATGTATATATGCATACATAATTTAATGAGAGAATAAAAAAATCTAAATCAAATTAGAGAATAAAAATTAATTTCAAAGTGATGAAAAATACATTTTTGGAATTTGATTGCAAATGAATTTTGTGTGCATGACGATATTTAAAAATTGCATATAGAAAGTCGTACATAGAGAGAGGAAGATGATGGAGGAAGATGTGCAACAATAAAAAATTTGACTTTTCTTTACACAACCACTGATATATGTTTGTTGATACATGTGTTACTTTGAGGAGGGGGGAAATGAAATTAAAATTGACAATCCTGTCAATGCATTAAGTATGAGAGATGAAATGAATTCAATGAAATTATATGTACTACGTATGCATACGAGTGTAAGGAAATGACACAAGAGCATATTATTGAACGGATATTTATTAAAATGCAATTCAATATCCTTTTTGCGGATTTGTATGTGTATCATTTTTGTTTTTGTACGTAATTTCATTTCGATTCGATTAATGAGTTCATGCACATTTATGTGCAAAATTATTTTTTCAATTTTTTGTTTTATAAACGAGATATGTGGCGGTAAATAAATATGCATGTCCATATGTGTATATGTATATATAGGCACATCAACTCTGATTATTATAAATACAACGAACTGCATATAAAACGTGTCAGTCAATGAACATTGATTGATGTTCATTTTAATGTATGTATTACAAAAACATCAACACAAACATATTGTATACTTTATTATTATTATTTTTCATGTATTCCTCACTTGTTTATCATACATGTTAAAAGTGAGAAAAAAATTGTAGTAATAAATAAATAAATAAATGTACATATTTATAAAAACATATTTCAATAATATTATTAATAACAGTAATGAGCATAATAGTACATGCATTTATATGATGCATATTGAACCAATTTCATATAATTGTAAATTAAAAAATAAATGGGAAAAAGTTTAAAGTATAACTAACTATACGATCAAAATGTTTTAAAGCAGCTATTAAATTTAAAGTAGTATTACCACAAATATTAACATCACTAAACCATCATACATCTTATTCATGAATGCATATAAATATAGTCCATTGATCACCAAACAGACATAAATAAAATCAACCCATTTGAATTTCAAATATGTATTCGTAAAATTGATTGAATACAAAAGACATATTCATTCACATTTACACATATGTATGCACAAAAACGTATAAGAACAAGAAGAAGAAAAATAAGAAAAGAAAACGAATCCTCTGTCAGACATGTTAAATGATAAACTACTATGGTTAAAGGCTTACAGTCAATCTAACACATGTATTCAGTAAATATTTACTCTTTTAGACGTTGTTGTAGTAGTATCCCAGCCAAAAATATTGATTACAAATAAATACAAATACAACCGGAAATCAACTTATATTACATTACACTACATATTATGAAAATTCTTATTTATAGGCTTATAGAGAAAAATATTAATTAAAAGGAATTTTTACAATTTCTTGATATCGATATGATAAAATCAGATCAGCAGCTGTTCTCAATGTGAGCCAAAGCATTTTAAAATAAAATGACAATGAGTTCCGCAATAAAGCTATGACCACATTTTTTTCAACGTTTTTATTTTTCATACAGAAAATTTATTAAGTAAAATATTTTTATATTTTGACCGCCATTCATGCCTTCTGCACTTTAATAATGTGTTAAAATGATCGACAAATGCTTACGCAATAAATCAATTGGATACATTAGGCATCACAGCACCTGATTACTGTCGGAGCTGCGGCGACGAGAAAGGACCGTAGTCCATAATTCAGTTCCTTTGTGAATGTCTGGCTCTGGCTCGACCTAGAATGATTCATCAAGTATTTGACAGATATAGAAACATGCTTTAAGTCAATGTTGGTGTTAACGTAAGTGCTCCTATCATTAGAATACTACCCGCTCTTTGTATTTTTTCAACAGGTTCGAGATGTAAAATTTTGTCTAACGTATTCCACCAAGTCAATACTATACATCAAAGGATTTGTCAGATAACTGCATAGAGGCATAGAGTGTCAATATTGCTTTCTCAACTAAATTGCTGGTATTATTCTTCTACCTTAATTTACGGTTTTTTCATTTAGTTCTACTGGAGCCCTATCTAAAGTAATGACACTTATGGATCCCTTTTCACGCTTTGTGGAGGATAAATAAATATGTGGCAACAGTAATGGCTTGTCTTCCATTACTGTTGTGCGTGTTAAATTTTGGACAGTATTACGGAGTTTCACTTGTTATGTCTTGAATTTTTTTTTTTTAATGAATACTTCTTTCATTTACTTTCACCACATTATTTGAAAGAAATATTGGTAATCGTTTAGATAATCGACAATTTTAAGAGAACATTCCTGATGTCTTACTGGGTTATGGCAATGACAGTATTACCTATTACTGTGCTAAAGATATCAAATATTTTAAAATTGTAGGCCAATAAAAATCAATGACGCGTATCGACCTTTTGACATATAGAAAGCCACATTGACATACATATAAAGAATCTTAAATTTCTACCCATACTTGTATTAAAGTGAAATCATATGAGTGGTACAATATAATCTACATAATTATATGTGTGTCTGTATATATAATGCAATATAAAATTTGAAAGAAAATGTTTAATCCTTTTCACAAAGCACATAATATACATAGTATTGGAAACTCAAATTTAATACGAAGCATTCTGAAAAAATGTAAATTTTGGCTATCGATTAACGTTTCAGTTTTATTTAAAATGATTAATGTATTTTCAAAAATTAATTTTCTTTTTAGAGCTTCGTAACCTATCGGCTATCGATAAAATGCACGTGAGCTGTCAAAATGTACAATACTATCCAATGACAATTATTATTTTAAAACAAATTTTGTGTATATTATGGAAAATTTAACCATTTTATTAGATTTTATTAAAAAAGTCTACTCTTAATATTTCATTATTTGTGTAATAATGCAACCACAAAGTTCATTGTAGTCGATTTACATACCTCATGTTTTCTAGAACATTTTTTAAAAGTACATTTCACCTCAACATGTATGGTATTAAGTTCTTCATTCCAACACCTTTCCGCCATTTCACACAAAAATTGTATTTTTAGTTACATTTGGTAAAAAAAAAAGAAAATAATAGCTAGATACAATTTAAACCATGTTGTAGAATCCAAAAAAAAAAACAATAAAATATTCGACTACAAAAGTTTTAATACTGTCGTGCCAGAAAACTACTACGTACTCAGCAAATACTGTTAAAAGTATGAATTCTCGAAATTGACCAATGCTTTGTGGTGGCAAGAGTCGGAATAAATTGTTTTTCAAAAAAAAAAAAAAAAAAAAAAGAGCACACCAAAAAATATTTCAAAGTACGTTACAATTGTTCTTTTTTTTTGCTTATTTTTTGTTGTTGTCGTTTTTCTTCTCATCTGTAAGCACATGTATTCGTATACATGTGCTATTGTTGCTGAAATATGAAGCGAAAATGTAGAAGTGCTGCCACTAAAAATGATCAAATAGTAGAACAAAATTCTGTATCGCAATTTTTTTCTTTGTTTTGTCTCTTTTTATGGACGAAAATTAAAAATCGTTTACTCTTAGTTAGTGCACGACTACTCGTATGTATTGGAATGTGTGTACTACAACGTAGAATGGTGTAAATTTGATGATTCGTTGTTGTTGTTGTAAAGATTTGGTTTCAATTTTTTTTTTCGTCCTTCACTTTGCTATACGATTTTTGTGTTGCAAAATGTATTGATGCGTTATGCTAAAGCTTTTACATAGCTACACTAAATTGAAAGTAAAAAGTGACATTGCAAGCAAAATCCGACTCATATGAAGAGTTGATACTACAAACTATTTTTACCTCTCTGGTTGAAGTTTTAAAACAGCAATTCGAATGTAGACGTACATTCATATGCGGCAGGGGTCAGTGTTATTTACTATTTAATTTACTATTTATATAATCAGAAAGTATTTAATTGTGAACTTTAGAGTTGATTATAACCAAAGATCCAACCTTCGGTTCTCGATATTACCTGTCATGAGCGGCTCAAAACTTTAGCCGGAAGCAATGGCACATAGGCTATTTTTTACAAAACTTTTCGCAAAACAATCTTTGCTTTCTTTAAATTATTTGCTTAGATGTTTAAATAGTTTTACCACTCGAAATAAAATTGAAAAATGTAAAAAAGTGTTTTTATTTGAAATTTTCTTTCCATTTCATTTGTTTTTTCTTCTTTTTACTTTTACAAAAGTTTTACGCTTGTACTTCTGTGTTGATAAACGTAATGGCTATGGTAATTGAATTATAAATGTTGATAGTTACTTAAAGTTTTTACCAACAAATGAACTTTTGCTTGGATTATTCGCTTTGATAGATAGCATTAAAAACAATCGGAGAAAAATCAGAATACTCATAAACAGTTTAATATTCATATGTATATAATACGATCATCGCAGCCAAAATGGTTTCCAGCAGATCTCCACCATCCAACAGACCTCCACATTGATCCAAAACCTGAATTGTAAAATTGAACAAAATAACTAAAATATAAGGATCTTTTTTTAAAAAAAATTGTGCCAGATTAACACAAATAACAAAACACATTTAAATATGTGTTTGCTGTAATTTTTCCTTATGAACAATTTTAAAGTAGAATTTTTGCTCAACTGCCACGAATTTTGTCTTTCGTTTGATACCCATATCATTACAGTGCGTGAAAGGTATAGATTTTTTCGATATTTTATTTGTGCAAGAAAGTGGGCCACAGGTCTTTCGCCGTCCTATAGATGGGTGAATCCGTCCATCTTTTTTGGAAGGAGTTAAATGTGAATACATCCAATTTGTGTTTACTTGTGGCAATGGGGATCCCCAAGTGGAGATTTTCCTCAGTTAAAGCTTCATTTGCAGCCTGTCTAGCGAGCTCGTCCGCTCTTCAGTTTTCTCGTATGCCCCTGTGTCTGGGTATACAACACAGAAGGATATTATGCTGCTCGAAAATCTCATTAAGAGATCTGTGGCAGTCTAGAATGATCTTCGATTTAACCAGAAAAGAATCAAGTGCCAGCTATCACTCAGAATACAAATGTCTCGATGGGAGACAATGTTCTTCTTGATCCAAGTGAGTGCAGTGTGAATAGCTTTGACTTCTGCCTGAAATACATTCCAGTGATCAGGCAGGTGAAAAGAAATACTGAGGTTGAAATTATCCGAATATACACCACCGCCCACCTTTTCTTCGAACTTAGAGCAGTCCGTAAAGATGTGGTGATAATTCGGTGGAGGACCCTGTGACTTCCAGACATACTTGTCTGGGAGGATGGTTTTAAATTTCCTTTCAAATGTGTATATTGGCTTGATATAATCAAGTGAAATTTCACTGTTGAAGTGACTAAAGATACTTGAGTGTCCATAGGATTTCGATACCCATTGGCGCAAACCTGTTAGTCTTAATGCCGCATTGGCCGCCATCTGCTTACTGAGTAAGTGAAGTGGGCTGAAATTTAGAAGCATTTCCAAGGCCAACGTTGGTGTTGTCCTGAGTGCTCCTGTAATCAATATGTTTGTCACTCTTTGTATTTTCTCAAAAGGTTTCAGGTGTGAGGTTTTATTTAGCGCAGTTTGGTTTGGTCTAAATACTGCTTTATATATCCAAGAAACAATATAAAGTTGCATCCCCCATCTTTTCCCTATTGCTCTTTTGCAGGCATAAAGTGCAATGGTGGCTTTCACAACCCTATTGATTATATTCTTTTTTCAATTCAGTTTCCGATCTAGGACCACTCCTAGATATCGGGTTTCTTCTTTTAGAACTACTGGAATCCCTCCTAAAGTTGGAATAGTTATGGGTGGATTTTTATGTTTTGTGGAGAATAGAATGAGCTCAGTCTTTTGTGGGTTTGCATTTAGACCCCTGTCACTGGCCCATCATGATAAGGTGTTGAGCAAAAGAATTTACTATGTAAAACGTTGATAAATTTTTAGACAATAATAGTGTAATCAGAGTTGGTTGTACTTGAAATTTATATATTGTATAAAATAAAAATAAAATCAACTCTGCTTAGGAATCTATGTCGTTTCGTTAAGGCAAATACACCGAATTGTTGAATAAAACACGTCTGCTCTTTATTTCATATAGATTTGTGTTTCCAATTTAGATTTTACTTACGCATGCAAAATTATCTAATACTTTCAATTGTTTGCTCAAACAATAATTTTATTCGATTAAAAAAATTTTTAATTGATATTTTACATCAGAAGATACGCCTTTTCATTTTTAAAATGCAATTTGTGCGAACATATCAACACCATTTGATTTTTAATTCAATCGTGGGAACATCATATTCGAATTACTCTATAATTTATACACTCATAAGATTTTGAGAATTTAAATGGCCATAATAAATGGCATATTTGCATATCGGTTTTTATGCTTCCATAAGATCTCTCCATTACTTTTACCGTTACAAAGGATTGTCACAATGGAAAATTTGTAACACGTTTTTGGTTTGCTTATTTATTTAGTTGCATTTAAAAACAAATACTTCTGGACTAGATTACATTTTTCGATATCTAAAATAAAATATGTTTGTCTTAACAAGTTTCAAGAAATTGATTACAAATATCCAAACGAATTACAAGCTAAAAGTATTATTCTGTTATACTACATTATAACTATATGTTTGTAGTACATGTTTCGTACAATGATACATATATAATAGAGACTTTTATGAAGAGTTGTCTGTATACAATTTCTTTATTTCAGTCTTTTGTAAATATTATATATGATATTTCTCCCTTCATAATTTTTTAGTTGTTGCTCCACATTTGAATATATATGTGGAATTCTCATCCACGTTCTGCTAATTCAAACTCCTCGTTATATTTTACATTAGAATTATGGTAATTTATTAAAATATTGAAAAGAGTAATTTCTAGAATAATTTATGTGGATTAATTGATACGGTTTTTACATTGTATGTACGCGATGTTATTCGCTCGCTCGTGGTTTAAAGACTAAAGAAATAACTTACATTCTATTCTGTCTTTTTGTCCGTCAGGGTTGCATTTTAAAGTGTGTTAGTTCATAGTCGCATTTGTAGGTATATGGTAGTCAGTCTTGCTTAAAGGCATATGTCCGTTCGTCTGTTACGCGTTGCTCAGTAGTTTCGTCCGCTACGCGTTGCTCTTCCGTCAGATCCCACATTCGGCCATCCTACGCGTTCATTCGGCTCGAATGAAGGGTCCCATTTCTTCATATATTCAGCGATTGTGGTTGTGCGGCCTGGGCCTTCGTGATCACCAACTTTTACGACCTCGTATCTGCCATGATTCATCTTCTTGCTGATTTTGTATGGCCCGAAAAATTTTGGCTTCAGTTTCAGACCAGATCCGAATTGAGTTCGCTTGATGGCTACTAATTCGTCGATCTCATAGTTAACTTCTGCTTTACGACGTTTGTTGAAATTTCGTTTATTTTCATCTTGTATTTCAGCTATGTTGTTTTGAGCTTGTTGGCGTATTGCTTCGCGTTCTTTGTCGATTTCGTTGATAGCTGCGCTCTCCAGCAGCTCTTGGAGTTCTGGTATTCCGGTGACACGCATTTCTAAACCTGTTAGTACTCGAAATGGTGATAGTCGCGTACTTCTTGTAGGCGTATTGTTGATATATTGTTGCACGCGATCGACATGCTTATACCAGCTCCCAGGATTTTCAGCACACAATTTCGAAACCATCGGCACAACAATTTTGTGTATGCGCTCGACCTGCCCGTTTCCTCTGGGAACGCCCGTTGCTATTAGCAAATGCTGCACTTCTTCCTGTTCACAGTACTCTTTGAAGAGAGATGACGTGAAAGCAGCGCCTCTGTCGGTAATAATACGCTTCGGATTTCCGAAAATCGATGCTTGTTTTCGAAGTCGGTCAACAACTGCCTCTGCACCCGTATTTTTTGTTGGGTACAGCCATACGAATTTCGAAAATGCATCTACTACAACCAGGATATAGTTGTACGCCTTATTCGTGGTTTCCATTGGACCTACATGATCGATATGCAGGGTTCCAAGCGGCTTGTCCTCCTTGTTGATTGGGTTTAAAAAACCTTCCTTTTTGCCAGACTTTGCATCCGTTACAATGCATGCAATGCAGCTTCTCACCATCTTGGCTACTTTCGACGTCAGTTGCGGAATGAAAAACGATTTCTCGATGGCATCTTGGGTTTTCTTGATGGAAAAATGTCCCTGAGAATGCGCCATCTTGATAATCTCTTCCTCCATTAGTGACGGAACCACTATTAGCTCTTTAATAGGGTCTTTGAACAGCACGTCGTGTTTGACATAAAAGTCTTCGTATTCGTCCTTTTCTACTATTTTGCGAACTGCCCGTATCCAGTCGTCGTGTTGCTGCGCTTGCTTGAGTCGGTGATTTAGCGAATCCTCCAACATCAAGCACGACACTCGGCTCAGCGCGTCGACATGTCGCATCTTCGTTCCACTTCTATGTTCGATTTCAAAGTCAAAATCCTGCAAAAACAATGCCCAACGTGATACTCTTAAGGGAACATCGCGTTTTTTGATCGTCATGGCAAATGCGTTGCAGTCGGTCACTACTTTGAACTTCTTGTCCATCAGGTATACGCGCCACTTCTTGAGAGCTTCTACTACCGCTAACGCTTCTAACTCATATGAGCTGTATTTCTCCTCGACGGGTTTAGTTTTCCGGCTCATATACTGCACTGGGTGGAATGCTTGTTCTTCGCTGTCCCTCTGCAACAGCACCGCTCCATAGCCAGCCATACTTGCATCTGCATGCACCTCAGTAATCGCCTTTGGGTTGTAAAGCTTCAAGACTGGTGCTTGCATCAACGCCACCTTTAGCTGTTGAATAGCTGCTAGCTGCTCGTCTTTCAACTCGAATCTAACGTCTTGCCTCAACAAATCCGAAAGCGGCTTAGCTATCACAGCATACCCTTCGATGAATCTCCTGAAATATGATGTTAGGCCCAAGAATCGTTGCATCGCTTTTCGGTCATGCGGGACTGGGAAGTTTCTCACCGCACTTGTCTTCGCTTCTGATGGTTTTATGGAATTGTTTTCGACAATATATCCCAAAAACTCGACTCTTTTCATTAAAAACTGGCATTTGCTCCACTTTATCTTTAAGCCATTTACCGCCGCAGTTCGTAAAACCAGCTCCAACTTCTGAATACCCTCGATATCATCCTTGGCGGGAATAATTAGGTCATCCATGTACGCCACCACTGTTCCGTCTGCTATGAGATCTCGTAAAACAGCAAAAATGTATCGCGAAAAAACTGCCGGCGAATTTGATATCCCAAATGGAACATACAGGAATTCAAATTGGCCATTGTGCGTCACGAAAGAGGTATACTTTTGTGAATCTTTGTCCACTGGAACGTGGAAAAATCCGTTGGTCAAATCAAGCGTCGTGAAAACGTTCGCACCCTGTAGCTGCTCAAGCACGTCATCTATTATGGGCATCGGGAAATTGTCTCGTACAATTTTCGCATTTAATCGCCGATAATCACAGCAAAGTCGCTTGCTGCCGTCTTTCTTCGAGACCAGCACAATCGGTGACGCATAGTCGGAAGTGCTTGGTTTAATGACCCCTTCCTCCAACCACTGCTTCACCTGCGCATCTACAATGCATCTGTCAGCGTAAGACATCCGCCTCGGTCTTTCGTAAACAGGTTTCTCATCGACAAGCAGTATTTTCATTTCCACGGGCGATTTCGTAGTTTTCTGTGGCTGGTAATTAGCTATCATACTTTTCACAGATCCAGCATGACAAAGATGCAGATGTGACAGATCAACCTCTTCTGCAGGTGTTTCGATCACCTCGGCTAGCAAACACATAGCCCCAAACTCGCTGGTTAATTCTGCCACCCGATTTTCTAGTACCCGTTTCTGCTTAGGTACTGCTCCGCGCTCACTAGCGCTCTCTACGTATTCGCTCGCCACAGCATTCGTCGATTTTCGTTGAAAATGTGGTAGTCCCACTACCTCTCCGCGCGTCGAAGCGCTCTCGTTGCGTATCTGGGAAGATACAAATCCGCGCTCACTGGCGCTCGCTGTGTAATCGCCTACAGCAGCATCCGGCACATTCACATGCCCATGCGATAATCCAATCGCTTTTCCGCGCATCGAAACGCTCTCGCTACATACCTTCGCCTTTTTAGGTATAGCGCCGCGCCCAGCAGCGCTCGCTGTGTGCTCGCTCACGACAGCATTCAACACCTTTCCGTGTCCACGCGGCACTCTAACCGCTCCGTCGCGTTTATTAACGCTCTCGCTACGTACACTTGCCATAGCCCGCCACATTGCCTGAGGCTCTCGTTGTTCTCCAGCTGCAACAGTGCGCTCGCTCACGCCCTCGTTGTATGCTACTGACTTCCGCACATCTCCACCACCACCCTGACAAACGTCTTCTCGCGCCGCTGCGCCAACCGTTTCATATTCGTGTCGGTGTATCTTGTCTGCTACCTGTGTGAACTGCTGCTGTTTCTGCTGCACTAACTCCTTCCGTCTGAATACAGCGCCTTCTTCCGTTACGATCAGGTCAACTTGTTTGAGTACATTGTTGCCTATCACTAGCGCATAGCTTAAGTCGCGCTCTTTTGCCACATGGAAGGTTATGTCCATCTCGATACGATCAATCGTCATAGGCATGGTGAGGCTGCCAATTGTTGTTAGCTCGCTGCTACCAATGCCCACTAGTCGCCGCTTTTCGTTTTTCAGCTCAACATCCAGCTGCAGCATCAGCATAGTATCACACCGCATTAGGCATAAGTCTGAGCCTGTATCAATCAGAGCCGATACTGTTCTAGGCATCTTGTTGACTACGTTAAATTGTATGTCCTTAAATATTAGACCGCTCTTACGACTCGCGATCGCCACTATTTCGTCATCCGTCATCGTGTTTACGCTGCTCTTTTCTGCCTTGATGGGCTTTTCAAGCTGCTTGCACTCTACTGCGCGATGACCCTCCTTGCCACATTTAAAACATGCAATGCGCTTACGCGGACAGTTGCGTGCAAAATGTGAAGTATCGCCACAATTGAAACATTTCTTCGCATTTGAAGCTGCACCAGCTGAAACTTTGTTCGATGGCAGTTGTTGTGGTTGGACCGGATTGTTGTGCATACCAGCAGGTTTACCCGAGCGTATCTTCTCATACACCTTTATTTGCTCCTTCAAATCTCTAACTGTTTTTGCCTGATACAAGTTACTTTTATTTGCCCTGGCGTCTGGTATACCCTCAATGAAATACTCGATTAAACTTGAATCGTCCAAATTTATCGGCTTTCCAATTTCCATCAGCACGTACAAATATTCTCGTAGGTCTTCACCTTGGCGTTTCCGACGGTTTCTTAGCGCGCGATGTACTTCGACTGACGACAGCACCGTACCAAACTCCTGGCGCAATGTAAGCTTTAATGAGCTAAAACTGCTTATACCATTTTGGCTACGCACAAAAATCTTAGCCGCTCCTTTCAGCAGCTGCTTCGCATAGATAAATTTTTGCAGTTCATTCCACTGCACTGCTTCGGCGTTCGATTCAAAATCTTCTATCCATTGCTCAAAACTCGGTTGTCCTATACCGCTGAACGAACTCATCGAATCTTCGACATCACGTAATGTAAACGTTGACCTTTCAACAACAGGCGCACGCACACGCACACTACGCCGACTTGCAGCATCATCGTAATCTGAAAATTCGCCATCGCTCACATTCAGGCCGAAGTGTTCCAGCAACCTATCCTGTAAAGTCGGTTTTCGTCCAGTTGTCGGTAGCCCCAACCCACCCAATTGTTCTTTCAAACCGTTCACAGTCAAACCTAAAATTTCGTCACGGTCCATGTCGTACAAATATTTTATCGATGTAAATTGTTTTAATTCAATATTAAGAGTATATAGATTTGATATTAAAATAAAGTAATCAGAATATTTAATAAAAATATAGTAATCAATAGTTTAAATCAAAATATAATTTTCAAAACAGTTCACTTGAACTTTAAATACGCAAGTAATTCAATCAGGTTTTACAAAATTTTCTATACTAAACGTCAATGCAACCAAAACAAAATATTCGCCTTCAAATGCTAATTAGGAAATTTCTTTTGTTTACATTTACTTCGTTCCAATTCCTTTCGTTTCTATACTTATTTTCTTTTGCTTGCATTAACTTCGTTTCAATTTATTTTGAACTGCTTTTTTCTGCTTCCTTTTGCACTTTATTCTCTGTGCGTTTTGTTTAAAATTTCATTAAATACTTCTTTAATACTATTTTAATACATTTAATGTGAAAAATCTTTCGTTAATTTGCAAAAATCTTCTTTAGATATTTTTGATTTTCATTTTGCTGCGAATTTAATTGAAATCGAAGTAATTTTCTTAACTTTCTGTTTTGCTATGCGCTAAAACAATTCTGACATTTACTTTTCTCTCCGTCTTCTTCTGATTCAAACTCTTCTTATGCAACAAAACATAAAACAATACTTTGACACTTTTCGCACAGTCCGCAGAATACGATAACAACTTCGTTTTAGCAAAACAACAAAATCTACTTTTCCACTTATCTCTACACAGCCTCATGTACGAAATACTCTCTCGCCGCAGTCTCAAACGTTGCCACGCTCTCTACCTCGCTGCAGTCTGCGCGCTTCGATCTCTTGCACTGCTCTCACAGACGTCACGTCGCCGCGTTCTCTACCTCGCTGTAGTCTGCGCGCTTCGCTGCCGTCAATCACTTTAGCGCAGTTGCGCTCTCTTCTTCCGATAAATTCGCTGCTGCTGCTGCTCGTTGTTGGTTTTCTGCGCGTATACGTTTACTTGCGCATATTGCTTCTACCGTTGTTCTGCTTCTCTCTATCGTGCGCGTCTTTGATGCGCTGGCTTGGCCGTTTGAATTTAACGTAACGGTTTTCAAATTTCAATCGAAAAAATTTTCAAGATTTTGCACATATGTATCTTGCAAAATTACTTGACCACTGCACTTTCTTGCTTAGTGCATTCGCTTCAATGCATTTTTTGTCAATAACTTTCAGATTTAGTGATTACGCTCTATTGGCATTTGCATTTTTAAGCCTTTTTGCTTCACTCTGAACACACTTCACTGAATTTCCTTTAAAAATCCTTCACAGTTCGCACTTGATGGCGCTTTTCGGAACTTATTTAAATGCAATGTCCGTTCAAACGCATATTACACCGCGTTGTGAAATTCTTGTTCACACTTCTGCCTCGTTCACTTTGTAGGCGCTTTCTTAAGTAAAATCCCACTTCTGACACCAATTTTGTGGAATTCTCATCCACGTTCTGCTAATTCAAACTCCTCGTTATATTTTACATTAGAATTATGGTAATTTATTAAAATATTGAAAAGAGTAATTTCTAGAATAATTTATGTGGATTAATTGATACGGTTTTTACATTGTATGTACGCGATGTTATTCGCTCGCTCGTGGTTTAAAGACTAAAGAAATAACTTACATTCTATTCTGTCTTTTTGTCCGTCAGGGTTGCATTTTAAAGTGTGTTAGTTCATAGTCGCATTTGTAGGTATATGGTAGTCAGTCTTGCTTAAAGGCATATGTCCGTTCGTCTGTTACGCGTTGCTCAGTAGTTTCGTCCGCTACGCGTTGCTCTTCCGTCAGATCCCACATATATACACATATGTATTAAATTTGCTTCTTCTCTTACTTTCGTGTATATATTCTTCTATTCGGGTGGTTCGCAACTAAAGGATTTCATAATCTACCATGTATTATAGTGCCACTGCTGAAATTTTCTGCATGGAATCTTATTTGGATTTTTTCTATAAAGGGTTATCCATTTTGCGGTTTCAAAAGTAAATGTAAATAAAACACATATAAAATATTTTTTATCATGATATTTCTTTTTTATTATAAAGTTTGAACGTTGACATTATGTGTGAAATACTACATCATTTAAATGACCACCACGCGAATTGTTGCAAGCATCGATTCTTTTGAGGTAATTTTCGACCACTTTTTGACACATATTGGGCGGTATCTCAGCCATAACGTGACGAATGTTGGTTTTTAGGTGCTCAAGAGTTAAAGGTTTATCTGCATAAACACGGTCTTTCGCGTAGCCTCACAAAAAAAAGTCAAGCGATGTCAAATCGCATGATCTTGGTGGCCACTTGATATCGCTACGACGAGAAATTACGCGGCCAGAAAATTTCTCTTGCAATAAAGCCATATTCGCTCGAGTTGTGTGGCATGTGGAACCGTCTTGTTGAAACCACATATTCTCTAAGTCGTATTCTTCAATAGCAGGCAAAAAAAAGTCGGTTATCATATGACCATAACGCTCCGAATTGACGGTGACAGTCGTTCCATCGTCGTTTTCGAAGAAGTAAGGTCCAATCACACCTCCGGACCAAAGAGCGCACCAAGCAGTGACTTTTTGTGGATGTAGTGGCCTCTCTTCAATTACTTGAGGATTCTCAGAACCCCAAATACGACAATTTTGTTTGTTAACATACCCACCGAGTGAGAAATGTGCTTCGTCGCTGAAGAAAATTTTGTTCGAAAAATCGCCGTCCACCGCCTGTTGTTCAAGCACCCATTCGACGTATCTACGACGTTGTGAATGGTCAGCTGGCTTCAGTTGTTGTGTGAGCTGGATTTTATATGGATGTAGGTGTAGATCCAAATGCAAAATACGCCATAATGTGCCGTAAGACAGTCCTAATTCCTGAGGACGACGAGGAATCGACACATTCGGGTCTTCGGCAACACATTCACTTACAGCAGCGATATTTTCGGTGGTACGAGCGAAACGATGATGCACAGGCCTTACAATATCTGTAACCTATCCAGTCTCTTCATATTTCTTCACAATTTTGCCAATTGCTTGCGTAGTTGGACGATTATGTAAACCATAATCTCCTCTTAAAGCACGATATGTGGCTGTGGCAGAATCACCATTTTTGTAGTAGGTTTTTACAATTTTAATGCGTTGTGCGATAGTTAAGCGATCCATTTTCGCAAATGTCAGACTTTGAACCGAAAAAGAAAGAAATTGTTTTAACAACTCAGTTTGATAGATGTCGAATTATAGCCCTATACTTTTGAAATGGATAACCCTTTAGTTATCATTTAACTCTAACATGGTGATCTGAGGTAATCTTAGAAAAAATCTAAACTTTTCTTATGTATTGTTTTGCCCATAGATCCTAAGAGCCACACTAATAGACATTTATAAGTGTATTTAAATAGTATATGCAGATGTGTGTGTGAGTGCACTTGTGCACGAAATTGTTGTCTGTCCACAATTTTGATTTATTTTTATTCGTTACACTATGACAGTAGACAGCAGCAGTAGCGGCACAGTAGCTAGACAGTGCACATACGTACAATACTAAATACTAGTAGTAGTAGTTAGTGAATAGAACAAAACAAGCACATGTCATCATTGTTTGTTATTATATGTTATGTATGTAGGTATATGTTATTGTTGTTGATGTGCTACATACTACATATGATGACATAATTATGTGTAGAGTTTGTATGTAGTACCTATAATGAAACAACAATAGTAAACATGTATATAAACATATATATAAGTCAACAAATTGCACAAGTACGAGTACTATACAAGTAACAAGGATAGATATACTTGTATACGCTACAATGACAAACTGTAGAGTTCATAGAAAGCGAAGACGACCAAAGAGTTTGAGTTTGAGATAAGTTGTCATCATTAACATATGCCACCAACTACTAACTAACTAACTACAATGCATGTAGAATATGCAACATGCAACCAAACATGTTGGTAATATGCTCGTAAAAGGATTTCTATGATTTTACATAACAATAAGTCGGTATATAGAGGAAAACGGAAGCTTGTAAGAACATAGTAAATGAATATTGTTTTGGTTAACAGCAACTTTTACCAGTTTTATTATATTTATACCCTAGGTTGGTATTTGTATGTACTTTATTAAGAGTTTACTATGTGAATAATCAAGTATAGATCAACTTGTACTTTAAATTTTATTCCAAAAAGCCTCATCTATAATTAATGAGTATGCTTCCGGACTCTGTAAATTGAGAGACACAATGAAATCGAATTACAATGAGAGTACGTGAAATTTGACAGAAATTGATATGATATGATAAAAAAAAGAAAATATTAGAAGAGAATATTGAAAATTATATAACTCAAGTCACACAATGTCACAATGTGACATACTAATTGAATTTTTTCATTTACATAACTGTACTCTATGCATTGCTCTCTATATATGTAGCAAGAAATGTCGAAAAATCTGAAAACTGAAAAATGAAAATGTATGATTTGAATAATAATTGAATTAGAAAATCAACATGAATGTCAACAACGTGCTGTTTTGCTGCAACATGCTGTCTTACAAATACAAATGTATGTAGCAGTGGGAGGTACGTACATATATATTCATAGTCATACTCATACATATGTAGATATATGTACATACATATATCATACATTTGATCATAACTACCATATATTCTGGCAAACATTTGCAACAAACGAGCAAATTCAAATCACAAAATTCAATTTTTTTGAAATCCAAACAATACTCGTTTGCAAAAGAGAGAAAATGTGACATCATAGTGACAAGGATGAAAATACGACTATGAAATATCTATAATGATGCGTACGAATGAATATGAATATTTAATTTGTTTGTTTTCTCAGTAGCTGCAAACAGTATGCATGCATGTGTTGTGTGTAAATGTAAAACAAAAATGATGAAGAACATTATTTTATGACAATTAAAATGGACAAGATATGAGTGCTTCTGCCATCCATAGATGGATGATATTGTTATATTTCATCGAATTTCATTTGCCAACTTCCATCCTCCGAAAAATGTTATTCTGAATGAAAACAATACGAGTACATCATTGTGAATGATTTCATATATTTGCAATGTTACGATGTCAAAAGGCAACCACATTGTATGTATACATAGTGTATACTATAAGAGTACATGTCATGACAGACATTATTGTAATTAAGCCTACATGTGTATGTATCTGTCTCTGTTTGAGTGTCTGTGTGTAACATAATACAATATATATATGTATGATTGTTAAACGAACACTTTCATATGTACATATGTGCATACAGCAATAATAACAACAATTATAAATACATGCGTATACATAAATTGCAAAATAGAGCATTTAACACGATAAATTACAATATGATGGACCAGGACTATGGTCATTCAGTCGTTTACCACTTATATATGAATTGACATGTTCATCGGATGTTGTGTGTGTTTGCGCATGTGTACGATGGATAACAGCAATACATAAGTATAAAATAAATGTTTTGATTCATATGTGGGCATTTGGGCTAAGTGATGGCATTAGTATGCACGAAATTGAAAGTAATCTATGTTGAAAAATAAAACCTTATTTGACGAAAAATTATATTTTCTTGTTCTACTTGTTTCAAACTTTTTGATCCACCTAGTAATTTCGTAAGAAATTGTCGTCACTTACTATGTTAGTCCATATTAATCAGTCTTGCTTTAACTGTATTGTTCTTTCTGCTGCTTCGTTTACTGGTTTAAGGAGGGAGTAAGGGATAATTTGAAATAAAAAACACCTTTTGCTCTGATTTTTTACCGAGATACAGCTTAAGAAAATTTATTCAAATTTCTTTTTAATTATAAAGCATTTATCCAGAGAATATTTAGTTAAATTTTCGTAATTGAATATTGAAAAATAAGCCGGTGACAGAGCATTTCCCAAAACGTCTTTTGAAAAATACATTGTTTGGTGAACATGATGACTCGGCGTAGAATTATCTGAAATCAAAAATGTTGTTAAATTTACTTAAATTATGAGTTAATTCTCACCCTCCCGTCGTCGTTGAGTTATCATTTTCATATTTCAACAGTTCGTGGCCTATTTAAGTAAAAAACGGGATTTCGCGCTAAATTTACCGCTTTTTTTTAGGTGACAAACTACCTTAATATGAAAATAGAAAAATGTAAATAACGGGAGGGGGAGGAATTTTATACCAAGAAAGTATGTTTCAAGTTTCAAAAGAATCGATCGAGTAGATTTTGCAGGATCGTGTTCATGGACTTCGAAAAATTGGTTTTCAGAAAAACACGTTTGAAGTTTTTTTTTCTCAAAAACTGAGAAAAATTTTTTTGTTGTAACTTACACTGGATCATCGATCCAGGTCCATAAAGTACGTTTCCGGCAGCAATCTCGTTGTCTTGGAAAATTAAAAAGAAAAAAAATACGATTTTCCGAATCTGCTTAACCAGTAGCCAGTTAAGAGGAAACTGGCTACTTTCTTTTTGCGTCTGAAAACAATTGTTTTACGAAAAAATTGTATAGGATATGTTGGAAAAATATATGCAAGCCAAAAAAGTTTACTTACATATGTACAATAACAGAAAATAATTTGATAATAAAAGTATTTAACTTAATCTGAAACATGTTGAATAGGCCAGATGTTGCTGCAACAACATATAAATTTATGCAAGTATTGGATATTAAAGAATTAAAGAAATCGAGTAGACCTGCTATAATATAGATGATGAAAATAATTCAATACCAGTATTTGCATCTTCAACCTAACTATCACTCTGATAAATACGTGATTTGCAAATGTATAGCCTGTATATATGTAACTAACTATGCACTATATTGTGGCTTTCTTAGTAAGTGGCTATGTGAAATAACTGATTAGAAAGTCTATGCAAATATAATAATGAGATACGTGCAATGATTCTATGCTACAAGTGGTTGCAAATCTGATATCCGATGGTGATAGTAGTGAGGTACTTACTGTATTAAACCAATGAAATAGGAAAATGTTGCAATGAACAAGAAAATTAAATAGACAAAAATTATACAATATATAAAATGTGTTTTCATACAAAAACGACTTAACAAAATATAACCTTGATATTTTTCTGATCTGCAACTGTATTGTATTGAATTGTATTGAAAAATAATATGTAATTTTGTTCACCTTGAAGTTGAAACATGCAATTTCAGATGATCTTTTAAGTCTTTCAATAAACAAAGGGCGTTCTTTTGATGTGTAGAACTTTAAATTGAAATACAATAATGAGATTACATAATTTTAAACTGAATATTGACTTTATCAGATCCACTTTTCGACCACTTTTTCAAGCAATGTCGTTCAAAGATTCCGGATTGTTCTCATAAACCAATGACTTCACGTAAGTCGATTGTTTGCCTTGCTGTATGGCATGTGACGTCGTTTCAGCATTTCATTCTAACCGTTCTCATTTTTAAACTGTGAGTTTTTGTAACGATGTAACGATGTTTCGTGAATCTCTAGTGGGCTTTCTTTAATCCAAATGCTGTAATTATACCCTGCATAATGCAATATGCATGGTATATTCATTTCGGTCAGATGTTTGTGTCCACTTGAAGGAATCTCCGGAGATATAGACATGGATATATATTCGTGATCAGCGTCGATTAAATTTTCGATTTAACGATGTCCGTCCGTCCGTCCGTCCGTCCGTCCGTCCGTCCGTCCGTCCGTCTGTCTGTCACCTGGCTGGTTCGCACGATAACTTGAGTAAATATTGAGCTATTTCGATGAAATTTGGCATAAGTAATCTATGATCCAAGGGTACGGAGGGGATTGATATTGGGCATGATCGGTCAATAACCACGCCCACACCAAGTATTCAAAGCGACTAACCTCGAAATTTTCAAAATCTTTAACTTGCTATAACTCACACAATATACCACTTGGGACAACAATATTTTGCACATAGAGTTATATTATACTACTATATAACCTCACCAAAAGTGGATGAGCCACGCCTACTTTCTAGCGTAGCTCCCATACAAAGTGTCTGTACTTCTTTTAAATTGAAACTGCTGTAACTTCTACAATCTTCTGTCTAGAATAACCATAATTGACACTTAGATTAATATGGCAGTGGGAAATAATATGGCAGAATATGAGTTTGCCACGCCCACTCCTTTTTGGGTCTCCCATACAAAGTTGCGGAAATTAAAAAAAATGTTACCGGTTATAACTTGCAAACTATTCAGCGTAGAATAACGAGATTTAAGGTGTGGATTAGTATTGTACGAGCAACTAGGCTCACAGAAAATGGGCGCACCACGCACATTGTTTATCGTAGCCCCCATACAAATTTTAAATTGAAACAGCTGTAACTTCGGCAATATTCTGTCTAGAATAACCCTAATTGACACTTAAATTAATATCCTAGTCGGAAATAATCTGGCAGAAAATCAGTGTGCCACGCCCACTCCTTCCTGGGTCTCCCATACAAAGTCGAGGGAATTAAACTAAAATTTTAAGCTCCATAACTTACAAACCATTTAGCCTAGGACAACGAGACTTAGGGTATGGATTAGTATTGTACGAGCAACTAGGCTCACAGAAAATGGGCGCACCACGCCCAGTGTTTATCGTAGCCCCCATACAAATTTTAAATTGAAACAGCTGTAACTTCGGCAATCTTATGTCTACAATAACCATAATTGACACTTAAATTAATATCGTAGTCGGAAATAATCTGGCGAAAAATCAGCGTACCACGCCCACGTCTTATTGGGGCTCCCATACAAAGTTGAGGAAATTAAACAAAAATGTTAACCACCATAACTTAGAAACTATTCAACGTAGGACACCAAATTTAAGGTGTGGATTAACATTGAAAAATTAATTGGATTTACCAGAAAGTGGTAAGCCACGCCCACTTTTTATATAGCTCCCATACTAAGCCTCGGAATTATCTTAAAATCCTTTTACTTCGTCAAAGTCAACCATATTTCGGGTGTAAATTAGTAGTATATGCAAAAATTGTTTCTCGAAAAGTGGAAATAAAAGAAAAGTTGGATATTCGAGTAAACTTTTTATATATAAATCTGCAGGGTATAGTTTGGTCGGCCCCAGCCGACTGTAAGGAGATTTTTTTTCTTATTGACTTACTCATTGTGCCAAAATGTGTCTCAACACTGAAAAGAATATTGTAGTAAATCAGTGGCTTGATTTCCAGTTGATTTTGTTCCCATTAACCGAATGTATGCAATTCGGCTTTAATTTCTGAATTAGCTGGATCTTGTAAGGTTATAGACCGACATCTTTATGTAAAATTTTCATAAAGTGGATGCTCACAGATCCAATTTCTACGCGAAATGACGAATCTCATCATTTGGGTGCTTCTGGATACTAGGCGATCTACAGTAGGAGTTGTTTCTTCGATGCGTATTATCATTTAGAGTATGTGAACAATCCAATTGCACAATACGGCAACTTACTGTTTGAAATTCTGATGTGCTACAGAAAAAAAGTTTACTTTGGCAGGTTCTATTATTAAACAATTTAAATTATTCAAATACCATACAAAGCAGAAAATTACTTTGTGTAATCATAATGAAATCTTTATATTTTTAATCGACTTGCTCTTCCTTTTTCTAGCAAATATTGTACTTAAGAAGAAGAAGAAAAAAAAAGAATAACGAAGTTATACTCTATTCTCCATAGATCATAACGACCACACTACTGCATATATGTACATATGTACTACATATTATTTCAAAACTACAATATAGCACAAATGGCGCCATTAGGGCTAGACAAGCATAACTTAGTCGCCACCAAATTAAATGGATTAATATCAAAGCAAAAAAAAAAAAAAATAGAAAAAAAATCAATAACTGGTTTAGTATCACATAGCAGTGGTTGACAAATTTATAAAAACACCCCCATATGGTGCATAAGGCATTACACATATATAATGTCTACACAAGAGTGGATATGATACTCATCAATGAACTCCTTTTATTCATACTTACATCTTGTTTTTTTTTTTTTTGCAATAAATATTACTCTCTTCTTCCGCCTTTTACCATTTATAGCATATTTTTTCTGAAATTGGTTTTATGGTTTGAGAAATTTTCTTATATTCATACTTAGTTGTTGTTTCATATTTTATTCGCTATTCCAGAAACGTTGCAGTCAGTTAGACGCCAATTTAATAGCATACTCTTTTTTGGCATTGAGAAGATAATAAGCGCTATAATAAGAACAACAATTGCAGCAAAAAAAAAACATCTGTTACTCAGATTCTTCAAAATAACAAGTTCTCTGAAACTCCTTCGTATTTGTTATTCTTCTGGGAATAATCATAGGTATACTTTATTGAATACAAGCGGTATACAAATATAAAAAAAAAATCCGAATATTATTGTTGTCGCTTTTTCTTTATATACGAATTCGCATAAATTTGGAATTTATTGTTTACTTACACAGAGCATCACACAGCATGCCATCGTGTTAACAGTTACCAACTTGACTCATGTGGCAAATGATGGTAAGCTCAAAGATAGAGAAGGGCATCCACACAACTTTATAGACGCCAGACTTGTTGGCAACAGTTTGGCAAACAATTTGAGAAAATAGTAAGCCAAATAAATATACAAGTATGTATGTATTTGTAGTAAAATTGATTTCTCTCTCTCTCTCTTTTTTACCGTTTAACATTTTTATACCCTGCATAATGCAATATGCATGGTATATTCATTTCGGTCAGATGTTTGTGTCCACTTGAAGGAATCTCCGTCCGTCCGTCCGTCCGTCTGTCTGTCACCTGGCTGGTTCGCACGATAACTTGAGTAAATATTGAGCTATTTTGATGAAATTTGGCATAAGTAATCTATGATCCAAGGGTACGGAGGGGATTGATATTGGGCATGATCGGTCAATAACCACGCCCACACCAAGCATTCAAAGCGACTAACCTCGAAATTTTCAAAATCTTTAACTTGCTATAACTCACATAATATACCACTTGGGACAACAATATTTTGCACATAGAGTTATATTATACTACTATATAACCTCGCCTAAAGTGGGTGAGCCACGCCTACTTTCTAGCGTAGCTCCCATACAAAGTGTCTGTACTTCTTTTAAATTGAAACTGCTGTAACTTCTACAATCTTCTGTCTAGAATAACCATAATTGACACTTAGATTAACATGGCAGTGAGAAATAATATGGCAGAAAATCAGTGTGCCACGCCCACTCCTTTTTGGGTCTGCCATACAATGTTACGGAAATTAAAAAAAATGTTACCGGTTATAACTTGCAAACTATTCAGCGTAGAATAACGAGATTGAAGGTGTGGATTAGTATTGTACGAGCAACTAGGCTCACAGAAAATGGGCGCACCACGCCCAGTGTTTATCGTAGCCCCCATACAAATTTTAAATTGAAACAGCTGTAACTTAGGCAATCTTATGTCTACAATAACCATAATTGACACTTCAATTAATATCGTAGTCGGAAATAATCTGGCGAAAAATCTGCGTACCACGCCCACTTCTTATTGGGGCTCCCATACAAAGTTGAGGAAATTAAACAAAAATGTTAACCACCATAACTTAGAAACTATTCAACGAAGGACACCAAATTTAAGGTGTGGATTAACAATGAAAAATTAATTGGATTTACTAGAAAGTGGTAAGCCACGCCCACTTTTTATATAGCTCCCATACTAAGCCTCGGAATTATCTTAAAATCCTTTTACTTCGTCAAAGTCAACCATATTTCGGGTGTAAATTAGTAGTATATGCAAAAATTGTTTCTCGAAAAGTGGAAATAAAAGAAAAGTTGTATATTCGAGTAAACTTTTTATATACAAATCTACATATGCAGGGTATAGTTTGGTCGGCCCCAGCCGACTGTAAGGAGATTTTTTAGAGTCAATTTGATTGACATATGAGAATATCATTTGGAGTGTGACGACAAAATGTTATAAAGTGTTGATACACGAGATAATTTCAAAAAGTCATGAACCTCTATGAAAAATGATGTCTTCAAAAATTTATAATAATATTTGGATGTTGTTCTTAGTAAGAAAAAATATTACCAACCAACAAATACATAGAAGGAAGCTGTATGAAATGAAAAAGGAAATGATAATTTTGCATGAGCAATTTTAAGCCGATTAGAAATTCCATACAGTACCAACGGAAACTGACAACAGGAAACAACAATTGAAGAAAACGAACGAGAGAAAGACGAATATAAGGGCACCACCAACAACAATAACAACACTTCCACCACCATTATTGACAATTATAAAGTTTTCACTAATCACCATTGCAGCCGTAAATTAATTTTCCTATAGCTATGAGCTAATTGAAAATTGAATTGAATTTTTTATTAGATTTTACAAAAAAAAAAAATTTAAAGACTAAAATCATGAACAGCTTGGTTAAGCTTTTAAATAAAAAAAAATCTCCTTACAGTCGGCTGGGGCCGACCAAACTATACCCTGCATATGTAGATTTGTATATAAAAAGTTTACTCGAATATCCAACTTTTCTTTTATTTCCACTTTTCGAGAAACAATTTTTGCATATACTACTAATTTACACCCGAAATATGGTTGACTTTGACGAAGTAAAAGGATTTTAAGATAATTCCGAGGCTTAGTATGGGAGCTATATAAAAAGTGGGCGTGGCTTACCACTTTCTAGTAAATCCAATTAATTTTTCAATGTTAATCCACACCTTAAATTTGGTGTCCTACGTTGAATAGTTTCTAAGTTATGGTGGTTAACATTTTTGTTTAATTTCCTCAACTTTGTATGGGAGCCCCAATAAGAAGTGGGCGTGGTACGCTGATTTTTCGCCAGATTATTTCCGACTACGATATTAATTTAAGTGTCAATTATGGTTATTGTAGACAGAAGATTGCCGAAGTTACAGCTGTTTCAATTTAAAATTTGTATGGGGGCTACGATAAACACTGGGCGTGGTGCGCCCATTTTCTGTGAACCTAGTTGCTCGAACAATACTAATCCACACCTTAAATCTCGTTATTCTACGCTGAATAGTTTGCAAGTTATAACCGGTAACATTTTTTTTAATTTCCGCAACTTTGTATGGGAGACCCAAAAAGGAGTGGGCGTGGCATATTGATTTTCCGCCATATTATTTCTGACTATCGTGTTAATCTAAGTGTCAATTATGGTTATTCTAGACAGAAGATTGCCGAAGTTACAGCTGTTTCAATTTAAAATTTGTATGGGGGCTACGATAAACACTGGGCGTGGTGCGCCCATTTTCTGTGAGCCTAGTTGCTCTTACAATACTAATCCATACCTTAAATCTCGTTATTCTACGCTGAATAGTTTGCAAGTTATAACCGGTAAAATTTTTTTTAATTTCCCAACTTTGTATGGGAGACCCTAAAAGGAGTGGGCGTGGCACACTGATTTTCTGCCATATTATTTCTGACTACCGTGTTAATCTAGGTGTCAATTATGGTTATTCTAGACAGAAGATTGTAGAAGTTACAGCAGTTTCAATTTAAAAGAAGTACAGACATTTTGTATGGGAGCTACGCTAGAAAGTAGGCGTGGCTCATCCACTTTTGGTGAGGTTATATAGTAGTATAATATAACTCTATGTGCAAAATATTGTTGTATCAAGTTGTATATTGTGTGAGTTATAGCAAGTTAAAGATTTTGAAAATTTCGAGGTTAGTCGCTTTGAATGCTTGGTGTGGGCGTGGTTATTGACCGATCATGCCCAATATCAATCCCCTCCGTACCCTTGGATCATAGATTACTTATGCCAAATTTCATCGAAATAGCTCAATATTTACTCAAGTTATCGTGCGAACCAGCCAGGTGACAGACAGACGGACGGACGGACGGACGGACGGACGGACGGACGGACGGACGGACGGGCGGACGGACGGACGGACGGACATCGTTAAATCGAAAATTTAATCGACGCTGATCACGAATATATATCCATGTCTATATCTCCGGAGATTCCTTCAAGTGGACACAAACATCTGACCGAAATGAATATACCATGCATATTGCATTATGCAGGGTATAATAATACAAAATGTATATAAATCATCATCATCATCACCTGAATAGCTGAGAAGCGAATGTTTTGCGATGTTTATCAAACATACTTGCACGAACAACAATAGCAATTAACAGCGGAAATAACAGCAATTAACATGTTACACGCAAGTCTAAATTGTTCATACAATTATACGAGTACATACATATCTATACATGACTCTCCTCTAATGAAGAAATATTAATTAAAATTTGCGTTATGAATATTTTCATAATGATAGCAGTGTGAGTTTAAAAAATTAACTACATATTAAATTAAATAAATAAAATTATGTTGTAGTTAGTATTAAAGAGATTAAAATTTACTTTAATTTAGTTTACTTCGCAAAAAAAAAACAGAAACCAACTGTATTCCACACAATGAAATAAGCTGAAGAGAAAACACATCACATTAGGGAACAAGAGCAGTGCGAACAAATCACTTAACATCTCTGGGGCAAAATTTAACACAATAATTTGCACATTTTATCAGAAACCCTTTAGGTTGAATTATCCATATTCACACACATCAGCATATACATACATACTTCTATGTAGTATGTATGTGCATGAAATACAAAACCACATACATTTACGTACACTTTCAATTCGTAGTACTCGTATATATGTATGTATGTATGAGTGCGAGAATATGTCTGTCTGTCTGTTTATCTCTTTATTTGTCTGTCTGTACATGAAGTATGAGATGTGGCTTTCTTATACATATCAACATATATACGCACACACAAGTTTGTGCATATAAATGTGTATGTAATGTATAAAATGAATGTACTAAATATATGTGTATGATATGAGTAGGTACATATAAATAAATGGTTAGATGTCATCGTATTGTTATAAAAACAAATGACAACAATAAGCAGTCAGTTAATGTGTTACAGACATACTTACGATACGTAGATACTTTTGAGTCTCGTATGTATAAGCATCATGTAGATGTTGACAATGACGATGATGATCATGATGTCTGTCATGCTTTATACTTTTTGACATTTATTGTGTTGTAATAATTTGCTTGTTAATAGAGTCTCTCTCCATGGTGAATGGAGAAGAAGCAACATACTACTTAGCTAAAGTCAAAATTCTGCAGATGAAGGTATTTACCTATGTATTGGAAAATGACTTGAGCAATATTGTTCTAGTAATACATATATATGATACATATATTATGTGAGTATTTTAGTAATTTGTAGCATTAGCTCTAATATACTTATATCATAGACCCAATAAAAATTGTTTCTTAGTTTGTTAAACCAAATACAGATTCTTACTAATGTTATGACGTCACTTCTATCGAATATATTAGATTTATTTAGATATATCCATAATAAAGTTATTAATAAATCCCAATACCAAGTTGGTTGTAGACTCTAATATTGATGTTTGCATATTTTTATATGGCGATAATAATAAATTTCATTAAAATTATGCTTATAATGCAAACAAGTGAATAAATACTCGTACATATGATACACACACATACTTAAATTTAATAAAAATAACGAGCATACTTTCATATCCTTTCGATTCCAAATTACATTACCAACTGATTGTGTTCAGCTATCAACATTGAAGAATATTCTTCATTTCATTTCATCATCTTCATTTTTTTAAATTTATTTATTGACTATCATAAATACTGGGAATTTCTGGGCTATTTTTCTTACTCTTTTTAAGAGATTACTCAAAAATGTTTCTCCAACAATTTCAATATATTTTCATATTGTTTTGATATTTAAAACTCTTATACACATGTAGTTTATTATGCCACTACATTGTTCTCTCTTTTCCATACAACTCAAATATACGCATGCTTTTTGCTTAGAAATGTTAATACACAATAGTTGTAGTAAAATGTATTACCAGCACGTGGTGATGATATTGAGAAATGCCGGTGCTGCTACAAGTATTTAACGGCAATGAAGTTTTTATACACTATCTTTTTAGACTATGAATTTGAAAGTAATTGTTCTTACTTATAAATTCACAATTATTTCAATAGATTTGACAGAGTTGCTGTTATTATGCAATTTTTATTACCTACAGGGAGAAAAAAAAATGTTTGTACCTATTTCTGTACAAAATTATTTTGCCAGTCGAGCTTTCTGTGAAATCGGTGATCACATGTAGTGAAGTCCAACACGAAAAGCATTGCATCAGTTGATGTAAAATATTCAAATTGATATTTAGTATACAAATACTATTTAAAAATAAGTCCTAAATACCTTTTAGAGTTACAAATCAAAAGTTTTGGTTCCCAAAGTAAACGTAATTAAAACACACTTCGGTTTACCAGGTGTGCAAGCTTAAATCCGCTGTTTTCGGTAAAAAAAAAAAACAAATTTTTTTTTCATAGAAAGCCAAAAATTAATTTTTTATTAATTTATTTATTCAAGCCCTCACTAGCTATACATTTTTCCCATGTCTAGGGTAATTTGTGTATACCATGCCAAAAGAATTCCTCATTTTTCGAGGCAAACCACTCGTCAAGTAATTTCCCTACGTCTTCATACGAATCGAAGTGCTGCTCGGCGAGCGCGTGACCCATCGACGAAAACAGGTGATAGTCAGAAGGGGCCAGGTCCGGTGAATAAGCGGGATGAGGAAGCACCTCCCAATTAAGTGTGTCCAAGTGGTTTTGGACTAGTTTTGACGTGTGCGATGGGGCGTTGACGTTGAGAAAAATCAGCGTCTCATGTCTTTGTTCATAACCAGGCCTTTTTTCACCCAAAGCACAGCGTAATTTCACTAGTTGTTGGTGGTAGCGGTGAGCATTGACAGTTTCACCAGGTTTCAACAGCTCGTACTAGATAACACCCTGCTGATCCCACCAAACGCACAGCATCGTCTTGCGTCCAAAACGATTTGGTCTTGGAGAAGAAGTTGCCGGTTGGCCGGGATCGACCCACGATTTTTTTCGTTTAGGATTCTCAAAGTATATCCACTTTTCATCGCAAGTCACCAGATCACCAGATGCAGGAACGACTTTCGTTTTTGTCTAGACGCAAGATTTTGGCGTCGCTCCATCTGCCTATCGTTCAATTCATGGGGTACCCATTTTCCAAATTTTTGAACCTTCCCCATGGCTCGTAAACGTATGGAAATGGTTTGTTGAGTAACACCTAATTGTTCGGCAAGTATTTTTTGCGATTAGGTGTCGTCCTCATCCAAAAGAGCCTGCAAATCATGGTGCTCAACTTTTCTGGGTTTATTTTCATGTTTCTTGTCACTCAAGTCAAAATGGCCTTCTTTGAACCAACGAAACCAGTCTCTGCAAGTGGTTTTCGATAGCGCACTGTCACCATAGGCCTCGACAAGCAATCGATGCGACTCAGCAGCAGATTTCTTCAAATTGAAGCAAAAAAGTAGAGCTTCCCGCATATGCTCTTTTTCTGGCACAAAACTAGACATGATTATACGAGGAAAAATGTATGTTGTTGTATGAAATCATGGATGATGTTTACTAATTGATGTAAACAGATGTCGAACTCATAAAAAAGAAAGGCTGCACAGTCGATAATAGCTCAATATGCTCATTAACGCCATCTACAAGCAAACAGCGGATTTACGCATGTACACCTGGTAAAATTACAATCAAATTTTTGTGTCAACACAATGTTTGGAGCTTGACACATAATAGATGTGTGAAATACAACAGCATTCAAATGTCCTCCATGGGACCTCTTACAGCATTTGACCCTTGTAAGGTAATTTTCGATGATTCTCCGGCACATATCGGGCAATATATCGGCCTTAGCTTGACGGATGTTTCTTTTCAGAGCATCAAGAGTTTGAAGATTATCCATATAAACACGATTTATTGTGTAGCCCTACACCAAAACCGGACCACGAAATTGATAACCCTCTATCATTTTTCAATAAGCCCTTATTAACTAATCTCTTACTCTACATTCTAGTGTATTGAACAAATAGACTCGAACCTGAGCCTAGAAAAGTACTACGAGGTGATAATCCTCGGTAGAATTAACTGGGAATTAAACCTATTGACTGCACGCGGATTTCTTATTTGAAATGATTTTTTTGAGAAAACTATTTAAAAATAAATTTGTTTTTATAGAATACGTTATAACTCTAAACTAGACGAGCTCACACGGAACAAGACAATTATACACTTTACGAAAGCGCAGTGGTAAAGATGGTTAGGGAACGTAATCTGTATGCTTCACTATATAAAAAAATTATATTAGTAATATTTTTGTATTATTCTTGCATGTTATTAGCGAACTCATAATTATATTTTATGGCTTTTTACTTTATGTTCTTCATTTGTTGCTAGAGCGGCAGAGGTTGTTTCAAATATATCGTTAGTACTGTAGAAGTTGTTGAGAAATGCGCTTTTGATGAAGAGAACCATCTAAATCTACCTTAAATTATGATCAAGAAGAACAGAATGAAAGGTAACTACATTTTAAATATTTTCAATTATATTGTATGCTACAAGATTCAGACTTGCAACATACTTGACTGCTTGTACGAAGATGAAAGAGATAAATAGCAGGTATATGTATATGTTTGTGTTATAGAAAATTAATTGAAATTAAAATATTTAAACTCTGTTCAGAGTGTATGTTCTCGTATCGTGTAGATAGATTTTTTCTAAATTCATTCCTTCTTTGGTTTCAACAGTAGAGCACGGTATCATTTCATTGGCCCTGCATTACGCTTAATATCATCATGCCGTAGCTCAGTGGTTAGTGTGTTCGCCTTCTGATCTGTAGGTCGTGGTTCAATACCCGGCTGATGCATAACAAATTTAATATCGAAAAGATTTTTCTTTCGAACGGTACCCACCTGTCGACAAGCAATTGGCAATTCTTCCGACAGTAACAACTTGCCATGAAAAAGCTTCTAAAAAGAACTCTGTGACAAAGCTCAGAAAAAGTGATGTCACAAGTGTTCTGCCGTTCGGAACCGGCTAAAATAAGTAGGTCCATTCTAATACTGTCCAAATTTAAGACGCACAACAGTAATGGAAGAGAAGCTCGGCCAATGAGCCCTTTGGGGCTTTAAGTGCTACATATTTATTTATTTTAGAATGGAGAATATGCAATTTGCTATTTCAATCAATCAATTCATCCATCCATTTCAATGAAAAATAAAATACAAATAAAATTTTATTCTACCTACATATGAATGTACCTCCACCAACAAAACAAAAAATTCGACTTCTAGCAATCTAGAGAAAATAAGCAGAGTGACTACATACATATAAGTACATATGTACAATAACATAAAATAAAAACATTTGCGAAAAGATTTTATCCATTTCAGCAATAAAGTTTTGTACTTGTACATATTATACTGTGTATGTAGAAATTCTTATTTACTATAAAGTATTTGTATTTTTTTTTCTCCAACACAAATAGTGTGTGCAATTTAAATATACAGTAATAGGAGAGCACTTTAAAAACAGCAAACCTTTATGTGATAATTCAAAGCGAGTATATAAAACTGATATGAAAATACTTGTAAATATGCAAACATGCAATTTTTCCTCTACGCTATAACTTGGTTTTTTTTACCTTTTACATATGAGCATGAATCAACTATTTCATATAACTAGTACCGACTATGTACTCGTACCTACCATATTTTTATTGAATTCTATCAACATTTCCTGGATATGGATACTTCATCCTTATCGCGCAATATTACAAGTGAGAAGGCTTTTAGTGTTATTGAAAATGTTACTGTAATTTTTAATTCGAAAAAATATCATAAATATAATAAAAAAAAATCATTCCATCAATTCTATTATATTATGCTTAGAATATAGAAAATAATTTTACAGAAAAGTTCTTATATGCAGTAGGTACTATAATATTGAATGCAAATATTCAAAATTTTATATATGATACTACTACAAATACTATAGATTTATATGTATATATCTGATGCACGAGCAATGCATGTACTCGTAAGTGATTAACCAAAAAGTATCGTATTGTATTGTAATGTTGAAATATCAGGTCAGTCCATAAGTTCGTGCGTTTTCCTTAGGTGGGGTTAAACTAAATAAAAAATAAGTTTTCAGTATTTATTAATCAATAACATATTTTCCTGCATTATTTACAATGTCTTCTCATCCTTTAGGCAAATTTTTAATTTCCTGTTCAAAAAATTGTTTGTCCTTGGAGCCAAAATACTCAGCAATATCCCATTTTGTAGTTTCTTTTGAGGTGTAGTTCTTATTATTTAAATAGGACTGAAGTCCGTGGAAAAGGTAATAATCGTTAGGTGCAATATCTGGAGAGTATGGTAGATTCGGCATCCGAGCTCGTTCAGCTTGCCTAAGGTCTGTCTTGCGGTATGCGATCTCGCATTGTCGTGGTGAAACAGAACTTTGCGTCTAAAGATGGACGATTTTCAAGTGCTTCATTCAGTTTGGATAGTTGATGGCAATAATAATCAACTGTGATCGTCTGGTTTGGTTCTAGCAGATCAAAATAAATGATACCGGCCATACCCCACCATCTCTGGGAGATGGTTTTGATGTTTCATATTTATCTAACCACTGGCGTTTGCGAACATGATTATTGTACATGACCCATTTTTCGTCCCCAGTAACAATGTGGTTCAAAAAACCCTCATTTTCAAGCTGTGAACACACATTCACTCTCTGGTGAAGGTTTGGGACGGAAAGTTTATGCGGAATCCATTTTCCCAACTTTGGAACAATGCTCAAATGAACCAAGTGCCTGTAAACTGTTCCATGTGATGAATTTAACCTTCCAGCCATTATATCGTCTGTCAGACTTGGTTCAGCTTCCACGAGTTCCAGCAAGGCGTCGAAGTTAAAGATCTCAGAACGACCAGAGCGTGGGGCATCCTTAACGTCACAATAACCACTGTGGAATTTGAAAAACCACTTTTGCGCAGTCCTTACACTCACGGTATTCTCCCCATGAGTTCCGTTTATTTCTGCAGGAGCAGTTTATGCATTTTTTCCACTTAAAACAAAATACAAAATATGCTTCTTATACTCGCTTGAAGATTCTAAAGGGTTATCCATTTCGCGGTTTCAAAAGTATGGGGCTAGAATTCGACATCTGTCAAACTGAGTTGTTAAAACAATTTCTTTCTTTTTCAGTTCAAAGTCTGACATTTGCGAAAATGGATCGCTTAACTATCGCACAACGCATTAAAATCGTAAAAACCTACTACAAAAATGGTGATTCTGCCACAGCCACATATCGTGCTTTAAGAGGAGATTATGGTTTACATAATCGTCCAACTACGCAAGCAATTGGCAAAATTGTGAAGAAATATGAAGAGACTGGATCGGTTACAGATACTGTAAGGCCTGTGCATCATCGTTTCGCTCGTACCACCGAAAATATCGCTGCTGTAAGTGAAAGTGTTGCCGAAGACCCGAATGTGTCGATTCCTCGTCGTTCTCAGGAATTAGGACTGTCTTACGGCGCATTATGGTGTATTTTGCATTTGGATCTACATCCATATAAAATCCAGCTCACACAACAACTGAAGCCAGCTGACCATTCACAACGTCGTAGATACGTCGAATGGGTGCTTGAACAACAGGCGGTGGACGGCGATTTTTCGAACAAAATTTTCTTCAGCGACGAAGCACATTTCTCACTTGGTGGGTATGTTAACAAACAAAATTGTCGTATTTGGGGTTCTGAGAATCCTCAAGTAATTGAAGAGAGGCCACTACATCCACAAAAAGTCACTGCTTGGTGCGCTCTTTGGTCCGGAGGTGTGATTGGACCTTACTTCTTCGAAAACGACTATGGAACGACTGTCACCGTCAATTCGGAGCGTTATGGTCATATGATAACCGACTTTTTTTTGCCTGCTATTGAAGAATACGACTTAGAGAATATGTGGTTTCAAGAAGACGGTGCCACATGCCACACAACTCGAGCGAATATGGCTTTATTGCAAGAGAAATTTTCTGGCCGCGTAATTTCTCGTCGTGGCGATATAAAGTGGCCACCAAGATCATGCGATTTGACACCGTTTGACTTTTTTTTGTGGGGCTACGCGAAAGACCGTGTTTATGCAGATAAACCTTTAACTCTTGAGCAGCTAAAAACCAACATTCGTCACGTTATGGCTGAGATTACCTCAAAAGAATCGATGCTTGCAACAATTCGCGTGGTGGTCATTTAAATGATGTAGTATTTCACAAATAATGTCAACGTTCAAACTTTATAATAAAAAAGAAATATCATGATAAAAAATATTTTATATGTGTTTTATTTACATTTACTTTTGAAACCGCAAAATGGATAACACTTTATTTTATTTTTTTAAAAACGTGTATTTCTATACAATACATCAGAGAAATTAAAAATAGCGCCTACTGTGAAACTATTGGAAAAATAAGGTCTGTCTGTCTGTCTGTCTGAAGCTTGCTCTCTCATTCGAATGTCAAACTCGTAAAGTCATTCGCATGGTGAAGGGTTGCATGAATGTATGTAGAGTCCCAATTAGCTCTTTTAAACGCATCATTAGCAACATATGTGTGATGCTCGTTTCAAAATCGTAAATTCAATGAAAATCACGAAGCACTATAGGTGGATTAACAAAATCTCAACAGTTCACAAATTACTTCCAGATAGCACTCAAACACTGATTTTTCTTTCCATCAAAAAGGAAATATACATTCGCTTTAATCCTAATGCTTAAATGGCAAATTTTGTAAACATTTTCTACACATTCTATAAATTTACTTCATACATGCGATAACTCGCCTGCATTTTCTCATCATTTAACACAAATGATATTGCCTCATAGTATTAGACGTTATTCTGCTTATCCGTACTTTTGAATATTTTACACTTCCGCAAATGACTGCATCATTTTTTGGTACAAATCATATGAGGATGTACAATATTAAATATAAGCATGTGTGTACTCGAATGTTTATCATCAGGATGTCTTTCCGTTTTTCAAGCGCTAAATATTATCATTAACATGACTTATAATTTGCAAAACAATTTGTGCTTATCATAAAAAATATCATTATTTCTTGCTACAAAAATGGCTTAAGTGTTCAAGCTATTTAAACATCGTATTTCTACGTATTAGAGCTTTATATTTGTAGTATTAATGCATATAAACAAAAATAGGTTAACGAAAATCGTATGATATAGAAGTTCGGCCAATATTCTTCTAAATGCTACACTTTCGCACATGTGGGTAAAATTTCATTTTGATATGATCAGAGGTGGTTAGGAAAGACAACTGTTTGTTCATTATATGTTTTCATGATGGCTGTAAACATGTATGTTGTACAACACTTAATAGTCTCCCATGATAGTACATACGAGGGGACTAACAAAAGTTCGGTAAGCTGCATGAATAAAAACACCCAAATATTTTTAAAATTTGTTCTTTCTAATATTCAGTATTTTTTATCGTTTCTACATGATCACCATAAATTTCAATGTCGTTTTTAATCTTTAGATCCACTGATCAAAGCAATTCTTAAAATCACATTTTTGCAGCTTGTTAAACCGCTTTGGTTAACCGCATTTATTATGCGGTTAACCAAAGACTTTTTCCCTCAAAATTTTCTTAATGTTTGGAAATAACCAGAAATCACAAGGCACCAGATCCGTGGAATATGGTGACGGTCGAATTTCTTCGATGGCATTTCATGTCATTTCAGCAGTGTGAACTGGCGTATTATCATGGTGCAAAAAATAGCAGCGCTGTTCTTCTTTTTTTCTGTTACCCAACAAATTTTCGAACACTTTTGGTAAGTAGTCTTCAGTATATCATTTCGCAGTTACTGTCTGACAAGTATTTCGGGGAATAACAGCTACAATTCTTGCTCTAGTGAAGTAAACCGCAATCATCACTTTCATTGATGACGTTTGTTACTCTCCATTTTCAAATTTTCTTAGAAAATATTATGCAAAACGAACTCGAGCTTCTTTCTGAGTATCATTCAAAATTCGTGGAACCCATCGAGCAGATTTCTTTGTGTATTGTAAATCATACCGCAATATTCGCGTGGATCTTCGCGTGGATATATATATATATATATATATATATATATATATATATATATATATATATATATATATATATATATATATATATATATATATATATATATATATATATATATATATATATATATATATATATATATATATATATATATATATACCCTAACTGTAAATTCTCTCTTTAATATTCATATGATTTTAATATTAAAAATCAAAGCATTATTTGCTTATTCGAAAGATCATAGTAAGTATTATCATAAGCCTGTGTAAATACAATGCATATACGAGTAAGTACTGATAGTAATAATCATGATCGACATTATTATTATTGTTTATTTATTCTTTTTGGTTCATTTCAATCAAAAAATCATTCTTCATTTTCCTTTGCAAATCTACACCATGGAAAATGACACACTCGCCAGAAATCTGTATTGAATTTTAATGAGACAAAACACCAATGTACGAATAAACGTACGATACTTGCTGTCACCGTAGCACAAGGCAATATTCAATCGATTCTTGCAGTTAGTTATAGAGTGAGTTACAATAGCAAAAAGATATAAATTTGAAAAGGAACTGGCCATAGAACCATTCCAAAGCAGGTCTGATGGAGTCAAATTCAACTACATGGAACTAGTTCATATCTGGTTAAAAGTAATGCATTGAGAGTCAGTTGAACGAATGCTTGATTGTTAAAGGAATTAAATTGAATTCCAAATCTAAAAGAATTTAACTTCAATTTCAATCACTTGGAACTAGTTCATATCTGGTTGAAAGTAATACGGCAAGAGTCAATTGAACGAATGCTTGAATATTGAACGGATATTTCAATTTGTTGTTTCCTTCACTTTGTTGTTGTTGCAAGGAGACTACAAGGAATGGCAAATATTAATAAAAATAAACAATAAATTACATTAAATTGTGCATCGAAGTGGGAACTAGTCAAAGAATCTAAGAGATAGAGTACAACTCCGATTATACTACAGGGATATTACTGAACTTACACACATTTTACGTACACTCACATAGTACCTACATACGTGTCAGATAAGTGGGTTTATGTGTATATGATTGAATGCGTGAACACGCAACGTGTGAAAACACACAGCTCATAGGGACATACATCAGCAATGCCACTTGTGGTGGTCTGCATATGAGCGTTGGTCTCTTTCTGTCCCCCTCTCTCTCTCTCTCTCCGTATGATATATGGGCTCTCTAATACTCTCCTTCTTTTCTCTCACATTGGAAATGTTCATTTGTCAAAGTGAAAATGTCAAGTGCAAAAATGAAGCAGAATGTGTGTATCGATTGAATTGTTCGTCCCTCTTTTAGCAGTGATTTTGCATTAGAACGTGCGTAACGCTTCGATGATTGTATGTTGTGATTTACATACTACTCACGCACAAGCACACACACGAAAGAGGTGCGATACAGAGTCGTATAATCATAAGTTAGCGTTAGTGTGTTTGACGTTGAGCTGACGTAGCATATGGGCGATCTCTGTCAAGAATGGAGTGAATCAAATTTTCGATGGCATACAAATGATGCGTATGACGATAGATTTGAATTTAAAAGTGCATTGAATATTGCTCTATTGCTGTTTACGTTTCTATTCGTAGGTATAATCATTGTACCATTTACATTGCTTTAATTTTGTCTAATATTTTCAAATGTGATGCAACAGGAAATACTATCGAATTAAAGCTGGCATAAGAAATAGCACATTGGTCTTGGTACTAAATAGTATATACAGAAAACATATTCCTACAAAGAATATTCTACATGACACACACATTTAATCTTATTAGGCATTTACAAGAGCATTATTTCACAATATACCTACACTTTAAACACATATTTGAAATAGTTAGATGAACTATTTGAGTGTTTTTACCTTAAATTGGACATAATAAATAGTTTTGAATAATTTTACTTACCTAAACCCTATATGTAAATGAAAATATTGAAACTATTTTGATAAAAAGATGAACACAACACAATGTGCAACCTTTGTCAAACAGTAGAAACATCAAAACTATTTGGGACAAAATATGTGAGTATGGGTTTCTATTAATATACTATATGTTTGCTTATATACATACCTTTATTTTTGTTTAATTTTTTTTTTTGTTTTGTATTATTTGTGTTACCAAAAAAGGTTAGCTTTTACATATACATATGTTTCTACTCAATTTACTTTAAAGTTAAAATGCAAAGATTAGGAGACTATACGCATGTGTAATATAACCAAAAAAAAAAAAAAAAAAGGCATATGCTTTTCTTTTTTTGGATACATTTTTAAAGTTGATTAAATTTGAATGAACAATTTTATTGCTGATGAACTCAAATATTAAAAGTAGCATGTTCTGCCATTATTAATATGAAAATTTCATTCTTCAATTATATGTATGTGTATGTACAAAATTCTGCTAACAACTTGTCTAATAATGCTGACATTGCACTTGTCCGAGAATGACATTTATTAAGTGTCCTCTTGGCCTCCTTTAACTATTGAAATATGTAGCTTTGCTCAACGAACAAGGATAAATTCATTAGAACATAGAAGAGTAGCAGCAACAACAACAACAATAATAATCCATTTCAATATTTTAATAAAGTGGCAACATTGTTTGTATTGTTTAACAACATCATCATCATCATCATCACCATCATTATCATACACATCATAGGGGGGTGCTGCAAATATACACAAGAAGGCACACATAACCGAAGAAACTATCATTTGTCATTCGTCACATAAAGTGTTAAACGACAATGAGAAACGTGCAACGCGATTTTTCTTCTTTTTTAATATATAATATTTATTTGGTTTGTCTTCTTCATCCTCATATTCTTTCTATCGTCCTTCATACTACACAACTACATGACAGCAACATTAATTTTAAAAGTGAAGGCATAATTAAAATTTTTTTTTTTGGGGGGGGAAAGGATGAAAACTCTACTTGGAAGGGGAAGGGGAAGAGGATTGTGAGTGATGGTAATTGGTAGTGTTGGTCGGACGTTCGGTTAGTAGGTAGGTATTATAAATGAAATAATGAGTTAATTAATTTTACATATACTTAAACACGGCACCTTTAATATGGAACTCCGTTTGTTCATCACTAAAAACAAATCATGTGTTTTATCTTATAAACTCTCTCTCTCTAAACAAAAGCTTGCCTTAATATGCCACATAAAACCTCTAAACATATTGTACAAATAGTATAACTGATTCTGAACAAAAAACAAATGCCACATGCTGTCACACTCATTTCACTCATTCTTATTCACAAAGTGTTGTTGATGCGCACACGTAAAGTAATTTCCGCATCAAAACCAGCCAAAATGAAGCATTACAGAAAACCCACAAAAACAATTTAACATTACATTTAGCATTTGGCAAAAATTGATGGGTTGTCTGTCTGTCTGTCTGCCTGTCGGTATGTCTCTACTGCCGAACTTTGCCGAACAAAACTTGAATTGTGTGAAGCTATTGTTTGCTTACTTGCTGCGTGCAAATAAATTAAAATATTTTAATGAAAACAGTTTATCACACTGGCGACAATAGCAGCATTAACAGCATCCCATCCTTTTGCTATTTCTACACCCAAAGATATATGTAGGGGGGGAGGGGTTTAAACTTGTTGCATTTAATTTTTCGTTGACAGCGGCATGCCATTAATGGTAGCAGGATCATTATCAAGTAAAACTGTTAAGAATTTCAATTCAAATCGTTCATACATTTTCAATGTTATAAGAATAACAACAACCACAATAACAACAACAATAACAATGACAATAAACATTTGATGTACCAAGTAAGTATGTTACTTTAATAGTTTGTAATTATGTGACAACAACTGCTTTTGGGATTTTCCATTATGAATTCTAATTTCAATGGAGTTGAGCATTCAATGTGAACGCCGATCGGTTTCAATTAAATAATTTAAATTATCTTTTACATAGTTTTCACATTTCAGCAAAGTTGCTTTGTTTCATTGTGGGATTTTTTTTTCTAAATGCATACATACATAATTACTTTCTCGAAAATCAATTTAGACCGAATTTAGCGTGCTTCGCCAACCAACTCTGGCTTTCGCTAGCTGGCGCCAAATAGAAATTCCAATGGCTAACAAGTTCTCCAGTACTTGGTCTTTCCACTGGAGGTTAAGTCTGCCTCTTTTGCGTCATCCACCAGCAGGTTCTGAATATAACACCCTCTTAGCTAGAACATGCTCTACCATTCGCTCAACATGACCTAGCCAGCGCAGCGGCAGAATTTTAATGCGCTTTATAATGACGGCGTAGGTATACTTCTCATACAGCTCATGGTTGTACCTTATTCGATACTCACCACCAACGTACTTAGGTCCAAAGATCTTGCGTAGGTCTTTTCTCTCGAAAACTGCAGGCATTCTCTCATCTGAGGTGGATATTGTCCAAGCATCGGCGCCAGGACAGGCATTATGAGATGAGACGCCTTCACCGTACAACCCATTCAACGCGACTCCCTTTCCAACTCTGAGGATACAGCACTGACTGCTCGCGTTTTTATGCCGATTATGTCAATATCATCCGTGTACGCCAACAGCATAACATTTTTGTTAAAGATAGTGCCGTTATGTTGTAGATCAGCAGTTCGTATTATCTTCTGCATAATAAGATTGAAGAAGTCGCACAATAACGAATCACCTAGTCTGAAACTCCGTAGCTCAGTGGTTAGTTCAGAAGCTGAATTTTAATGTGGTTTACCATGACGGCGTCGCCGTACAGCTAAACAACTCACGGTTGTACCTTATTAGATACTCTCGTGTTCATGGCGTTTATGTCAATATCATCGGCATACGCCAACATCATGACACTTTTGTTGAAGATAGTATCTTTATGTCGTAGATCGTATTATTTTCTCATTACATGATTGAAGAAGTCGCACGATAAAGAATCACCTTGTTTGAAACCCCATTCGGTATTAAACGGCGGAGTTCTTCCCGAATGAGCTTAGCAAAAATACCGAACTCAGACATTGTTGTGTAGAGGCGAAAGCAGCTTTATTATCGACAAGTAGATGGTGTCCGGCGATCTGTTGCTCTTCGTCTTCTCCAGGATTTGGTGCAGAGTGAAAATCTGATGAGGTTCAAGTAGGTTGTTAAGCATGGGCTTTAATCACAGTAAGCTACAATACGCTACAATAGTGCCAACAAATATAATTCATTTGTAAATGGAAGATGTAGTAATTCTTCATCCAAAGAAATCGGTGAAAGCTATATGCAAATGCTCAAAAATATATTTTCAATATAAAGATTGACATGAAAAGATAACAAGTTAAAGAAGTTTTAAAATAGTTGTATATCATTGCTTTTCTTTCAAAATAGTTGAATTTCTTTCAGTAGAAGTCAGTAGAAACTATCATTGTGAATTTTGAGCCACAAGTCACCATCATGTTTTTATAAAAAAAAAAAATACATACAATATGTAGATGAATTATGAATCCAGTTGTATTTTTTTTATGCTATATATCTATTGCAATTCTTTTGACAAAATATAATTAAAATTCCATTGCAATTTTAATTGAAAATCAGTAAATAGCAAAAGTTCTCTATTTGCCAGATTATTTTTCTTGCATAAACAACAATTCAGGCAGCATCTAGTTAGACGCCACTAGTTGTGTAATATGTATGTATATGAATGAATATGTAAATAGTTATAAAGTTTTTTTTTCTTTGAAATCAGTAAGCAAATTATAAATATGAGAACCATTTTAGTGAAATTTATATTTAAATTTGTCATATAAGTAAAGAGAGAAAAGTATAAAGCAAAAATTTATATTTTAGTGTAACATTTGCTGGTAGTTAGAAATAAAATAAACAATTTCAATCAAATCTAAATATGAATTTATTAATTTTAAATTGCTAAATATTATTGGCTGGTATTCTCAGCTGGCCTTTATCTTGACAATCTTAGGATCATTTCTCCAATAGTCAAAGGAATTTCTGTTCATCATGATGATCATTCAGACTGACATATTTTCTTTAAATATACTAGAGTTTCATGAAAGACAAATTCATTTTGGAAAGCTTTATAATTTTGTACTTCAATTCTAATCCGAAAAATTGTTTCTAAAGTTTCCGAATATATTTCGACCTCAAACGAAGACCGCATTCATTCATTTTTGAGAGTAAAAAGTAATGTAAAGCAATACAATATATATTTAAAAACATTCCTCACGCCAACTTCATCTTTCTTTTACATTTATTTATTTTATACATTTCGTCCATATTGTCATTTTTATATTGACCAATTTTTATTTTGTTCAAATGCGGTTGCAATCAAATTGTTTTAGCCATTAAACCAATAAAGTATGAATATATACATAGTATACGTATGTATGTATGTGAACAATTTATTGCTGATTGCAAAATTTAGACATCAATTGTCTGCGGTTGTAGCGACATTAGTAGAAGCAAAAGCAATGGAAGTAGAATATGTGATAGTAACATATATACTAATAGAGGGCATTTTACACATATAAACATGTATTGAATTAATTTATTGTATTACACATCTTTAAGCCAAAGTTTACCCAAATCAAAATCATCGAACTATATTCGCACATATGCCAGTACTTTGGACATTCACACGTACTTATTATTATATGTACATATATGTATGTATGTGTTTAGAATGCTAAATGAGCGAATCACTTGCATTTACAAAATCATATATTCCAATTACATCATATAATATTCCACTTTATAAACTATTAATGCTGTACTAGTATATCATAGAGATATAAACGATTACCTAATACGAGTACACCTACTCACAATCGAAATATCCTCGTATGCTAGCATACACCACATTATAATTATCTCATTCGTAATTCTACTCTTTGTAATAAATATAGTACATACAGTGAGTTGTGTCACAGAATTATAAGCATTATTGTTGCTGTTGTTGTTGGTGATCCTTGACAGTTGCTGTATTCAATTGTATAATTTCATTGTAGGTAAACCCTTTCATCGTTATTCTCATCATATCAACTGCTGCTGCTACTACTACTACTACTACTACTACTACTACTACTACTATTACGACTACTATTACTACAAAAATGCAACAATTTTATCACATACATTAAGAAATGCCAATATGGTATAATAAAAAATTCCTTAACACTCATCGTGTTGTGGTCATTTTTGGTCATTTACTATTTGGTCCATCCCAATATATATTGTATGTATATTGGCAGTGACTCATACAAGAGGGTAACGAGCCGGTTTCGATTTTAAACACAAAATGGAGGTTTTGCAGGTATATAATTTTCGATAGGAATATTTTTCAAATCAGCGGTCCAAGTAAATACATGCTCTTGACATTTCTGCTCAGTACAATGTGGCAAATTTAATATCGGAAAGATTTTTCTTTCGAACGGTACCCACCTGTCGGCAAGCAATTGGTAATTCTTCCGGCAGTAACAATTTGCCATGGAAAAGCTTCTGGATGGACGCTGTGACAAAACTCAGAAAAAGTGATGTCGCAAGAGTTATGTCGTTCGGAACCGACTAAAATAAGTAGGTCCCTTCTAATAAAAAATAAATAAATTTGTGGCACTTGTAAGCCCCGAAGAGCTCTTTGGCCGAGCTACTCTTCCACTGCTGCTGTGCGTGTCGAATTTTTGGACAGTCTGAAAAGGGATCTACCTATTTTAGCCGGTTCCGAACGACAGAACTCTTGCGACATCACTTCTAATACTGTCCAAAAAATTTAACACGAACAACACGAGCCCTTAGAGGCATATAAATGCCACATATTTAGTTTTATTTTTACAATTTGGCAAAATACCTTCAAAAGCTTACACCCTAGCAACAGTGGGTGGCCGCAGAAAGACACAAATGTGCCAATTAGATCCCGCCCTCAACGTTTGCAGCATGGAATATTTTGAGAAAATATCTTATTTTACACCCATATAAGATTCAACTGCTCCAGGAATTGTAATTAGTTGTACGTTGAATATATGAGCCTGAAAATCAACTGGAGGTTGAACTGGAATTTTCTCGTTAAATCACATTTAGGAATGAGGATTATTAGTGGAGTGGAGTTGAGTGGATATTTGGTATGAGAGTAATCCATATGAAATCCATAAGAAATGACTAATTCCCTGGGTGGAGGCATCATTAGTTCATATTTTTTTCAAAACTGAAGCCAGAGTCAAAGCTACTGTCAATGGTGAACGCAACATGCTAATGGTTAGCTAATTTTTGATCTCTCATATCAAAGATTATTGCCAAATGTGTAAAACCATCATTTTATTGGGACGAATGGACGACACAATTCAGCCTCAAGAAATGAACCTATCAACTGGCCGTCTAGGTTATATGATTTCACTGCTTTGGACTACGTCTTTGGTCTAGAGAATTCGAGAGCATTATTGGCGAGGTATGGCTGTTTTTCTGGAGAACGCACTATAAAATTGTACCGATGCAGTAAAGCCATAATTGGCATTGCTATTTTCCGATAAATGGAATATTTTTATGAAAAATTAGCATTTTCGTAAAAGGCATTTGATCGAGCGAAGCGTATTCCTCACAACAAATATATGTGAGTTAGTTCGAAATAATTCAGTCATATATTTCCGAAGAGTAGGGTGGTAGGTCAAGTATATGTTTAAGCCCCCCAAGAACCAACCAGTGTGCGCACCTGTCCGAATGTAAGTATACATATATGCATATATGACTATCATATGTGTACATACATTCGCGCATACAATCATGCCACAAGATAATTTCAATTGCATTCCCAATTGTGTGATACGACTGTTATGCTGTTGCTTTTACTGCTACTATTGCTGTTAGTATTGGTGATGATGGTACATACATCAGTAGCATTAAGCATTGATGCATTCAGTTCACATTCAGTTCTTGTCGAGCTTATCGTCATCGTCAGCGTACGTATCGTCTGTATGTTATGTATGTAGTATGTAGTATATGTTAAGTCGTAAGTGTCAATTTAGAAAATTTCATTTTATGCTTCATTTCGATTCATTTGGTGGATGGATGGACAATCAAGAGTACTAACATGCAAGCAATGTCATCATTTGAAGCATTTAAGAATGAAGAATACAATCATAGCTTCACGTCATACACAACGTACATACAAATAAATGAAGTCTTTGCAAGATTGTACATACTCGTACATATGTATGTATATTATATATTGTATATGAAGAAGTTGAATTAAAAATATTTCGAATAGAGTAGGGAATTGTTTTAATAACAATTTTCATAATATGCAAGAATGTACATTCAGAGGTATCTTGAATTTGTTAACAAATTCTTTAATAAATGACTTAAAAATAATACTCATATATCACAACCATATAACGTTTATCTTTCTCCTACTATTTTTGAATGTCAGCACTGTATACATCAATATCAATATGCATATATACGTTCACCATTAAGAGTTGATAACAAATCAAATATCAAACTACAAATATTCAATAAATATCGATATCAGCGAGTCACGTACATGTCTAACTAAGTAGTAGCACGTATCGCTGTATAGCAAAGTATTGCAACTGATGCTCGGTAATGTCAGTCAGCAGGTACATTGGTTATAGCATGATGTACAAGTAGTAAGAATTAATTAAATACTGATCAAATACAAGAATTCTTATATATACAATACATTTCATAGCAAATTCAGTATTAAATTCTAAAAACTATTTGTTTGCCAGTATAAAATATTTTTCTGATTTTAACTACTGTACTTATTGCAAAGAACAACAACAACAATTGCAACGAAATAAAACTTTGATGATACAAATATGACCTCTGGTGTATGGATTGGGCAGATGTTTTCAATAAAAACAAAGTTAACATTGCAGCGGAAACGGAAATTCATCAAAATAGAGTGAATATACGTGCTGAAATGTTTGTGAAATGAAAGTACAGAGATAGCTTTACACGACTACCAACATTGGCATGCACATGTATGCCTAACGGTGTTCAATTGGGAATAGATATAGTTATAGAAAACCAAGTAAGCATTTGCCATAAAATAGAAAACAAAATTCCATTGTAACATCTTTAAAAATTTACCTAAAAATTAAGAAAAAACAATTACTACAATATAACAAAAAAATTTCAATTTAATATGAAACAAAAATCACGAGTAAAAAAATCGACAACATTTACAATAGTTAAAGGAAAGTTAAGGCAAATAAATGAATGTGTATAAAAAAACATTTAAATGATTTATGAAACCGGATAAGAGGCGAAAGGAAAGAGAACTAAAACAACAATAACAACGAAGGGTGTTTTTAAGGGGGTCTCAAAAATGGTACAACACAAAATGCTAAACTTTATTCAAATAATTAGCTTAGATTGTTGTTTCGGACTTGTTGCAAACTGTCACTGCATTTCTTTTAAAGCTTTGCTTGCAAATTTCGTTTTAATCTCGGTCGATGCTGTCTTCTAGATTGTCAACAAAAATTGTTCGAAAATCAAAGGGTTCATAAAATATTTGTACAGTAGTGCCATTCTGTTGGATGCACATATCGTCTGAATCGATAAATTTCCTGTTTAATAACAAATACTCGTTAGAACCACATTTTATCTGGAACGATGTTTTCTGTGTTTACTAACTGTCATTTCAATGAATTTCACAAATTAAAAATTGGGTTTTAAAGTAAAGTCAAATAATTTATTGGCATTGTTAAGGTCTCAGTGATACAATCACATTCAGTTGCGGTTCTGTTTTGCCGAATTACATCCACATTTTACAGACGGCTTCAAGCTGGATTTAAAACTGGGTGGATGTGTTTATTCGGAACTCTTTAATTTGGGCATTAAGTTTAGCATGCCTGATTACTGTTGTGTTTTTCATGCAGAAGTCGAAGCAATTAACACTGCATTATCTTGGATCAAGCAGAACAATGTCTCTTGCAGAGACCTTTGTATTCTGAGTGATAGCCAGGCTGCCATAAAATCCATTGACTTATTGTTGTTGAAGTTGAAGACCGTTACTGACTGTCGCAGATTTCTTAACAAGATGGGCTGATATAGTGCCATGTTGGGTACTCGTACAACACGGTGTGAAGGGAAACTGCAGAGCTCGCGGGACAGGGAACAAAAACAAATAAAGGGCCAAGCGAGGAAAATAGATTATTAGGAATGCCAATTGCCACATGCAAATTCAAAGTAGAAGAAATCACCTCCCACCCAGTAAGAAATGCGCTCAAAACCGTATTGGCCTTAAGAAGAAAGACACATCTATCATTGTAGGAGTGGTCACAGTCGCTGCTTCACAGGACTTGACGCTGGTGGGATGGATTTTATCCACCTCATGCATGACTTAGACGAGGTAGTTCTCGAAACCGTTACGCATTTGCTATGCAGCTGGCCCACACTAAGCAGAATACAAAAGTTATTTTTAAGTATTACTTTGAGGGCCTAGCTCAGTTTTCAGAAATTGCAATAGGTAACCTTTTGAAATTTGTAAAGTAATCCAGATGTTACAGCAAGAGATCGGCGTAGAAATATCCGCATGGTATCACAACGGGTCTTCTTGGTCACCAGACCTCTCATAGGGAGGGCGGCCACAATAACCTAGCGTAACCTCTGGTTCTGTGATGTAATGACAAACTATTATCAATAAAAGTAACTACCTAACTTTGACTGCTCCTTTGATAAATTATCCCTATCGGAATTTCTATACCTCCAATAGAAAAAAGAACACGCTATACTTACAATAACTTTTTCCAATTGAAAACTCATAAAATAAGAAATATGAGCCGTTTTTGCTAGTTGAGTTCGGTTTTCCTTGTATGTTGTAAATATATGCAAAATAGGCTGTTTTACATGTGCCAACAACAAAAGTTTTTCAACATAATGTTTAGCGATTTGTTTTTTTGTTTGTTTCTATTTTTCCTTTTTCCCCCCCATAGATATCATTATATCATTCCTGCTTCCTTTCTTATATGCAAAATCATGATTTACATCTACGAAGCCTTTAACATTTGATGCTTCTTTAATGGAATATCATTTTATTCATGCCTCATTTTTGACTGTATGTGCTCAGACTAAAAGATATTTTCGAGAAATAAAAAGAATAAGAATAAGAAGTGGGGGGAAAAACATATTGAAAAAGTTTGTTTTTTTTTTGTCTCCTCCCGTTTTGAAAAATCATCAGAAAAATATGAATATATTCTATATGGGTGTATGTGCTTGTATTCGTGCGGTTGGAATAATTTTAATGAAATTATTGCAAAATAAATGCAAATTGAATTTGTATTTTCCTTTTCATGGATAATTTGTTAGTTTATTGGGTTGGATGCTGCACGTCTCTTTCTTTCTTTGACTCTGTCAACTCGCACTTGTATTTCGATCTTTTGATGTTATTTATGCGTGACAATGTGTTTTGCATTTTAATAGGAATTTTTTCATATAAATACAAACATACCAGAGTACATACATAAAATATATCATGTATACTTGATATGCATTTTCATTATGTTGTTGTTTGTTAGCAAATCCAATAAGCAGGTGTTATAAGATTCTAGTAATTTACGTACGTAGAAGAAAGAAACAAAATTGTATAAATTATTACACATGAAATGATAAAAACAAATCCATAATACTAAAACTTTGATATCTTACACTATCAGAAAAGCTAATTTGTATTATTGTTGTTTTTACAAGCACAAATACTGAAAATATATGTTCAATATCCGAAAGTCCGAAAGGCTTTTATCCGAAAGTTTAATGGCCTCAAATGGTGCTGTTGATCAATAATATAAAGTAAAGTATTTTTCATTTCTGCTGCACCTCCATAGTGGTGCTAAACATAATTCCAACCTGTATTGACTACTTGGTTTCAGGGTAGGTTACCATTTAATTGTAGGATATTTGGTATATTTGATTGGACATACATACCCTCGATTTTTGGGTTCCTTGTCCTCAACCTGATCATCCTCAATAAAATCTGCGATACTCACCTCAAATTGAAGAAAAATTAGCCGTTTTTATATTGCATTGTGAACGTGGATGTAAAATGGTATATTTAAAATATATTGCTCATCGTGGTTGATGGTTAATATCTCGGCAGAAAACTGTCTTGCTTTTCAAACTAATTTAGAGGTGTTTCATTGTCAACGGAACAGTTTGATTGCATCTCTTATGGAAAAACAGCCAAAGCTAATCAATCGTTACAATTTTAGTGACATTTGTGGCAGGTCCTGTCAAATCAACGTCCTCTCTGGACCTTGCATAATCCGACAACCATTTATTTTGTTCGATTCTAATAAAGCTACCAGATTTCTTAAAATTCTTCGCTGTTAACTTAATTCTTCGCTGGAAAAGCGAAGAATTAATAATACGTCATAACTTGTCCGACAACCCAAATATATTTCATAGGAGAATTGTGATTTTTGAAATCACGCTATGATGATATGCTTATTTTTAATTAATATCCTTTTAATTTAATATGTACTAATATTTATTTAATAACTTGAATATATTACTTTTAGAAAAAAAATTCGATGAAATCAAAATTAAATCTACATACATAATCACACTCAATATGGGACGTTTAAATATTTGCATTCTATTCAAATTACTTATTAAATATTTTATTAAAAAGGAAAAAAAAAAACAAATGGACAAAAAATATAACAATTATCCATGATTGCTGTAACAAAAAGCTTTCACATTTTGTACAAGTGTAATTTCCATTAAATACACGACACTGCCATAATTATTTCATTTAATAGCTGCCTAAATTGATGGTGAATGTATGTAAATGTGAATGTAAAAATTCTATTAAATTTCAATAACTCTATTGTATTATCATATGTATGTTGAATGATTATTATTTATTGTTATGATTATTAGAATTTCTATTGAAATTATCAATTATAATTACGAGCATATGGTGACCAATTGTAGATTGTGTGTGAACCACTCGCATATGTTCGCAATTAAATTGTAATTTTTATTTGGTTTTCAGATTAAATTGGTGCATTAATTTTATAAAAAATTAGTCTCCATATATCGTAATTTCTATTTTTATCAAATGCTATAGTAGCTATACTTTTCTACGCTTAAATATGCATTTGTATATGTACGGTCCTTCACCATATCAATAATAATTTAATATGAATGTTGTTTTTCACTACGGGTTTTAATTTTATATATTTTGAATACAATAATTTTCCGAAAATAAATAATCGTCATCCTAAAGAGAAGGTGAAGTGTGGTCAATTATGGTGAAGAAAAAATGTTGTAATAAGAAAAATTATAGCACCTATTGGATGCCGTTACTAATTTCGTTTGTTTGTAATATGTCAGATATTTGGCATTATGTTTTCTAATTTATGGAAAAAAAAAATAATAACTCTTTTGAGGATTACGGGATCAAAATTTTGGCAAATGGTTTTAGAATGAGTTATACAATTGAGTGAAATAATCATGTATTTACCTCATTTTTTTTCAATTTCTTCTATTTATTGTATCTTTCTTACGAAACTAACAATAATTATACAAATCTTATATACTAAAAAATACCTTTTTTTGATTCTACACCAATGTGTACATCATTCAAATAAATTAAAGCAAACAAATATAACATATGATGTCATGAAGGACATATATAATAGTAATGAGAGATTATATGAAAGATATATTTAAAACATTTTTCCTTTTTAGTCTTTTAATATATTTATGCTTAAGGAGCTCTCTCGCTAGAGTATTAGGATGATTACTTAGTCGTTCAGAGTAACGTTGGCAATGTTTCCCTATGTCTATTTTAATAGTGTCAATCTGTAGGTCCTTGTGTATATTTGTGTTAATGATGTACTGATGATGCAACCTGATTGGATCGTATCAGTGTGGCTTCAGACCTGGTAAATCCACCATCGACCAGATTTTCACACTGCGCCAAATCCTGGAGAAGACCCAAGAAAAACAGATCGACACACCACCTATTTGTTGATTATAAAGCCGCTTTCGACAGTCCGGTAAGGGATTACCTCTACGCAACAATGTCTGAGTTCGGTATTCCTGCAAAGCTCATTCGACTTTGTAGAATGACACTGCATAACTCCCGTTGTGCAGTAAAAATTGGGAAGGACCTCTCCGCACCGTTTAATACCGAACGGGGTTTCAGACAAGGTGATTCGTTATCGTGCGACTTCTTCAATCTTATTATGGACAAAATAATACTAGCTGCTGATCTACGACATAATGGCACTATCTTCAACAAAAGTGTCATGCTGTTAGCGTATGCCGACGATATTGACATAATCGGCATGAACACGCGAGCAGTCAGTGCAGCATTCTCAGAGTTGGAAAGAGAGTCGCGTCGGATGGGTCTCACGGTGAACGAGGGCAAGACGAAGTATCTAGTGTCAACAAACAAAGAGTCCCGACGTCTTGGACAGCACGTCACTGTTGACAACTACGCTTTTGAAGTAGTAAGGGACTTTGTCTATCTTGGAACCAGCATTAACAGCAGTAATGAAGTCAGCCTGGAGATCATGCGTAGGATAACTCTTGCTAACTGGTGTTACTTTGGGCTGAGTAAGCAATTGAGAAGTCGAGCCCTCTCTCGAAGAACGAAAACTACACTCTACAAGTCTCTCATGATGCCTGTCCTAACATATGGCGCTGAAGCCTGGACAATTTTACTCAAGATCTTTGGACCTATTTGCGTTGGTGGCGAGTACCGAATAAGATACAACCATGAGCTGTACGAGCTGTATGCCGATATTGACATAGTAAAGCGCATCAAAATCCAGCGGCTGCGCTGGCTAGGTCATGTCGAGCGAATGGAAGAACACGCTCCAGCTAAGAAGGTGTTATATTCGGAACCCGCTGGAGGACGGCGCAGAAGAGGAAGACCAAACCTCCGGTGGAAAGACCAAGTACTAAATCGATATTCGGTTATTATGGCCACATAAGTAAGTAAGTGATGTACCAAGGAGCTCGGCAAAGACGTCTCAGGATTTTAGATTGAACACGCTGAATTTTCTCAATATCAGAGTTTGAAGAAGTGCCCCTAAGCTGAATGCCGTAGCTCTAAATTGGTTTAATGGTGGACTTGAATATAAGCATTTTATTATGAAGTGACAATTTCGAGGCGTTTCCAATCAACCAATGAAGTTTGGCTGCTTTTAATTTAGCACGCGATTGCTTTGTTTCAATGTGCTTCTTCCAGGTTAGCCTTTTATCGAGATGAAAGCCTAGATAGGTCACTTTGGTTTTTTGTGGTATTTTTTGACAATTAATTTGTAGTTGAGGGCATGTTTTTCTGTTCAACGTGAAAGTCATATGGACGCATTTTGATTCGTTGATTCTAATACGCCATGTCTCCAGCCAGTGTTGTACTCTTTTTAAGTGACTGCAGTTTTTCTGACGCTTTACTGGGATTATCATCGACGCTCAATATAAAAAATTTTTTACATTATGGTTCATTCAGTAAAGTTTTCAGAGCTAAGTAATTGAAACTGTCAGCTTCGAAGTGTTTTATTTACGTTTCTTCTCCTCTCATGCGCTTGTTGGGCATTGTCAGGGCCTGAAGATACAATATATATTTATATTCGGTTAATTAAGGCATATGTAGCTCTTCTCTAAAACACACTAAGCTTAATATGGCATATATCATACAAATTATATTACTATAAATGATTCAGAAAAGAATAGATCTTAGCAATTTTAGATGCTCATAATGTCTACTATTAAATGGAGAACGAGTTGCTCCGAAACAGAGAGGAAATAATTTTTAGCGTTGTCAGTAAAAAGCGCAAAGAATAGCAAGTCTAAAAAAATTGATTGGTCTATTTTGTACGGAAGTAACTTTTTGCGGTGAGGAGGTAACAAAATGACTGACCCACTGACCGTTAACTACCACCTTCTGCTGTTTGGGGTTGGCCTTGCCGTCCGTCTGCCTCTCTGTTCTTTATTCCACCTAACCTTCCACATTTACTGTAGCTGGCGTTTTATTTCAGTTATATTTCCGATGGCAACCTCTCTTTGTTATAGTTTCCACTTCATTTGTTCTTCTTTTTTTGCCAATCCCACAGTCTGGGAGTGACCTTAAAAGGTAGGCACAAGAAAATGTTGTGTAGCAAAACTGAATAGGAAACTTTGACACATTTGGCCTCTTTTGTAGGAAGCCCCACCAAGGGGATGGATTTATGTCTGTATTTTTTGCAACAATGTTGGGGTAGAGTGACTAATAAGCTAGGTCTTACAATCGACTCCTGTAGAAATTACTTCTGGACAATTATGTTCTTTTTTGTATTTCTGCTGTTTTTAGAATCATTTTGTAAGCGTTAAAGATGGAGGTCAAGTATATTTGAGAGAAACATTTTGGAATCAAACATCTAGCAGCGACTCATGGGGGTGGTGGGAGCGGATTTTATAAAAATGTCATTTATGAAAATAAGCCCTTCTAAGAGTTAGAGATTACATATAAGTATGTTCCGGAAAAATGTCGAAAAGAAAGAAATATCTCAGGTGGGATATTCATTGTACCCTTCTAATAGCATTGTCTGGCAATTGTAAAATTATTTTTTGATTTTGCTACTATTTTTTAAAAGTTAATTTCAAGCCTTCTGGTTTTTGGGATCCATGCATTTCCTGCGGTACCTCTTCAAATAAACAATGCTGCATATTAGAATTCTTTTACTATTATCTCCTTATTTCACTTTCCCATAACTAGGGTACGTATATGCAAACAATAAAAATACTTGAAATACTCAAATGAACTAATGCGATATCATGTGTCTAACATTTCCTCTGTGTTCTATTCAGTCATATGCGCCTTTACTCCACAATACAAGCTGTCCAACCAAGTCACTTGACATGTTAATCAGGCGTGAAATTCATATATTACATGAACATACTACACACACACACACACACACACAAACACACACACACAACACACATTTACATTACAATTAGAATAGGAATTAATCTCGTGACTTGTGTATGCCTGCCACGCAAAATCCATGTTCATTTCAACACTATATAATAACATGAATAATCCTTAAATGAGCTAGCTGGGCGTACTTGGATTTAATTTGAACATCAATGCAGTATAATAATATTTATAGAGAAACAAAAAAGTATTTACAATATTTAAATGAAAAAAAAAATCATAATAAGAATACCAATTTAGTAAGACAATATTTAATAATGTTAAGTTAAATATTGGGAAAAAAACCTCGAATTAGTTATCTCCAGTTATGTAACATAAATTTAAAAATGTGTTCCTATATTTTGAATGGCAACCAGTAGCTATTTGTTTCAGACGTATGTGTGAGTACCTATTGGACTGATTTTCTTCATATTACTTTTATGTAGTATGAAAAAGGCAATACATACTCATATACAGTAATTATATTCAGTCTACATATTCAATCAAAGTCACTCAAATCCAGCAGCTAGCCTAGTACATAGAATTATAAATGTCGTACATATAACGCTATGAAGTATGCAAAGCATATGTTCCTATGCTGGACATGAGGATTAAGTTCTTGACATGTGGATTTAAATGACTTGTGGCGCTGTTGGATGATGTGACATGCGGCCAGTGCTCGTAATTGAAGTTAGGTGATGATGAAGGAAATTTAAGATGTGAGATGTCTCTATGTACTAATAAAAATTACTTGAATAATTTGGTTTAACAATATTAAATTACTTGAATATGAAGGATTAAATATTTCCCCCCCACATACTTGTATGTAAAATAGAGAGATAATTTTGAGAGAAGAGAAGCACAAGTTTCATGAGTTTGATGTTAAAATTAGAAGTGAAGTGACTTTTAAAAGTTTTTCCTACACTTTTGACCTGCATGTTTTTTGTTTTTTGTTTTTTTTTTTTTAATTTTTCTCTCGGTTTTTGTTTAAAGTGGCCAAAGTTCGAAGACCGTACAAAATGGTAAACTATTAGTAATAGTAAATAGAAGCAGCAACATTAAGTGTATGAAGAAATGTAAATAATCCAAACCATTATATTTATTATATTGTAGCATTATGTTGTTATTACATCAAAACATGCAGCTACAAGAGTGTTGCATGCATTTCAGCAAGTATACAAATATGTACTAGAAAAATGTTCATATTTTCTAAATATTACTACAACAGTGATATTAAAAATACGAGTACTACGAGTGGGTAGCACACCCTAAAATTGCACTAATAGTGGCATATGAGTAAGTTTTGTAATAAACTCTTTATACTTTATGTAATAGGGATAGGAACATATTACTAAATAAAAAATTGCATTTTATTGCAGAAACAATAAATACTGTATTTAGATCAAAAAGATTTGTAAAAAAAAAAAATAAAAACCAACTGAAGTCTTATACTATTTCAACCACGAAATCATCAACATTCATATCATCGTCATCACCATCATCATTATCACCATTGTCATATACTACTGACATACACAAACTTTCTTATTTAGTTGAATCTTTGGTGTTCAGTACTCATATTGCCATCGTTGACATTAATATACTTGGTGGTCAAAAACGTTTACACAACAGTAACAGTGAGGACACAGCAGCGCCAACAACAAATTGCAAAGGTGCGTCGTCCACGATGGCAAGTAGTAGATACATACTTATCCACACATACACTTATTCAATAATTCATTCAACAGTGAGTACTATGCCAAACCTCCGAACTGCCTTCATGCCCACATTTCAAACGAATATACTACACACCTGACGCTTGCCATACTGATTAACTTCTTTAGCCACGCTAAGCTCTTTAGTCAATGAATTCAGACACTTTTGCTGTTATTGCCATATTGTCGTATATTGTTGTTGTTGTTGTTATTGTTGTTAATGTCGTTATAGCAGGACTCTTCTTTTTTTTCACCTCCTCTTTTTACTTTTTTGTTTTGTTTAAGTTGGTCTTTGGCCAACTTGACTTCTGCTGTGAGTATTTGAAGTGCTGTGTACATATGTATGTGTATATGGTAGTGTATGTGTGGGTGTGATATCAAAGATCCTTTTATTTGTGCGGGTGGTATATACATATATGTTTACTTAAGAATGAAAGATAGCAGCTTATATGTATGGATGTATGTGCTTATGCGTGTATGGCATTGCGGAAGTTTCTTTTGCAGAAAATTTATTTATATTGCTGGTGTTGTTGCTTTAGTTGTTGTTGTTGTTGTTGTTGTTGTTGCTGTTGTGATTGTGTCGTCATTCAACGAACAAAGAAAGGTAAGTGGATTTAATACTTTGTAAGTCGACGACGACGACGACAATATGGGTGTGTGTGTGTGTGTAGATATACTATATACAATAGATATAGACTCTACTGTATAAGTATGCTTGTGACCATTACTTTGCTTTGATTATTACACTGTAGTGTGTTTAAGTGTATATTATATGCATAGTTATTTCACATTCTATAATGTTGTATTAGTTTGTTCTTTTTTTTTTGCCATTTTTTTGCATTGGCATACTCTGCGGTTTGTTGGAAAAGGTGTATGTGATTATGATCATAATCAGATTTTGGTTTACTAAGTATTACATTATGGATATATTGATATTGTTTCAATTTAAAAAATATGTATAATTTTAAAATTTAATAAATTAAAATATCACAAATTGATATTAAAAATAAATAACAATTAAATATGACATATTCATCAATATAATTTTCATCATAATATTAACTTTCTCTCTATCGTTCTCTTTCATTTTCCTTTTCTCTATTATTATAGCAATTAAACAACAATGTTTAATAATAATTTCATTGCAAATTTAATAACAATAACTATGATAAGAGAAACAATATGAGGCAATTACATGGTATAATAAATTTCATTCTTCATTCAATCCTTTCTTTACTGTTATGATGTTGCACTCGACGCATAATGAGAGTAATTCAATTATGTATAATTGAATGAATGAATGAATTAATGAATGAATGAATGAATAAATGAATGAATGAACGAATGAATGAATGATTGAATAAAATAACGAATGAATGAATGAATGAACCGCAACAAGTTTAGCTTTTGTGGTTGCTTTGATACATCAAATATATGACAAGAGGCAATGCTAGTGTCAGTGGCATATGGACAAATGAACAACAACAAAATGTAGTTTTTTAATCAAACTTTTATTAAAATGTAATATAATACTTATGCATATCCCTTTGGCTATCTTTGGTTATTCATGTTTATTACAATTTACAGCGTCATAAAAAGAAATACAATATTAATAATAATAACAATAACTTGACCTATTTACTCATTGCACTGGAATAACTATGTACATACATACGGTATATACATCTATATTTTAGTATGTACATATTTTTCGTTTTCGTATTTCGTTTACTACATACAATTTATATTAATTTTTCGCCTTTTGATCGTGGTAGGTCGAGGATTCAATACCCGACTGAAGCATAGCTTTACTACTGAAAAGAACTTCTTTGGTTTTACTACTTTCGAACGGTACCTGTCGGGAAGCAAGTTCGGGCAGTAATAATTTGCTATGGAAAAGCTTCTAAAGGAATTTTGTGACAAAGTTCAGAAAAAGTGATGTCACAAGGGTTCTATCGTTCGGAACCGGCTAATCTAAGTTGATTCCTTTAAATAGAATAGAAAAGCTCTGTCAAAGAGCTTTTCTATACCGCCGCGTATATATTTATTTAATTTTTTTATATTAATTTTTAATGTAATCATATATGATATAATCATATATATGAGCATATACGTACATGGAAACACACTATCGTATATAAACATTTACTTTTTACTATAAATTTAAGAATACTTGTATAATACTTAAAGAGTGCATCTCATTGTAAATATGCTCATCGTTATGAATTTTACAATATGTACAAATTTGAAAGATGATTGAAAAATGTTTGTAAATCTCAGTGTTATAATTTAAGTTAAATTTCATATACTTATAGTGTCTTCAATAGAAATAAAATATACAAGAAAAAAAAAAACTATAACTAATGATAATTGAAAATACTTTATTTTTTTTGGGAGAGAACTGTATGTTATAGTCAACGGGTATTGTGTTAAAGTTTAATATCTTTAAGACTTCCTAATTTCTAAGTTATTGTATAGGTATGTTTAAGCAATCGAACGAAAATGTTTACAGAATTAATTTCTTTTTGGGATAATCTAGTTTTTATTTAACTCCAAATATTTTTACTTGGTGACTCAACTCGTCTATTCAATGTTGTAATGGAATATCAAGCAATTGCTTTTGTTCATGAAAAAATCCATACTACTACTAATTATCCATAATTCATGATGATTTTTGCAAATATTGAATATATTAGATACAAGGTTGGAAAAATAGATCAATAATTTTTTCCCCAAGATGGCTAAATTGTTTTCATTTTTTTGATATGTCGATTCAGCTATGAGTTATTAGATGTAAAAGATGGAATTAATAAAGAAAACATTCCGTCCACTTTACATCCACTATAATAGCCAATTTCGTGGATTCATCGATTACGTTTCGATATTTTCGATGATAAACATGTACCTGAAGAAATAGGCCCTCGTTGTAAATATAAATGAAATCATGGAAATGTTACAATTAGACCAGCATATTACTAGTCGTAGTATTGATCCAGGGGCTGAAGATCGAACACAAAATCGTTTGAAATTAACATACATTTAGCTGGATTCAAATGCAAGCTGACATAAAAAATTGATTGAATTTTCATCTAGAAAACCTTGAATAAACGGAACGAAAACGACACATTTCTTAAACGGATTGTAACTGAGGATGACAAATGAGTTTTGTAAAAGTAAAAAGGATATGAAGCGGATCCAAGTGACAAAACTAATGGTAATAGCTAGGTTTTGCTGTGTAATTCGGAAGCAGCCAAAATTGTATAATAGGAGGGCTATTGTGTTCCATTACAAACAACATCGACAAAGAACTCGTCAGTAATTCTTGAAGTTTAGTTGGGGAGTTTTGTTGCATCCACCTTATATAATATTTATATTTATTTATTTATATTTTTTATCATTGGAAAACTTCCTTAGTGGTAAATGGCATCAAGAGAAGCTTGTGAATTTTCCCCAATTGGATTTTTCACCAATAAGTACCAGGGATGCTATGAGAAATCCATTAGGAAATTACCTTTAAAATAGCAACAAATTATAAAATGAAATCGAGCATAATATATTTGACCTAAAATCAGACAATTCAAACCATGTTAATGAGAGTCTTTAAATAAACATACAAATAATGGATTTATTATTTTCCCATGCCAAATATTTCTACAAAATCATTATAAAATTTTTTTTTACACATAGTAAATGCATTAATGTCACACTGACAGAATTTCAATATAAATATTTTCAGATTACTTTGAAATTCAACTAAATAGATATTTGCGTAACACATTTGTTTTCAAAGTAAAGCATTTAATACAATATTTGAAGCATGTGCTAATATCTTTTGTCATATGACTACTGCTTCTTTGTGGCTGTTTATGATTTTTTAATTTGCTGATAACTTTAAAATGTTTCCAATACATTTTGTAGTATACTGGTATAGACTAAAGGAAGACAGTTTGTGCTGTACATTGTCAGCGCTAATCGTATTTCAAATGAAAAGGAAATTGCACTAAAAAGAAAGAAGTACGAATTTTTTTTCATCGGCTTTATATGGAGTTGGGAAAATTTATGTTCAAAAACAAATGCTGAAAAGCAAAAAAATATTCTATTTACCTACATATGTGCTATACATTCTATAGGACCTTGAGGTCTGGTACAAATAAAAATGTATTATCTCCTTCACTAAGAAAATTAGATGCAGACGTATTAAATGTCTACAATACGATGCAAATAAACGCTATTCTCTTATGCGAATCTGACAACCGCAACTTTGAATAACAATACTTTAAATTTATTGACTTTTCTAATTTAATTCAATTAAACTATATAATCATTGTATGTACTTGCATTGCTTTTATTTTTATTTGAGGCTGATTATCGTTGTAGACTATTGTGGTAAATATTTACATATCTATATACCTACATACCTATATATGTACAGGGTGATTTTTTAAGAGTTTTCGGATTTGATTAAAAAAAACAAATAAAACTTAGAAAAACTTATGAAATCTTTATTTGAGTCGATAGAACGATCTATATAATTCAATGTTTAATTGCGGCTGCGCCTCAAATTGTTCATACGCTGAGTCCAATTTTGGCATACTCTCTCCAACTTATCGGCCGGCATCTCAGGAATAAATTCTTCAATATTGGCTTTCAGTGCGTCAACTGTTGCAGGCTTGTCGCTATAGACATGAGCCTTAACATAACCCCACAAAAAATAGTCTAAAGGCCGAACTCGCCTCTCAATTGGGCCATTTTTTCGCGTGCTGTGTGGCATGTCGCACCGTCTTGTTAAAACCACATGTCAACTAAGTCCAACTCTTCTATTTTGGGCAAAAAAAAGTTTATAATCATTGCACGGTAGCGCTCGCCATTCACAATAACATTCCTGCCTTCGTCGTCTTTGAAAAAGTACGATCCAATGTTGCCACCGGCCCTTAATCCATACCAAACAGTGCATTTTTCAGGATGCATTGGCAGTTCTTGCAATGGTTCTGGCTGCTCTTCACACCAAATACGGCAATTTTGATTGTTCACATATCCATTTAACCAGAAATGAACTTCGTCGCTGAACACAATTTGCACTTTCTTAATCGAGCATGAATTTTGATAAAAAAAAATTCAGTAATCTGCAAGCGTTGTTCGTTTGTAAGTCGATTTATGGTTAAATTATAGACCAAACTGAACATGTTTGACAGTAACATGTTTCACGAAAACAGCTGAGGTGACAAAAATAGTGTTGTCATAAAGAAAGTTGCTGAAAAATCACCCCCTATATTGATAAATGCTTTTAAAGTAGATTAAATTTTAGGAGAGAAGTAATTTTTGAAAAATACCACAAGAAAAGAAATTCCATATACTATTATACGGTGCCATAACATAAAAGTCATCCCTGCTTCCACAAAATATACAAAAAACTTTCTTATTTACAGTGATGTCACAATTACCGTCACGAGCTTATCACTGTATCTAACTAATGGTTAAAGTGAAGTGATTGTTGCAAGATTTCAATTGACTGGATTAGTTTAATACGCACATAGCATTTCTAGGAATCTTAAATGTATAAAGATGTACTGCTTTACAACTGTCATGCTGTGCTTCTAGCCTTACTTTTCTATTTTTGTTTTAACGATTTTTAGTTAAATGATAATGATGAATGAAAGCAAAATGAACTAATCATATAATACGGAGTACTCAAAAATATTCAGCTCTGAAACTATGCGAATGAAAATACAAATTTTCACCATAATTCGAGATTAGCTATGATATACAGATTCGGTCTATATGTTTTGCATGAATTATAAGACTGATGATGATGATGATATGTACTCGTATGATACAACAATTGCAAAACATAAAAGCATTTAAATAATAATAATAAGAAATAAAATTAACAAAGTTAAAGTTAAAGTTTTTTGCATTTAGATCTAAACATTTGCTTCCTACAATAACTATTCGATAATCATTTAAACATTTATACAAATTTAAATGTTGAATTCATTTATTTGTGATTATTTTTCATCCATGTCTATGCAAACAATTTCATATTAATGGTAGGATTTTTTAACATTTTCAAAGCAAAACTATCGGCTGATGTAACAAAATTGTTCTGAATTCAAAACTTTTGCCATTCAGCACATTTATTGAGGTAATTTGTGTATGCTGTTGGTGTTACGACTCTTTCTAGTCATATATTTAATAGCAGTCGGCACGGCATTGCACAGCACATTCATAACATCGTATTCGCACCCTAACATCATTGCTGAAGCAGTTAAACTAATACAATAAAAAAAAGTTATAATGGCTAATGACGTCCATAATAAGAGCTGAGGAAAACGAAATAAGATCACGTACATATGTACGTCTATATATATATATATATATATATATATATATATATATATATATATATATATATATATATATAACTTAATGTCAAGGAACTTGACAATTGATTCACATTCTACACACATTCCTGGTCCCTACATATTACTGGTAAACTGCAAGCAAATGCATAACGACAGTGTATAAGTCGGAGAGAGAGAGAGAGAGAGAGAGAGATAAATAGTAATATTGATATCATTGTAAATGTCCTGAAGTTTGATTATTGCGCAAAGTTTAAAGGATCTATTTTATTTGCTGCAATTTTTTTGTTTTTACACTCACATTATTATTGTTGTGATAACAGTTTGAAGTTGCCAATTACTTTTAAACGTTCATATAGGTACTATGAATCCGACAAATATGTAAACTTATATGAGAAAGGATGCCTTTTATGAGTTTTTGTATAAAACTATAACTATTTATGGTATACAGTAGGTGTAATTTTTATTATTAAAAAAAATGCATATTTAAAGTAATGGTGGTGAGTGAGAGTATCAGTTATATGCAGATGGCACAAATAATTTCAACTAAATATCATATTTTAGTTATTTATTATAAAAAAATTATAAAAAATAAAAATCAAATTCTTTGATATCCTTCTGATTTATGCAATCTAAAATATTTCTTTATTTCGATTTAACTCAAGTTACAAGATTTTATAATACACAGAGATTCAGAGATACTCAACTTTTTTTGCATTTTTTTTTTGTTTTTGTTTGTTTCTATGGCTGTAACAAATAAAAATATTTCCAATGGCAATTTTGAACAAATACATACATACAATAGAATAGCTATGTCTAACATGTCATATTCTATTATTCGATTTGATTGTAGGTACATATTATTGTATTATTCTTACCCTATCATTATTGTGAATTGCAATTCAATAACAACAACAACAATAATAACAACTTGCATGAATGATGCAATAAATTCCAACAAAAATAATACTCATGCCACCATCATCATAACCGCTTAAGGATCAAGTAATATCAGTAACATCAGCATCATCAGCAGCATTGTCGTTGTTATCATCATCATCATCATCATCAGCAGCATTGTCGTTGTTATCATTATCATCATCATCGATACGATGAATGAAAATTGCAGATAAATTCTTTCAAGTTTATTCCATTCAATTGACTTGCCAATTCAATTATTTATGAGGCATATGGAAAAAAAAATGGAGAGGTTAACATGTGCACAGAGGAAGTGAGAGTAATGTTGCTAGCATTGTTTGAATAATTGTTTTTTTTTTGTTTCTTACATTCATCAGAGACCGAGAGCGAGGGAGAGCGATTGAAAAAAATAGATATTTTACTAGAATGTACTTTAGAGTGGTCTCTACCTATCGGCTTACGAATTCACTAATGTATAGCCCAGCATTTTCAGGATTCTTTCTAACCTCAAAAAAAATAATAGCTGAAAATTTTTTATATTTCAGTTAAAAACAAAACTGTCTATAATGGCAAAAATCCGATTACGGATTCGGATTTAGCTACCCATAATCAATGGAATGCTAAGAAATTCTTATTTCGAAGTTTATTTCAAACATTTTTGTAACATGGTTCGGATTGTCCGATTTGTGCTAAATATGCACAGTTTGGTTTTATAATTTGTTTTCATTTAAATTTTACTTAATGCGTCATAGAAGCTTTTATCCCCATTGGCGAAAAACTCTTCAAAGAAATTCAAAAATCTTTCTTTGATGATTTTTATTATTATTTTAAGGAAATTTTGCACACGATAAAAACTATGATTATCACTTGATGCCAGTTTTGGACTACAAGATGGATGCATAAAAGCTTCCCAACAAAGCTCCGGAAATTATTAGAGAGCCATGAAATATGTGTATAGCTTAGCGTTGTCTTGGAACCCAACACAGGTGAATTCTAGCTTCAGTTGTAGATTCAATTGTTGATAACTGTTCGCAATTGTCCATATGGAAGTAAAGAATTTTCCACCTAATTACCCAGTCACCATCTGTTTATGAAATGTGTTGATTTCATTCCACAGTTCGTTACATTAGCATTTTTTGTATCAATTCGTTTCGCGCTCAAAGACAGAGGTTCTTTTTGAATCCAGCTTTTTGTAGATGGGTTAACACTGTTTTGTGATCTTTTTCACAACGGCTTTAGTTGCCGGTCTACTTCGATTAATTCCATGATTTTATCGACATTTTCGATAACGAGGCACATCTTCAATGACAGTGGGAAAAACTCAACATCGAAAAAGCCGGAACGCAATCGACGAAATCAATCACATGTAATTGGCTGTAACAGTATCAGAACCACAAACAATATTCACGATTTCATCTGCCTGACTTGCATTTAACGGGATCACCACAGCCATCTAAAGAAAAATTATCTGAAAATAGGTCCAAAATCAGAAGATGAATTTAATTCAGAGTAACTTTTATAGACACCTATATTGAAGATATAACATTAATAACAGTAAATCTCCTGGTTTTGTGAAAATTGAAGTCCAAGAGTCACGTCTTCATGATATTTTTGTACATAAAGAAAAAAAGGTGAATGTATTTTAAAAAACTAAATTATACACAATTTTTGCTAGAGATAAGGACCACTCGAATAAATATGTACATGGGTTCCATAAAAATAATATTGTAATAATAATAATAAATTTAATATTTATTATTCCATAATTTATAGGAAGTTATTGATATATACATACATATGTATCTGTGTATGTTTTTATATACTGATGCATATATGACTCACTGTATTTATGGTCATTGAATGAATGACTTTCAATTTAGTTGAATTGTAAAAAAAGCCTTAAAGTGTTGATAATATACTCTCACCTCTTTATTGCACTTCATGAACACCATTAAGGTTGTCATCGATATCATCAGCATTATCATCATCATCATCATCATCATCATCGACATCATCATCAATATTGTCACTGTTAAAAGTGTCAACAAATCTTTGACTGTTTGCCTGTGACACTGTTACACTCTCAGGATTTGCACTTGCTGCCATCAATTTCAATCAAATTGAATTCAATTGAATCGAATTGTATTTTTATTGAAACATTAAACAAAAAAAAAAAACAAAAAAAGAGATACGTACGAAAAATAAAGTCTGCCTGTTTCTGTATATTCTTTGCTTAACATGAAGACGACTTACTGATTGACTAGCTGGCTGACTGACTGACTGAATGACTGAGACATGACTGTTGCTGGTATTTTATTACAGGCAGGATGTAGGTAGTATACATATTGTACATAGATTCGCGTGTGAATGAGAATCTCTATATGTGAGGGGGATGATGTAATGTATTTCCCTCCTCCATTACCACTATTCAGATTCCTTTTGTGGGATCATAATATGAATGGTACACAATTTTGTTCTCTTGTTATTTTACGCTTGTAGGAAACATACTGGTATACAAGCATGTATGTTGTACATATGTATGTTGTATCAGATCATTCAATGGCCTCAACTACTACACATCTATGGGTATATATGTACCTACAGATGTATAAAATTGTCAGCTCAAAAGGTGTGACAATCGAGTTGCTCATATGGAAAACAACAATATGTAATAATAAAAAGTCAATACACGTCATAGAGAGGTATCTTTTTTTTACAGCCTTTTATTATGACTTCAATTCAATTTGTGTATTACTTAAAATGGAGAAAGTGGTTGTATATACATATGTACATACAAATGTACTTACATATAGTACATATACAAAATGATGGCATATGAATATACGTATATATATGAATATTTGACATGTAAATGTATTTGAGATATTAAAAAACAAAATGAGAGTTAATATTTTGAAGAACTTGAGAAACCAGACAAAGCATTAGGAATAAAATTGCAGGGATATCAAAAAGATTTTATGGAACGTCATTTTATGAGATCTTTCCTATTTACTTTAGGCATTACTTTAGGATTTTAATATTACAATTTCTAATAAAAAAACCTTATTTTTCAAATGTTTTATTAGCTCTTTAAATATTTGACACTATGTATAAAAGAAATTGACTGTAGTAGGGAAAGTGTACACGAAGCTAATAGTTTCTGAATGTTAGTATAGCATCACATACAAATAATTTCATAATGAATCTTTTCTTTAGCGTTTTAAAGCAATTTATTAGTTACTGATTGCCGTAGCAGAAAGCAGAGAAACAAATATGTTCCGAATGTTCCCCATAACTTTAACTTGTTCAAAAAATCAACTGTTCCTGTAAAATCTTAATTTTTTTTTTTTTATTATTTCCTTAAAATAATTTAATTTCATTTTTGAAATTGTTTAAAATTGAGTAGGTACTCAAATACTATAGGCATGTTGGTCTTTATAACTCAGTTCATTTTTAATCCAGCGAGCGTAAGTATCAATTTCGTAGTGCGGAGTGTAAAGTGGGTAAATCCATTAGGATTTTGAAATTTTTTCTAATAAACTAAGTATCTTTTAAATCCATTATAAAATGACATGTTAGTAAATGTAAATATATTAGCATAAATTTTATGTATCTATCACCAAGTTATCTTTAACTTGTAATAAAATTAAAAATTAAAAATCATGAAACATAAACCTTTTCTTCATTTTAAATAATGTTAGAAAATAGCAAGTCATAATCACTATTTAAATTTTATAATAATTAATGAGACTTAAGCAATTCATCTTGAGATGGAGAGCATAAGGTGCGTGTACCTCACCTACCGAGTGCTTTGACACCGTCTACGACACTTGTCGATCAGCGGCCGATTGAGGACTGTCACTCGCCTCTTCCGACCCTTCCCCTATGCAGCTACAGAGCGATTAATCACCAGGAGTACCACACCTAACATTACACTAGCCGGGTTAACTTGAATTACAATTGCAACTTTAGAATTAAATTAATTATTATTGGTGAATATCAGTTCTTAAAATATTAAGTATGAGATTATAAATGATAACCAAATAATTTCAAGTTGATCAGGAACTGACAGAAATTGTCAGATGCAACATAATTATCTATCTACATATGATAACGACGATGGCAATACAAACAAGCCCACCAACAATAATTGCTAGTCAATTATAAATAGTAAGAAAAATAATAGAAAAATACTGCACTCCACTTTCAATGTAACCAAGTCATGATGGTAATATTTATAAGTAGATATGTCCCTCTAACTTACTTAGTTACCTGTAGTAAAGCCCATTCTATGTTACAAGTCATATTCAGATGTTAAAGTTATCATATACACAAAATTATTGAATGCACATTACCGTGGATCAAATGATTAAACGATTTAAGTAAAAATCATAGTATTTCGATCATTCGAAGCATTTTCTCTAAAGGCAATATAAAGGCATTTCTGATAATGTATTTTTTACTTTTAACAGACACTATAAAGTGGCTGTGGAGATATAAGGTAAGTATGTTCGGAGAAAATGTTGAAGAGATAAAATTATTAAAATTATTAGTAGTCGGTTCTGGGCAGCTATTGTTAATTTTCAGTTCATTTTTGATCCTTTAGTATTGAAGTCTCCGTAAGGGTTGAAAATAAAGGTCAAATATATTAGAAGGAACTATTGATGAGGAACAATTATTAAAAATAGGCCATAAAATACGTCACCCTAGTGGCGATTCCTATTTCATTCTGTGGTTATTTGTCCCCTTAACGTGTGAAGATAGGGTGTAAGTATATTCGGAGGAAAAATGTATGGGGTAGTCATACATTTCATCGCTCAAACTATTTGCCGATTTTCAAAATACCCTAAAATTGACAAAAACTCATAAAGCAGCCCAGAAATGACCGACCACTATCAGTTTGCCACCTTAACATTTTTTCTAAACATACTTACCTCTATATAGTGGGTGCCGTAGCACAGTGGTTAGTGCGTTGGTCTTCTCATCTGTAGGTCGTGGGTTCAATCCCAAGCGTAACAAAATTTGATATCGAAAAGATTTTTCTGTCGAATGGTACCCAATTTTTACGGCAGCAACAATTTGACAAAAATGCTTTTTAAAAGAGCTCTGTGACAAAACTAAGTTAAAGTGATGTCACACTGGTTCTGCCGTTTGGAACAGTCTAATATATGTAGGTCCCTTCTAATGCTATCCAAATTTAACACGCACAACAGTATTGAAAGAGAAGCTAGGTGGTAGCACAATGGGTCTTTCTGACCTAAGTGTGTCCTCTCAGAGAGAGGGCAGCCACATAACCTAACCTAACCTAACCTAACCTCTATACGGACTCCTTAAGGGCGCTTTCATTCAAAGCGAACTTAAAAACACCTTAAAATCTACAATTTCTCTTCCTCGACATTTTGGTAAATACACTTATCTTATATCTTCACTTTTTATGGTGACTCTTCTGATAAGAAACATAAAAAAATACCGGGTCCAAATTTTATATTCTTCTCTTATAACAATTTCCTGAAATGATACACATTTGAAGTACAATATTTTGCAGTGGTAAGCAGTCAGACGGGTGCCGTAGAACTCTGTGACAAAGCTCAGAAAAAGCGATGTCGCAAGAGTTCTTCCGTGCGGAATCGGCTAAAATAATTAGGTCCCTTCTAATACTGTCCAAAATTTAACACGCACAATAGTAATGGAAGAAAAGCTCGGCCAAGGAGCCCTTGGGGGCTTTAAGTGCTTCATATTCATTTTTAATTTTTAAGCAATCAAAATTGTGCTCCATACAATTTAACTCACCTTAATGTATATGCATACTCATATATATGTATGTATCAAGCTTGACTCATTTTAAAATCAAGGACATTGTCAAGATGCATAGAGTGTTAAGTTATAAGATGAATAATATGCTGATGACATTTTAGTATACTCTGCAGCTGGCACTAGTTCATTCCTAATGGTGATGAAGTGAAGTTTGGCAATAGAAAAAAAACAAAAAATGGTTGTCATGTTGCGTTATTCAGCGATTGTGATCAACAAAGTGAAAACTTTATGTGACAAGTTCAGAAGTCATATGGCATGTGACATGTGGCAGGCAACAGAGGCAAAATATTATCTAAGACATAAAAGTGTGTAATGCATGTGACAGCTATGAATTTTGTTTGCACATAAATGCTATTTTCATGCTAAAATTGAAGTTAATTTAAAATAATTTGTTTTTTTTTCAGTTTTTATGACTTTCTTGACCATAAGAGTATAAAGGATCTTTGATAAGTTGACGCTTTTATTGAAATTAACATGTGCAGGCGATGTGAACATATTACATTATTTGATGAAATTTTATGTACTATGTAATGCACCAACAGCTGCATTATGTTCTATTGCCATAGATTTTTATCAAATGTCATCTACGCAAACGGTCATTTTATTTGAATCAATAATATTATTGTTTGTTGGGCTCAGTAACATATGGCATAAGCTATAAATAGTGAATATGCAACTTTTCAAGAAATCTTATAAGGTAAAAAATACAACAATACTATTACAACAATATTATTATGCTAGATCTCCTTTTAGTACTTTCGTATGATTTAAGCAACAAGAAATATATTCCATTAAACGAAACTCCTTTTGAAAATATGAAGATTAATTTCAAATAACTTTTTAACTTTTCTTAAGTGCAGAAGCAACATGAAGAACAAAACATTGAAATTAATTAAAACAAAAAATACCATTTAATTTTATCGCACAAGAACACAGTCTGGCTTATCACCACTGCATACACAATTGTACACTAAACAGTATACAGTAGGTGTTTATCCAGTTATGTAGATAGGTAGAAGAGGTACCTGTAAATTCCATTCAACCATAGTTGCAATAATATTTGTAAGAAATAACAACAAAACAATTACAAAATTAATACCTTTAATAGCAAGACTATGTTTTTTTTTATTTTTTTGTGTCTCCCCTGATTCTGCAACACTCTCAAGTGTTGCCCAACCGCGTGCCACTTAAGTGCCACTTCATTAATTTATTGCAACCGTAGAAGGCGAAGTTACCGCCCGGAAAAAAAAAACGCAAAAACGTTAACGCAGAAGTAACGCAAAATTGCACTCCACTATATTGCAACTTGCCTTGTGGAAGAGAAAGTTTTTGATAAAATTGAATTTCAACAAATTTTTGCTGTGTTGGCGCTTAATTGCGCGCAGCAGCAAAAAACAAAAAACAAAAAAAAAAACAAGAAAATGGTAACGAAGCACATTCGTGTATTACAACAACAACAACAACATTTTTGTTTTTTTCCAGTACTGTTACAATCCACCATTAATAGTGTTACGTTGAGGAAAAAATAATATATTTTACAAGAGCAGAATCGAAAAAAAATCTGAAACCCATTAAATCGTTTTAAATCGATGCAATGAGGACCATGGACGACAAAGTTTCTTGTGGATGCTGCTGACTATAACAGTAAGAGGGTAAGAAATTGTAATTAAAAGTTGTTACACTCGAACATGACAAAATAACAAGAGAAAAGGACTAATAAACTATTTTCGTTAGGAATTCCTTTTTTTTTTCTTGGTCAAATCAAATAATTATCTTGTATTATGTCTTTTAATATTTATGTATATGTACCGATAAAAACAATCTATTATTTATGACAATTATACATAATTTGATCTAGAAAAATATGCTAAAGGGTTTTCCATTAGGGACATAACAATTTTATCTATTAATAAAACACAGAAATATTTGAGATATTGAGTTCAAGTTTATTGTGGATATATTGCAGGCATTACATTTTATGAATGAAATTCGATTTTGGTCATATGACCACCACGAGCCCGTTTAGAGCGGTCGATTCTTTGGACCCAATTTTCCACCATTCTAGCACACATTTCGACCGGAACGTTTGCAATTTCGCGTTGGATGTTGTCTTTGAGCTCGTCTAAAGTTTTTGGCTTGTTAGCATAGACCAGTGACTTGATAAAGACTCATAAATATAAATCCAATGGTGTTAGATCGCATGAACGAGGCGGCCATTTGACCGGACCATTTCTCGAGATAACACGTTCACCGAATTTGCCTTGCAATAAATCGATTGTGACGTGTGCTGTGTAGCTAGTGGCACCGCCTTGTTGAAATCACATATCGCTGATGTCAAGTTCATCCAATTCCGGGCACAAATAATCTTCCAACATAACACGATAGCGCTCTCCATTGACGGTAACATGACGGTCGTTTTCATCCACGAAAAAATACGGCCCAATCATACCTCCGTCATGAAAACCGCTCCAAACAGTAACTTTTTGCGGGTGCAACGGTGTCTCAAGAAGCATTTGTGGGTTTGTTGCTGACCAATAACGCATATATTGCTTATTGACAAAACCATTGAGCCAGAAATGAGCTTCATCGCTGAAGATGATTTTTCGCTCTTAAAGTTGTGACCACCGACTCCGAATTTCGGTAGTAATTTTTAATAATTTCCAAACGTTGCTGGTTCGTGAACTTTACCATGATGAAAATGTTGACTTTAACTAACGTTTTGACATTGACAGTTGATTAAAAAAGTTTAAGGATGCGTTCATATAAAGATACGAAATTGTTATGTCCCTAATGGAAAACCCTTTATAATTACATACATGTGTGAAGTATAGCATTGCCAGAAACAAATTATGTTTGGCTTGGAAATGGTTTAAAAAATGAGGTAAAGCTTCGCTTTAGCGTCTAACGTTTCTGTCGCTGCCGGACTGTGTCCGAATAAATGCCTGCTTTTGCACCTCTAAGCATCTCCATCCACGAAGATTGCCAGTTGCCTTCCGGCCAGGAAGGTACCTGTTTCCTAGCCTTCTCTTGATGAATTGATTGATGCTAGAGTAGATATTGAAGTCTAGCATTGATATCCGGCAATTACTAACCTCCGCTTTTTTTGCAGAAAAGCTGTCCAGCTGCGTGCTTATATCATTCAGGTCAATTTGTAGAATATGCAACAACAATTCCAGCTTTGCCTGTGGTCTCAATCGTATTGCTCTTGTTATGCTTAGGCAAGCAGGTCTTTATACTTTACAAGATTTGCCTAATAGTGACGTGATGTCAGTAGCAGTCCACCGTTGTGTACATCCAATACACAATATACGATTTTGCGACACATCTAGCAACTCTACTGAAAAACCACGAACTGCAGATCAGAAGGCCAACACACTAACCACTGAGCTATGGTACCCTGCTGAAAAACCAAATCAATACACCTCTACCGTAAATCACCAATCGTAAAGAAAACTAATTTACATGGAGACGATTTCATTTACAATGAAAATGTGCTAACAGAATTAAGATTCGCATTTCGTCATACTGCAATTTATTTGGATACTATGAGAATATTATTGCTTTATTCTTATATTGACTAATGATAGAATATAGAAGTGAAAATATTTAAGTGATCCCCGTAGGTTAATACTCATCATCATCATTTGAACTAATTACTAGCTTGATTCGTTTTGATGTTGTTTTTAGTATGGAAAAAATAATTTACAACGCCACTTGGTAATGATTCATTAGCCAATTGCTGGCTTATTATGAAACCAGTCAACCACTCTTTTAACCTTGGAAAATCTACGTGACATCAACTCCAAACCAAACGTCGTAGTAGCGATAACAATTAACATATAATAAATCGTGTATAGACCTCTCAGAGATTCATTACTAATGCGAGCAACTTGCTGATTATAGATATTTAAATATTCAAATTTCTTTCCAACATAACTTTTAGCAATATTCGATATTATGCCAGCAGCTACTAAATGATTCAGCTTTTTATCGAAAGCTGGCTTAAACATTGAGTTTTTCTTGAAAAACATGGAAACTTGATATAGATAAGCCGCTTCATGGACAAATGTCAAATGGCTCGTACTCCAATTTAGACGATTATAATATATCATCGTGTCCAGTATGGTAAGGGTGGTGTATTTACCATCGCGTGAATCAATTTCTGCACATGTAAACAATAGATCCGGTTTAATTAGTGTTAAATTTTCTGGATAGAAGTCAAGATAATGCGTTGAGATAAGTATGTATTTATGTTCAATCAAGTCTGCTATTCTACGCGGTACGGGGATCCGTTTGGACAACCGCAGTGAATCGAACATTTTACCCTGGTAAGCACTTCGAAGTACCAATGTCGCTAACATCCAGGCCATAAGTAGGAAACGGGCGAAATTTCGACGTGGTAAAATCGTCATAGGGTTACCCAAAAGAACGACGAATAAGTTGGAAATCGGACGATTATTTTTAAATCCAAATACAAATGTACGCATCGTGTCACTGCCAAAGATGTTGATTAATTCGATCAATCCTATTGCAATTATTATAGTTAGTATAATAATCGCCCATACACGAGAGCCAAATGGATTTGCCAATTGTCGCATAGGGCCAAAACGCAAACCAGTCCGTACAATAAACACGTAAGGAGTTTGATGGTACGTAAGAGATGGACTGAATACAAAACCTGTCGGATAAGCACTCGAAAAGCCTCCAACTGCGATGTCAGCGGTACCATTTTGAAGCTGGAAAAATGCACTCATAAGTTCGTCGCTTAATTAAATAATTCCATTCATAAGTGCTACGTACCTCACCAAATTGTCCCGTAGAATCACCTTGTAAACCAATAAATGGTGGCTCTTTGGGAAAATGCAAATTCATACGAAAATTCATAACCTTTGCTAGTATTTTCAACAGATCTCCCTCAATGCCAGACAAGCGACTCATGTCGCTTCTATGACTCTGATTTTCACGATCACCAGCAAACATCAAATGTGGTAATTGGACATAGATACTGATATTCAAACTGCAGTTGTGAAAAGTGTCTATACGTTGTGGAAATAGATAATCATGTTGCAATACACCATTATGCATTTGATTAAACTGATATGTATGCCGAATCGTATTACAATGATTATCGCCGTAGAGGTTATATGAGAAAAATCCAATTGTACCATTGATATATTGATTCATAATGACCACATTATGTACATTGAAACGTGCACAACTTTTAACGATTTCCGATAATATATAGCTACGTAAATGCTCATTGTATGTGTATAAGGTAAGGACAACAATGAAGTAGAATTTACGCTCGTGTAAAGTTTGAGGGAAATGAAAACGAAGCTCCCTTCGGAAGAGAAAGAAATAAACAAGTGATTCATTTTGCGACAATTCTTAGAATATCAACTCACTCAAATGCCCACAAAGTATCGACAATAAATAGATTATAATCCCAAGGACGTTCGTTTGGGTGGCTCAATAGTAAGCGTATGGTCATCATGGCATCAAAATTTGTTAAGAAATGTCGCAGTAGGCGATCATGAAAATTTTGCTGATCTCGTTGACAGTGCTTGCATTTCTCCATTATAACGAGAGTATTCGTTTTTGGACTTATATAACGTCTGGTTACTTGTAAAACCGCTTCTGCATAAGACAAGTGATTCGTAGACGCATCTTCGACGTTGAGATGAGTTTGCGCTGTTTGCGACAAAGCCAAAAGAATAAAAATCAAATTTACTACTGAATACAACATAATTTTGCTTTCTCTTTAATATGTATTATAATGGAAAAATAATATTTATTTAACATATATTTATCACGGAGAATCACTTTTTATTTTATTATTTGCAAAAGTTGTTAAAGTTAGCACAAACTTAATCTGACTGCAAGTACGAAATGTGAATTGCAACTAATGTATATAATTCAACAACAAACGCTATTTTTATAAAATTTTGCGATAATTTTGTAAAATAATTAAATTAATAGAAAATATTATAACCGATATTGTAAATTGATTAAACCCATATTCATATGAATTATGAATGGTATTGCATTCATCATAGAAATCATTAATAATTAATAATATTGTAATTTTATAATTTTCATTTATTACATTGTGATTGTGATTGTATGGGTCATTATCGTAAAGATAATGGATTTTTTTTTTATTCGTGCTTTTTCAAATATATAATCTTGTAATAGTTTCTTCTAGAAATAGGATACTGTATCGCTTAATCTTACACCCAACATCGGCCTTCGAAATTGGTTAGGGTTTAGTCTATATTTATTTAGGTCAGATATTTGTTATCAGTTGAAGAGATCATCGTCAAGATCGTCAGAATTGAAATGCCGGAGTTAAATATGCTCGCAACGTCGAAGAGGCGAGGAGAAAATAACATGAAATAATGATTAGAACAAACATTTTGCTGCAAGATATTGCTGTAAATTACTGCTGCAAATTATTGCTGCTCCTTTTAATTACAATGTCACCTCGGGCTAGAACAACATATGAGTATAGAATAAATTAACTAAGACTTAGACACAGATGACTTGGAAAAGTCGACTACCATATTACGCAACTCTTAAACGGGTATAACTACTTTCAAGCAAACTTAAATTGAGTGCAGAATACAGAGTCATCACATTTTAGATATATTATAAGTTGAAGGAATGAATTCAATTCTTCAGAGGTAGCAAATGCTGTTACTGCTAGAAATTGCCAGTACTTTTCATAGAGTACAACAGTACAGTACAAACTAGATTTGAACAATTAATCTGGATCTGATAAATTTAACGAAACGGATGTAATGACGACGACCGAAATTAAAATTCTGAAGAGACGACTGTGAAAACAGTAATATCTTATGAAGAGTGGACGTATGGGCATTGTGAGGCTAAGGCCCCAACCTGAACCAATACAAAGCCGGTATAGAGGTGGGTGAAACCTTCAGTTCATATGGGCCATTTCAAATTAATTAAAAAGAAACCGTCTGAGATATATACATACATTAAATACATTACTCCCATCGGAAGCTATAATTTCGGATACTCTGCTCTGAAGTTGAACGTATTCCAACAAGGGTATTCTGCATGGATTGAAACCATTGGTAGTCAGGTTGGGGTAAAACTTCCCATCCGCTATTTTCCAAATAGTTTTTAACCGAGCAACATGTAGTCGAGTTAGATGGAATATTCCGGCATATTCCACTTTCGGCCAATACGCGCTTCAAACGAATCGATTGTGGTTGATAGGGGTTCCCTGCAATCGCTACGCCTGTTTCTAAAAGTTCATAACACAACACTCTCTTCTGGTACCACCAAATAAAGCATTATATTAGCGCCATGGATATTTGGCTTTGCCATTGATTGTGCTGGCCGGGCTTCATATGTAATTGTTTACGTTTCGGATTACCATGCATCATACTAATAATTTTGCATCATACGATGCCAAAATGACTTATTTTTATATGGTTCAAGCAGAATTTCTGACATGCAAAATCACCGCTCAACGTCTCTCGCCTTCAATTCGTACTTGACCTAATTTCCTTACTCTTCGATGAATTCCAGTACTTTCAATCGTTTGGAAATGGCTTGTTGTGTTACTCCCAATGAATCCGAAAGTTATTTTTGTGTTTGACAAGAATCTTGATCAAATAATGTTTCCAATTCTTCGTCTTCAAACGTTCTTTCTCTTTCACGTTAAAAATTACCACCTTTGAACCACGTAAACCCCTTCTGTCATCCTCTAACCTCTGGAGCATATACAGGATAAGCTTCCTGCCAATTGATGGCACGTATGTAGACATTTTGCGCGTAATAAAGGAATTGTTTATATCAATTTCTGTTCACTTCGACAGATCAAATCTAATCGAATTTTTGACCCTCTTCGAGATACAATAGCTTTCAATGACGAAAAATGAGTGCACATATAAGTAATGCCATGTGAATAGTAAAACGAACTTTTTAAGTTGTACAAGCAAATTTTATCCAGCTTCCTTGCTTGCCGACAGATGGGTACCGTTCAAAAGAAAAATCTCTTTGATATTGAAGTTCAGTGCTTCAACAGGGGATTGAACCCACAACTTGCAGATCAGACGGGCAACGCACTAACCACTGGGCTACGCCATCCATCAATAGATTGCTTAATTTAGATAAGCAATTGAGAGGTTGATTGAGGGTACACATTTTTAAAAATTGGACCTAGGTTGACTGAGGGATAATAATGTCATTTAACAAAACACTTACCTTTCGTGAACTGTTTTTTCTTTGGCTCATTATCACATATACGAAAATCGAAATAAAATTAGAAATACATATGCGTTCTTGGTGAAAATTAAAGCAGTTTATTAAAATTTTTATTTTTGAAAATGCTTGGTTAAAAGCATCCATACGGCAAATCTCTAATAAGTAACTTTGTGGATGTAATCCAAAAACCTTTTAATTTTAACTGATTTTAGCGAGATAATTTCTAAACAAAATGCCATTAGGGCCACAAAAATTAACATTCCATATATCACATATAATCCCTTTAAAGATTTGTTACTTATTGCTGATGTCTTCTCCTGCAAAGGAGTTGCAGCAAATTTATGTCCTACATAATAACTAGCAATTTTTGATGCGATGCCTCCCGAAATAAGCTGTTTTAGTTTATGATCGATGGCTGGTTTTAAACGAGAATTCTTTTTAAAGAACATAGCAAGCTGAAAAAGAAACACGGGTTCTTTCACATACGAATAATTGCTTGCATTCAAGCCCATTCTGCTAAAATATGTTAATCCGTCCAATAAAAAAATAACTGTATACTTTCCCCTACGTTGTAGAAATTCTCTTATTGTCACTGTCTTTTCCGGATATACAATTGTTAAGTTGTTTGGATAAAAATGTTGATAGTGTCTCGCCATCAAAATATAATTTCTTTCAATCAATTCTGATATGGTACGTGGTATTGGAATACGTCTGGAGATACGTAGCGAATCGAACATTTTTCCCTGATATGCACTACGAAATATCAGCGTTGTCAGCAACCAAATCATAAGAAGGAAACGAGCAAAATTACGGCGAGGCAAAATCTGTAGCGGTATTCCCAGGAGAACTCTAATTAGATTCGACGTAGGTCGTTGAATATTCGAACCAAATATAAAGGCGCTCACAGTCGTGTTGCTGTAGGCGCTAATCAACTGAATGAAGCATATGGCAAACAGTATGGTGAGTATAATAACGAACGATAATAATGCACTGAAAGGATTCGCTAATTGTTTCCAAGGTTCAAATGTCAAGCCGGCAGGCACAACAAAAACGTAAGGCGTCTGGTAATACTGAACCGAAGCACTGAATATGTAGCTTCTTCGATGAACTCCGCTAAGGCCTCCGATGGCAATATCAGCGGTAGCATTTTGTAGCTGCATGAAATATGTAATGGTGGTTCATATATAATTCGACATGCATATTATTATTTACAGAAAATGAATGACTCCAAACGACTGGCGGAAACTATTTCCTTTAGCCTGTAAGCTATAACGCGAGCATAATGTTTAGCGAACTATAGCTGTGTTTCAGTTCATTATCATGTGGCATAAAAAAATATGAAAACACCTCTCGTCCAGCGGTTTGAAATTATTCATGCAATGAACAGATAAGTATATATACCTCGCCAAAAACACCTGTGGAGTTATTAGTCAAATCAATGTGTGGTCGGTCCTTTGGAAAATGTAATTCAATATGAAAATTCAAAGCATTTGCTAATATTTTCAGTAATTGTCCCTCTAAACCAGACAAGCGTGATGAATCATTTATGTGATTGATATCGTTCACGTCTCCGTCGAAAGTTAATAATGGCTCCAATATTCTCGCACTTATGCGTATCGTACAATTGTGAAAGTTCAACAATCTCTGCGGGAAGAGATAATCATGTTGCAATTTCCCATTTACAAAACGATTAATCACATCCACTTGTTCTATTTTATTACAATGCGAATCATCGAATTAATGATACGTGAAAAGATTCAAAGTTCCATTTGGATTTTGATATAAAATCACCACATTATGAACATTAAAACGCATGCAATTGTTAAAAATATCCAACATTGTGTAGTTGCGCAAGAACTCATCATCCGTATAGAGGGACAGTGTGAGTATGATGAAGAAATAAAATTGACGATCGTGAAAATTACGGGGAAATCGAAGGCGCAATTCTCTGCAAAATAAGAAATCTCAATTAGAATTGTGGCTTTTAGCATCACTCACATAGCTATTCACTCAAATGCCCATAATGTATCCACAATAAATAAATTATAATTCCATGGACGTTCATTTGATTGACCCAATAGCAGACGTATAGCCATCATTTCATCGAAATTCTTAAGAAAATGTTCTAGTAAACGCCCTTGAAAATTCTGATGATATTGCAGACAATATTTACACTTTTCCATTATTACCAGTGTATTAGTCTTTGTCCGTATATATCGTCTGGTCACATATAGAGCTGCCTCCGCAAGTTCAATATGATTAGTGTTTGCTTCATCAATTTGCAATTCAGTTTGGCCAGACTTTAGCACAGATAGAAAAATTATGAAAACACAAAACATATGCAACATTTTATATTAAATAGTAAACGTCCTCTTAGATGGAAAGCCTTTCTGTAACTGAATGCAGTTTATTGCAAATATATGTAGCAATAAGTGAATATATAAAACAATTATTTAAAGTGTATCCCACTTATCAAATTTCTATCAATAATATTGAATTGAATAACATAATTCAATTACAAAACCTTTAAATTTTAATTGATTGATTTTATTTGTTTTATTGATATATTAAGTTCTACATATTTAAGTGGTTAATTTTTATAGTGTTGATAGGTTTTCTAGAAGAATCTACGTAGATCAACAATGCTACCAAAAATGGCTTGAACTGAATGGATTACTATACAACGTGTTAGGCTGATGCAAGAAAGAAAAGCTACCTAGTCAAGTCATAAATATTGGTACACAGAAAAATCGACGCCAAATGAAAACGAACTAATATTTTTCAAAACTTTTTTTTTTTTTCTTTTTATTGGGTTATTATTCAATGGCTACAAATCTTAGAACAACTTATTTGAAATGACTTCATTTTGCTTCCAGCTCGACTTGAGACGATCTGCATGAAGTTCACGGACAAGGGCTCGCTTCAACGAATCAATATTTGGGTGTCGAGTAGAGCAAGACATTCCCTCTAATATGGACCACAACTTGTAATCATCCGTTGATATGAAGTCCGGAATGTTGTTTTTTAGCTACAGTGGAGTCATTTTTTCCTTTTGAGCTGGAGAAGAGGGCTCTTTGGATCCTCGAAATGAATTGGGATGCTTCTCTGGATGACCGGGCATACACACGATCGTTCTATTTATCTTCTATGTCTGTAAACAGAATTTGTCTGTGAGCGTACCAGCTGCGTAACGCTTTCATTTTCGCTTGCGTTTTCCCTCCAATGCGGCCGTGTGCAAGTGTCCAGTGTATCGCTCGTACGCGCTTAGTCCCAAATCTTCATGGACATGGATTTTTACGAAATTTGCATTTCCCGCGACAAGATTTTCTATTTTCGCAGTGGTTTTCGCTCGATTCGTTTCTTCACGGCTTTGATCGCTTTCGAAGTTCTCACAATGCGCGTACGGCTAGATCTTTGACGGTCTCTTATTTCATCAGTATCCTCAAATAACTTCACAGTACGATACGCAAAATTGTGAGTTATTCCAAGCGGTCGCAACGTCCGAAAGATATCGCCGTTTTCCCATGTTACATTTTAGTAGGCCAACTACAACAATACGAATTTCGATGTCGCCCCATTCCATGATTGTAAACAATTCATGCCAAAAACTTTTTATGTGGCAATGTATCATAAATGTCAACTGTCAAATCGCAGTCAAGATAAAATGAATGCGCCCAATATTACATTCGTAATTAATGCGTTTAATTGTGTATCAATATTTAGGACTTCTGATTCAGGTCATTAGCGTCGATTGCTATAAATATCCACCGCATGAAAAAAATATTATTTTGATTCATATTTTTGAATATAATGGATATATATAGGAGGATAATTTAAATATGCCACATTTCTTCAGCGGCGTTTCTTAAAGACCTAGGTGATTTTTGTAGATTTTCTGAGGATTTTTCTATAATCTTTTAGAGGGCCAAGATTCCGGGTAAAAATTTGTAGAAAAACTATTTGAAAGCTAAAACTAATATTGATCGGTGTTACATTTAATTATCTTAAGTGAAATTTCTGCACATTTGAGGCGACATTTGTCGATTTTTAGGTAATTTCTCGATAATTTTACATTGCAGCTTCACTAATGGTTAAACATAGGGATAATTTTGTTCAGAAGAAAACAAATTTTGGAATTTAATTCAGTTCGGATATACCTATGGATGCTTTGGAAGTTTGGGGAGCTCATTTAACTCAAACACAAATTCTGAATGGAAGGACTCGCAACTATTGGAGAAATAGGATAGGTATAAGATAGGAAAATGTACGGGAGCCAATCGTGCATATTACCTCTCTAGGGACGACTTTTGGGAGTAAACGAATCAAACTTTATATAATAAACACACCAATTTTCTGCGTAACTCCTCTTAAAGTATGAAGGATGAAGATAGGGGGTATTTATTATTATTATCGTTGGAGGATGTTGCACTGCGACCTATAAGATCTATTTTGCCCCCTTCGTGGACTTAGAGTTTGTCTCTTAGCCCAATTTCATCGATGAATTGTATTATTGGTCCTACTTCACAGAGTCTAAGTTCGTCCTCGGGTATGATGAAATCTCTCAGGTGTTTCCTTCTCTTGTGCATCACGGCGGAACAAATTCCCATCACATGTTGTGCGGTCTCGTCCCCTTAATATGATCCCCCAATATATTTTATCATCTAGCGACGACTATCGGAAAACTATAGGAACATTTGTAGATTTTCCTTCCATTCTATTTCCAGCTTCTACCTCGAAACTGTGCCTTTTACTCATATCCTTATGCCTTATGTATAAAACTACTGCTTTACATACCCGAGCTCGAGAATCACTTATAAAACTTTACATATATACCATACCTTACTTCTTTCTGTAGTCAAGCTAAGAAACTTATCTGTCAAAAATGAATTTATCATATTTCATTTGTTCTCCTTCTTCTTTCGTTTATCATTTTTAATTTATACAATTTGCTACCACACAAAAACCGACATTATGGGTGTTGCTTGAGGAGGTTGTGATTCATATGAGTGGAAAATGGAATTTTATGATTTGAATAATAATTGAATTAGAAATGTACATTCGCAGCTTGATGCTAATGATAATGCTGATGATGATGATGATGATGATTATGGAGATGATCAACAGTATTTGTATAGCTTCCAATACAACTTTCTGTTAAATATTGTCACATTTCCATAGTATGGTTGAAAACCCGAAGATGAATGTAAATGTAAATGTGAATGCAAATGTGTACGACATTTCATCTCAACATTGTCACACAATCACGTGCGTACTTTTGTTAGGGCTCCCCCACAATATGTTATGTCTAAGAAGAATATTGACCAAAATATGCTCATTTCATTTGAAAGAATCAGAGAATTAGACGAAAAAAGAATGACATGTCCATATCAGAAGAACAGAGACAATTTATATACACAATTTATGTACTTTTACAAAACAAAACAATATTAAATTACACTGAACAATAGAACACATGCATGAAATTCAACATCGCATGAAACAATATAAAGCGATTATTCAAACAGCAGTAATATAACAAAAATATAATTTAAAAAATATGATTGCTGATAGAAATAATCAACAGAAATAATTATTTATAATGTTAAGCTAAATAATTGTTTTGTATAGGTTAATTTTGAGAAATAAATAAATCAAATAACCCAAACTGCTGTGTGAACACACATTTATGAAAATTTGCTTGTTCGTTGTGAAATGGAAGCAATAATTTTTAATATTCATTTTTAAAAAACAGAAACTAAGCAGTGAATGCTATTTGGACAATGTGGCGATTAGTACATAAAATATATTTATATTACACATAATTATTATGGTGATATCTCATCCACGATTCTTATGTAAATCCAAAAAAAACTCATAATTTTTAATTGTAACATTTATTTCATTTCAATAAATTTTAAATCGAAATATAATATCGAATCTAAAGGCAATTACTTGTACATACAAATTTTTATAAATCTATATAAATCAATTGGTTGCTTTTAGACACAAAATGTTCAATTAAATATTGATTTACTCGTAAGCTGATTTGGTTTATTTTAATTTTTAGTTACTTTTAATATGCAACTAAATAGTGGCTAACCATTCAATTATATTGCAATTTTAATCAAATCAGCCCATAATAAATCATTTTGATTATTTCTATTTATTTACTACAATATATAGTAGCTATACAATACATATGCGATTAGAGTACGCATTATGTATATATTATTTCAATTCATCGTATTTAGGTCCCACTGCGAATTCCACAAACCATTTGCGGTTAATTAATTTGTTATTTAATACAAATTGTGAAAAAAAACTTACTAAAGTCCTATGTGTAATTGTAATTTCATATTTAAATGGGGTAAAATCTTAAATGGAATTAAATTATTTAATATTTTTTATTAAATTTCTACAATTTATGAATACCAGAAATTAGAGAATTTTTAATGGAATTAAACCTTTCAATTTCAATTTTATATTGAATATACATGGTTAGGCAATTGAAGTGTTACCAACTATACACAGGTATATCTGTCAAACCGATATTGCCAACTACGTGAAATACTAATAACAGCTATTTATATTGTTTACAAACTACCACAAACATTTGCGTCTAAGTTTTATAGAACAAAAGTTATTCGAAATGAAATTCAAATGTAATACAGTGATTGTGTTATATTTGGCTGAAAAATCACAACCAGCCATTGTTCGTGAGCTCAAACACCTGAAAGTGAATAAAATGTTTGTGTATCGTACCATAAATCGTTAAAATGATACAGGCAGCGTTGCCAAGCGGTATGGTGGTGGACGAAAAAAAAAAATAACATCACCTGAAATGGTTCGGAAAGTGAGGCTCGACTTGAACCAAATCCACGTCGTGAAGGTAATCAAATGGCCAAAGAACGAAAAATATCCCAGTGAAGCATCCGACGCATATCCAAAAATGAGCTCAAGGTAAGCCTTAAAAGTTCCAAAAAGCACAAAATCTTACACCAAATCAACAAAAGTTCGACTCGAAAGAGCAAAGTAGTTGTTACGCTTGCACGAACGTGACGAATTTCAAAATATTCTGTCCTCTGATGGGAAATATTTCCCTATTGAGCAGTTTATAAACTCTCAAAATGATCGTGTTTACTTAACTGAACGCACTTCAGATAATTTGAGACTTAGAATAGCACCTGAAGTAATTTTCCACCTCAAGTAATGGCATGGGTAGCTGCGACCGCAGATGGACGCTCTCAAATTGTTTTCATCGTTACTATCAGAAAAATGTTTTGGAAGTTTCTTTAGAGTTGTGGGCACTCAAACATTTCGGTCGTAGACCATGTCGTTCCAATAAGAATCGACACGGTCTCATAAAGCTCGCTTCAAACAAGAATGGCTTTCGAATTCGCCATAACCAAAACCGATGGGCTATTCCATCTAGGCCATTTTGGAGAACAAGGTGAGGACTGAAAAATATGCCAGTATGGATGCGCTGAAGAAGCCATTGTTCGTGAATGGGTCAAAATACCGGAAGATCACATTCGTGAAGCATGCAACTCATTTTTTCACCGTTTGAAGGTCATAGTCAAGGCAAAAGGTGGCCACATCGAGCTAGAGTGAATGGATTTTGAAATTTTGATTATTTGCACAATTTTTGTAATTTGAATCAATAAAAAATAATTTCACACAAAGAAGATATGGTCGCTTGAATAGGTAACACTTCAATCGCCTGACCCTGTACTAATTTACAATAAACCAAATTTCTACCAGCATTGCTAGAATAAATGTATTCTAGCATAGCAATGTATTTACTAGATAAATTTCAAGTGTTGCCTTATAAATAGTGCAGTACAATTGTTGAATTTTATTTATTGACACAGTTATCGAACATGCTTGAATTAAATCAGAAATACATAATCACAGAAAAATATAATTAAATTATTTATAAAAAATAAAGTTCAATATATCTATAAAAAAATAAAAATTCTCATCAGTTATTAATTAAAAATTATGTGAATTATTAGCAAGAGCGTATGCGAATTCAAATCCTTGATACAACAATGAAAAATATGCTTTATCAACTACATAATATCTGACTCTATTAGATTGTATTTATTCTATAGAATGTTATTGACTTGACATCATAGAATTAATGTACATTTTTATCTCTTAATATAGAATATTTATTCAATTCTTACCCTGTATCACATATAATTACATACTTTCACCTTGCGGCAAAAGGAACAGAAATCGAAATTGGACCACACTATAAATTTTATAATACATATAACCTAAAAGCAATCAAATTGAATTTCCCCATTTGAAATACTAAAACTTATTTACACATTGTTCGTATACATACATACATACAAACATACATATACAAGTAAATATATACAATGCAGTTAAAGCGTTCAATGACAACCAACTATTTGACCTCATATTTACTAAATTGTCCACCTTGGCCACTTTGACTTTCAACAAGCTTTAAAATTAAGTGTAACGCCAAACACCAATGGTACCAATTCAATAAAGAAAAAACAATACAATACGTATGTATACGATACATAGAATACCCTGCTGTGTTGCATGTTGTTAGAAGAAGCATTTAACAGAAAATGCACATCCAAAAAAATATTCGCAAAATAAGAAGTGCAAGACGAATAGGGCTTATATAGTCTCTACACTGTAGTATTACATAGTAAAAGCGGAGTATAGGTGGTTGTCGGATGAGTTAGGATGGTGCTTGAGTTGGTCCACTGTCATATTTCCGATCAAATTTCAATAAAAAAAATTATCGATATTTCTTCGAAAATTTCAACAGAATTTGAAGTGCTTTCCTTAGTAAAGGGACATGCCTTGCTCTGTGACAACTTGTTCCCCTATAGAGCATTCTGTAGGGCTCCAACACGTCGCAACCTAGCCGATACTCCCCTTTTCAGATATATGTAGTACGCACACATAGTGTAAATTTAATTCTATAGCAATATGGAATACAGCCAAAAGAGTCGAAAACAAATAAATTCTAATTATTCTTTTTTTATCCTTTTGTTACTACTATTTTACTTTCTCTTTGTTAGCTTGCTGCATACGAATACTTATGTGTATGTATTTATACCTGAGGTGTTTACAAGCACAAGAAATTAAATGTACATGTTTTTTTTTTTTTACTCGTACAAATATTCGCATATCTATGTATAAAGTAGGATAAAAAGAAAATGAGAGTTTCGATTAATTTCGTACAATGTCCATGTATTTAGCATTTTTTTATTGCAGCATGCATGCATGCATACAAACATATGAATGTACATTTTTCGTCAGAACAAATAAATTTAATTAAATCCACATTTTTTAATAATGGCACTATTTATCATTAAAATGTTTCACTAAATAAATCTCTTTAAATTACATTCTAAGACATTTGAGCTAATTTTGTAATCGACTTTCTGAAATGCCAAATTTTGCTGCAGCCGCATTTTACAATGCACTTGTATTTCAATTAAAAACAATTAAATTGTTTAAAATATATGATATAATTTATCAACTCAATGATTATGTATCAATTCATATCTGCAATGTGTAAGGGAAAATGTTTGTCGCAAAACGTTTACCTAATGCATTGCACTACAATACGGGGGTGGTCCCAGAACTACCCGACCTGACAGATAGTTGGCGGCTGTAGTTTGAAAAAAAAAAAATACTTTGATGAAAAGTGGCAACCTTATAAAACATATGTTTTAAGTTTCGAGGCACCACGTTGTTTAGTATGTTTTTTTTTTGGAGCCATCGAAAGTTAACGATTTCAGTGAATTTGTAAACATGGAAAAAATTGGTCACCGTTATGTAATTCAATACTTTCATTTGAAAGGTCTCAATCCAACGAATATTAAAGCCGAACTAGATTCTACTCTGGGGGAGTCTGCTCCTTCGTTTTAGACCATAAAATATTGGATGGCAGAGTTTAAACGAGGTTGTACGAGCTGCCACGACGAACACCGTCATGGTCAACCAATTGAGGTGGCCACGCCAGAAACGGTTAGGAAAATCCACAAAATGGTATTGGATGATCGCCGGCTGAAGATGCGTGAGCTAGGTGAAATTACAGGCATTTCAAAAAGTACTATACATCGTATATTGACCGAAACTTTGAAGATGAAAAAGCTATGTGCAAGATGGGTGACGCGTTTGCTGACTATAGAACAAAAACAACGTCGTGAAGATGTTTCTATAGAGTGTTTGGCGATGTTTCACAGTAATAAAGTAATAAAGCCGAGATTTTACATCGAATCGTAACCACGGATGAGACATGGGTCCATCACTTCACACCTGAGACAAAGAAGCAGTCAAAACAGTGAACTGAAAGGGGAGAATCGTGTCCAAAGAAGCCGAAGACAGTTCCATCTGCAGGCAAGGTTATGGCGTCTGTTTTTTGGGATCCACGTGGAATAATTATTATTGATTATCTTCAAAAAGGCAAAACAATCAACAGTGAGTATTATGCTAATTTGTTGCAGCGTTTAAGTGATGAAAGTAAAGAAAAAAGTCCACATTTGGCGAAAAAGAAAGTGTTGTTTCATCAAGACAATGCACCAGTTCACACATCCGCTATTGCGATGGCCAAAATCAATGAGTTAAAGCTCGTATTGCTTCAGCACGTACCTTATTCATCAGATTTAGCTCCTCAGATTACTTTCTATTTCCAAATTTGAAAAAATGGTTTGGTGGTAGAAGATTTGCAAACAATGAAAAGGTGGAGTCTGCGGTCGTTGGATATTTTAATGAGCTAGATAGTTCAAACTATAAACAGGATATCAAAGCTATAGAATATCGCTAGACAAAATTTGTATAGAGCTAAAAGGAGGTTATGCTCAGGAATAAAGAAAATTTTTTCCCAAATTTGTTGTGTTTTCTTTCTTAGGTCGGGTAGTTCTGGGATCGAACCTCGTATGTACATTGTGGCTACTAACTTTTTGACTTTCATCTCAACACGTTCATGACATGCATGACTTACACAAGAGTATAAGGTATATAAAATCACTCAGCGACATACTTAAGTAGGTATGAGAATATATACATATATTTGAACGTGCAATATGTACACGTACGTAATATACATATTTACAAAGAGCAAAGCACAAATGACTGTTTAGTGACCAATTTAATGCGGGACAAACGCTGGTAAATATGTCTGACTACTGCTACTAGTAATAAAATGTGTATGGAATGTATGTGCATTGCTGTTGTAAGGATAAAGGATAAAGTTTTTCATTTGTTCTTCTTCGTCGGTTTATATCTCAATTAAAATAAAAAAAAATATTTACATAAATAAATAAAACGTGAGAGAATACATTTTTACAATTGTAAAAAAATGTTATTTTGTGAAAAATTTACAAAATATTTTAATTCACGTACGATTACAACACTTTATATTTGTTCAAGCACAAATCATAGTTATAAATAAAATTTACATAGTTTTTATTTTAAAATACTACCATCAATTATCCACTTCCATTCCAGTTTCATTCTATTAAACCCTTTGGAAGTCAAATTAACTACTTAATATATTTATAAAAAAAAAAATTTTTTTGTTACTTTTTGCATTCTCCCGATAATATGAAATATAACATTTAATAGTAGATTAGATTTTTATGTATTTAAAAAAAAAAATTTGCGTTAAATCAAAAGAATTCAACGATATACTGAATATACAGAACATTAAGGAATTTAAGTGATTTTCATTTGCACAAGGAATGTTCAATACTTGTGTTTGTACAAGTCATATGTATATTGCATGACATATACTTACATATGATAGGTACATACTCGAAAAAGTACGCAAATCTTCCATTTGTAAAAATCCAAATTTCCCTATTTTCGCTTGAACTTTAAAACATTTCTTAACTTCATAATGCTGCTTCTAATTCAGATGCATTTCTATGCAATATAAAATGTGATATTAGGATTTTTATTACATTTTCTAATTTCTATCATAATTCTCTTTACTTAACCATTCCATTGCTCTTATACGAATGTTGTTAAAATGTTCACCTATGGACTATGTGATTTTCATTCTCTTTTGAAACATTCGTAGGGTAATATATACGCATGCGTTTATATTATAATTTTTTTTTAAATCAACGAATTGTAGTATTTTATGTACACGTGTCACTAGTGTTATTAGAACTAAAGAGAAGTTCTTATCACATTTAAAACGCATAATTTCTATTTTATTCTTTATTTTATATTACATATATTTTACTTAATACAATAGTTAGTAAATGCATATAAAAGTTGTAAATACAAAATAGAAATTTTGTTTACCTTTTGTTTATCTTATTTTATTTTTTTATCAATTTGATATAGGCAAATTTCATTGAATTTTTAAGGCATTTCAATATAGTGCATAGTATAGTTTCTATAGTACATGAAAAAAATAAATAAATTAAAACTATCCACTCCCACACAAATAAAGAAATTGTAAGTATTTATAAGCAGTATAAAACATTTAAAGAATTTTAACACCCACCCAAAAGTTTACAATGTGTACATGCATACTTATGCACAATAATTGTACGTTCATGTTTTTCGGTTATATTTCAATATAAACACGTACACTTATGTTGAAATTGAAAACGATTAAGAAAAGGAAAAAATATATCGAAAGACAAGGTAGTGTATTTCAAGTACTATACAGTATTGTAATTACTATAGTTGAATGTGAGACGGTAAATAATGTACAGGTCGGTTGAAAAGTTTCTAGCATGAAATTTTATTGCAGCACATAGGTAATTTTTGCTGCGAAGGTCTTCGATGGGAACTAACATTAACCTTTTTAGCTTGTGTCGAGTGCGGTGACACTATTGTAGACCCATTGATGATCCAGGCTAATAGAGAACACAATGATGAAGCCCCTTCAAAAGTATTTGAGGGATTAAATCACTTTCAATGACTAAGTCAATTTGAGAGGGCACATGGAAACTCGGATCAGCGAGGTCAAATTTGGCGAGTTCTTGCCAATTTGCTTGTTTCACACGGTCAGCTGCAAAATTACAATTGCTTTGGATTGTATTCTTTGACCCGTTTTAGGAAAAACTAGTGTCCACGAACAGAGCTTATTTGAGTTATCAATAGCTTTTCCTGCCATACCTGATATTTCGAACGAGAAGTGTTCGATTGGAACCCGGATTCGCTTTTGTACGTTTGAGGAAATAAAGAATTTTTGCGATCCTTGGTCAATCAACGCTCGGAGAGTGAACGTTTTTCCCGAGTGCACTATAGGGATAAGTACAGCTGGGAGAGTGACTTTCCTATGAAATAGAGGTAGCACTTTAGTGCTATATTTCCTATTAGAAAAACTGAGGTGTTCCTCTGGCACATCACATGCTTGTAAATGTGTGCATGAAAATGCAGACATTGAAGTGACTTTTTGAGAAATAGTAGTTGGAGATCTACTATTTAATTGTGCAGAATGTGACGTGGTTCTGACATGAAGCATAGAGTGATGCTTCCGCTGACAATACACACAAGAGTATTTACTGTCGCAATTAGGTTTCAGGTGAGTGTGGGCGCGACAGTTTTCGCAGTGGCTATTTTGTTTTACAAACTTAATTCGGTCCAGCGCGGAATATTTCTTAAATTTTTTGCAATATTTTAATGCGTGATTGGCATTGCATAATTTGCATACGAATTGCGTTTGAAGTTCTGGCACATAAGAGTGAATTTTATGCGCAAATTTACTTTTGTGGGAATCGCCAGAGCTTGGGGTGAAAGGAATCTAGTATTTCTAGTACTACATACCTGCTCTTCGACTATTTTGTGGTGTTCATAATCGTTCAACTGAACGCACTATTCGCGAAACATTCAATAAATTTCGAACCAGTTTTTCATTGGGGTATGTGAAATCTCTTCTTTATGTCGATAAACCACAATCAATTTCTGCATTAGAAGCAAACAAGACATGATAATTAACGGAATATCAGCCGAAATGCCCAAAATATGCTCAAAGTCCTGGAAGTGCTCGAAAAGAGAGAAAATTGGACCCATAGAATGTAAGAGCCAGTTTGGAACAACATTTAAAAGAAATGATTATCTAACATTAAATGTCATAAAACGAACCTACGTATCAAATAGAATTTTTTGTTAATAAATTCTTTTTAATGCGTTTTATTTAAAAAAAAATCTTTCGAAAGTGGTCCATGGGTGAAGGGAGGTACGCGAACCGGAAGTGAATACAAGCTTATCCCATAAATCAGTGCTTTCGATTTTGAATGCATATTTTGAAATAAAAAAATCTATATGTTCAATTGCACCACAAACGAGTTTTTGAGCCATACAGCATAACTCACCACAGTCCAAGGAACAGTCGTGACAATGGACTTCTCATGATAAATCGAAAACGAAGAATGCCAAAGTGGGTGCGGTGTCATTCACATCAATAACCTTGATAAGCGTAAAACGACCACCGTCGCATTAGTATCATATATTAGTTCGAAGTAACAATGACAAAGTAGCAATGATGAATTAGGTTATGAAATGCTCCTTCATCCAGTATATTCTCCAAAATTTAACCCTTTGTGATTAGTTTCTATTTCCAAACATAGAGAAATGGCTCAACGGTAAGAGGTTTGATTCGAACGAAGTGGTCATCGCCTATTTGAATGAACTCGATAAATCGGATTATTTGGTGGGCCTCAAAAAATTGGAGAAACGTGAGACGAAATGTACGAAGATAAGAGGATGTTCCTTATTTAAATTTTAAGGAACTTATGGACTCACCATCGTACCTTCTACTCAAAATCTAAGTATCAAATAGTAATTCTTTCAATTTGAAAACACTTGACAAGTATTTTAAGAAATATAAAACAATGTCCTGTGCATATTTATATTTTGACTAAAAAAAACGGCATAACGCTGAAACTTTAATCAGCAATATGCTCTAATTTATCACTCAAAACTGAATACTAGCATTTTCAGCAAAGTGAACTTTATTCTATTTATAGTATATTGTACATAACATCTGCATGTGCATGATATTGCTTGTAGGGTAGTCGGATATGCATGATGTAATTTCGCAATGGCAATGAATAGTGAATTGGAGTAAGAAAGCAATTGCTGAAATATACCAATATTTAATTCTACAAATTATTACTTAAATGTAAGAACATTGTCTACGCCAGAATGCCGATGTCGCGCACTGTCAATTTATTAATTTATTTAATTATATTTTAAATTATAACTTTCAGTGAGTTGGCAACCCCAGTCGCTTTATCACGTTTCGTTTCTATTTGCCGCTCTCCCTCTCTCTCTCTCTGTCTCTTCTTCTTAATTTTCCTATATTCTTTTTCTACCGTTTTATATTTATTCTCGTTTTATACCCCAAAAAAGACAGTGCGCGAATTTTGTTAATATTACATTTCTATATTTCTTCTCGTATCTATACTCTTATTTATATTTACATTATTCCCTATATCGAGTGATTTAAAATTGTGAATAAATGAAAGATTACACTAAACTACAAATAACGAAGTGTTTTTCAATTGTACAACAAATTGGTTCAATTATTTGCATACGATATAATATCCTGTGTGTGTGTAGCAGATGATATTGTCATCAACACCTCTGCCACCAACACGACTTGTAGGCAAGTGCACCACATCGCAGCAAGCCCACCGGCATTCTCACTCGCTCCCCGCTGAAACATTTTTGGTCCTTCGAGCCGGATCGGCTCGCAACGATTGGTAAGCAAATCTTGCCACCCCAGGTACGTGCATTCCATGCATTTTATGTACCCACATACATATATCTCTCCAAGCGTATGTGATTGCTTACATAATCCATACATACATAAATTGCATAAACCCGATACGTATACATGTATATTATACTCCCGGCTATCATAAAATCTTAAAATTTGGATCAAACCAAATCATCTGCAGTAATATATCACTATATTTGTTGTTGCGTCAAGTGATACTCCCTCTCAGATCTCCCTCTCATATCATCTCAAATCTCTCTACGAGAGTTAAGATAAATTGATCGTTTATCACAGCAATAAAAAGAAAGGGAAAGGCGATCCCTTGTTTTTGCCTTTTTTGTTTTGGATTTGTACATACATAATACATGCATTCCCACTAATTACAAATTAACAAGAATATCTGGCGTCAAAAACTAGCAACAATACATCGTATATTGTTTGGCATAACACACTTCTCAAATGCAAATTGTTGCTTTTCACCTCATAATAATAATTTATATATTGTTGATAAAAACCAATATTACGAATATTTGTTCTCCCTTTTTGATATAAATCTGCTTGGCTTACATGCAAAGACAACAACAGTGTTTTTTGTTCAAATTCACAGGCAATTAACTGTTGTTGTAAACACTTGTATTTAATCTACCTGCTGTGATTTGTGCATATGTATGAACCATCAACAACAAGTACACCCAAAAGTAAGCAAAAGGTTTTTGTCATACATAAGCAGCAACAAAGGAATTGACTTCGATTGCATTTGATTATAAGTATAGCGGTACTATATTATAACTACATATCGTTCTCCCTTTTTTTGGTTTTGTACATTAACAACAAATATAAGTACATTGTACTTCAAACTAGAAGTAATATAACCATAACAATTGTATACTATTTTCTATTGGAAAATACCCAGGGAGAAAAATAGTCACTCTCAACCCTAAGTTGCTACAGTGCGATCAAATATAATATAATTTATTTCTTGGTGAGAGATAATATAATACAAGTTCCGGAAAGCACAATACAGTGGTTCCCAAAGTGTTATTCGGTCCCGCAGTTATTTTCCTACACATATTACATACGTGTATTTTTATATACAAATATCACATTTCTCATAAGTTCGCACAATTGTTTCACTTAACTTTATTATTTAAGACTACGTCTTTCGGATTACCTTCTTGCCGGGCACATTTTGGCAACCCATTTTTTGATAAATCGTGCGAACAGGCAACATAACTCCAGATTCGCAAGCAATTCGCTCTATAGTTATCAAATTTTATCCCGTATTACATCTGGAATTCTACAATTGCTAAAAGGATGGCAGCTTACGATCTCTTCAGAGCTGCCGTGGAAGATATTATTGATTTTGATAGCAATTTTCATGCCATCAACCCGGAAAACCATAAAAAATTTGTCTTGGAAGCACAGCAAAAGCAATTCCAGTCCCTGTGGAGTGATTGCAGAACAGCATATCACAATGTTCTAACAGAGGAAGTCGCTGAAGATGTCGATATTAGCCAAATTAAAGAGGTATATAGAAAATGTTACACCTCGTATGTCCGGTGCCTCTCTAATATTAATGCTCATCTTCATGAACTGAACGCTGAGGTGGTGTCTCCCGAAACTCCCCCTGCTCCCGATGTAAACATATCTCATCAACATTCATTTTCTGCAGTTCTTCACAAGCTGAGATCCGAAGTGGTACCCCCCGCAATTTCCTCTTCTCTCGTTGAAAACATACCCCGACAACCTTCATTTCCGACTGTTCTTCACGAGCTGAGTTTCGAGGTGGCATCCCCCGCAGTTTCCTCTTCTCCGGCAATTCCAAATCCACCCGTTGAGAAAATAAATAATGAACATTCATTTCCCGCTGTTCAGCTGCCTCCATGCGACACCCCATGTTTTTCAGGCGATTATGTATCGTGGCCAAGTTTTCGTGACTTGTTTACGGCATTATACCGTAATAACCCCCGTCTGTCGCCAGTGGAAAAATTATACCACTTGCTACAGAAAACCCGAGGTGAAGCGCATAGCATCATTCAGTCTACTCCCTTGACTAATGATGGCTTCGAACTAGCTTGGCACAATCTCGAGGAGAGGTATGAGAATAAGAGAATTCTCGTCAACTTACAGTTGAAATCTCTTTTCACTCTCCAGGCGGTAACTCACGAAACCGGCCCTAACTTAAAACGATTACAACGAACGATAAATGACAGCATTACCCATCTAAAGCTACTGAATATCGACACCTCTCAGTGGGATGCGATTTTCGTTTATTTGTGTTCGACGAAGATTTCCGACTCGACTCTGTGTCTTTGGGAGCAGTCTTTGAAAAATAAGCGAGAAATCCCTAAGTGGAGTGATTTCGACGCCTTCTTAACCGAGCGATATCAAACGTTAGAATCGGTCTCGGATATCCGCAGTGGTTCCCGGCAACTCAGCCAGCCACAGAATCGGCAATTCCCCCAAACATCGAATCGGCAACCCGGCCGGTTCGGCTCCCCCAGGCGATCGAATAGTCCTCCAATGACTTCCAGGAAAATCAATACATACCACAACGTTATAACTCGTGACTGCCCAATGTGCAGAAAAACACACCCTCTTCGCTATTGCCAGGATTTCCACCAACTAACGATAGAAGAACGGTATAATGTGGTGAGAAAGCAGAATTTGTGCACCAACTGCTTTGCAAATTCGCACGACTCTAGTCGTTGTAAGAGCCCATTCACGTGCTCCTCATGCAAAAAGAGGCACCATTCCCTGCTTCATAGGCCAGAGAATTTACCTACAGTTCATCACGACGATACCTCAGCAGCTACTTCATCTAAAGAGACAGCGGAGCAATCTCGTCAATCATTTGCATCCCAATTACAACCCGCTACAAAGAAAAATCACGACATGGCTTTGGGTTTTACAAGCCACCCAACGCAAAACCATTCTGTGCTCCTGGGAACAGCTCTAGTGCATATTCGGTACCATAACACCTCTTTTACAGCTCGAGCGCTCATCGATTCAGGTTCGGAAGCTACATTTATGTCCGAGCGGCTGCGAAATAGGATGCGCCTCCCTATTTGCGATGTACGGACGACAGTAACCGGCCTAAATAAAGTCATTACTGCGCACTCATCGAAAATGTGTTCATTGGTTATCGGATCCCCAATTGACCCAAGCGTAGCAATAAATGTGGATGCTTTTGTATTGAACAAACTTACAGGAGAACTGCCGTCACACACGATATCCGCCAACTTATGGAAAGAGCTCTCTGATTTACGATTGGCGGATGAAAATCTACATAAGAGTTCCCCTGTAGATGTGATATTAGGTGGTGACATCTACCCGTCGCTAATCTTAGAAGATATTAGAAAAGGCATTCTCGGAAGTTTGATTGCTCAAAATACAGTTTTTGGATGGATAGTCACCGGTCGTCTTCCGAAATCGCAGTCCCATACATCGTGCTCGTCTTCTTGTATCCAACCCCCAGAAAGTTCCCCTAATGTACAATGTGATGAGCAGAAAACAGACAACAACGGTAGTAAGGACTCCAATTGTCACAACACTAGCACAATGACTCAACATGTAAATTTATTCAACACTACTCTCACGAAGACATGCTGCCTGTTATGTAGAGGCATGCACCTCGTACGACAATGTGCTGAGTTCTCAAACCGTACAGTTGAAGAGAGAATACTCTTTGTGCGTCAGAACAAGATTTGCATCAACTGCCTGGCCACCTCACATACTTTAGCTAAGTGCTATAGTAAGTTTTCATGCCGGCTTTGTGGGAAGCAACATCACTCCCTGCTTCACAGAGCGCGGCATGACCCGAGATCAGCGTCTAAAGGTCGATTTTACAAATCGTACATAACAACGCGACAACTCCCGTCAAAGGTACTTACCACACGTAATACTTCCCGTACAACGATATTCAACGGATTATCGAGTTTTGCGCATCACTCCCCGAAAAAGGCTCGATCAATCAACGAGAGGACTTCTACTTGCATGACAATACATACGATCCCGCCTAATATTGGCACCCCGAAATTGTTGTCACGTAAAAGGTGATTTGAAGATTGTGGCTTGAGCCTCTGATGCCACACCCGTATTATGTAGCAACGTTTTGTCAGATTACACGATACTGACCGTCATACGCATCCCTCTCTCACATGGTTCAGTTCACTGTAACTGCCCGATTTAATTCCCGAGCTTCTACGAAGCTTCGATGGAACTATGCACTGGCATAGTGTATATGCGTATGAATAATCCCATGTGTTATTTTCACATTATTTGCTACATATTCATGAGCTGAGTCATCACGAACCCAAGACACGCAGATTCTATCCGAGTTTAAAACGTGTCACGAGCTCGAGGTTTGTCAACTACGTTGACTTTTCGAAACCCTTGATCTGGTCTACGACCAGCCCTTATAGAATCTATCCACCTGAGATGGAGTGATACAATCCCGAGAAATACACCAATCAACATTGGAAAGCACTCTACAATCAACATTTGTCAGCAATCAACATTCATCGATCAATACGGAACAACAATCAACATTAATTCCCACATATTTCTCCCGAAAATTTACGATTTAAACGTGAATATTATTCAATGTTCTACCCACATTATATTTACGTGTTTGAACAAAATCACTCCGGCTTTTCCTGTCGAACTCAGAAAGAATTACATATGAAAATTTAAGATTTCATGGATTAAGATTTAATTTAAGAATAGAATGAATTGAATGTACTATTATTAAGTTCCCTCTTTTTTAATTCATTTAAACATTTCTTCTTCGATGATTACTACTATTCTTAATTGCTTTTCTTCATTAAGTTTACTAGAATTTCTGTTACTACTTTATTTATATTGATTTTTTTATATTCACTCTCAGTTATATTTCTCATATTAACTTTAATTTAATTTCTTTTGATTTGTGATCTTCTCTCTCTCTTACTCTCTCTAATCTATTTGACTGGTTGAAGTTCCGTCTCTTTTGCAGTAACCCTGCAAGGGGGGCGGAATGTCTACGCCAGAATGCAGATGTCGCGCACTGTCAATTTATTAATTTATTTAATTATATTTTAAATTATAACTTTCAGTGAGTTGGCAACCCCAGTCGCTTTATCACGTTTCGTTTCTATTTGCCGCTCTCCCTCTCTCTCTCTCTGTCTCTTCTTCTTAATTTTCCTATATTCTTTTTCTACCGTTTTATATTTATTCTCGTTTTATACCCCAAAAAAGACAGTGCGCGAATTTTGTTAATATTACATTTCTATATTTCTTCTCGTATCTATACTCTTATTTATATTTACATTATTCCCTATATCGAGTGATTTAAAATTGTGAATAAATGAAAGATTACACTAAACTACAAATAACGAAGTGTTTTTCAATTGTACAACAAATTGGTTCAATTATTTGCATACGATATAATATCCTGTGTGTGTGTAGCAGATGATATTGTCATCAACACCTCTGCCACCAACACGACTTGTAGGCAAGTGCACCACATCGCAGCAAGCCCACCGGCATTCTCACTCGCTCCCCGCTGAAACAAACATCAAAGTGGTAATTGTGTATATGAAAGTATTTTATTATGTATTGTAATTCTACTAATTAAATTATACAGAAATAAAATAATAAGATAAGAAATATTCGATTATCTCCGATGAGATTAATTAAACCAAATGAAATGAGTAATTTCATTAAATTTAAATTTCAATTGTACATCACAAACATGACGAAATATATAAGTTTTTATGTATAAAGCTATATGCTATTTCTACTATACATTTTAATTGAATTCTATTCAATATGTTCAATTAATGTTGATATCGAATAAATTTAAATTGCTGCAAATAAATTTAGCAAAAACAAAAACAAAAAATGATAGAAAAACAAAAGTCAATTGCCAAACACATGTATATGTAGTACATACCAACAACCATTATATAATTCTTCTACCTGATCTGACATATGCCCGAGTATACATATGGTTATTCATTCAGAGCATTTATCAAATGCACCGTCGTCCGCATTGCTGTGTTGATTTTATGAAGGTAACTCATCACCATTACGCAGCAATGCAATTGCAAATGTGGAATACAAATTCAATTCGATTTGTATCCGTATGCGAATTCAATTTTCCAAATTAAATTTAGTGTAATTCACACTCGATGAATTGTGTGCGCGAAGGAGCGTCAATATTATAAATTTCATTATCCTTTGGCATTTTGGCACGATATCTATTATTATTTTTGTTTTTTTTTTTTGGTTTTTTCTGCTACAATTTACAATTAGGCATTGCTGGTGAAGGCTAAAGTTGTTCTATGCATTTTTTTCGTTTGTTGTTAGAAAAGTTTATTTAAATGTGAAAGTTTGCATCTAGAAATAACAGCACGAAGCGTCATTCGTAAATAACTAATAATCAAATAACAATACTAAATACGTAATACAATATCTCAAAATTGAGTGTGTGTTATAATGTACGTAATATCATCAATAATCACGAAAATCACTTAATCTTCATATTACATTATTAGTATACGTACATTACCAAATGAAAGCATAGCAGTGGCTAATTTCTAATTATAGAGGTATACACATATGAGTATATTTAATGAGTATATCAATTTTAATTATTTTCTTACAACATTACATTAGAAATTAATGCAATGAAGAAGAGTACAGAGAATTTGTTCTTATTATCAGAAAGAGAGAGTAGTAATTGTACAATTCTAATTGAAAATACCACAAAAATATTTATGGTAAAAAGAATGCATGCAAGTTTCTACGGATAGCACAATTCACAAGGGACTTTTTTTTTTATTAGGTAGCCATAAAGAATATAGGCAAAATAATTAATATTTGATAAGGTAATAGAATCAATTAAAACAAATTACATAACACAAGACAACGGATGGGCGTTAGCATGAAAGAAGAGTAGAGAAATATATGATATTTAGTCAAAAATGGCAATACAAAGAATATACATACGAAAATTTGAACGATGGAAACAAATTTTACAATTCCGGGATAAGGCGTATATAAAACCGCAAAGAATTGAAGCAATGAAGCAAGTCTTCAAAAAGCAGGGTTGATATCAAAGTATTATTGTTCGGAGGATTTTTGTAAAATTTGACCTCATCGAATTATGATTGAATCAATTAATGTCCACAGAATTGTCACATTTTCTTTATTGTTGAAAAGAAAAAAAAAACATTAAAACAATATCGAATAATAAATATATGGAATTCAATGTTTGGCATTATTGGAAAAAACGACACCTGTCTAAATTTCATGACAATCCGATCATCAGTTCACAAATTATAACGATTTCAACTATATTTGAATCTGCTCCATCGATACAAATGATAGAGAAGTGTTTTACTGACTTTAAACGCGGCCGTACAAATATCGATGATGCCGAGAGCTGTGGCTGCAGAAAAGGTTTGATGTCATCGGGGAAACCTCAAAAAAGTGTACAAAATCGTTTTCGCTGCCCGTAGAGTGAAGTTGGAGGTGAGAGCTGATACATTAAAGATATCGAAGGAATATGTAGAAATGACTTTTTGCATCGCTATGTGGGTCTCGTACCTCAGTGATTAGTGTGTTGGCCTTCTGATCTGTAGGTCGTGGTTCAATCCCCGGGTGAAGCATAATAAATTTAATATCGAAAAGATTTTTCTTTCAAATGGTATCCACCTGACGGCAAGCAATTGGCAATTCTTCCGGCAGTAACAATTTGCCATGAAAAGCTTCTAAAAGAACTCTGTGACAAAGCTCAGAAAAAGTGATGTCGCAAGAGTTCGGAACCGGCTAAAATAAGCAGGTCCCTCTAACACTGTCCAAAATTTAACATACACACCACTAATGGAAGAGAAGCTCGGCCAAAGAGCCCTTCAACGCTTTAAGTACCACATATAAAAAAATTTTTTTTTTTTAATTTAAAAAAATGTAGGTATGTAGGTAGAATGGCTGCGATCTTGGTCGCTCAAGTCGAAAACAAAATGGCTGTTTTGAGTCATAAAACTCGCTAAGACCTCGTTAAGGAATGTATTACAATCAGCCGGAGTTGTTTATAAATTGTAGAATATGGGAGATCTCTATTTTAGATAACTGCCCTAGGTTATCAAAGAAGAGACTTCCTAAGGATGATAATCAGTTTCTGGCTAAAGCCGGGCATCGGCATGTAACAATGGACAAAATTTGGATCAGCTGAATGGACAGCAGCCGGCGAACTTCACCCAAAGCGGTCAGTTAAAGCGTCTATATTTTTGATACGCATAGAACGATGTTCAACCGCTACCTTGAATAACGACAGACCATCAGAAGCGATCGCTACATGACTCAACTGGTGCTGCTGAAGGACAAAATCGTGAAGTAACGGCTGTATAAGAAGAAGAACAAGGTTCTCCTTCACAAAACAATGCATCGTTACACAAGTCATTGGCTACCAAACCCAAATTGCATGTTCAATTGCTTTTGCACCAACGATATTTGCCAAATTTGGCTACCAGCAACATTTATTTGTTTGCAGACCTCAAAAAGTACGTGTTAGAAGCAGTTTTGGGTTGACTGAATATGTGGTCGCCAAACTATTAATCGTTCTACAAGAAAGGTATCGAAATGTTAGAAAACCATTGGAATGATTGTATCGCTATGTTAATGAATAGACTTATAGTCGAATTTTGCCAAAAAGTTTTTTATTTTATTGGTTACACCATGAGCTTTTGAGTCTTTTAAATTAATATTCAAACTTAAAGAGATATATTTTAAAATATTATAACGCACTTTTTGCATGAAATTTATGTCTCTTCTATGTATTTTCGGGAACTTTTAAATATGAAATTAAAATAAAAATGTTATTTAAACAACAATTGAGTATAATATCTTTCAAGTGATTCTTTCTCCTGTCAGAAGATGTCATATTTTAAGGAATTATCATATTCTAACAAAATCACCTCTCTATTTTATGAGACCGACCTGTGAAAAGTACTTGATTGTTGAAAGCGAATCATGGACTTGGACTTCACATCTGAGCGATTTATAAGAGAAAAAATTCTTTCGAGAACACACACTATTTATGGAATTCTTCCATTCTTCTAGTTCATTTTGTCTAAACGGTTCCAAATGTATTAATAATTTTGTTTTAAATTAATAATTAGTAGACTAAACATTTTATGAAACGTTCTAATTTCCGCTATAAAAATTTGATTAATATTTGGACATATTAAATAATTCATCAAAGTTTCATTAATCTTAGCATGTCATATTATCTTACTTTTCGTATTTAACAGGATTATAAATTGGATTTTTAACTAACACGCACACTAAGTAAATCACATTGTCACTTAGTTAATGTATGTAAGTAATTTATTAAATCATATTTTTTTAAAATACACACAAAACAAAAAAACAACCTTCAAGGCAATGCAAACATTTTAGATTTACATATATACACATGTATATGAATATCGCACACACACACCCTACTATAAATACAGCAAAAATATATAAAATTCGACCGCATATGTCATATAAACTGACATTCACATGAAGACAATAACAATAACAACCAGGGTGATGACAAATATGCGCAATATTAATAAGATAAAATGGAGCAGGAGATGTGCATACATAGATAGTAACATTACAGAAAATAAACGAGAGGCGGAACCGAAGCGTGCAACATGCCACAATTTGAAACAATAAATGCGCTAAAGTGACAGGTTAGCTTCAAGCGTATAAGCACATGTTAAACATATGAAGATGAATGGTTGAAAGCAATGGTAGGAGAATGAAAACAACAACAACAACAACAAACTGAGAATAAGACATTTGTAATGAGAAAACAACGAAATGACGTACGTACTCGTTCACATACAATAAATAGAATGAAAAGCACATACTGCCAGAATGTAAAAAGAATTTAATGGAGCATATGCTACTATGAAAAGATTATTATAATGATGATGAAGATTGAGTCATTGTTTCAAGTTCTTAAGACTTCATTTAGTCATTTCATGTGTGACGAGAGCACTCACTAACCAGTTTGCGTCAGTGCCAGTAGTCAGTGATTTTCTACCACAGCTTTTTTTTGCTTTTTGTATCCCCATTATTATGAAAACACATATAATATATAATACCACAAGGGCGTTGGAGAAAAGTTTACAGAACACTGATTGTGTTGATGTATTTTTCTTTATCTTCAAAATGTAAATCCATTCTATACAACTGCAGATGGAAAAGCTTCTAGCTACGACATAACAATTTAAATTTTAAGTGATTTGTATTCTCTGTTCCATTTTCTTCTTACTCTTATTATTCACACGATTATTTTATCATTATTATACCCTGCATAATGCAATATGCATGGTATATTCATTTCGGTCAGATGTTTGTGTCCACTTGAAGGAATCTCCGGAGATATAGACATAGATATATATTCGTGATCAGCGTCGATTAAATTTTCGATTTAACGATGTCCGTCCGTCCGTCCGTCCGTCCGTCTGTCACCTGGCTGGTTCGCACGATAACTTGAGTAAATATTGAGCTATTTCGATGAAATTTGGCATAAGTAATCTATGATCCAAGGGTACGGAGGGGATTGATATTGGGCATGATCGGTCAATAACCATGCCCACACCAAGCATTCAAAGCGACTAACCTCGAAATTTTCAAAATCTTTAACTTGCTATAACTCACATAATATACCACTTGGGACAACAATATTTTGCACATAGAGTTATATTATACTACTATATAATCTCGCCAAAAGTGGTTGAGCCACGCCTACTTTTTAGCGTAGCTCTCATACAAAGTGTCTGTACTTCTTTTAAATTGAAACAGCTGTAACTTCTACAATCTTCTGTCCAGAATAACCATAATTGACACTTAGATTAACATGGCAGTGAGAAATAATATGGCAGAAAATCAGTGTGCCACGCCCACTCCTTTTTGGGTCTCCCATACAAAGTTGCGGAAATTAAAAAAATGTTACCGGTTATAACTTGCAAACTATTCAGCGTAGAATAACGAGATTTAAGGTGTGGATTAGTATTGTACGAGCAACTAGGCTCACAGAAAATGGGCGCACCACGCCCACTGTTTATCGTAGCCCCCATACAAATTTTAAATTGAAACAGCTGTAACTTCGGCAATCTGCCGTCTAGAATAACCATAATTGACACTTAGATTAATATCGTAATCGGCAAAAATCTGGCAGAAAATCAAAGTGCCACGCCCACTCGTTCATGAGTCTCCCATACAAAGTCAAGGGAATTAAACTAAAATTTTAAGCTCCATAACTTACAAACCATTTAGCGTAGGACAACGAGATTTAAGGTATGGATTAGTATTGTACGAGCAAGTAGGCTCACACAAAATCGTTTATCGTAGCCCCCATACAAATTTTAAATTGAAACAGCTGTAACTTCGGCAATCTGCCGTCTAGAATAACCATAATTGACACTTAGATTAATATCGTAATCGGCAAAAATCTGGCAGAAAATCAAAGTGCCACGCCCACTCGTTCATGAGTCTCCCATACAAAGTCAAGGGAATTAAACTAAAACTTTTAAGCTCCATAACTTACAAACCATTTAGCGTAGGACAACCAAATTTAAGGTGTGGATTGATATTGAAAAATTAATTAGATATACCAGAAAGAGATACTTCACGCCCACTTTTTATATATCTTCCGTATAAAGTCTCGGATTTATCTCAAACATTAAAACACCCATAACTTACTAATTAATACGCCTAGGTCAACCCATTGCAACCTATGTAGTTTAGTATTATAGGCAAAAATTGATCCTCCAAAATTGGTGAGGTACGCCTGCTTCTTAATGTAGGTCCTATACCAAGTATTGGAAGAAAAGGATGGATATACGAGCAAACTTTTTATATATATCTCTACATATGCAGGGTATAATTTGGTCGGCCCCAGCCGACTGTAAGGAGATTTTTATTACAATTTTTATACCCTGCATAATGCAATATGCAAGATATATTCATTTCGGTCAGATGTTTGTGTCCACTTGAAGGAATCTCCGGAGATATAGACATAGATATATATTCGTGACCAGCGTCGCTTAAATTTTCGATTTAACGATGTCCGTCCGTCCGTCCGTCCGTCCGTCTGTCTGTCACCTGGCTGGTTAGCACGATAACTTGAGTAAATATTGAGCTATTTCGATGAAATTTGGCACAAGTAACCTATGATCCAAGGGTACGGAGGGGATTGATATTGGGCATGATCGGTCAATAGCCACGCCCACACCAAGCATTCAAAGCGACTAACCTCGGAATTTTCAAAATCTTTAACTTGCTATAACTCCCATAATATACCACTTGGGACAACAATATTTGGCACATAGAGTTATATTATACTACTATATAATCTCGCAAAAAGTGGGTGAGCCACTCCTACTTTTTAGCGTAGTTCTCATACAAAGTGTCTGAACTTCTTTTAAATTAAAACAGCTGTAACTTCTACAATCTTCTGTCCAGAATAACCATAATTGACACTTAGATTAATATCGTAGTCGGAAATAATCTGGCAGCGTACCACGTCCACTTCTTATTGGGGCTCCCATACAAAGTTGAGGAAATTAAACAAAAATTTTAACCGCCATAACTTACAAACTATTCAGCGTCGAACAACCAGATTGAAGGTGTGGATTAGTATTGTAAGAGCAAATATACCCACCAGAAATGGGCCAGCCACGTCCATTGTTTATAGTAGCTCCCATACAGGATGACTGAATTTCTTTTAAATTGAGATAGCTGCAGCTTCTGCAATCTTTTGTCTAGAACAATCATAATTAATACTTATGTTAATATGGTAGTTGTACATAATCTGGCAAAAAATCAACATGCCACACCAACTTTTTATATAGCTCCCATAGTCAACCATATTTCGGGTGTAAATTAGTAGTATATGCAAAAATTGTTTTTTCAAAAAGTGGAAATAAAAGAAAAAGATGGATATTCGAGTAAACTTTTTATATATATATCTATATATGCAGGGTATAATTTGGTCGGCCCCAGCCGACTGTAAGGAGATTTTTTTCTTTTTTCATCTCCCTTAAATCATTTGAAATATTATAATCTATTTGTAGTCAATTTGCAATATTTGTTTTTACGTGTTTTTATATATGATGCATACATACATAATCAAGTGAAAAATTAATATAAAAAACGTTTTGTAGCGCCATGTGTGTATGTTGTTTTTAAATATATTTTGTATTTGCTGTCATATGTTTTATTACCTATTTACATTCACCTTGGTAGACAAGCGACAAAAAACTGGCAGTTTTGCTTTGTTTTGAAAAAACCTACCGCGATTTGGACACCCAGGTCTCACCTGTTTTACGGTGTTTCATATAGAATGATTGTGGTGGAGTTGGGGAGAAAAGCGTTGCATGACACCAAAGTTGAAAATAAAAAATTGCATGAAAATCGACGATCAAGCCTACAGCTACCCAAGAGTAGCCCTTAGAGTGTAATAATATATAATTAACCTTATTTGATTCTTCCTCTCCAACATTTTCCTTGTACATACTTGTCTATCTATCCTACGTCCACGTCTTACGAAAGCTCCTCTACGAAATTGATGTTTTTACAAAATTGACCTCCACTGCTCTGACGTCTACACCGCTAAATATTAGCGGAGAATATATTTATAATCGACCGACCTCTCCAACATTTTTCCTGAATATGTTTGTCCAATACCCACCTTACATACCTTAAAATATTCTTATACAGGCTATTCAATGCACTACGACCTGAAAGATCTTTTGTGCACCTTTGCCCAACTAAAACAATTCTAGAATATTTATACATCTTATAATTGCTGTAGGCTTGATTTTACCAATGTGGCCTGGAGTCAAGATTCTGTTACCTGGACAATTTCATAGAATATGTTTCGATGTTTCCTGCTCCTCATGACAGAGTTGACAGGTATCATTTTCTACCACACCTATTTTCTTCATATGGTAGTTGAGTCTACAGTGACCAGTGAGCAGCTCTGTGTGGAATTTTATGTCATTTCTGCTGAGGTTAAGAACAGCACCCACCTTAACATGTGTGGGATCAATAAGTCCCTTCGACTGCCGCATGCCCGTTTGGGTTCTCCAGTAGTCGAGTAGATCCTGTTTCTCATTCTCACATATCAATTTGTTTATGAAACTGTTTGTAACCCCGCAGAAAGGTTCTGGTTCAATGAAATGAGTGCTTCCGCCTGCCTTTGCAAGGAAGTCGGCCATTTCGTTTCCCGCGTGCCCCTCATGTCTCGGCACCCAAATTAGGGTGACAGGATTATTTGCTGCTAGGGCATTGATAAGTTTAAAACATTCCCAAACCAGCCTTGATTGAAACAAGAATTTTGCCAGGGACTTTAGAGCCACCTGGCCCCTGGTGCCCCTACTTATGCATTCTCTCGCACATGACTGAAATTACAACTTTTATTAACCTTTGCTCACAGCGCTCCCATGATGTCCATATTAGGGTTAAATATACAAACGAAGAACCGGACAAGACTCTAAACATAACGGCTGTCGGAGCTGCAGCGACAACGAAGAAACGGAGCACCCCATTACTCATCTCCTATGTAAGTGTCTGGCCCTGGCCAACTGTAGAATGACTCACCTGGGCACTCACTTCATACCTATACATAACTTCACCGCGCTGGTTCACTGTCAGGTGAACGCTCGGGTTGGTTCCTCAGATAAGTGGTGTAGCCCACTTCTGGATTCTCAATGGATCTGACTAGGCCTAAATGAGTCCGCGCAAACCGACAGCCACCCCAACCTAACCAAACGTACATAGACTCAAATTTAGCAAAATTACAACAGAATTCTTCGTATCGGAAGATTTATGAAAGTATTCTTAGTATTACTATAGAAAATTTGATTTTATTGAAAAATAAAAAAGCTATCAAAGAACCCAAACATTTCCATATGCGGCTGAGTATTTTGGATCAAATGCGCCCAAGCTCAAAAAATACACAGAAAAATTTTTATTTTTTTTTTCACACAAAGAAAAATAGACTTCCGAGCAGTTATGCTGAAACAAATTATGATTATGTATATAATTCGACCAAATTGAGTAGTCTTTTTTTCAAGTCTCAAAAAAATAAATGGTTACTTGTGTTTGTTGCTAGTTAGTACTCACTTTATATTTCCATTTGATGGTGATCATATGGCTTTTGCATACTTGGCGTAGCAAATATTCCATGTTTTTATAGATTTCTGCCTGGTGTCTAGTGCAAATTTGCCATCTAAATTTTCTGAAAGATTTCAACAATCTAATTCGACATTATGAAGATATTGCCATTCAAATGTACCAGTCAATTTAAAGTTTGACCTCTAACTTCGATGCCGTCTTATGGCAATCTCTTAATATTACTTCAATATTTCTCAAAAGTAATATTCAAATTCTAATTTAATTTTACGACAAATTTTGACACATTTTATAATTCTTTCTGAAATTTCGAAAAATGAAATTGAAGTTCAAAATTGAGTAGAATTATAATAAATTTTGAAAAACAAAAATTTAATAATTTCACTGCTCTACTTTACTTATAACTCGTAATACTCACCTGCCATATAATTTCCATATCAGAAAATGTAGCATCCTGCATTGATTTAAATAGAATGGCACATTATTAAATGTTCTATACTTTCAAACCATGCAAATTCATTTGAATGAAATCCTTAAATACTTCACCTACACAATTTTATTAACGAAACTGGTGAGTGTAAGTGGTGACCTTTTACAGATTACATTATTAAATGTAGGTACCAACTCGTTAAGATTACATTATGCTAATTATAATTATTTTCCGCTGTGAAAAACATAGCTTAAATTAAAACAACACTACTTCACATACACAATAGGTACCAACAAAACCAACAACAGTAGCTGAGTTTTATTATCAAAAGGACTTTTACATACACATACGAGTATGGTATAGAAAAACAGAAAACAACAATAACAACAAACATTTACAACACTTTTCAAGTGCAACCATTTGTATGGAGGATGTGTGTTGCTCTTATAAGTGCATATTTTTATAGTTGCAACGATAAAATATTTTTTTTCACTTTACCATCATCCTATGCTCTCTTATGTTTGTATATAACTAACTACCACCAACCCAGCCTTATATTAATGAGATTTTTTATTATCCTTTTTTTTTTTTTTGCTTTTATGCTCACACTGAACACATAAAAATATAAACATGTACGACCTTCGAGCATTACTACTTCTCGTGTTGTCGTAATTAACTAACTTTTTACTATTTGCCTGTATTTACTTGCACTTTATGTATTCTTGCTGTTATTTTATGTGTTTCTGTACATATCAAATGATTATATAAACATTAGCTGTGATTAAGAGGGGGGCCAAAAGAGAATCACTTATACGACATGATGACCAACCACACAACCAACTGTGTATCGCTTTAATTAAACACAATAGAATTGAAGTGAGTGAAAAATGTTCATTTATCAAGTGTCATATACAGAATATGTAAATATGTGCTGAATTGATAAAGTCCATGCATGTATACGTAAGGTTGTGCATATTTGAACTTACATTCCCATTGATAGTTTGATAGTACCTTACATACGTACGCATGGTCCAACCATTTACATTTGTGATTGTATATTTCACGCAGTTTCATACATACACGAGCCACTTAACCATGTACCTGAATAGTATGTAGTTGTGTGTGTGTGTGTGTGTGCAATGCATGCATGACATACCCGTACAATACTATAGAGAAATATACCCACAATATGCTATGACTAAGGCATAGATGATAGACGCTGGGATATTGTAGTACATTGTGCATTGTACATATAAATTGTATACAATACACATACAGTACTATATGTGCATATGTTACGTATGTATGTAATGTACTTGTAATGTCACGTAAATTTGTGCTCATATAAGTGTTGAATAGCCATTGTTACCTAGTTCATATCAATGTTATACGTTTATTATTGATGAAGTTAGGTGTTGCATGTTGTTGACAGCAATTTGATAGTATGTAGTTTGCTCTCATCATTTGCATTGCTTTAATAAATATGTCCTACTACAATTCTCTTAGTGATGCATACTTATGCATATGTAAATTTCGATTTAGCAATAATTCAATTCTATGAATTATCTGGCGATTTACAAGCATCATAAACCACTGTTTAATAACAACTAGCTGCTTTGAATTTGCTTTCATTTTACTACTACGATTATATTATCAATAATTCAAAAGTTATTTTAATGGTGATAAATATAAATTCAAATATAATAAATAGCTTTAACTTATTTCATAGCGATGGAAAGATATAGAGGTATCAATGCTAACTAGTCAGCAATAATTTATAACTTTATATATGTACTGGTAATATATTTGAAAATGAAATAATGTAGTCTAGACTATGGAAATCTATATATACTTATTTTCTAAATATATATTTCCTCACACATTTTATCAGAATAATAACAAGCATGTCTTAACGTATGTAAATACAGTATGTAGATAAAATTGATACTCGTATAAAGTACATCAAGATGGATTAAATTGACTGGATAAAAATTGTGACAGCCAGACTAAGTTTGTATAAAATTTGAATAATCAGAAACATTTTTTTTTTCAAACGAAGCAAAAAAAATGTCAGATTTGGACTTACCTGACATTATAAAAGCACTAATTTCGCGGTTGAGCGCCAATAAAATGTATTTGTGTGAAAAATTAGTGAGGAAACTTTAATTGGTCTTACATTTAGAGCGCTTTAGGAGCAATTTCTGGATAGCCAACAACAGCTAACCTACACCTTCTGTGAATGTTGCTGTGTTTTATCCTTAGAAAAGAAGTAAGTTCTTCACGAAATTTGATATTTTTCCTTAGGGTGTGCCATTGTGCACTTGTACTAGAAAATTTATTTTTAAAAAGTCGGCAAATATAAATCTGGTATTTTTTTCTACTTCCTTAGCAAGGAATACTCGAAATATTTCAAATGTATTTAATTTGCATATAATTCCGTATTTATAAACCTCTTGCAAATTAAGGTTGAGTGTAAGTAAAAACTTAATAAAATTATAAAGTTTCATGAATTCGAGTGTATACTATATGTGTTCCCACACAGAGTGCGTCATATTTTATGTTTTTTATTTTTATTTCGTCATAAATTAGAAATACAAATCATCCTTCAAAATACGCCGCAAAATGTTTCCACTAATGTCAAAATGCTGAGCCCGGTGACGATACGATCCATGTGGGTTCTTAGCAAACACTCTCTTATTGCTTCAACCAGTTCAGTCGAACGTATTGGACGTTGATAAACGGAATGTGAACAATCTCCCACTGTCCCGTCCCCAACAAACCACAAATCACCACCAAATCACAAATCATGTACACAAATTTTCAATGTACAGTATCACTATTTCGGCTCGTTGTTTCGATGTGAAGTGATTGGAAAAATTGACCTTTCAAAAGAACTGTCTTCTCAAGTTAATCAGCTCTTATAAATGTCAAATTTATTTCAACATAAAAGACGGTTCACTCTGTACACCGGTTCAGACGGTTCAGGTGGAAGACTTTCAGAACCACATTTCATTTGTAATGCAACCAAACAGAAAAGTTGCAATGAAGGAAGATTCTAACCTTCGGATAATGTATTTTGGTCACTTTTTTATTTACTGGGGCATATTAATGCCCTAGGGATTTTTGTATAGGAATATGTTTCATTATAAACATAACATTTTTTTTTAAAGGAATCTGGGTGGGTTTTGATCCCTTAGTGCCAGACATATGCCTGTGATGGCTTTCAAAACAAACCAAATCTGATGCTCTAACTATAAGGGTGATTGTGCCTCGTCTCACGTATTTTACCAATACTTTTAAAACTTGTATAATAATTTTTCTAACTTTCGTAATAATTTTAAAACACAATGGGATATATTATTAAATATTTGGAGCTCAAACTCTACCTTCTTATAAAGATATTTTAAAGTGATATCTCTCCAATAGTCGGTTACACATACGATATGTAAAATCGAACGAAAATATATATTTATACCTCTTAAAATTTGTATCGATTTATTTCAAAAACTTATAAAATTCAATCATTTCAATAAATTTTCTATTTAAAGCCATTTCAAATCTTTTCCTGATTTATACTTACTATAAAATTTACCAATTTTTGTACAAATTCATAATCAACAACAACAACAACAATAACAACAATTTTTTGTGCTGCAGTAGCAGCAGCAGCAGCAGCAGCAAAAGAAAAGTTTACCATTATAAATTTCCACATAATTAAACAAGTTCACATAACAAATTGATAACAAAACAACAGCAACAACTGGGCGAATAACAAAGATAACGAATAGAAGCAAATACCTTAAGAAAGGAAAGCGACTAAGAGCGATAGCAGAGATTTATTTAACCCAAAAAGGAAGCAGATTTAAGAAAAAACATCACATCATATAACTAGGAGAGGTATGTGCTATGTCTACATCATCTTCAGCCAATGTGAACGTTTTTTTTTTTTTTATTTGAGAAGAACAACACGGCACAGAATAAGATGAAGCAAAAGAAATGTTGAAATGTTGAAAGAAAATCACTGCGTCGTTCACTGAATGCGCAATTGAATTGCAATTGCGTCACATTTATGTGGTAAGCTTAGCACGGAAAATTGCTATATATACAACAACAACAATAATAATAAGACCGCAACAAACGAAGCATGAATTCAAATAACCGTCAAACTTAACAATGACGAAAACGAAAACAAGAAGTATCAAACGAGGAAGAAGAAGAAGTAGTAGAAGAAGAAGAACAAAAAGAAACAGAAAAGTTCTTACAATTGTTGTGTTTTATTTTTCCTTCGAAAAATTCATGAAGCAGCTTTAAAAATATTTCTTACATACAAAGCACCCCCGCTAAAATAACGGAAGCACGAAAATGTTACTCGAGCGAAAATCCTTCCGTTTGACGACAATCTTCTACTATAGTATTTCGGCGAACAAAAGCAAGCACAAGCTAGAATGCTTCGAATGTGTATGTGTGAGCATGTCTGTCTAAAGACACACCATACTACATACGGGCGATGCAATGCACGAAAAATATATAAAGGCATTGACTGGGTCAATGCGAATATCTCACAGAAAGTGTAAAAAGGCAAAAAAAAAAACCAAATAAATGAAAAGTATACATTCAACCAATATCACCGCCATATTATTCGTATAATACATACAATATTCGTATGTACTTATGCACGCACGGCAACTGCGATACGACATTTGTACCACCCCCAACACCAAACTCACCAATAAAATTTATCAAATTATTCGTGCATTTTGGTTGCAACAACAAAATGTTGCTCATTGTCCTCAAGCCATATCGATATAAGAACTGATGTCGTTTGCAAGTTCAGCTACAGACACGAGAGCAGACAGAAAGCAGCAGCAAAAATGAAAGAAAATGTTGGATTTATGCTCAACCATAAATTTTAATCCAATTTTCCGGTAACTATGATATCCGATCTGAACTTGTTGTGGCTGCTATATAAATGCATCAGATAATATATAAATGCATCCATATACAACACATCATACAATGGTGTAGGTAGGTACTTATGTAAAAGCTGCCGTTTATTCGACTGCCTATGGTATGATAGTTTCAGTTACTAAATATGTATACTTTCCTTTGACAGAAGTCGCTAAAATTCACACCCTCTCGCAGTGGTAATTTCATACTGAAATAAATGGATTTCTTTCAACCTGAAAATTGACAATCTCAAAAACGGTCTACTTCAGTTTACGATGTTTCGTAAATGGATTTTGATCGTATTCACTCATGAAGAGACAAAAAATTATTGCGATTAACCAACATAGCGATAATTATCGATACTCGCAAAATACATTAATACCGATTAAAAGGAAAATTGTTTTTGCTTTCATATTCTTTGATTCTATAAAAAACATACTGAGAATAAACATTTTTGCCTGCAATATGTAGGGCACGTTTTAGTTATTTTATATCGGTCTCAGAACTATCCGACCTAACAAAGAATACAGAACAAATTTGGGAAAAATGTTCTTTATTCCTCAACATAATCTCCTTTTAGCTCTATACACTTTTCCCAGCGATATTCTATAGCTTCGATACCCTGTTTATAGTATGAACTGTCTAGCTCATTAAAATAGCCATCTATCGCAGACCAGACTATCCACCTCTTCATTGTTTGCAAATCTTCTACCACCAAGCCATTTATTCAAATTTGAAAATAGAATATAATCCCCAGGAATTAAAACTGGCGAATAAGATGCGTGCTAAAGCAATGCGAGCTTTAACTCATTGATTGTTTTTCCTTTTTGAGATAATCAATAAAAATTATCCAACGTGGATCCCAAAAAACGTGAGCCATAACCTTGCCTTGCACACAGTTGTTTCATCTCCAAATTTTCGATCAACATACGATGTATAGCACTTTTTGAAATGCCTGTAATTTCACCTAGCTCACGCACCTTCAGCCGACGAAAATCCAATACCATTTTGTGGACTTTCTTAACCATTTCTGGCGTGGCCACCTTGATTGGTCGACCATTATGGTGTTCGTCTTGGCAGCTCGTACGATCTCCTTTAACTTTGCCACCCAATATTTTATGGTCGTAAATGAAGGAGCAGCCTTCCCCAGAGTGGAATCTAGTTCGGCTTTAATATTCGTTGGACTGAAGCACCTTTCAAATGAAAGTATTGAATTACATAACGGTGACCAATTTTTTCCATGTTTACAAATTGTTAACTTTCGATGGCTCCAAAAAAATACTAAACAACGTGGCGCTTTAAAACTTAAAACTTATGTGTTTTATAAGGTAGCCACCTTTCACCAAAGTTTTTTACGAACTACTGTTGAATCTTATGTCAGATCGGGTTGTTCTTGGACCGCCCTCGTACAAATGAAAGCACAAACTCAATATACCCTTGACACTGTAGGGTAAAAAAAATGGTTGCTTTAATGGTTGAATGGTAAATGATGTTTAGGAACTTAATTACATCCGATACCTGTAAGTCCTTCTTCCGATCCACATTCTGCGAACCTCTTTGGAATTTTCCTTAGAAAAGCTATGCATTTGCCAAATATACGTTCCAATATTTCATTTTCCTCTAGGCACAATTTGCAGAGTTTATTACCTTATCTAAATACAAATTTACGTACTTACGTGCGTGCTCTTATGCTGTGTTAGTGTTAGTTCAACTGTCTGTCACACACACACAAAATAAAATTAGAATTATCAATCAATTTATTCCCTTAAACTATGCTTCATTTTAACATATTATTCATTAATTTTCTTCTTCTTATAGTATGTACTCATATATATTCCATAAACACGACTACATATATGCATACCAATGTCGTCCATAAGATTACTATGCAAAGGGTCGGTCTCTCTTTTTTTAAACCCATAAACAAACTGAGAGTGAAGTGTAAAATATTAAAAATACTCGAAATGTGCGCTGAAGCGCCCAATTAGAGATCTCAACAACCTTTCATTAAATCCCTCATGAAACATAACGATAACATCGGCTCTTGGTAATATTAATTTTTATTTGTTGACACGTTTATGCGGGCATGTTTTTGTGGTAAGAATTTTCTTTAGAACATTTATACAAGAAAAAAAAATATATATATATACAAAATAAAATTCTACTACATGTACTAAGTATGTTAGCTTCGCTTGCGAATGTCAATTACATATCCTAGGGATATGTGTATCTACTTACATATACGTACATAGTATACTGTCATTCACATGTGAAGGGACACATGTATGCATAGAGATATAAACAAATCTAAATAGATAAGTACATGAAGAATTTATGCACATCAAAGCAAGAAAAATGTACAAAAAAAAAAGCGAAGAAAAAAAATGAAATCATCAAATAAATAAATGACTTAGTATGATATGGTATAATATTTTGCTTGAGGCATGCATGTAATCGTTATTCCTTTATTTCATTTATTTTCTATTTTTTTTTTTTTTTTGTCTTTCCTATTTTATTATTAAATCAGTAATCATATTATCTTAAACTGTACACACATAAGCAATTTCACTATATTTATTTTGATAGCCAAAATAAGCATCTGTGACTTAGCATATTATTGTGCGAGTATTAAAATGTTGGTATTACATATTTTTTGGTGTTAGTGTAATGCTTTTAAAAAATTTAAGCAGACAAAAGTGTAATCTTAGGAGATTTTATAAAAAAAAATGTGTTTTTAATGTTCCACCTATTTGAGCTTCAAATCAGCTTCGAGAACTAGCTCGTTGAGAAATATTTCGATCTCATGCTTTAATTCACCATCTAAACGCTTTATTTTAGAAGGCATGCTTTTAGCAATACCTTTTCAGCTGATTTGTAATAAGTTTAAATGTCCATTTCATCATATAACCTACACCAGAACAACGTTTGCAAACTATTATTTTGAAAATCATTAATCAAAGAGAAATGTATGTCCAAAATGCATCTAACAACAGAAGTTAGTGTCGATGGGAATTTTGTGGTTAACCAAAGGTTTTTGTTTGTAGCCCCTCAAGATCCAATTACTGCAAAAACTTAAGCCACATGCCCGTCGTTTGCGGCGTGAGTCCAGTAAACGCGTGGATACAAATTGAAGCCGAACTTATTTGCCGTAAAATTTTTCTCAGCAATAAAGTGTATGTCAGTCTCGGTGGATTTGTCAACAGAGTAAATTTCATTCAAATTGTTATATATGCACTTCACATCACATCACATGAACTTTATATGTATGTGTGCCAACTTCGTAGTTGCGCAATGATATCCGGTTACAGGGTTACAAGCTACTGTATGAACTGAAGCCACGTCTACGACGTAAGTTGAGTGAATCAGCGATTGAAAATTTGGAAACAAAATCACTGATTTAGTGATGAGGCTTATTTCTGTTTCAGTTGTTTTGGCAATAGACGAAATTTTAGCATGATTTTCACATGTGGAATGTCTCCAATCCAGAATAGAACGTCTGGCGATATCTATTGGCTGGTGGCATCATCTTGATGTATTTCTTTAAAAATGACAGAAAATGTGACAAATCACATTTGTATTGTGGAAAGAATTCTTCATTACTTAACGACAAGCGATTATATTGAAAACAAATTGTTTCTCTTCCTTAAAAAAAATTTCTCCAATTGATCGCAGTAGAGTTTTATTTTGAAAACAAAACCTTCTCTTCTGTCTTTAACATTCACTAAGCACTGCTTATGTCTATGTATGACAGACTTTGTGTATCGTATATAAGTTGTCCAATATAGTAGATCTTTTATTATATATCGTTAATCGATTTACATCTTTGGAATGAAAATGAGAATAACAGCAATCATCAGCAAATAGAAGTGGATAGATGTATACAAACACTATAATATTCAATATCGATTTACTTATCGTTTGCAATGAAGTTTGGCTGTGCAGAATAATTCTATTTAGATTGTCTTATAGGCATCGGCATCGCCTTGAGAGTATATTTTCTCCTTTGGGCGTTATTCTTCTTACTTCAGGCGCCTAACATAATCCTGTGAATGCAATTTTCCTCTTATGGTACATATATAGTTTAGTACGACGCCGTCGTATGATTTTACTTCGTTCTTGATTTTAACAATTCAATCCAAACGAACAAAATACCACTTATTATGGTTGAATAGAAGTACATATAAAAATAAATATACAGATATTCAAGTATCATACTTTGTATAAGTATTGTACATATAGGCGTACATACACATATAAGTACAAGTATTAAGGATAATTTATTTTTAAATACTTTCTCAATGTGTGTGTAAATTTGTGTAGAAATGTTATTAAATTAAGTACATTTAATAACATAATCATAAACAATCACAAATACCAGTCGCCACATATGTATGTAAAATATTTGATAATAAGTAGGTTCGTTCGTTAATATGTATTAATATCTATATTCAATTTTCCATCAACACATCATAAAATATGCATAGGATTGACAAGTAATTCGACTATTGAATTATTTGATTATTTTTAGGTATTTTTTTATAATAGTCAATTTGTATTTAATTTACGTGGTGTATTTTCTCAGTCACGAACGTGTCATTGGTACTTATAAAATGTAGACGAAAAAAAATATGAAAAAATTTGAGACGAATAATACATAATTCACATATTTTGTGACATATAATTATATTCAAGCAAAAAAAATTAGGCACAATCGAGTACTTATATTCGAGATATCAGTCACTACAAGGTATTACGAATGTTATAAACAATGGAGGTGCTTTTAAAATTTACATTCATTCTGTGAAATTCTTTCATATTAAAAATATATTAGGGAAAATAGTGATCAGATCACATACCATAATAGTCTTATCAGAATACCATCTCAAGCGATAACATTTTATTGAACAAACTATAAGACATGATTGCTTTAACTAAATTTATTGAATTGAAACGAAAAGTACAAATAAAATCCCTTTAATGACAGAAAGTAATTTTTGTCTCTAGATTTGGTGATCCAAATACAGGTTTCTTTTTTGAAAAATATAAACGAATAAACAAAAATCAAAGTTTCTGGGTATATTGAAGTTTTATTAGGAAGAATAAACATTTCTATTAGTTGCAAACTAGGAATTCATTAATATGACTGCCTGTTCTAATTTCGCAGTAGCTCATTCGGTCACCCAAAATTTGCAGGATTTTGTTCTCTGTATCATGAATGGCTCCGTCAAAATACTCCTTAAAGACCTGAATTGTTTCTCGATTATACTCGATTAGATCAATTTTGAACGGCATCGCATAAAAAACTCAAACAGGATCAAACCCCAAACCAATTGATGGACTGTGTGGCATGACGCGACATCCTACTGATACCAAAATTGTGTAAGCTCATGTCTTCAATTTCAGAACTTATAAACTACAGAACCATGGTTCTATAGTACCAGAAATCGTGAGGGTATGCCACATGTTACTTGAATTTTTCGACATGATAAACCTATCCGCAAAATCGCAGCTGGATTTGCTCACAGTCGACAACAAACGTAATCGTGTGACCACGTCAAAAGAGTGTTTGACGATGTTTAACCATAATCCAAACGATTTTTTGCTTTCAAAAGGATAAAACAATCATCGGAGAACATTATTGACAATTGTTAGGCAAATTCGATATTATTTTAAAACAAAAATGACCGCATAATAGAGCATAAATCTCCATTAGAAATGACAACATTACATAAATTATGCTATCCCAACATATTCTCCAGTTTTAACGCCTTGTGATTACTTTCTGTTTCCAAACCTGAAGAAACTACTCAACGGTAAGAGATTTGGTTTGAATGAAGAAGTTGCCGATGAAAGAAGCGCTTTTTTTAGAACCTTAAGAACACCTATTATTTGGAAGGATTACAGAAAATTGGAAAATCGCTGGACTAAATGCATCCAACTAAAAGGAGACTATATAGAGAAATAAATAGCTATGTCGCAGAAAAATATATATTATTCAATAAAAGACACTGAGTTCTCTAAACGCCCTCGTAATTATTACTAGGTCTGTCAGACGGCTGCTCACTAGAAAAAGCACCATGAATCACCAAGTATCAGTGGATGTCCCCATTTCCCTAAACTCCGTTCCTTCATCTTGCTTAGGACAATAAGTATTATATAGGATTAGATATAATAAATAAATTAACAGGCGAAGGGAATGTTTTATTCCGTAATGTGCTAAAATAAACGAGTGGAAACAGTAGAACAGTAGAATAGTAGAAGCGTAGTACTAATTGAACTGAACTCTTTATGCAGTATCAGTGAATGTTACTATTAGCTTTACAATAATGTACAATACAATCCATACAACAGTTTGTATCTATCTTGTTTTTAATCTGACCTAATTGAAAACCCAATAAAAAGCATGCGTTACAATATGATTGAGTTTCTTAGCTTTATATGAGTCTTCTTGATTTCAAATGGGTTTTTGTAACATCCTTAGCCTGAAGTAACTCTCATTACACTACTTATATATTATTTGTATATTTGCCCATAAATAATTGTCACGTCGTTGTGATCGAACACAGCAATAAAACATCACAATAAAAAAACTTATAAGAAGTTCGATCAAAAAGTACCCGTGTTTATACATAAGTAGCGATGACATTTTACCATCATGTACTGTCATCTGTCGATCGGTGTCATACTAAATTTCAGACTGATTCATAGGCTGGTTAATCATATCGATCCGTATTTCTGTAAATCAAGCAATATCTCGCATTTGTCACAGAAGTTGAATGTTCCGAAGCTCTTCTTCTACTTTATCTTGAATCACGGAATATATGTGATACAACACGGAATAGTTTGTTGCCTTCTTCAGCAACGCTACGGGTATTTTTTGATTGACTCTAGTATATATCAAATTCTTACTAGTAGGTACTATAAGGCTGTTAATAAAAGTCTATGTTCTCGAACATACTTATTTGTATGTTAACATTTTAATTAAGCATAAAATTAATTCACATCCACATGGGTATATTAACAATAATTAATGTATTAACCTTGTGGCATTATACCAAACATATACAAATTTCAATACAATCCGAGTTACGCATACAATCAGAAACGTAAATGACCCTATAAAAGTCGTGTTTGCACAAACGCGCACAAATCCATACATTCTCGTTGCTATAGAACATCCAACTATACTATGTATGTACGTATGCGTATCACATGTATTATTAACGTAAGCCTTGAATGGATATAAATTGTATCTTTGTATGCTTTATACCTTACTATATATTTCTGTTGTTGTTGTTATTATTCCAGCTCTTAGCATTAAAATGATATATAATAATATGATGATGATTGCGTATAATTAATTGATTAGCTTAAAGCGTGTAAATTAAGTGATTTCATTATGACCGAATGCGTAAGTGTGTGTGTGTGTGTGTACATTAAGTGAGCATGTGAATATAGTAATACAATTTATTGTTCATTTATATGGTCAAGTACAATATTTCATTATCATGATTGTGTGAAATGAATTGCTGAATTTCGATAATACACTCAAATCATAGATCTTCGACCTTACATAAATTTCTAATTTCTATACATGGCACCTATATGGTATTTACTTTAATAATCCGTCTAATAAATATGATTTTTCAAAACTACATACAATACCAATTAATATTTACAAAATTTCAGCATTACTCATACAATTATTCCTTAAATACATATTTGAAAACATATAAGAGTACGTCCTAAGTCCTAAAACATACATTTACATGCACACACACACACACATTTAATGTGGTAAACTTTCAGAAGAAAGTGATGGGTTATTGTACATAAAGCCAATTATACTGATTTCGTATAAAATGAATTTATGGTGTAAACCACTTTGTGGCATAAAACTTTAGCCTTCTCTCATGTAAATACTAAAGAATATATATGTTTGTAGTGTGTGTGTGTATGTAAGTATGTAAATATCTGTACTCTGCCACACAATTGCTACTACAAATTGCAATATGTTGCCAAAAACTTTTAACACCATTTAAGATGCAAATAAAGACCATTTAGGAAACGATTATATTGAAATGTGTCATGCTGAAAGTTTTACCACCACCCACTTTGCATATTGCCTACAGACATTTTACGTATTGATATTTTTATTGTTTTTTATTTTTCTTCTTTAGCTATAAGGGTGGCAATAAATTTACTATAATAATGAGAATGAGATTACAATTAGATTGTAATGAAAAGCTTTGAATAATAACTATAATATAATGTATGCAATTTATATGATTTTTATATTAATTCAAGAAAAGCATACTAATTAGAAGACATTTTTTTGGAAAACGAAAGAATGAAAGAAATTTGAAAACAACAAAATCTTGTATTACATACAAAGGGTAGGTAAATACACTTATCCAGTCATAGGTGTCCTTCGATTGTGGGACAATCCATTTATTTAACGTACGTTTCAGCTTACCTCGCTCGGATTAGATTTCGCTTGGGACTTGAGCGATATAAATTAAATTAAATTTAATTAATCGTTACAGTTATGAGACACACATTCATCTAGTTTTTTTTTTCAATATCAGCATTTAATTTATAATTTTTATGACAAATTTTCCGAAGTCATTAGATTATAATGTTTAGTTCAGGCGTCACTGCCAATGTGGTTGATAACAATGGCATAGCAAGTGCCACATATGAGTTTAATGGATTTTAAACAGAAATGATATGTAATGCCTCTTCTGTGTCGTCCACCTGCGGGTTCCGAATATAACACCTTCTTAGCAAGAGCGTATAAGGACAGGCATGATGAGAGACTTGTAGATTTGTGTTTTCGTTGCTCGAAAGAGGGGCCGGCTTCTCAATTGCTTACTTAGCCTAAAGTAGCACCTATTACCAAGAGTGATTCTTTAAACGTAAACGGTATTAAACGGCGAGGAAAGGTCCTTCTCAATTTTGACTGAACAACGGGAGTTACACAGTGTCATTCTGCAAAGACGAATGAGCTTCGCAGCAATACCGAACTCAAACATTGTTATGTCGAGCTAATGCCTTACAGGACTGTCGATATCGGCTTTATAAAATCTGGTCGGTTGTGGATTTACTAGGTCTGAAACCACACTGATAAGGTCCAATCAGGTTGTTAAGCATCAATCAATCAAAAGAGAGCGTGACGTTGGAGCAAGGACATAATATTTGGTCATCAAGTCGACCACGCGAAACCAGACCAAGGTCTGTTAGAGGATATGAGCCCTATAGCTGATACCTCTGGGGGCCAACCACAGGTGTTACGAGCACTGCGACCAAACGAGATCTTTTGTACCCAAGCCCGTTTACGACACTAGAATCTCCTCTACATTTTTAATGAAGGATAGAATTGATCTTGTCGAACTTTTGATGATTGAAGCTGGTGTTGCGAAACTCAGCTGAAAGCGTTTGAGGCGAAGTCTGGCCAAGACTGGACATTCGCAAAATATGTGGATCGATGTTTCATCATCCTCCAGACAGAGTCTACACTCCGTGTCAGACGACAGTCCCATTTTGTGGAGGGGGTATTTTAACCAGTTATGTCCTGAGGGATAGCCGGTTATTAGGCGTAGGTTTGTTCTGCTAAGACTAATTCTCTCAAAAGCTGCATCGAAGCTGATGAGAGTTTTCGCTTCCCGGAGACCTATTGAATTTGTCCATTTGTCGTGGTAATGTTTTTCTATCATAACTTTGGCCGATGCCCAATTTATACCGCAGAAAGGTTCTGAGTCTGTCAGTGGGAAAGCCGAGCCAGCTCTCACTAGTTCGTCCGTCACTTCATTGCCCTTGATTCCATTGTGCTCCGGCACCCATCATAATGTGACCTTATTTCGCATAGAGTTTTTGTAGGATAAGGAAGCATTCGGTGACTAGTTCTGAGGAGAGAGATTTGGCTGCCTGAGCAAATAAGAATACCCGCTCCTTTGAGCCCTTTGGCATGTAGATGACGTGCACAAAGTTCTATGGCATGTATTTCTGTTTGGAAGACAGTTGGCCACGAGTCTATTTCGACAGATATGCGGGTATTAGGACCGTATATCCCAGCGCCTGTTAAGCATATGATTCAATCTTTCACACAGTACACTCCATATATAACCTTGTATGCCATGCTAAAAAGACTTATTCCACGGTAGTTTCCGCATATTGTGGGATTTCCTTTCTTATGTGCGGGACAGAGAACACTGAATCTCCAATCATAGGACATGCTCTCATCCGACCATATCCTGCTTTTGAGCTGGTGCATGCTGGTGAGCAGCTCATCGCCTGTGGTCTTAAACAACTCGATAGGCAGGCCATCAGCTTCTGCAGCTTTGTTGTTTTTCAGTTGTTGTTTTTTGTACTCACCTGTCATTTAAAATTAATTACAATATTTCTTTCCAAAAGAACTTAGCTAGAGACATTAGGCCCTCGTTTTTTATTTGTATATGTAGAGATAATAAATTCATACACATAATCAAACATTTTCTCAGTGTAAGGAATATTATGTCAATTAAGGGAAAAAATGGAAATATATGAATGCAACCAAATACTTTTGGAAAATTTTTTTTTCCTTGTTGCAACATTCTAATAACTTTCCTATAAAATATCTTTGCTATGTTTTTTAATCAACCTTATTTATATCTGCCTCTCTCTCTCTATTTTATTATTATTATGCAAAAGACCAACACTGTAATTTCAATTTGCTAAATCCAACATTAATTAACTGTTATTTCTGTATGTTGAATTTTATTGCTATAATTGCTATAATAGTTGCTTGGTGATGTTGTGTTCTTTTTTTTTACTATTTCCTTTTATACCACTTTTTAATCAAGAGTGATACATTACATGGATTGCTGGTGGGGGGTGGTTAAGAGAAAGCAGTGTCCACATTGGACTTATTATGATGAAACATACAATATTTTCTAAAGATTAAATTCTTATTTTTTTTTTTTAATATTTTAATTACAGTTGTGCTTATTGTTTAACAAAATAAATAAAACAAATGAAATTGCAGTTGAAAATCTAATTGATACTTGTATATATGAGCATGCTGGCAAAGGGTAGCTAGATATGTGCTCGTACATATGTATGTAATACAGAATAGAAGTATATAGAAAATCGAATAAATGTTTTTTTTTATTAAATTCTCATTTTTTATGTGTCCAAAGAGGAAACATGAAATTTAACCCACACTATCCATGGTATACAATTGCATGTCTATTCTCATATTACATTTCTATTCATTTGTATTGAATAGAATAAATCGTATTCCTAATAAAATGTATGCGTATTGCATTTTACATTATACGTATAGTTGAAATTTATTTGATGTATTGCTTTATTTAACCTCCACTATTACCAATATTATGTATTAGGAGAATTTTCATTCAATTTTTTCCATCAATTTCAATTTCAAATATATAATAATTTAGGAATCTTTAGGTAGTGCCGTAGCTCAGTAGTTAGTGTGTTCGCCTTCTGATCTGTAGGTCGTGGTTCAATACCCGGCTGATGCATAACAAATTTAATATCGAAAAGATTTTTCTTTCGAACGGTACCCACCTGTCGGCAAGCAATTGGCAATTCTTCCGACAGTAACAACATGCCATGAAAAAGCTTCTAAAAAGAACTCTGTGGCAAAGCTCAGAAAAAGTGATGTCACAAGTGTTCTGCCGTTCGGAACCGGCTAAAATAAGTAGGTCCATTCTAATACTGTCCAAAATTTACGACGCACAACAGTAATGGAAGAGAAGCTCGGCCAATGAGCCCTTTGGGGCTTTAAGTGCCACATATTTATTTTTATTTATTTTATAATATTGTACAAATGATATACAAGTAATATTGAATATTTCATAGATTTTATACGAACTGAAAAATGTTCGAATTCACATTAAGAAAGTAATTGGAGTACCAACGATATGAATGTTGTTAGATGAATTGAGTTGAGGCGCAGAAAAAAAAAATTGGAAAATTTGAAATAATAGTTGCATTTAATAAACTGATCTGGATTGCGCCAGGTTAAGATATCTCACAAAATTGTGTTTCATCAGAACTTTGCTTACTCTAACTTACTTTACTATTGATTTTATGAGACTGCTCTAAGTGGAAATAAAGCAACTAGCAATCAACTATTTTAAGCATTGCTGCCTGAAAAGTGTTTCATCAGATTTCTGCTCTGAGTTGCTCTAAATTGATATATTGTTCTTTTGAAAGCTGCTCTATAAAAAAAATATTAAAATATTAAATTATAAATATTAAAAAAATCAAAAAACCACATGAATCCTATTTACTCCATAGCATATCAAGGCACTATTATTAAATAATTGCTTTTGTCTTTTCTTTAACACACCTGAATATACATGAATATACAGTATAATATTACAGTTTTCGAAAAATGCCACAATAAATGAGCATCTCTGAATATATTCTTCAGTGACAACTTTTATTATCGGTTTTTTGTATTGTTCACCCATCATCTTTCTTGACAAAAAGAAACCGGAAACGAAAAAGCAAAGTTTTTTTTTTAATGTTATTGTTTAAGTGATTGCCTAAAAGCTACTTTTAGCCACAATTATATGAACATTAGCTGGAAAAGGCAGACAAATACATACATATACGCACGCACACAATAGCTGTAACATAAATAAAGCACTTAAGATACATCTCAACTCACTTATCATACATACAATACGTGGTCTCTAACACACAATGTGTCCCCTTTATTGCATGTTCATATTCATTTATGTACATATTGTGTGTCATTTCCTTCACATTTTCTTATACTACTCATTTTGTTTTTAAACACACTTGTACTCTTTACATACATACCTACACGTACATATATACATACATGAATGTAAGGAGATGGCCATAAATCCCAGAACTGTGATCATAGTCATTTGCAGGTGTTGCAAGAGACATCGGTAGGCAAGTCGTCAAACAATAAGTAGAATGATTCTCTTATCAAGATTATGAAAGATGCTTGCCAGTGAGTAGAAAAGTAAGTAAGTAAGACATTGTCATCGTTTTTGTCTTTATTGTCATCATATACACCAGCTGGCAGCCAGAGGCAACCATTTAGCTCAACAGCAACAAGCTGACAAATTATGAAAATACTTCCTCATTGACGTCCCAAAGGAAGTTGGCAGCATGTCACGTTGCAAATGCGCGCAACTTGTGACAATGAAAACTTCATGTACAATGCATACCTCGCACACATCTACAATATGTTTGAAGTGATGAGGAGTAGCAAAAGTGCAAAAGTCACTAACTGTGAAAAGGACCATACAGCAACCGTAACGGATGTTGAAGTACAAGTTACATAGTTATATTAATGTTGTGCTTAGTACAAATGTGACTATATATATATATATATATATATATATATATATATATATATATATATATATATATATATATATATATATATATATATATATATATATATATATATATATATATATATATATATATATATATATATATATATATATATATATATATATATATATATATATATATATATATATATATATATATATATATATATTCCATATATATACATATGTTTGTACATCAGTATGTGAATAGATGTGTGTGTAAATCATATGACAGTATATTATGGCTGTGAAGTTAGTAAATGTCAATTTAGTTGGCTTATTTTATTAAGTTGAGAAGATTTGTGTGCGAATTTCAAAGTATTAACATACACATATACTTATATGAAAAGTTTCATAAAATTTAATGTAGAATTTCTCAACTAGTTGTAATATGTAGTTAGAATTTTTTTTTTTCCTTTTTCATTTAAGTACCTACAATCTATGTATCTTGTTATATTTTAAGTGTTCCATATCCTTAACATATTTAAATATAAATACATATGTATAAGCATATAAACATAAAAAATATTACTTTAACAGAGCCAAATTGCACTAGCGAAAGATAGTAACTGGGTTCACTTGTTTAAAAAAAAAAAAACTGTGGCACTTAAAGCCCCGAAGGGATCATTGGCCGAGCTTCTCTTCCATTACTGTTGTGTTTGTTAAATTTTGGACAGTATTAGAAGGGACCTACTTATTTTAGCCGGTTCCGAACGGCAGAACCCTTGTGACATCACTTTTTCTGAGCTTTGTCACAGAGTTCTTTTAGAAGCTTTTTCATGGCAAGTTGTTATTGTCGGAAGAATTGCCAAAGAAAAATATTTTCGATATTAAATTTTTTATGAATCAGCCGTGGATTGAACCGCGACCTACAGATCAGAAAGCCAACACACTAACCACTGAGCTACGGCACCCACAGCACGGCACGTTCACTTTAGACAGAATGTTAAAATATGTATGTATTCTATTAGAAGAAAAGTATCCGGAAATCAAAAGGGAAACATGGTAAAATATATGCACTTAATTTGATAACCATAACTCACATATAACCAGTTAATCCAATAGTCAATACATTTTTCTTACACTACGCCTCGCTCCATCGTCTGAAGTCTTTCCATGAAATACCAATTTAATTTTTCAGTCGAAGAAAAAGTCCCATTAAGTCATATAGATTCGATCATATTCGATTGCAAACATTTGCTTAGTGGCCCAGAATTTATGATTAGCATTTTTACAAGTCTGCTCTTTTTCGAGAAGGATGCTTTCAAGCAAATACTGATAGGAATTTCCAATGTACAATGCTGCGATATTCTTAAAAACTAGAAAATTATTTTCAAATTGCTACTTAATCGGGGTGCCATTTTAACGATTGGTTGCTTATCATACCTATGAACCTATTTGACACTTAAAAAATCTACGAAAAATCCATTAGAAGAGATCACAACACATACTATACATACCACTGTCTTTAGTAAACGTACTAACTAAGAAACCAATCTCATATTGACTTACTAAATTAGAAACAAAAAATTTTTTAAACATTAACAATGTCCGAATACTTTTTCAACACGTTGCTTGTACATAGGAATGTATATATGATATTTGCGAAAGAAATTTCAAATGATGATTTCAACATTGCAAGATGCAAGACCCATACTAAATAATATTGAACTTTCGACAATATGTTTAAACACCAACTTCATTTACTTATCCAAACAAGCTGACTACTATTTTACAACGACGTTGAAAACAGGAAGCCAATGACATGTACAACATACAGTGGCTCCCAGCTTATTTCGTACAGTGACAATTTAAAAATTGCTGCAGTCGTAATTCCTAATATAGCAAAAATTTGAACAAAATATAAATGCCATTTTAGAAAGGAAGGTTTGTTTTTTATTTTCCAAAATTTACTTTTTCAAAATTTTAGTGTTTGACACTATAAAAAAATAAAATAAGAAAAAAATAGGAAAATTTATGTCACAGCTTATTTCGTACAGTCTCTTTAAGTTCAAACTAAAAACAAAGTAAGTTGATTTTAATATTTAGTTGACATCCCTTAGCGTTAATGACAGCCTGGAGTCTATTTGGCATTGAATCCACCAATTTTTGAGTGATGTCTGGTGTGATTTTTTTCCATTCTTCCATCAGTACCTTCTTTAGGTCTTGCTTATTAGAAATCTTGTGTGTTCTTATTTTATTGTCCAAAATAGACCAAAGATTTTCAATCACATTCATGTCAGGTGACTGTGGTGGTGGAGACATCAAGTGTGGGCAGTTCCAAATAAGCCAAGATTGCACAATCCCAGATTTATGTTTTGGGTCATTATCTTGGTAGTACCGAAATTCTTCCCGCAAACCCAGTTTGTCTGCACTTTGAAGTAAATTGTTTTTCAGAATCTCGAGGTACTTCATTTTGTCCATTGTTTCCTCAATAAAAACCAATTCACCTACTCCGGCTGCTGACATACAGGCCCAAACCATCACGCTACCGCCACCATGCTTCACTGTGGGCTTAAGGTTCTCCTTGTTTAGCTCGGTATTCGCTTTACGCCAAACATATGACATTCCGTCCGAGCCAAAAATATTAAACTTAGACTCATCCGCGAAAATAACGGTATTCCAGAACGCAGGAGTATTAATAATATGCTCTTTGGCGAAGTCAAGTCGGCGTTGTATATTCATTTTCGAAATGAATGGTTTCTTTCGGGCTACTCGACCGTTCAAGTCATGATTGCGCAGCACACGTCGGACAGTTTCAGCACTGGATGATTTTCCTATTTCACGCTGAACCTCTGCAGCCAACTTCGGAGCGGATAACTTTGGATTTTTCTTAATTTTTCGTACAATATAACGCTCGTCTGAAGCGTTGAAAATCTTATTAGGTGCTTCTCTGCCCTTGTTCTCCAACCGATTTTCGCGAACGAAGCGTTGAATGATGTATTGGACAGTTGAGGCACTTAAATTTGTCATTTCAGCAATTTTTCGCACACTCTGACCTTTCCTAAAATGGTTAATTACCAGTTTACGCTGTTCCATCGTTGTACGACGACCCATAACGCTAAATGTTTAATTTACAGCACTTTAACTATTTAAAATAAGAATAATAAAAATTGTTATAATAGTTAAAAAGGTCCAAAAACTCATACAATTCAAAAAAACTTTGTAACTGCGCGGCAGAATGAAACTTACTTACATTGAAGTTTGTGTACGAAATAAGATGTGAGCTGAAAATCAGCTGATCAATAGTTTTTCTCTCTTGCATGACAAAAAGAACAATTTTTGGGGTTCCCCGTTTTCTTATTAGGTTTACTAAACACATACATAGACATCTACATTCAAAACTTATTGATAAGTTTTTTAGTTTCGATGTTACAGCCATGTACATAAAAATATATACACTGTACGAAATAAGCTGTGAGCCACTGTATGTACGTACAGTACTTGTACGGTAGTGGTGAGTAAACGATAAAAATATATATATATAGTTTATCTAACTCTCTTGAGTTGATTGAACAAAGTTTTTAAAAATTTCAACAGAAAATTGTTGAAAGTAAAGATGAAAAATAAAGTAGAATTCAAATATATTTATTATACTTTGCGGTTAGGGTAGAATATTTAGACTGTTTTTGTTCTAGACATAACAATACTTGCACCTTTCTCTTCGCTACTAATTTGGGATGTTGAGAAATCAAACAAAAATATTAACTCTATATATCATATGTATACGCACTCATTCCCACATATTAGTTAGTATATAAAACCACTCATTTTGGGACAAACAAAAAAAAAAGTAGAATAAAGTAATTGGATTTGACAAGTTGACATTTTTATTAAATTATGTCACTACATTTGAAGTAGTCCATTCATATTACATACACACACACACGTACTAACAAATATAATAACGACTTGGACATCAGAACGTGCCACACGTATATCCTTTTCAATTTTATTTTTCATCTCTTTGTAGCACTTCGACCTCCCTCTCTCATTCTCTGTCTCTCTCTTTATGTAACTTGCTATAAAAATAAATGTCCAGCACATTTATATACTCGTATGTGTGTGGCATCTGTTCTATGTATTATTACCTAGTACCTACTATACAAAATCTACTGAAGAATCTCTTGAAAAGTGTTTGCTGTGATTTTTATTAAGTGTCGTCGTCTGTCTGGACAAGTAGAACATGTTATTATGGTTATTAATATAATGTACATAATATTAGCTTTATTTTAAACAAAAATATGGGGTGTTTTATTTTTCTCATACCACCCCCGCACCCTATTTTTCTATTGTTGGTATGGAAAGGGCTACTTAGGGGTTTATTATAAATTTTGGGTCATTTGATAAATTGCCTATTGTTGAGTTTGTGAGATAGCAATAACATAGGAAAAATAATGAAAGCAATAATAGGTAATTTTAATTTTCTTACATACATATTGCACAAGCAGGCATTTGTATATATTTACATATTATATAAATAATACCTAACATATCCGAAGGGGTGATTCAGGTTTGATAACACTGACGATTTCATCGTTTTTATGTTATGGACGTTGATTGCATTCCTTTTTTGTTTAAGTAAATATTGTATTAAGTGGTATATAATTTAAATTATGTACTTCCTTAGTATGTCTTTCCGCACTCACTCCGCAGATCCGGCTCTTTGACAGAAGTGCTATTAGAACGATGCCACTTCTATAGTTGAGCCGCATTGAATCCAGAAACAAAATTGCTTAAGATCACTTGAGTTATTTCATTTCTAAATGCCGCAACATTTTATGGTCCAAACAAAGAAGAATAGTTTTGTTCGGTATGTTCGGAAACTACCTCGAGCTCAATTCGATGCCAAATGTGCTTCTAGGGTAGTGACGCGTGATGGTGTTAAAACAAATGTTTGTGGTTGGTTCTTTTACTATAATACGGGTTTGGTTTATTGGATTATAGAGCATATGAATGCAACTTTTATATGGAAATTATGGAGTCAACTATGTTGTCATACACTAAATGGAATAAGCCGCTAATATAGTGGTTGTATCAGATTTTACATCGAAAAGTTTTTTTTCTTTCGAACAATATCCACCTGCTGGCAACATCGAAAAGTTTTTTTTCTTTCGAACAATATCCACCTGCTGGCAACAAGAATTGGTAATTTTTCCGGCAGTAACAAATTGCCAAAAATACTCTTAAAAGAGCTCTGTGACAAAACTAAGTTAAAGTGATGTCACAAGGGTTCTGCAGTTCGAAACCGGCTAATATAAGAAGGTCCCTTCTAATGCTGACCAAATTTAGTACGCACAACAGTATCAAAGAAGCTCGGTGGTATCACAATGGGCCTTTCTGGCTTAGGTGTGTCCTCTCAAAGAGAGGGCAGCCATATAGCCGAACCTAACCGACCACAGCAGAAAAGTGTCCTTTCAATTGTTTTTCCTTATTTAATAGTGTAGGTGATTAGGTGTAATTAGTGTGGCTACCGCCTATAGACCGATGACCATTTGGTACAGCACGGATATTCCTGTGATCAAATTTACTCGTCGAACCTACCTGAAGTTTCGATGAATTTCAGTAAGCTACCAATCTCAAACTCTGAACCAAGTCATCTAAATGATAATCACTCAGATATTTTTGGAGTTTTTTAAAATATTTAAGGCGCGATTATTTAAGATGCGAGATGATTTCAAGTTTCTCCTCATCTTTACAGCGTCTGCCAAAGTCTAACAAGCTGTTCATTTGTATACGGACATATATTACTATTTGTGGTCGTTTTGTGGTGGTTTTGGTTTAACTTATTCAAAAAAATTACTAATACCAACTAATCCATATAGTATCAGAATACTGTCATACTATTGGTATGAACCAATTTCGAGTATCTAATAACAACAAGCAGTATAATGAAATGAATCAAAACATATTATTATAAACATATTTTGCCTTATTAGATACAAGTATTCTACTCGTATCGTATCACTGTCAAATTCAATTTCAGAATAATAATGTGTATCGATAATCACAAACAGGACAACCTATTATTCTTATATGTATGTGCATAAATACATAATCCCAAAGAAACTGTTAATTTAATAAACTTTCCTACAACTTTGTGGTAAATTTGATGAAACTTTTCACAAAAAAAACTTTTCATATTATAATCGAATCTAATGACAAAATGAAGACATTTGAATTCCATTATCATAGAAAGAATATATATACAAGTATATGAATACTCATAAGCATACAGTTAACATGCATACCAAACAAACTATAACAAACTGACCAAAGTGTTAATTAGAAAGATGTGTTTGCATGACTGTGTGTGCGTGTGCGTGTGTGTGTTCAAGATGGAATAACAAGAAAAGTTTTTTGTTGATACTTACCCAAAAATAAAGCTATTCATATAGAATATCTAAATGTGTACATGAGTAAATTATGCTCAATAGGATTCAAATATATAAAAAAAAGAAATATGTTTACTTATGAGAAGTAGCATGGTACTATTATATATATAATCTATATTCTAGAATCTAAATATTTAGTTTTGACTTTTCATCTTAATATTTCAAAGAATACTGTTTGCAATGTTTTTAGAATGGATTTAGGCAATAGTTTTTCATATTGTCAGTAAAAAAGTTTTTGAGATATGTGAGGTTAAACCAAAAATCCCATCACCAAATACATATAAATTATTATAAGAGAATGACAATCAAAATGAATTGACTTCCACAAGTTATGCTAATATGATATATACACAATAAGTACAAATTTACATGCATATAAATATTTTATATTCTTCCCTTATTGTATTTTTACCTACAATACATATATATAATACTGAAGAAATATACACTCCAATTAATTTTGCGATCAAAAGTAAATAAATTTAATAACAACAATTATAATAACAAATAGAAAACAATAAAACCCCTGTAAGTATAATAGAGTCAATATGCTTGCAAACAAAACATCAGGTCAAGTTATACAAATAAATAAACAATGGATAGATAGAACCTATATATATTGTGCTACAATTCTATAAAACAATATGACGTTCCAAGACAAAGCAAACAACAGAAAGTCGACCAAATACTTATAACAATAGAAATACCAATGCACTTGAAGTGGATGCCACACTCTTCAATTCACATCGATTTAATTTAATTGAAATTTGCGGTTAGAATATATAAATTAAAGATATACATATACACACATACACATAAATGCTAATGTGAACAAAAATATTATAAAATAAATATCAAAGTGTACAAATGTCTTAAAGAATAATATTATTGTAAATTTAAAGATTTTCCCATTTCAAATAGTAATTACTTAAATTATTCACAATGCATAAACGGCAAAGAAAAATAGTTGCAAACATTTTCAAACTAATTTGCAATTAAAATAATGTTGAATGTGTTTAGTAAAACTTCTCTTTATAAGCTGCTTAAATTTATCGCAGCGAAGATAGATTGTGGTAGATGCGAAAACGAACTATTTACATTAAAAAAAAGAAACGATATAGTAATTGAATGAGGAAGGAAGAACAAGCGAGTGAGAAAAAAGTGAGTGAGAGAGAGAGACAAAGTAACGCAAACAATCATTATTTACATCGGAAATTAAGCACTGATTTATTGAGAAGCATTTAAAAACATTTAAATAAATAATTATAAATGCTTATAATACAAGGTGATTTTTAAGAGCCTTCGAATTTGATTTAAAAAAAAAATGCATAGAATTTAGAGAAATATATGAAATCTTTCTTCGAGTCGATAGAACGGTCTATATAATTGAATGTTTAAGGATGATTTCATGTAAACGTTAACCGCGGCTACGCCTCAAATGATTCATACGCTTGGTCCAATTGTGGCATATTCTCTCCAACATATCGGCCGGTATCTCACGAATAGATTCTTCAATCGCCTCTCAATTTGGCCATTGCTTCGCGTGCTGTGTGGCATGTGTCACCATCCTGTTGAAACCACATGTCAGCCAAGTCAAGCTCTTCCATTTTGAGCAAAATAAAAATTTGTAATCATCGCACGGTAGCGCTCGCCATTCACAGTAACGTTCCTGCCTTCGTCGTCTTTGAAAAAGTACGGTCCAATGATGCCATCGGCCCATAATCCACAGCAAACAATGCATTTTTCGATTTGCATTTTCAGTTCTTGCAATGCTTCTTGCTGCTCTTTACACCAAATACGGCAATTTTTATTGCTCACGTATCCATTCAACCAGAAATGAGCTTTGTCGCCGAATGGAAGAAGTGCACGATGAATTTTCTTAGCCAATCATGAATTTTTCTAATAAAATTCAATAATCTGCAAGCGTTGTTCGTTTGTAAGTAGATTTATGGTTAAATTATAGACCAAACTGAACATGTTTGACAGTAACATGTTACACGAACAGAGCTGAGCTGCCAAAAACAGTGTTGCCTGAAAAATCACCCTATATAACTAAAGTGTATACAAAATAGTGTGCAGAAGAAGTAAGTAAATGAAATAGAATTTTTAGAATGTAATCCATTGTATACAAGATGACGCCTTTTAGCAGCTTGATCCGCTTGACAGGTTTTGATTTATCATTTTTCCATCAATACTTTACCGCATCGTATACGATATGATGCGATTTAGGCTAATTGAACCATAGATCTACCATAGATCAAAAGGAGAAGTAAATTATCTTCATCTATAACATAATACATAATTACAAGAGACGATTGCAAGCAGCAAAAGCAAATACTTCAATAAGTAAGCTTCTGAAGCAGTAGGTCGGTACTCTTTACAGGCCAATGTTTCCCCATAACCTATACAAGTATTGACACGTGCAAGAAGCATGAGATCGTCGTCTCCATCTCTCAAAATCTGCATACATAAATTATGACCCTGCTTAGGAAGAAGGAAAACATGAAGCCGAAGGTAAATAAAAATTCCAGTGAACAAGAACAACAACAACAACAACAACAACAACGAGAACAAGGCAAAGAAGAATGTGTAGGAGCGGAAAAGGAAATGAGGCGTATAACAAAAAACCCTTTTATTATTTATTTTTTTGCTCTCTACGAATTTTGTCTTTTTGCTTTTTTCCTGCAGTTCAAGGACTCATAGCATGAACTTTGTGGTGGCGTATGAAATATGAAACTGCTTTTATTATATAGTCGTATATTGTATGTATTTACCTATACACATTGTAAATGTATGTAGTAGAAAATAACTTATGACTTGAGTTAAGGAGAGACAATTTTTTAAATTTTTTTTTTTTTTGTGAAAAACAACCAACTCAGCATAAAAATAATTTATGAACGCCTAACTTTAAGGGGAATACGAAGGCGACTCGTATTACTGTATTAACAATACGAAAAATATTCATAAAAAAATATATAACTTTAATAGAAAGCAATTGTATTGACTATATATTCATATATTGTATTTATGTATATAATAAGTAACAGTTGATATTTTTTTTTTACTTATCTTTGAGTGTATATATTGTATATGAATACATCATATTATACTCGGAGACAGTAGTAGAGACAGTGGTAATGAATGGAAATGGACAATGGTAATAGAAGTGGGGATGGCCACAGTTGTTTTCCGTTGTATTGCTAAAATAAAAGTTTGAACGAGTTTACGGTATACGATGAATGTTTATTAATATTATGCTGATGTTTTTGAGTTGTGGTAAATGATACAAACCAATACTGAAGCAGGTGGAAAACATTTGCTACAAGTTTAGTTTTCTTCTTCTGGTCACAAGTTGTACTCTTAATAAAAAAAAATGTATTCAAACAAGAAAAATAGTGGACTACTTGTAGCTTATAAAGTATACATCAAGAAATTATGAGTAAGATGCTTTAAGAAAAAATAAAAATCATGAAATGACATTGCTATAATATTTTTCATATAAAAAACCAAAAGCTAAAGTAGAGTGGAACTTGTTTCGTTCACCGTAAAGTATATTCAAATTGTACATTAAAGATTTTTGAAAAAAAAAGTTAATCAAAATTTATATTTTTATGTAAATATTGTATAAATGTAAAAGTAATTTTTTGGTTAGATATTCGATGTAATTTTGGAGTTAACAGTATTATTGGAAATTTGTTGTTGAAGTTAAAATTACTTGCTGAAAGCTATTCACATTATAGTAAAGTGCTGACCAAATGCTTTGAATGTGGATCACTTTTTCTAGCAACAAAGCTATGCAAGAAATATACACAATAGGGTGGTCCTTATGTGTAAGAAGGCAATTTCTACATCAGATTTCATAAACCTCACCCCTCAGACTGTTAAGGAATATGAATTTTGACCCTTGTGCGACTCCCCTTAATCATCTCCATTCGGGATCAAGTATGCAGGTATGCAGCAGCAACAAGTTAAAGTAAAAACATAAAAACATCAATTTTTTTGGAATAAAGGTTTGGAAAAAAATTTTTTAAATAATATATTAACGAAATTTGACTTCGAATATTTACGAGAAGACATAAATTCGATATAAATTCGTCGGTTCGTCATACACCCACACAGCGGTCCCTTAAGGGGGTCCACCTGTGTGAGCGCGGTATTTCGAACGCTTTTTCGGGAATTTTCGTTAGGAGAACTAATTCGAAAATAAGAATAAGTTTTACGTTATTTTGAAGGTTTGTGCTTATATTTCAATAGTAAATTTTTCCAATAGTGTAATCCGAAGGCTTGTACTCATTAAGGGCGTTCAAAGTGACGCGTTCAAAGTGACCCCTTCAAAATGAAATACCGAAATTGTGGGCAAGATTCCGCTCGAACCAATTATCTAAGACGCAAAAAGTAAAAAAAATCTTATTTCTGTTTATATCGTTGAGGTACTGACGTAGGATTTTGACGAAATTTTAAAAATTGAAGAAATGGCAGTTGTTTTTATAAAAATTATTCGTTTTCATGCTTTTTTCGATATAAAAACTGCTGTAAAATTGAAAAAAAAAATTCGAAAACCCGCTACGTGGGTACCTTCAGTTATCTGTATTAATGAGTCTGTCAAAATTTCAAGTCAATCGGTTAAGTAGATTTTTTTTAATCCTGCCCACAAAATTCAATAATATGGTTTCGAGAAAAACGCTTTCAAAGTTTGGAAACACAACAATACTTTGTATTATAGACTCACATTTAATCTGCAATACCAGAACCATAAACTTCCCCTTCCTCATCCTGTAGAAGCTCTCGTTAAAGATGCGAAAAATATAAAAAAAAATCGATTTTTCGAAAATTTTACACAGGTGGACCCCCTTAACTTTTCTAATTGTATCTTGCCACTCTCACCATATTAGGGTTCCCAGTGTGTTCCACATGGAAATATGCTAGCTTTATGTCAAATAAAGTCGCAATAGTGTGAAAATATGATATAATATTTTTTCAAAAGATTGTCCATAGAATTTCAACAACTCTAGGACGAAATTAAGAAAATGCAAACCAATATGAAAATCACGATACAACACGATTCAAAATTTTTCTAAGAGGCACTAATGCGGCATAATGACTGTTATCGATTTCAACATTGATTTATGTAATAGAAAAATAAATGAATAAACAATGTAATTCATCAATAATGGACTACACCACCGTTGTGACATACTCTCAGATCAAATTATTGGAAATGACTTTTTTCTTTGGATTAAGCTAGTTGCTGTTGCTGTTTTTATTTCTCTTCTTTTCTTTTTTTTTATTGGAATTAAGTTATCCATCATTGTCCTACAGAAGAAAAATCAATCTGTGGAAGAAATTTATAATCTACTTTTACTTTTGATTTATGCAAATGTTAGAATTTCTATTATCGACACTAATGAAGATAGAGCATACACTATATTTCTCACCACCAACGAAAAATCTCTTCAATCGTCATTCATTGCAAATTTGTTCTCCCTATTTAATACACGTCTTAGATTCTGTCTCTCATATCAACACTTATAAATAAGGTTAATGTACTGCTGCTAAAGAAAAATCTAATATACTTTTATATTAAGCCAAAAACTAATCGTACACAAAAGAAAGATAAATAAAAAAGACGAATAAAATTGTTGCAACTTTCCTATCAATCATTCTTGCTAGACAACTTTATTTAACATTACGTAGCAGCATCAAAATACCAGCAACAATAGTAAAAGCGGAAAAACATAAAATAAATTCGTCAAAATGTCAGAAAGAATATGTATATACATAAATTTTTCTGAAACGAAGATGCGTGCATGCCATAACAATAAGTTGCCAAAAGTGTTTAGGAACAGAAGCAATGCACTTGACAGATGCATGCAAATTTGCATGTTGCATCAAACAATCTTCATACTTACATACATTCTATGTTTTATATGGGGGGTACAAAAAAGTCAGCCACGCCTGAAGAAATATACATTTATTTTTCTGTATATTTTGCCAAATAATAAATAACAAACAACATAACAAAAAAATATTATTCTTCTATGTTGTATTCAATATGTGTTTGTAGGTGTATATGTGTGAGTGTGTGCGTAAACAAATTGAAATTTGGAAATTGCTTAGAAAATTATATTGCTTTGTTAAGTATAAATATTTTGCCGGATATATACTCGTAGATACTCATAAATAAGCTTAACATGAGCTCAGCTATCACCAGCTTCCGTTCTAGAAAAAAGTCAATAAAATTATTATGCACCCTCTTAGACAGATACATACATACTAAATACAAATAAAATTCGAAAAACACCCTTAGACATACATATCGATATAATCATCAGCAGGAAAATAGAATAACAAACATAACTCACCGATGTATGGTTGTGTTCGTGTGGCCACAAGTTGATAATACTACAAGTAAATGGAGATGTTTTTGAAAGTATTCCCAGAAGGAAAAGTAAACAAGCGTCTTCGAAGTCGTTTAAAATGAATAACGAGTTGTTTTGAAATAAAGAATGATTGGGTAGACCATAAGTATCCGGTAAGTATACAAATTTAGGTCTTTTGGGATCTTCTCGGATTGAGATTGAGAATGGATTGGTATTCTCAAATCTACATTTTAAGAAATAGTTTAGAAGAATGTTGCAAAAGGTGGAATAATTATCACAAGACAATTTTTCTCACAGATTTTGTATTCGACCACTGGAGATTTTAGAATTATGTTGAAAATGTACTGACATGTATTGCATAACCCATGTTTATGTAAAATAATTATCATTGTGATGCGATATCTCTCCATAAAAGTCCCAATGATATCTTCAAAGGCAATGACTTCAACGACTTGTTTCGCTGAGGGGATTCATTTAATTCTTTTGTTGCTGTTTTTTATTAAAGATATATGTATTGTAGATGCTTTATTGCCTCTTGATTATTTATTGACAAAATTATTTGCATAATAAATGTGACTTATGAATAAATTATTTATTAAAGTGTCAAACTTATTACATACATGAGTCCACATAAAAAATTCTACATATATAACATATATGAATTTACTGTAAATATGCATATAAATATGCTAAGACAAATTCTGCTCTTGCTTAGTTAAATATAATTATAACTTAAGGAAGAATAAAAAACACTTCATTAAGAGAATTATGCACCTAGTAAAAACAAATACCAATTTTTTAAGCTTTTACTATATTAAGTGGTACACAAAAAACAAACAAAAAATTATTCATTCAACACCACACTGATTTCTTAAATGAATATGTTGCAAGAAATGCATTTGACATGCAACAAATTGTAAATATATCTAATATAGTTAGTACGAAGAAAGTCATAATTCCAGATATATATGGTATTAAGTGTTATAAGAAATGAGTTTTCCATTAAATTACACAAACTAACAAGAAAAATCTGATTACATATTTGTACAAATATTTTACATTGCAATCGCGCTAAAGTATAATCACATTAGCACAAATTGCCACATTACATTAGTAGTATTGGAGTACTACATACATAATATATATTTCATGCAAGTAGCTTAACCTAAAAGTGGCATACAAATATGCTTGCATATGTCAGAAACAGATGAAATATTTTAACAAAAGAGGAGCAAATTACTTAAATGAAATTGTAAAAATTACTAGTGTGACTGTGTTTTTGTAATTTAGAGCAAAAATATTTGTACATTTCTTAGAGATATCATCAGCACCAATAATAAATCTTCGAGGTTAAAACTTCCACTTCAGACATATAAATATATATGTACAATATTTATACCCTGCATAATGCAATATGCATGGTATATTCATTTCGGTCAGATGTTTGTGTCCACTTGAAGGAATCTCCGGACATATAGACATAGATATATATTCGTGATCAGCGTCGGTTAAATTTTCGAATTAACGATGTCCGTCTGTCTGTCACCTGGCTGGTCAGCACGATAACTTGAGTAAATATTGAGCTATTTCGACGAAATTTGGCACAAGTAACCTATGATCCAAGGGTACGGAGCCATGCCCACACCAAGCAATCAAAGCGACTAACCTCGGAATTTTCAAAATCTTTAACTTGCTATAACTCACACAATATACCACTTGGGACAACAATATTTAGCACATAGAGTTATATTTTAACTATATAACCTCGCCAAAAGTGGGTGAGCCATGCCTACTTTTTAGCGTAGCTCTCATACAAAGTGTCTGTACTTCTTTTAAATTGAAAGAGCTGTAACTTCTACAATCTTCTGTCCAGAATAACCATAATTGACACTTAGATTAACATTATATTCGGAAATAATATGGCAGAAAAACAGTGTGCCACGCCCACTCCTTTTTGGGTCTCCCATACAAAGTTGCGGAAATTAAAAAAAAATAATACCGGTTATAACTTGCAAACTATTCAGCGCAAAATAACGAGATTTAAGGTGTGGATTAGTATTATACGAGCAACTAGGCTCACAGGAAATGAACGCAAAACACCCACTGTTTATCGTAGCCCCCATACAAATTTTAAATTGAAACAGCTGTAACTTCGGCAATCTTCTGTCTAGAATAACTATAATTGACACTTTGATTAATATCGTAGTCGAAAATAATCTGGCAAAAAATCAGTGTACCACGCCCACTCCTCCATGGGTCTCCCATACAAAGTCGAGGGAATTAAACTAAAACTTTTAAGCTCCATAACTTACAAACCATTTGAGGTGTGGATTAGGATTGTACGAGCAACTAGGCTCATAGGAAATTGGCGTGTCATGCCCACTGTTTATTGTAGCCCCCATACAAAATGAGTGAAATTCTTTTAAATTGAAACAGCGGTAACTTCGGCAATCTTCCGTCTAGAATAACCATAATTGACACTTAGATTAATATCGTAGTCGGAAATATTCTGGCAAAAAATCAGGGTACCACGTCTACTTCTTATTGGGGCTCCCATACAAAGTTGCGAAAATTAAACAAAATTTTAACCGCCATAACTTACAAACTATTCAGCGTAGAACAACCAGATTGAAGGTGTAGATTATTATTGTAAGAGCAAATATACCCACAAGAAATGGGCCAACCACGCCCATTTTTTATAGTGGCTCCCATACAGAATGACTGATGCCCCTATTACGGTTCACAACTTTTGTAACAGTTTGGTCGCCGTCGAGAAATTCATATTGCCGTTCTCAACTCGACTGGCGGCTGATTTTTTTGGTTGTGTTCATTATTTTTGTGGTATTACCGTTTGCAACTCTGTTACAGTTTGGTCGACAAGCACGTTAAATATACACGACTGCTCATAAGCAGTTGGGTTTGCATCAGTTGCAGTTTACTTTAAACTAATGAAGCCAAAAATAATGGAGAGATCGTAAGTAATAATTAGCTTGTCTTCATATTGTAATTTCTCAACATTTTATACATTTTCAGAAGTTTAAAAATTACAACCAAAGCTCAATTTGAGAGGCTTGTTCAACTAATGGACCAGAATCCAAGCATTGCACGGGGAAAACCACAATTCGGTGTGACGAAAAATGAAATAAAACAATTGTGGGAAGGATTTGCTCGTTTTAATCCATTTGCCGCAAATGCGCTGCTCCAATACATCTAATACTTCTTTTAAAACAAGTGACATTGTAGATTGAGCCACTCCTATATTGAAGTCATTGCCGCTGCTCTTCTGGTAGCTTCCATCAGCGAAAAATCTAAGAGCAGCACACAATTTCAATATTGGTGGTATAGATACGACACGCACAGATTTCTTGAAATGGTCTTTTACGTCATCCAGCAAAAAGCAAAATGCCTCTTTGCTCAGTCGAAAATAGCTAATAAATCTATAAAAAAATTTATTATTTGCTTTTATTTATTTTGAACAATATTTATACTTTTCGCTAGGTAGTTCAAGAGGGTTAGAGTCATCACGAATTTTTCTCCGTAAGCGTAGCAAATCAATTTTCTCGTCTTCGTTTTCATCTTCATAAAACAAATCTACACTAATATCAATTTTAAATAATTTTCACAGAAAAACACAATTGTATATTTCCTTAATTTTTACTTAATCGACCGCTTTTCTGTCATAAGTGATATTTTAAGCTGGTAACGCCATAACAATTTCAACCGAAAACAGTGGTGTACCACAATACCAAAAAATAGTTTGGTCTTGTTGAAGTCGGGTCGACTCTAAGACAACCAAACTGGGTTGAGTGGTGAACGGCAATAGGGGCAATAATTAGCTTGGCTTCATATTGTAATTTCTCAACATTTTATACATTTTCAGAAGTTTAAAAATTACAACCAAAGCTCAATTTGAGAGGCTTGTTCAACTAATGGACCAGAATCCAAGCATTGCACGGGGAAAACCACAATTCGGTGTGACGAAAAATGAAATAAAACAATTGTGGGAAGGATTTGCTCGTTTTAATCCATTTGCCGCAAATGCGCTGCTCCAATACATCTAATACTTCTTTTAAAACAAGTGATATTGTAGATTGAGCCACTCCTATATTGAAGTCATTGCCGCTGCTCTTCTGGTAGCTTCCATCAGCGAAAAATCTAAGAGCAGCACACAATTTCAATATTGGTGGTATAGATACGACACGCACAGATTTCTTGAAATGGTCTTTTACGTCATCCAGCAAAAAGCAAAATGCCTCTTTGCTCAGTCGAAAATAGCTAATAAATCTATAAAAAAATTTATTATTTGCTTTTATTTATTTTGAACAATATTTATACTTTTCGCTAGGTAGTTCAAGAGGGTTAGAGTCATCACGAATTTTTCTCCGTAAGCGTATCAAATCAATTTTCGCGTCTTCGTTTTCATCTTCATAAAACAAATCTACACTAATATCCATTTTAAATAATTTTCACAGCAAAACACAATTGTATATTTCCTTAATTTTTACTTAATCGACCGCTTTTCTGTCATAAGTGATATTTTAAGCTGGTAACGCCATAACAATTTCAACCGAAAACAGTGGTGTACCACAATACCAAAAAATAGTTTGGTCTTGTTGAAGTCGGGTCGACTCTAAGACGACCAAACTGGGTTGAGTGGTGAACGGCAATAGGGGCATTAGTTTAACCAAGGAAAATAAAATTTAATCCACGTTTTCATTCTATAAAATTAACTTGTTTGAATTGACTTTTACAACAATGTATTTACAATATACCAAAATTGTCAATGCAGGTACAGTTCGATAAAGCACACACATCATAAAACCGTTAGCCTCCATATTCGATTCAAGCAGCTGTACTACAGGCGCAAAAGAATATTTCTTCCGAATCAGTTCAAGGTACAATTTATTGAATACTTAGCTGTAATGACCGACACCAACTTGAACTTTAAATCATTTCATTTAATATAATCTCAAGAAGACAGACAAATTAACATTGGTATTCATATGTCGAAATGAAATATTAAAAAATATCTTAATTTTAAACTAATGTGGTTTTAGACGTTATTACACTGAACACCTCGTGTATATATACACATAAAACACTTGTAAGTATTTATAATCACCAGTATTCAATGCTCGACATTATGCTTATATGACCATATATCTGCATGCAAGGACACACTCATACTTAATACCATTCAACAATCCTACACAAGGTACTGTAAAAGCTCAAGCATACAAATAAACACTTATTCAAATGTAAATTTTGCTAACATTTCACTTAAAGCTTATCACTGCCACTTGGTTGATCTTTCACAAATCCATACTTCAAAAATTTTGTTCACTTTAGCATGTGTATGTATACCATAGACTCTACTTCATATAAATTTGTATAACATACATACAATCTGCATTTGGTTGCATTTGTAGTAGCAAATGTTGTAAAATATACATAGCAGTTATGGTGGTTATGGTGTGATCTGTAAAAAACATTTCAATAGGGAGGACCATACATGTATATACCAAATATGCCTGTCTTGCAGTCATTATTAAGGAGAATGCAACGAGCAAGTAGTGATATAGCAAATAGTGACAAAGCAAATGGTGATTTTGTATGGGAGCTACATGAAATAGTGGGTGTAACTCGGTCATTTCTTTCATCAAATGGTTCATGGATGGTCGATCAATAAATGTCCGTTTTAGTAATCAAGACGCAAGTTTTAAAAAAATTTCATCTTGATCTTCTTTGCGTGGATTTGCTTTTCCTAACGGTTCTTCCATTTCTTTAATACTTCCGCAAAATATGATTTGCTCAATTCTAAAAAATATACTTTTGTCCTTGTTTGAGCTAAGCATGATTTTTGTATTGGGGAAAGAAAAAAGGCACAGGGAACCAGCTCGGGTTAATTTGGCCAACACAATTATGGATAAATATGTTGGTGCATTATCGAGTCGGTGCTACAAATTAGTTCGGTTCAAGTCTCTATCAATTCTTTATCAAATGGTCTATGAGGGATCAAAGTCTATGAGGGATGTTCCCTTCGAAGCTCAATGGAATCCTTGGTGATGATATTTACCAGCGGGTCTGATCAATTGATTGAACCAATTTCCCACGGCTGTCATATGTGTTGAATGGTCCCCATAGTCAACATCAAATTACGTTTCTTTTTCCATTCATCAATAAAAAAAACATTTACGGATTAATTTCGCTCTTTACCAATGAAACACGACTGCAAAATAAAAACTAAAGTATGAATCAGTCTAAAATTTGATGTCCTGCCATTTACCTGCTGCTAATGTACAATAACTCAGACCAGTAACATGTCTCCAAATCTAAATATCAAATATGGTTATTGTAGTAATGGTTTTAATTGCTCAGTGTGGGCGTGGTTGAAAGTGGTTGAAAAGTTATTCCCATTTGTTTAAGTTATCATGAGACTCAACCACATTACAGATAGATGGACAGTTTTTCATTGGCTGTACTCAGCATTCAGTTCAAGATTAAATCTTAATGCACATGCCTGTTGATATTCACTTATGCCAGATAAGGTTCTTGACGAAATTCTAGGATTAGCTTAGCTAATCAACTAAGCTGCAGCTACAGCAGATATAGTTTCTTGCACGTGAGAGATCTCGATGATAAAGCCTTCTTACGATTGTCCCACACTTATAGCACCCTTCATCAGCTACCCTGTATATTACAAGTGAAAATTTTCGTGTTACCGTAAAACCTAATATAGTTTTCGAAAAAATGCATTCTTCAACAGCTTAAAAACTCTTTAAACATTCTTTTTCGTGTTGATATTTTTCATTAGAGAGCTAAAAAATTGTTAAATAACTAACTTAAATCAATAAGAAGTGAAACCTAATAATTGGAATATAACACACTATTCTTGTACAATGACAAATTGAGCAATAAAAATTTTATTTAAATTAATTTAAATATATATGTACCTTCAATACAACTATATACTTAAAAATACATTCCTAGTAATTTACATCGGACGAACGCATCTACTATAGTACCTACACATTTCGCAAAGCCTTTCCTATAATTTCAACAATACGTATTATATACTATTAAAAAAAAAATGTTGTATTTTATGCAAGTAAATTCAATTATTGTGGCCTCTTTTTTTGGAGGGGAGCATTTCGTATATGCATGCATACATATCTTAACTGAAATGCAGAATAGTAAGAATGTTCACTCGATGTTGGGTATGAATACTTACTTTGTGTGTGTAATATAACAGCAATAACAACAACAACTACAACAACAAGTGAAACAATAATAATGCATTACAAGCAAATGGAATTCGTGACTCTACAAAAATTGTCAATATTTGCCAACCGCCACAATTCAGTCAATATACCACATATAAACACACACACACATACACATATACATATATGTGTACAGAACAAATAAATGTTTCTACAAAAAAAAAATTATAATAATAAAAAGAGAGAAAGGAATAAATGACATTCAAAAAAAACAACTATGAGTTGAAATTGTTTAAACTGCACAACTGACTTTAACACGTTCACATACAAAAGAGAACCAACAAATATATGTATAAGTATATGCACTTATAAAATATATACAGTACATTTGTATGTAGTACTACGTAGAGCTTTGTACAAAAAATTCCAGACACAAAATGCACTCATTTTACATTGCACATTGTAAAAAACTAAAAAAAAAAATTGGTTGTCGCTATTCGCTATCATCTCTGCCTGTGCATCATTATTGTGCTGGTGCTCCAGTGTTCAACAAACAATACAGTAATGTCCTTGAGGCTTATGTCATGTCCCAATGTTGATGTTGGAAATTGGATTATGTTCTTGTGCTGACACAATGTACACTCATACCACCAATACATGCATATAAACAAATAAATATATTTGAGTATTTCTATTAATCTACACATGATGCACATAGGCACACATACAACATACTTCGGAGGCATCTCTTATAACTTTATCTACTTTGTGAAGTACGTGTAGTGAAAAATGAATGTCAATTCTATTGCTTAAATAAATTTTTTTTTTTAAGTTCTTCTCTTGATACAATATGACAAAAAGAAAGATTCTTATTAAAGTACATTTCCTCATATAGTAGAGTCAATAACCAATATAACTAATTATTGTCATTACTGCTCACATGCGAATGTGAGTAACTACGTATGTGCACAATAGCATACATAGGTAAAAGAAAACGTATGTATGTTTGTGTGAGAAAAAATATATATCTATAATGAAAAAGTACAATAAAGAAAGAATAGTTACGTGTTTTGCAGCAAGTTCATCTTGGCATTTTTTCATTTGCCATTTTGTCTTCATCATATGTATGTACCTACTATAAGTTACCTACTACATATATAATCACCAAATAAATGCATTCATACACACGCACTTAAGCAAGCATTCGCAAACACAGTTTGCATTGTATGCGTGTTAAGAATTGCTGCACTAAAGTTGAGTGAAGGCACGTAACTCAAATAAAGGAAGTTGGTTAGCAATCCATTGCTTGTTCTTGTTTGTGTCAGTTTTTTCTCTCTTATTCTTCTATTTGTTTTTTTTTTTGCTGTTTTCGTTTAAAGTTTTTTTTTTCGTTGTTCTTTCAGTTTATCTATCTGAACAATAGAATTCTAAAGGAAGTATATAAACTCTGTATATCCTTGTTATTCGAAATCCAAGGTAAGTTCGTCTTTCAATGTTCAATTTGTCTATATGAATTGATTGAAGTCGAACAATTATTTTAATGGAATTTCTTTTACAAAAATGAAGCTACTTTAATTAACATGAAATTGCCTATACAATAATGGAATATATTTAGACGATATTGATTAACAAAAGGCAAACAAAGAAGATGTGTTTAAATACATAAGCTAAGGGCATCATGCACGGAAGGCTGAGATGAAATCCAGAATGCATAATCTAGAATTTTTGGGAATAGATAAACAAATTTTAATTCCTGCCATCACCTTCGCAATTGGTCCTTCCATCCAATACGGCGGATGTCTTATGAATTCAACAGAATTTAATTATTCAACAAATTCAGTTATTACCGTCAATATATGTGAGAGTTATATTAAAATAGTAAAGAATACTCCAAAATTACTCGTTCTTCTTTCTACATTCTGTAAAACCTTCTGACAAACAAATGATTGAATATTAATCAGATTGAAATATTGAAAAATTCATTCAGTCAACTGTTATATATTTGGCACTAGGGACTCAAATGCATGAATTGTTAATTAATTGCAATTTTTTAATATCGGAAACTACCAAAAGTTCACGCAATATCAAGTACCCTAAGGTTAGTTCAACCATGGCTTAAATTGCTGAGCTGAAGTGTGACATCTCTAATCGCCAGATATTTCACAATGACTCTCTGCCACCTCGGCAATGAAGATGTCAACTGCAGGTTAAACAAAGCAAGGGCGGCGTTCGGGCGACTGCATGCAGTATGGGCGAGCTCGCGAATCTCCAGGAGCACAAATATTCAGCGCATGTCTGAAGTCAGTATTATTGTACGGAAGTGAAATGTGGCTGATCTCAAATACCATCACATAAAAGCTACAAACTTTCGTCAACAAATGCCTCCGTATCATCTGTAGAATATTCTGGCCGAATACCATGAGCAATGACGCGCTGTGGAAACTAACGAACGAAGAACCCGTCCTGTTGCAAATCAAAAATAGAAAGTGGCGATGGATAGGTCACACACTTAGAAAACCTGCAGATAGCATTACAAGAATGGCACTAGAATGGAACCCGCAAAGGTGCAGAGATCGCGTTCGGCCAAAAAATACCTGGAGTAGATCGACATTGCGCGAGCTAACCGATGTTAACACAACATGGGACTGCGCAAAAATAACAGCACAGAACCGTGTACGATGAGGCCCTATGATCCCAAGAGGAATTAACAAGGAAAAAAAAAAACCTTCCATAATGGTCTTGCAATATTTCTCTATTTGCTACATACTAATTGCTTGGTGTTAAACAGTCTGTTTATAAAATTCACAGTGTGTAGTGCAGATTTCAGCAACATATTTAAATCATTTTATTGAAAAGATGCATCTATAATTTTCATAGACTCGAAAATTGTAAATAAAATTTAATAAAAGTAAAAATAAATTTGGATTTGTATAATTGTCTAAATGGATGGTAATCTGAAATTATCGCTAGCGCACCGTATCGATATTTTTTGGCTCCAAAGTCAATTTTGTGCATCCTTCTATAAACACTTATTTCATTTTATTTTTATTTGTTAGAGTACAGTCACAAAAACTGAAAAGTAGCACTCACACACTGGTATGGCCCATTATACTATATTCCATAAGTTCTTTTTACTCTGGTAATATAACAGTTTTATGAATATAACTAAGTGGATACTGATTGGTGGCGTAACTCAGTGTTTAGTGTATTGGTCTTCTGATCTGTAGGTCGTGAGTTCAATCCCAGGCTGCAACATAACAAATTTGATATCGAAAAATTGATCTTTCGAACGGTACCCACCTGTCGACAAGCAATTGGCAATTCTTTCGGCAGTAACAATTTGCCATGAAAAAGCTTCTAAAAGAACTCTGTGACAAAGCTCAAAAAATGATGTCGGAAGAGTTCTGCCGTTCGGAACACGCTAAAATAAGTAGGTCCCATCTAGTACTGTCCAAAATTTAACACGCATAATAGTAACGGACGAGAAGCTCGTCCAAAGGACCCTTCGGAGATTTAAGTGCCACACATACTTTAACTGAGTGGATACAATAACGACAGAGAACTTAGCTATTCGTCTCCCTACATTCCAGTCGTGGAAACATCTCGAAACATCCGCAGGAATACAGGGTAACCACAAGAGAAGTGGCCTGACATATTCTCTTCCTCCTCCGGAAAGGAAGCTCATTCAGAATTATGAATCAAGCATATCTTTTTCAAAAGCTTAGTAAAATAAATGTGATCGATATAAAGTCTATAGCCATTTCCATGAAGAGATAGAAGCAAATATATGTTTCAACACATAGTTTCAATCCATCGGCAAACCCTTGTGGGACCCATTCGTGATCAAAATTTTACTGAGAAAAACACAAATCGTAACTTTGATGCTTGCGGATATTTGGAAATTTGGGAATAATCATCGCACAAAAGCGTTAATGAAGTAATTTTATATTTTGGACTAAACTATAGTGTAATAAATAAGGTGATTCTGAAATAGAGATTTCTCTGCTTAGAGTTGGCCATACTAAATCACAATATGATAAATAACTATATAAATATGAATCGTATGAAAAAATTGTTGAAGTATGTTTCAATAAAAAATATACAAAATATCATATTGAAACTAACAGTACATAACATAACATAGCACACATTCAGCAGCCTACATATATAAATACATACGTATGAACATTCCTGAAAAGATTTTGTAACACATAATAGTGGTTGAAGTTTTCATGTAAAAGCAAACTAATAAAAAAATCGGGATTAGTATTTTCGAAACTATTTTATATCCAAAAAAATACCTAAAACTCATAAATAGTTACATATTTATACAACCATTACAAATGAACAAATATGATACGATCAAACAATAGCCTTACTTTGAATATTTTCTGGCTAGTATTTGCAAGTGGAAACCGCAATGCAAATACTATACATATCTGCGTATTTTATTAAAAACCACATTTGATGTGGTACAATTACTATTCAGTGTATAGGAATTATTCATACAATGCAATGATATGTATAGTATATGTATGTATGTTTTTGATATATATAAGATTTGCACAATTTACATGCAGTTTTTTTTTCATCTGCACCCTAATGTATTCAGTTTCTTTATCTCTAAGCGATATGCCATCTTCACAGAAAAATATGCAAAATTAGAGATTAGTAATGAAGAAGCAAAAAGAAAATTCTCTCTAAAAAATGAATATTTCCATACTCCAGTGTGAGAATATACTGATATACATATTTAATAGCAAATTTCTGGTAAAATGAAGAGAATGATTACTTCAAAAATGTGCATAAAGTTAAACGGATGGTGAGAAGAGATTTCAGTTAACAAGTTGTTTTGTAAAACTCATAAAATTTGGTAGAACTTTTGTTTTTTGCTTTAAGTTCAACTCTTCATCAGTCCAGCATATAAAATTTTAATACCTAAGATTTAAAAGAAGAAATATTAAGAAAACAGGAAAATATATATACACACACACACATACACATAAACAGCATAAAGATAGCAGCTTAAAAGAGTGTAATTAAAATTAAAGTGTGGCCAGTAGCTAATTGAGATGTTAAGTACTTATTCGTAGAGAGCGCACAATAAAAAACTGAAAACTAATTACAACAAAAGCTCATTAAATTGTACTAACCATGTTCGTCTTTTTTTTGCAAATGATTAACTTGCTGCTGCTTTCAATGGTAATATGGTCACAAAAGAAGTTGATTAAAGTTCATATTAAGTATTTATTTAGAATTTTTTTCTTCATTTTATAACTGCACAAAGTAATTATTTGGAATTTTGGGAAAACAAATTTTCCTATAGAACTTATAACATTAGATTGTAACAGATGTTGTAAATTTTTTTTAATAACACCTGTGGTATAATTCTCATATAAAATAAACAATAAAATAACCTTTAATTTTAAGAAAAACTCTCTATTTGCAATTCTTCATCACAACATTTGTGTGTACATTACTGTAGGGTATACCTTCATCGTCATCGGTGTGATCAATTTTATCACAGCAACACTCAAACGGAAGGAATATTAAATAAGACAGATATTATCATACAAGAAGGCGATAAATTAAAGCGGAGCGAGAGGAAGACCATTATGCATAAGTGCAAAATCGTGTATCTATTGAACTTATTTCAGAGAAGGAAGAAAATATCAAAAACATGTCAGATTAAATTTCTTCTCAATAATCCATTGAAATGAATGCAAATTTACTTCAATTTGAAAAAAATAAAAAAATTGTAATGAAAATAATAATATATATATATAGATTTTTTCCATAATAACATCTTTTAGTTTGCATTTAAATTTAACCATTGATTCTTCATTTTCTACATCATCTGGAAGGCCATTATAAAGCAGAAACATTTATAAAAGATTTTTTGAATTTTGACTACTTTACACTGTTTATGTATTCCAAAAAATTCAGACAACAGTAAGATGTTTAATTGAATATATTTATTTTTTTATGTATTTACTAAAGGTATAGGTATGTAGATGCATGCTTTGGATGTTGCATAAACACATTTGAGCGTGGGTGTGAGCTGAAGCGTTTTGTAAATCGATTAAGTAGCAATTAGTTGCACTATTACACTTCAAACATCCCAGTACAACTAAATACAAATACAATGAATATGTATACTTTTACTCGTATATGTAATGCATAGACAGAGAAATAATAGCAAGTAGCAGAAGCAGATAGCAACAATGTATAGTAAGTATTACAACACGATGATTGTTTTGTAATTAAAATGCAACAGCCACTACTTATATGTATATGTATAGGAGTAATTGTTGTTCTTGTTTCTATTATTGCTCACACATTCACAATTAAGTGAGATATTGTCTGCACACTGACACACTGAATAACACATATACTCTGAACTTGCTATCTGTTGAAAGAGTTTATAATACTACGTCTATGTTACATATCCCTGCAGATAAAAGCAACTGGTCAAGCAACAGTATCAGCGTCACTAGAATTCTTCTATTATATGAGTGGCTGACTTCCCAAAATGGTTATAATTGAAAGTAGTCTATTATCACTTGCTGCTTTACCAGACATTAAGTTTCTAATCAAAGAGAACCACTCTATCCTTCATATTTTAATCAAACAAAAAATCGGACAAAAGGAACATTGATTTAAAAAAATATTGGATTTATCCTTAAATTTTGAATATATCATTCAACTGTCACCTACAATCATAATGCTAACTAAATCTGGTCTATTTAAATCTAACATTTATGTCACATCCCTAGAGAAGTTCGTTCAGTATTGGTTGAAAGAATTCAATTGCAACTCGCTCCATAACTAACCTACAGCAAAGCAAATGAATCTCACATGGCCTCAAGTATGTTTTGTATTTATTGAAGTTTATTATAAATGTGTTAGTTATTGAAGGTAGAACTGTATTCGATTCTAGTTGGTACTTGCATACTCCTAATAGATGATTATCATGTTGAAAAGTAACATTTATTATTAGTATTCATTATTAGTATTGTTGCTGTTGTGTGTTATTCTATGAGTACGAATACCACTTCATATACATGTTTTTCCACTAGATTCGTACATTACATTAGATTAAAATAATTCTTCGAATCGAAATGATTTATTCTATATTGAATTGTTTTACTGAGTAAATGTAAAAAAGTGCTCCTCAATATGCATTCATTCATATAATACTATCAGTAATATTGACTTTATTCCGCTCAAACGTAAGTACTGCATCTGTGATTTTGAAGACTCAGGCTACGGACTTTTGAAAGCATCATTTTACTAGAGTTAATAATGTGTAATACTTATTAAACTGAATTACACATTATTAACTCTAATAAAACGGTGCTTTCAAAAGTAGCCTGAGTCTTCAAAATAAGTCTGTAATACTTATTAAACTGAATCAATCGCAATGGGGAAAACAGCTTCCATCTTTCAGGCGGAGGTCCATGCCTTAGAGGTATGTGTGAGAGAATGCATACGTAGGGGCACCCATGGTACCAAAATATGCATCCTGTCGGACAGCCAAGAGGCTCTAAAGTCCTGGCAAAATTCTCGTTTCAGTCAAAGCTTGTTCGGGAATGTTTTAAACTTCTCAATGCCCTCGCAGCAAAGAATCCTGTCACCCTAATGTGGGTGCCGGGACACGAGGGACACAAGGGAAACGAAATGGCCGATTCCCTTGCAAAGTAAAGCGCAAGCACTCCTTTCATTGGACCAGAGCCCTTCTGCGGAGTTACAAACAGTTTCATGAACAACCTGATATGTGAGAGGGAGAAACGGGATCTTCTCGACTACTGGAGAGCCCAAACGGTCATGCGGCAGTCGAAGGAACTTATTGATCCCACACATGTTAGGGTGGATGCTGTCCTTAACCTCAGCAGAAATGACATAAAACCCTACACAGAGTTGCTCACTGGGCACTGTGGACTTAACTAGGTGTGGTAGAAAACGATACCCGTCGACTCTGTCATGAGGAGCAGGAAACATCGGAACATATTCTATGCAATTGCCCAGCAGTGGCAAGACGTAGACTTGGTTACCTAGGTAATGGAATCTTGACTCCAAACCACATAGATAAAATTAAGCCCACAGCATTTACAAGATTTATAAATAGTCTAGAATTTTTTTAGTTGGGCAATAGGCTCACAAAATATCTTTTTGTTCGCAGTGCAAAAATAGCCTGTATAATAATAATAATATTAAACTGAATCCTCTTCAGTCGATAAAATTTCTAATAAAAAAGTCTATAGAGGCAAATAAGGCAAATTACATTTTTGTGGCTCATTCACAGAGGCTTTTTAAATTACCACTGTCTGGGCTACTTTCGAAAGAATAAATGCTTGTAAAACAGTTGCATCAATTTAAAACTTCATAATAATAGCAAAAAAAAAAATTTTTTTAAATGAACAAAATGCAATGACAACCAATAAACAAATTGCCTAAAAATATTCTAAAGCAAAGGCAACATATTTACACTGTTATAATTACATTAATAATGATAATTGCTATTCTCCATATGGCGATTGTTATTCGTATTACTATTGCTATTGCTTCCGATGTTCCTGCTACATAATGCTAATATTTCTGATGTACATGTATGAATTTATAAATGCATAGCTGCATGATTGGGTTGGTTGGTTGGTTCTACAATGGACTTCATTCATGCATATACGACAGTCAGAACAAAGTTCATCGCCTAAAATGTGCTGTCTCACGACCCATAAACATACCACTATTAGATACATAATACCCATACCATAGTCATACCACCACGCTGTGGTGAAAATGTAGAAAATGCAAATGTAAATACATGTAGTTGTGTAGTTGCTTTAAATAGATCCGCACGCCAACGAATATTAGTATTTGTAGAAATGTTACTACATCCAAAATATGCATAAGCTTGGAATTATTCGTTATGAATACTATTTTGTATTTAGCACTGTGGTAAAATTGTAATATTTTTGTATATTATACACACGCGTGTTTTTACTGTATATAAATTGTGTATGCATATATGTACGTTATGTATGTACTTCGCATGTAATTACCTACAACATTACGAAAACATTTCTATATAAATATAAAATTCATATTATTATTATTATTAAAATGTTGATATAATGTTGCTATAATCACGAATGCAATACATTTAAAATGATTTCGCATATGTCTAGTCATGCTGCCATATGACCCATTAGTAGCATAAATATTAATACTATTTAAGGCGCTAAAATTGTAATTGCTACTAACGTGATTATGAAAACATATGAATTAATGAAAAATGTCAGCTAAATATGCCAACAATGTGTTGACTTTGAAACAATTGTATATTATACAAAATCAATACTGTAAGTACTCTGATGATAAATCGGTTTATTCAAAACAAACTACTCAAAAATGTATGAAACTAGAGTTAAAATTTTATCATTGTAGACAATTAAACAGTTGAAACATTTTAGTTTAACTATGTACATAAATTTTAAATGCATTTAACCACACAAAAATAAAAATGGTCATTGAAGCCAACAGAACACGTAGCCAGGACAGTTTACTTACATTTATTTGTACACGTGTTGATTCATCAATGATTTTTCGTGTTATTTTATGCAATTTTAATTTTATATAGGTAAGAACACGTAGATATGTATTGTGCATATATGTATATGTACATATGTATTTACACAATACATCATATACGAGTATATCGAGTATATGCAAAAACAATGCAAATGTACACTCTCATGTTTGTATCAAACTAAAAACATTGAGCCGATTTTCCATTTTGTTGAATATTTTATTTTAATATTTTATTTTTAATTTTTTCACACAATAATAAATCATTTTCAATCATTTCAGTTTGTCATATACAATAATTGACTCTGATTGAAAACGCGGGGATTATTTAAATTCAATAAATGTTGTAAAAATATTAATTTTTTTATTGTTGTAAATAATCAATTAATTTGTGTTATTATACCTTATAATAAAAGAGTCATAGATATGTTGAGTGTGTGCTTCCGTTTGCAATACCCAAAAACATAGGTGACAGGTATAAGATAGTATATATTATAATTTGTTGATCAGAATCATCATCTTAGTCGATTTAGCCATGTCTGTATTTGCATCTGTCTGCCTATCTGCACTGTAACTGCTATAAATATTAAAAAATTTCACCGAATATCTTTAGATTTTATTCTTTTACGAACGGACCGAAGTTTATAAATGGACGAAATATTATGAAAACCACTTCTATCAGCCATACAAAAGAATTTCGACAATGTCAAGCTATTGCAATGAAACCCACTACTTACAATTATGTATGAGTGTGATGGGAAGGAATCCATGCCTACTTTCTATACAAAATTATGCTTAGATGAAAACCTGTCCTATTTTGCACACAAAACTAAGGTTAAGAATAGATGTTTGTATACTTGTGAACGTTATTTGTTACAATTGTTAGCATGCTTCGCTAGGAAGCTCTTTCCTTCGCTAGTTGTCGCCAGTTAGCAATTCCAAGCCTGTCTTCCAACCGGAGGTTAAGTCTGTCTCTTCAGCGTCGTCCATCAATGGGTTCTGAATATAACACCTTTTTAGGCGGAGCGTGTTCTTACATTCGCTCTACATGACCCAGCCGCTGAATTTTAATGCGCTTTACTATGTCGGTGTCGGCATACAACTCACAGAGCTCATGGTTGTACCTTATTTCATATTCGCCAACAACGGAAATAAGTCCAAAGATCTTGCATAGGACTTTTCTCTCAAAAACTTCCAGAATTCTCTCAACTGGGATGGAAATTGTCCAAGGACAGGCATGATTAGGACTTGTAGATTTGTGTTTTCGTGGCTCGAGAGAGGGCCAGACTTCTCAATTGCTTACTTAGCCCAAAATAGCACCTGTTAGCAAGAGTGATTCTTCGCTCTCCAGGTTGACGCCATTACTGGTGTTAATGCTGGTTCCAAGATAGATAAAGTGCTTCACTAATTCAAAAGCGTAGTTCAACAGTGCCGTGCTGTCCAAGACGATGGGACTCTTTGTTTGTTGATACTAGATACTTCGTCTTGCCCTCGTTCACCGTAAGACTCATTCGACGCGACTCTATTTCCAACTCTGAGAATACTGTACCTCGCGCGAATATATGCTCGCTTGTACCGAAGATAAGCATGCCAAATTTTTCTTTATTGTATTACTATATAGAAAAATCGATCAAATATCGCAATATTTTGTCGACTTACAGTATAATGAACTTTGTCTTTTAAAAAGAAGTTACAAATTTTAAGCGACTTTGATATGGGCCAAAGTGACCTCAACAAAATAAAAATTTTCCAGAATTTTCCATTTAACGAATTTGCTGACTAGTATAAAATTCCTTCAGATGGAGAAATAGAAAGAACACCAATCTAAATTTTTATATTTTTTCTTTTGCTTGACAAACCCGTTTTTTATATGGGATATCAACCCTAACTCTCGTTTGCAATATAGAAGCGTTAATGAAAAAAGTTGTCAATTCGTTAAATACCAAATACCAAAACGTATGTTATACTGGGCATCCACTGTACTCACAATTTCATTTCTCTGATTTAGTTATTAGACATTTCATTGACTGAGAGTTTTAACCAATCAATATTTATTATAACTTCCTAAATTGATAATCGTAAAAATAGCGAAGAATAAGTGAAAAATAAAAACTAAAAATACAAGCCGGACAAACGCTTCTTAACGATTTAATTACACTACTTAAGATAACAAACAAAAATAGTAAATCATAAGAAAACACCAATAAGTAATCGTAAAAATGAAATTCATCATTCATACAAATACGCTCACATAAATCGAAAATATATTTATAGATAGACGTTTATCAATGGCATTTAACAACGGAAATGAATAGAGCAATAAATTGCCAGCACAATGATGGAACACTTCGGTGCCAAATTCTATATTCATGGGTGTATGTGTATGTGAGTATGAAGAAATTTTAATTAAAATCGATGACATAACGGTAATTCTCATCTAATCTAAATGTAGTCTATTAATTTTAATGACATTTCCTTTATATACAATACATATGTACTATTAAGTATACCATATATATTGATTCAATGTCACATTTCAATCTACTCAGGCCGATTTTGCCAATAACTAACATATATTATATATGTGTATGTATTTGGGGTGTGGTTGTCTCGTAGAAGTAATATTAATAATGAACAGTAGATGTAAGTGTGTGTATTTGAGTATGTGATAAAATCATAGTTTATTGCTATTTGTGAATATTGATTGCCACTATATACTTACTTAAATTGTATATGTATGTAGCGTTAAATGCTATTGTTTCGATTGTATTAAGAATATTGACTGTTTTTATATACATACTCTTCTATGTATAAAATTTTATCAATGATTTTATTGGGTCTCGACTATTAAGTCATAAATTTTAACATAGTCAAGTCATTTTAGTACACTTTCTACACTCATCATATTAAATTAACTGTCAATTGTTGGCGACTCCAATCGTAAAATCAATAATAATGTTAACCTATGATGTGATAGTGATATGACAAAAAATATAATAATTGTATAAGAATTATTATACATATTTCACTTACCAAATATTCATGCGCTACCAACGAAGTGTAGAGAAATATGAAGAATAATTTGTATATGTAAATTACTTAATTCTATTATGGCAATAATTGATATCAAAGAATAACATTTACATATGCATATTGACCCCATTTCCCACAACCCGCCAAAAAGAAACAAACAAACCTTGACCAATTTTATTTAACGATCATTATCAAATTGTACCACAATTTGCACATATGTATAGTGTGAATGTATGGTATAAGCAAAAATAAAAACCACATATGCATATTCATGTATGCAACCCCCGGTGATGATATGCACGCACGTACAATCACTTTGCGGTAAAATAATAGAAAAAGAGCATACGTACAGAATTTTTAAAATTTTCAGACAATACGACGCTACACCTACATATTATATATATTGCACGAGTACGAGTATGTACATACATAAATACGAGTACGTGCATCTGTAAGTACAACGCATCCATATGCATATGTATACATAATATGGATGCAAGCGAATAAGCAAAATAAAATAAACAGTATTTTGGGAGAAAAAATTGCAATTTCATTTTATTCGATTCTATTATTATTTCACATACTTTTTTGTTTTATTTCACTTTAAAAAAAAACGCATCCAAAAAATATTTTTTTTAGTATCATAATATTATCAGAAAAGATAAAAATCTATGTGAATATTGAAAACGGAAATAGTTTGACTGTATCATGCTGCAACAAAAAAACAAGTGAATTAAAGTTAAACCCACACAAAATAGCCAACAAATAAATAACAAATAAGTACAATACTAATACTGAATACTACCACAAACAAATACTAGGTACTACAGCTACTACTAAATGCCATATACTAATATGTACGTAGTAACTATCATACTACTACATTGCAACGTGGCCACTAAGTGACCACTATTGCCACAATCCACCCAAACGAAATGAAAATTTTTAAACAAATTGTGGTGGATATACGTATATATGTATGCAATATTTAGTTGCAATTGTAACATACAAATATATTGTACTTGCCGAAAAGGATTAGAGGACAAAGTTTCAACATTCGTTTATCAACTTGACAACTAAAACAACAATAGCAAAAACCAAAAGCAATGTCAATAAATAAACAAATAAATAAAACAAAAACAAAAAAAAAAACAATATAATAAAATTATAATTGCTCATTTGAGATATGTTTACTCAAAGATGAGTAAGGATGCATTAGCAATGAAAAATAACTCGTTTATATTTATAACACTACATACACATATAAGTAGTAGATTTTGTTGCTTTATATTTTCTAGTATTTTCGTCCAATTAGTATATGTTAAAAGAACAAAAATGAATTATAAACAAATGCTTCTCACGCTTGCAAAGTTTTCGTTGCTCAAAGGCAAAATTATCGGCATCTAATAATGATCGATCATTCTATATCAATATATAATATATGAAATATGTCCGTGAATAATGTTGTCAGCGACATTTTGGGTCCTTTCATAGATTCTCTAAATGCCGTTATGGAAATGTCAACAGCATTTCGAAGCCGATTTATAAGTAATCTTAGATATTAAATCTAAAGAAAATCAACAGACGAAACTCTTCTTCAAAACGTTTCTCTCTAAATCTTTGAAATTTATTTATATACTTATACTAGTATTGTAATATTAATTTATATATAATATTTATCATTGGTATCAAATTATAAAGGGTGCCGTGTTCGCCTTCTGATCTGTAGGTCGTGGTTCAATCCCCGGCTGATGCATAACAAATTTAATATCGATAAGATTTTTCTTTCGAATGGTACCCACCTGTCGGCAAGCAATTGGCAATTCTTCCGACAGTAACAACTTTCCATGAAAAAGCTTCTAAAAGAACTCTGTGACAAAGCTCAGAAAAAGTGATGTCACAAGTGTTCTGCCGTTCGGAACCGGCTAAAATAAGTAGATCCCTTCTAATACTGTTCAAATTTAAGACGCACAACAGTAATGGAAGAGAAGCTCGGCCAATGAGCCCTTTGGGGCTTTATGTGCCACATATTTATTTATTTTTTTTTTTTTTATCAAATTATAAATCTTGAAAGTTGAAAGAGAAATTTCCCTACTTTAATACATTCTATACTCTTATACATATTGCATCAATTTTTATCTACTCATAAGTAGACCTCCCTCTACATCTCTTTTTTCCTCTCCCTCTCTCTCTCACTCCCTTTCTATCTCTCTCTCTCTCTCTTATTTATGGTCATTCAAATGATAAAATGCAATATTTTTATTTATTTCATATTTCTTTTTAATTTATTTCCATTCATGACCAAATTGCATTATACCAGATATAGTACAATAAGCTATTACTCTCATAAAATCTATCTCTGCTAGGAGCAGAAAAATAGCATGTGGTGATACTTTCATTGTTCTAAGACCGGATCAAATTTATGAACTTAACATGTATTAATTATTTGTAGTTTCCTAGAGTTTCTTGAAGTTGTAGAAACAAAAAAGTATCTGCACTAATTAAATTCTTTTATAATTGAACTTGAATTGAACGGGTAGTTTATTATTATTTTTTTTTTTCTTTCGAAATATAGAACTTTCAAATAAAACACACTGTATACCACAGTCCATGGCCTTATCTCATTAATAACGGGCAACATGTCGACTTCCAAGTCTTTAATGGGGTCTCGCGTCTCTCATAAAAAATTTGTAAATTCACAAACTCATTAAACAAGAAATGATCCTCGTTGATGATTTCAGGATAAGTAGGCGCTTCGACTTCCAGTTGATTTTTTCTATCCATTCACCAAATTCACTACGCAAACTATAGCCCAACTATACGTAATGGACAGACAGGGGCCAAGTTGTTGACAAAGTCGAGTCGAAAATTTTTTGCTCTTGATAACACTCACTTTTACAGTTGCGATGGCTTCTTCGTTATGTACAATATGAGCTTGCATTGAATGAATATTATCCATAGAGTGAGCGAAGACATAAATCAATCCATCATATTGAATATTTGCTGCTCATATATGCGATAGATATAGGCGAAGTGTACTGAATATCAGGGTCAAAGAACGTAAATTTTGAAAATAATTTTCCAGGATTTGTAAACGTTGTACGAATCGGTGCATTCCAACTTGTCCGAGTATTCTGGCAAATGTGTCTGCAGATAATCCTAACGAAAGTGGGATACCTCTTAAATATAGCAACCAATAAACAAATTTTGGGAATATTTAGTATTAACTAAGACTTTTATTTATTACTAAATAATATAATCTTTCCGAAAATAATTACATAAAAATAATGCAATTTAATTAAAAACTTCATATGTAAACTTTTTAAAAAAATCGAAATTGACTATGCCAAATTATCATATAAAACGAAATGTTTCTACAATTATTTTAAGCTGACACTGACACATTGAATTTTTATAATTTTTTTTTTTTTCAATTTTGGTGCTATAACTTTTTTTTTTTTTTTTTATTTCAAACTACAAGTTATTTTTAGGCGAAAAGCTTTTGCTACTCAATTTGGTGGAGCCACATGAGACTACCTACGCTAACTCCAACTTATAGTATATTTATAATACATAAATATATAAGTATTATTCATAAAGAAAATGTTGTGAACAAATCAAAAAAATATAAAATTTTCAACATTTTCAAACATATTTGAAGAACTTACAATAGTAATTCAACAAATACTACCTTATACAAAATTAAACACATATAATACAATGCATATTATTATTTACATATTGTATATATTTCCTCATAGAGTTGAATTTACATTTCTTACCACTTCTGTGAGTTGCAGCAAAAAGTAGTATGGGTGTTGTTCAAAAATATCATTGTAATATCATACATAAGTAGTGAAAAGTTTCTCAAATGCATGTGCGTAAAGTGCTTTAATCCAATATACGATGTGTATATATAAATAATCTAATTATGTTATGAGTAAGAATACTAGCGTATATTATAATAGCAAAGTTATGAATACGTGCTTCTTAAGTTCAACTTTTTATTATGTTTACATATCAAATTAGTTGAACATATTTACATGTTATTAAAAATTTAACATACATATGTCTAGTATGCATATATAATTTACTTTCGAATTGATTTTTAATTTAATTCAGTTTGCTATTTACCTTTTATTCCTCTGTATATATGTATGTATATAACACCAACTCTATTTTCAATCAAACAAATAGTTCAACTTTTGACTTCAATCAAATAATCAATCAATCAAATGGACAGTTCTTATGAGAAATCACAAAAAAAAAGAATATTGACACAAGAATTTGGCTCGGGCCCATAAAAGCAGACAACTCGAAGAAACAACGAAGAATTTTAAAGGCGTTAGAATACTAGGAATTTTAGTTTAGCACTCGAACTCATAAATTCTATATATGCAGGTATATATTTAGTACAGGGCTGTCAAGGAAAATAAGTCCGGAGCCAAAACCAATTACCAACAGAGATGTCTGCTCTTCAAATGACAATATGTGAGTATGAATTTCAATATTTGCATACACTAACAATATTCAATTTATTGTAATGAAGCAACAACAACTAGAAACCAGACTGAATACACTACAAACTAACAGATTCCATGTCCATTCACGATGAAGAGCCATGGAGTTATCATGTTTGAGTAAAAGAGCCAAAAAAGTGCCAACTAAACTTCTGTTTAGGCATCGTTAATTTAGTTTACTACTATGTACTTATTAGAGCAAAAAGCTCGTTTATCGAGTACCTAGTAGATAAGTATATAAAATTATACTGAAAAGTCAATAATATATACAAACACGCACACACGAATAGAAACTGCAAGACATCAATACGAACGCTACACACATTTGCTATTTCATGATTTACGACTTCCATATCATCAATAGTAAAAGGTAACTTCATGTATTCATATACACATACTCTTACATAAATAGATATTTATTTGTATAGTAAATTCGCGCTTATTTGCTATATTTACTATAGCACTAAACTAGTAGCAGTAAGCGTAAAAAGTGAAAACGTAGTGCAAAACCTTTTAGTTTTATTAAACTTCAAATATTCGATTCGAATCGATTTTGTTTTTTCTTTTTGCTCTATTCTCTTGCTTTCATTTCTCCCATCGTTCTTTAACACTTCTAGTGCGATGACTTGATGTAATATTCATTCATTTAGCCAATATTCAATCTCCAAAGAAGAAAGCATAAAATAGTCAACAACTTAAAAAGAGTTGATCATTTCAACTTAAAGCTTTAAATTTCTTATTAGATTTTACTACTTAAATTGCAGTAAGTTTTGCAACTACCATACAAATTGTAGCATTTAATAGAACACTCATTTTACATGTTTTCTTGTAAAAAAAAAAAAAAACTATAATTTCTCATTTCACCTTCATACACCTTTAGCTATGGATAATAACATTAATCTTATCATAATTAATTGCTTCATAGTGCAAATGCTTAGATACTTGCCAAGTACATACCTACAGAAGCATAATATCTATTTATCCTTTCCGGTGTCGTTATTATTACACCACATAGAATTAATTGCATTACAATAAAATCAAATAAAAGGCATTCAGTTTGCTACATAAAGGTACAAATAATGCTTTGTGGATGATGCTATTTGATAATGCTACATAAGTATCAGTACATACGATACATATGCGTACGCTTAGTACTTTATACAGTTCGTTTTCGTATTAGATATAAGAAATTAATTGTATCCTGAATGCTCTAGTATAATGTCAACAATGTCCTAATATGAACTTGGTCGTATAAATCGTAACTATTTTCAACGACATTAATTGGCTAATATGTACATATGTATGTACATATGTAACAAAATGGTATAAGCAGATGTTTCTACTTTCAAATAAAATCATAGCGTTAAAGGAAAACTGTATACCAAGTTGAATAACATTCTTTGCAAAGTATTAGCAAAGAAAAACCAAATACAAAAATTTGAAAATAGAATTAACTCCAAAATAAATAAAAAGCACAGCAACAGCAAAGTCAATCTTATCAAAAATGGATGATGATGACATTGATTAAGATATTGTTTAATGCTATTTTCAAAATAAACGAGTATTTACATACTTAAATATATAGTCACGCACCATGAATAGTTGTTTGTCATTATCACTTTTTTGTATTATGATAATGATGATGACGATGTCGATGATGATACTGTTGTTATTGTGGTTGTTTCCCGTTGCTTAAGTGTTTATTTATTTATTTACGTTTTTATACCCTGCATAATGCAATATGCATGGTATATTCATTTCGGTCAGATGTTTGTGTCCACTTGAAGGAATCTCCGGAGATATCGACATGGATATATATTCGTGATCAGCGTCGATTAAATTTTCGATTTAACGATGTCCGTCCGTCCGTCCGTCCGTCCGTCCGTCCGTCCGTCCGTCCGTCCGTGAATGAATCTCCGTAGATATAGACATAGATATATATTCGTGATCAGCGTCGATTAAATTTTCGATTTAACGATGTCCGTCCGTCCGTCCGTCCGTCCGTCCGTCCGTCCGTCCGTCCGTCCGTCCGTCTGTCTGTCACCTGGCTGGTTCGCACGATAACTTGAGTAAATATTGAGCTATTTCGGTGAAATTTGGCATAAGTAATCTATGATCCAAGGGTAAGGAGGGGATTGATATTGGGCATGATCGGTCAATAACCACGCCCACACCAAGCATTCAAAGCGACTAACCTCGAAATTTTCAAAATCTTTAACTTGCTATAACTCACATAATATACCACTTGGGACAACAATATTTGGGACATAGACTTATATTATACTACTATATAATCTCGCGAAAAGTGGTTGAGCCACGCCTACTTTTTAGCGTAGCTCTCATACAAAGTGTCTGTACTTCTTTTAAATTGAAGCAGCTGTAACTTCGGCAATCTTGTATCTAGAATAACTATAATTGACACTTAAATTAATATCGTATTCGGAAATAATCTGGCAGAAAATCAGTGTGTCAGGCCTACTCCTTCATGGGTCTCCCATACAAAGTCGAGGGAATTAAACTAAAATTTTAAGCTCCATAGCTTACAAACCATTTAACCTAGGACAACGAGATTTAAGGTATGGATTAGTATTGTACGAGCAATTAAACTCACAGGAAATGGGCGTACCACGCCCACTGTTTATCGTAGCCCATATACAAATTTTAAATTGAAACAGCTGTAACTTCGGCAATCTTCTGTCTAGAATAATCATAATGGACACTTAAATTAATATCGTAGTCGGAAATAATCTGGCAGAAAATCAGTGTGCCACGCCCACTCCTTCATGGGTCTCCCATACAAAGTCAAGGGAATTAAACTAAAACTTTTAAGCGCCATAACTTATAAACCATTTAGCGTAAAAGAACGAGATTTAAGGTATTGATTAGTATTGTAGGAGCAACTAGACTCACAGGAAATGGACGCGCCACTCCCACTGTTGATAGTAGCCGCCATACAAAATGACCGAATTTCTTTTAAATTGAAACAGCTGTAACTTCTGCATCCCTCTGTCTAGAACAATCATAATTAACACTTAGGTTAATATGGTAGTCGTAAATAATCTGGCAAAAAATCAGCGTACCACGCCCACTTCTTATTGGGGCTCCCATACAAAGTTGAGGAAATTAAACAAAAATGTTAACCACCATAACTTAGAAACTATTCAACATAGGACACCAAATTTAAGGTGTGGATTAACATTGAAAAATTAATTGGATTTACTAGAAAGTGGTAAGCCACGCCCACTTTTATATAGCTCCCATACTAAGCCTCGGAATTATCTTAAAATCCTTTTACTTCGTCAAAGTCAACCATATTTCGGGTGTAAATTAGTAGTATATGCAAAAATTGTTTCTCAAAAAGTGGAAATAAAAGAAAAGTTGGATATTCGAGTAAACTTTTTATATATAAATCTACATATGCAGGGTATAGTTTGGTCGGCCCCAGCCGACTGTAAGGAGATTTTTTTTTGTATATTCATCCCCATGTTTCGTATTTGCACCACAACAGAAAATTTAACTTTTAAGTGATTTTTTTCTACTCCTTCCATATACTTCAATTTTCTTGTTGTTCTCAACGCAACGATGTGATTCTTTTCCTTCTTTTTTTAAGTTTCTTCTCTTATCCCCCTTTTTTTTCACTTGACATTTTATTTTCTTTTTACACTTTCATTATTTATCAAATTGACTTGATGATGATGCCATTAAACATTATCCACCATTTACATACTTTACCACGTTTCATGCGGATGAAGCGCAAACTTGGCATAGCGTACACTGAACGAGAAAATTTGGAATTGACTGACTATAAAATTCATCTGATTATTTTGAAGATAGCATTATAAGATAAGAAATAAGATCAAGCGACTGAGTGGTGCTTTAAATCCCGGAGCCTCTTCCAGTCGTCACAGAAATGGGAATCTGGTTACGGTTGTCCAGAGCGTACGGAGTGTGTCTATGTAGGGAACACTTCTCCAAGTTACTGAATGGCAATTCCGCCAGTGGAGGAGATTGCCCGAACACCTCAATTACGGATGATGGTCTTGACGTTTCACCACCCAACCATGACGAGGTTAAAACAGCCATAATGAGGCTGAAGAACAACAAAGCTGCAGGTGCAGATGGCCTGCCTGCCGAGTTGCTTAGGATCGCCGGCGATGAGCTGCTCACCTGCATGCACCAGCTCATAAGCAGAATATGGTCGGACGAAAGCATGCCCGATGATTGGAGTCTCAGTGTTCTCTGTCCCATACATAAGAAAGGAGACCCGTGGCTTAAGTCTCCTGAGCATCGCATACAAAGTCTGATCGTGCGTATTGTGTGAAAGATTGAAACTTATGCTCCACAACCTGATTGTACCTTATCAGGGTGGCTTCAGACCGAATAAATCCACCATCAATCAAATTGTCACACTACGCCAAATCCTGGAAAAAACCCAAGAAGAACATATCGACACACATCACCTATTCGTCGATTATAAAGCCGCTTTCGACAGTCCGATAAGGGGTTACCTTTACACCTGAATTTGATATGCCTGCAAAACTCATTCGACTTTGCAGAATGACACTGCTGAACTCTCGTTGTGAAGTGAAAATTGGGTAGGACCCCTTCCCTCCGTTTAAGGTGATTCGTTATCGTGTGACTTCTTCAATCTTACTCGTATTATGGAGAAAATAATACGAGCTGCTGATCTACGACATAATGGCACTATCTTCAACAAAAGTGTCATGCTGTTGGCGTATGCCAACGATATTGACATAATCGGTATCAACTCGCGAGCAGTCAGTGCAGCATTCTCTGAATTGGAACGAGAGTCACGTCGAAGCGGTCTTACGGTAAACGAGGGCAAGACGAAGTACCTAGTATCAACAAACAAAGAGTTCCGGCGTCTTGGACAACACGTCACTGTTGACAATTACACTTTCGAGGTCGTAAAGGACTTCGTCTATCTTGGAACCAGCATCAACAACTGTAATGACGTCAGCCTGGAGATTATGCGTAGCATAACTCATGCTAACAGGTGTTAATTTGGGCTGAGTAAGCAATTGAGTAGTCGAGCCCTCTCTCGAAGATCGAAAATCATATTCTACAAGTCCCTTATTATTCCTGTCCTACCACGGATGAGAGAATGCTTGGAGTTTTCGAGAGAAAAGTTCTGCGCAGGAACTTCGGACCTTTTTGCGTTGATGGCGAGTACCGAATGAGGTACGATACGATGAGCTGTATGAGCTCATGAGGCGAATCAAAATCCAGCGGCTGCACTGGCTGGGTCATGTCGAGCGAGTGAAAGAAGACGCTATAGCGAAGAGGGTATTTAATTCGCAAACCGCTAGAGGCTCAGAAGAAAAGGAAGACCAAACCTCCGTTGGAAGGACCAAGTAGTGGGTAACCTGGCGGCGCTTGGAATATCCAATTGACGCCAGCAAGCGAAGAACAGAGAAGACTGGATCAATCATCCGTTGTTATGGCCACATAAGAAAAAGAATTATAAGATAATATTTCTATATTTAAATAAAAGCGTCCGTGTTTTTATACTTAAAAAATATAAATTATCAACTGAAAAAAAGAAACGTCTTCTCGTGTAACAGGGAGAGTAAATCTGAAGGCCTGTCAATTTGGAAACCCTGCTGGGTTTGAGAGGGTTTATTTATATTTAATATATATATTCTGAGAGCAAATGTCGTGTAGCTTAGCTTGTTTTTTGTCGCAAAGATCTTTCAGGTGGAATTTGTTGGAAGCATTTCCAATTACTTATCGAAAGGTAGACACTCTTTGAAAGAAGAAATATTCTCCTTCACCTTAATTCTAGACATTGCCACAGCAACATTTAAAAGAAATATAAAGTTTGGAACATTCAATGAAATGTTTTGACAAATTTTAAACAGAATTTTAAAAGAAATTACATAATATGAAAGAAATTTTTATGAGCAATACTGTGTTCATCACGTTAAAAGATATTTTCCAATGTTGCAATAAAAATACGTTCAGAAAATAACAAAAATTAAGCTATATTCAAAATACTATGAATATTTTATGTTCCTCTCTTTTGCATAATTTAACCTCAATTTTTCTCCATGTGCACATCTTCAAAAACGTGTGACAATCTTTTCCAAATCTGTGTATTAAAAAGAAAAATAAATTATAATACATTTTTTTTGTTTGTTTATATTCTTCTGTTATGTATTTCGTTTTTACTACACACGCACATACAATCACATAATTCCTCTCTCTTTTGGCACTTTACGCAAATGGATGAAACGCAGATTTCAATTGAAATGAGGTAACGCTAATGATGCGCATATAAATAAAATAAAGATAATGATAAAGACAGCTGCTTAAAATATGGATAACAATTCTGCAAATAAGTAATTAAATACTAGCACATATATATTGTATTTATATAATTTATTTAAATCTTCATTTAAAATCTGATACTAAAATTGGCTAGAAATTTAAGACCTATGTATGTATACTCAAACATACATTTTGCCTTATGGAATACAAAAATAAGCAGACAATTGAAAGAACTTTTTCTGCACTCACATATACATAATTATATTCCATATTTATATGCGCTAACTTGTACTATGTCGTATTTGAGATGGATTAAAATAACCACAAATCTGCAAAAAATCTTAGTTCTTGGTGGTTAAAACAATCTTCAACTTGGGCAAGACTAAAGTTAATTCACATTGCAAGTGCATTAGTGTGGTTTCATATTTAACCGCAAATTCTCATATACTTATGAACAAAAGATGATACCGCAACCGACTTTATGAAATCTTTAAATTCTCAAAATAAGAACAACAACAACAACAACAAACACGAATTGTTTTAAAACTAAAGTTAGCGAAAGAAAGAACATCTGTGAAGAACACCAACAACACAAAATCAAATGTAAAAGAAAACACAAAACTAAATATGACGCTACCTTGGAACGTGGAATAGATTAAACTTATGTACGTGTGCAAAATATATGCAAGGTAAAATAAAAATCTTTAAAATTTCACTTCTGAATAAATTATAATATTTTCCATTGCTCAGTCTTCAAATGATGATTATACTTAAGATTTGTTTTTTTTTTTTTTTTGTTGTCTTTCATTCCTTGATAGTTTGGCTTTTTGGCATCAACATGGTACGTAGACTAAATGATTACTACTATTATCAAATCGAAGGAAATTGAAAACTTATTTTTAATGCTCATATATGGCTGCAAAATAATTCAATGCTTGTGCAAAAAAAGCACACACACACACACACACATATCACCTTTCAAATAAGATTTAACTGAGACTATATATTTCCATATGAAATTTTCAAATAAACCAAAAAGGTTATATTTTATACCGAAATGAAAAGCTAGTAAAATCAATATATGGAATATAAGGTCTAGTAACAAGAAATCCATTATTTTGCATTAAATTGAAGGTTTTATTTACCATAGTTATTATTATCGTTGTGGGGATGTTGCACCGCGACCTATAAGATCTATTGTGCCCCCTTCGCAGAGCTAGAGTGTGTCTCTCAGCCCAGTTCCCTCGATGAATTTTAGTATTGGTCCCAATTCACAGAGTCTAATTTCATCCTCGGGTATGATGAAATCTCCGAGGTATTTCCTTCTCTTGTGTATCAGTGCAGGACAAGTTCCTATCACGTGTTGTGCGGTCTCGTCCTCTTCCCTGCAGAACCCACAGAGAGCATCAGAGAAAATTCCCAGTTTTGTTAGGTGATAATTCAGCCTACAGTGCCCTGTTAATAATCCCGTAATAATTCGCATGTTGTTCTTCGTTAGACTCATACATTCCTCGTAGCGTTTCAGGTTGTATGTCCCTAGCGCTAGTTTGGAGTGTGTTATCCCCGGTAAGTTTTCCCAGTATAAGCTTCTTTGTCTATTCTCTTCTTCCCAGATGATACGGGAGATGTTACCCGATCCTAATCCACAGAATGGTTCAGGCCCTACAAATGGGGTTGAGGCTCCCTTCCTGGCAAGCTTATCTGCCATTTCATTTCCATCGATCCCTACGTACCCCGGAACCCATAGAATCCACACCTGATTGAGTTGGCCCAGGATGTTCAGTTTTTCAATGCACTCCATCACCAGATATGATGTAACCTGGTGGGATTTGAGTGCTTTGATAGCCGCCTGGCTGTCACTCAGTATTGCTATTCTGCGATTCCGGTAATTCCGTTCCAGATTAAAGTGCGCACATCTATCTATCGCGTAGACTTCCGCTTGAAAGATAGAGGTGTTCTTACCTAATGGTTCAGAGTATCTTTTCCCTGGTCCGAATACACCTGCTCCGGCTCCGTCATCGGTGAGGGAACCGTCGGTGTACCATGTTATCATGTACTGGTTTATCTTATATGTTTTCGATATACCTTCCCAATGTTTTTTGTTACTAAGCTCAGTTTTAAAATGTTTCTTAAAGCTGAACCTTGGGAGTATTACGTCACTTGGCATCGAGATTTCAGGAAGTTGCTCAGCCAGAAGTTCTACCTTCCTTCGGTTGAGATAACTGCCTGTGCTGACGTTGTTCCCAGCTACCCTCAAAATCGCCCTCCTTAGCATAGTTAGAATGATCCGATTTAAGTCACATATGTACCGTTTTCTTCGATAACTTGTTGCCATTTTTAAGATAATTTCAAAATGCCGCTCTCACAGAAACCCTCGTTCCTATTGGCAAAAAACTGGGACAGTCGATTTTCCCAAGCTTCTCTTGAGGCGAATTTTTCACCAGCAAAATCATTCGCCATAGACAGGAACAGGTAGTAATCACTTGATACCAGGTTCGGACTATAAGGTGGATGCATAAAAACCTCTCAATCATTCTCCCAGAGCTTCTGACGAATCAATATCGATGTGTGTGGCCTGGCGTTGTCTTGACGGAACACAATTCCTCTCCTATTGGCCACAGCTGACGGCTTCTGGTCGATTGCTTCCTTCAGACTTCCTTCGAATTGAGAGTTTGGCTGTAGGGGAGCAGCTCATAGTAGATGATTCCCTGCCAATCCCACCAAACACATAGCGAAGCCTTCCCGACCGTCAATCCTGGCTTGGTCACCGTTTGCTCCGGCTCACCGCGATTCGACCACGACCATTTTCACTTGACGTTATCGTAAGTGACCCACTTTTCATCACCAGTAACCATACGCTTTAGAAATGGATCGATTTTGTTGCGATTCAGCAGCGATTCGCAGATGGAAATTCGGTCCATGAGGTTTTTTTACGTTAACTTGTGTGGCACCCATACATGAAGCTTCTTTTTGTATCCAGCCTTATTTAAATGGTTCCAAACGGTTTTTTGTGCAATACATAGCTCCTGGGCAATAGAAACAGTGCTTACATGACAGTCAGACTCGACGATTTCCATTATTTTGTCGATATTTTCGACAATTGGCCTTCCAGAGCGTGGTGCATCTTTGACATCAAAATTACCGGAACGGAATCGACGAAACCAAAATTGCACATGATTGGCTGTTACAGTATTAGGACCATAAACACTATTTACATTTTCAGCCGTCTGGCTGGCGTGTTCGCTTTTATGGAAGAAAAACTGTAAAATATGGCGTATTTTCTCTTTACTGGTATCCATCTTTGAGTTGTACTCAAACAATACTGAGTCAATCAATCACAAAACTGCCTGAAAAGTTTATCTAGTACGAAATCTTATCGCCATACGCGAGATACATATTACTAAAACCATCTATTGGAAAAATAATGGATTTCTTTTTACTACATCTGATATATAGAAATAGATTTTAAGCAGAATGCAATGCCATCTTCTTTATTTTCATATATCTATATTATATTAGTACAAAAGGTGATAAATATTTTATACGAGTGAATTTGTCAGTCTTTCTATACCTAATACCTATGTGTGAAGGTGTACGTGATTGGGCGTGAAATATATTATATTATTTTCATGAGAACATAAAGCTTTATGTGTTTAAATAACACACCTCTTTGACACGCATATGCTATTAAGAATTCACATCAGTATTGTGGTATTATTGTCATTATTCTGTGCATATTTCCACATGCATTCGTGCGTAATCAAGTTTTCATTTTAAGCTAAGATTTATTTACGATGTTCAAATTGATTTCCATTGAGAGAATTTAAACGAGGTGAATTCACACACATAGTATTATCGATGAATCACATCACAAAAAAAAAATTGTAATAAAATGAAAAATCTATTTATCATTATGAAATGATTATGATAATGATTTCTCTGAAAATGGACATTTATACAGGAATTCCATTAAAGAAACTATTAAAAAATACTCATGTGCATAAGCGATACATTGTAAGTTTCTAATATCATCAAAATATTTGCTATAAAATATTGCTTGCGTGCATAAAGTCGTTAGTTTTACAAATTAGTTCTTTTCTTTTTTCTCTTTATTATTACAAATGCTATTTCATTATCTGATTTTAGATTATGATCTCATTGGTTGATTAAACGATATCTTTAACGCACTATCGAACAAAATTAAAGTTTCGGTTGCACAATTTTTTTCGAACTCAATTTACTTAATCATACAAGTATATAAAATATGGAAGTTGATATTTAATTAAAATTACTCATACCATTATTTATTTTTTTTTTAATTGAGAATTATAAGTAAATTATGATTTATAAAAAAGTTATTTAATTCAACATTACTACAACATAAATATGAAAATAGGAAAATCCAAATGATTTAGAAATGAATTTTGTTTACCTAAAATTGTTGAAAATATTTTTTTTTAATTTAAATGACACCAAAAAGTTAATAAATCGCCTAAATTAAATAATGCAAATTATATTAAACAAAATTAGGTAAAATGGATGAATGTGTTTAAGAGATGGTCAATTTTTTTCGATAAAGTATAGAAAAACGAGAAAAAGAACAGGTCTTTGCCCTAGAAAATATGTGCTTAAAATCAATTTTGACCCTCAGGACTTTGACAAATAATTCTTTCATATAAAAAATATTTTTGTACAAAACGATTTTAGTATCAACGTAGGGTGGCGTCGATAGGAGAAACAGATCAGAACGAGATGATCCAACGACGATATTGCTCTATTGTATCATTTTTACGTATTACGTATTATAATGTTCCTGATCATATTTTTTTCCAAATATATGATTCATATAACAAATTATGAAATAGCTTGTCCATCGCGATGTTGAGGAACTAATAAAACCATTTCGCACACTGACGTTGTGGTAAATGCTGAATATGCTCAAGAGTGTGATGACAAGAAGGAAGTGCCAGAAAATGAGGTAAACGAAATTAGAGTTACTGGAAAAGCGCTAGTTATTGGACTTCTTCATCTGGTGTATTGTTGAATTCAGTAATGCTACCTTCTGGAAGCCTTCTTCTATGGCTAGTAGAGCAGCTACCGAGACCTGTGTTATCACAATTTAATTAAACATTCATAAACATAATCGTAAAATATTGTAGTATCAAATATGTATAATTGAATATATATAAAGTTAATCTTTGATCATCAGAAAACGCCTGTGTTCTCAGAGGTAGGTCTCTTTCAGCTTTTGTTCCAAATCAAATCAAGTACGAGGGCGGTTCCAGAACTACCCGACCTGACATATAGATGGCGGCAGTGAAAAAAATTACTTCGGTGAAAAGCGACAAAGTTATAATACATAAAACGTTGTTTAGTATTTTTTTTAAGCCATCGAAAGTTAATGACTTCAGTGAATTTGTAAACATGGAAAAAATTGGTCACCGTTAGGTAATTCAATACTTTCATTTGAACGATCTCAGTCCAACGAATATTAAAGTCGAACTAGATTCTACTCTGGGGGAGTCTGCTCCTTCGTTTATGACCACAAAATATTGGGTGGCAGAGTTTAAACGAAGTCGTAAGAGCTGCCACGACGAACACCGTAGTGGTCAAGCAATTGAGGTGGCCACGCCAGAAACGGTTAAGAAAATCCACAAAATGGTATTGGATTATCGTCAGCTGAAGGTGCGTGCGCTAGGTGAAATTACAGGCATTTCAAAAAGTGCTATACATCTTATATTGATCGAAAATTTGGAGATGAGAGAACTGTGTACAAGATGGGTGCCGCGTTTGCTCACAATAGAACAAAAACAGCGTCGTGAAGAAGTTTCTATAGAGTGTTTGGCAATGTTTCACAGTAATAAAGCCGAGTAGACTGAAAGGGGAGAATCGTGTCCAAAGAAGACGAAGACAGTTCCATCTGCAGACAAGGTTATGACGTATGTTTTTTGGGATGCACGTGGGATAATTTTTATTGATTATCTTCAAATAGGAAAAACAATCCGCAGCGAGTATTATGCTAATTAATAATAAAAGAAAAGAAAATATGCCGCATTTGGCGAAAAGGAAAGTGTTGTTTCATCAAGACAATTCACCAGTTCACACACCCGCTATTGCGATGAAAAAAATCAAAGAGTTAAAGCTCGAATTACTTAAGCACGCACCTTATTCGCCAGATTTGGCTCCTTCGTATTATTTTCTATTTCCAAATTTGAAAAAATGGCTTGGTGGTAGAAGATTTGCAAAAAATGAAGAGGTGGAGTCTGCGGTAGATGGCTATTTTAATGAGTTAGACAATTCATACTATAAACAGGGTATCGAAGCTATAGAATTTCGCTGGAAAAAGTGTATAGAACTCCTTAATCTCCTTATGTTGAGAAATAAGGAAAAAAAATTTCCCAAATTTGTTGTTTTCTTTAATAGGTCGTGTAGTTCTGGGACCGCACTCGTCCCATAATGAGGTTACATTATACTTATAACACACACAATAACACAAACGGAGCTGAAATATAAACAAAAAATGGTTTTTAACATTTGAAATGTACATTTTTGACGTATTAAAATTTTTTTCGCCACTGATTTAATGAAACCTTCGAGCTATAGCACCATTTGTTCATAATTTGTTAAATATAATACAAAAACAAAGAATAGAAAATATTTGTTAACATTCTGTTCTTATACTCGTATGAGCATTAATTGGTTTTATGAAGTGACAAGTGTCAAATGCCAAATGAAAAATTCCATTCAATGCCTGTATTTACATAGTAGTATATTCGAATTGAATTAATTGAATTGATTACCAAATGAAAGTGTTGATATGTGTGCGTGTGTGTGTGAACTTTTCACACTTGCACATACATATTTATTTAAATATATGTAATATAGACTATAAACAAATATGTATGTCATCTAAGGATCCATTGGACAAAAACCAAACATTCAAAAATTGTTTATTACCAATAATTGCACTACAATACACACTGTATAGGTGCAATATCAATGCTAGATATGTAAGCAGATATGACCGAAGATAATTCAAAATAACACACATACATTTGTATAAATATATGAGTGTATTTGATTGAAATTTGCTTAGAACAATAATATTCACAATTTGCTTCATCCATATTATTGAATATTACGAGTACGTATTTATGCTATTGACGTTGACATCATTGACAGCTTTAGATATTTCATATTATTGGTATTTCAATTTATACTCGATGTGAGTTCGTGTGTTAAATAACATGTATTATATACTTATAGAGGAATATCTGAATGTATTATACATATATGCAAATTTATTACGAAATTATTTACAAAGGACAATAATGCCTCAAGTCGGTGATATATAGCCCATTATTAGAAACAATTGATTTAAATTTATTATACCACAAATTCCAAACTTGCATAAATGATGTAATTTACTATATTCAGCAGCAAGTGGATAAATATTTTGTGAAAATACAGGTAAACCCATAATATCTATAACATATCTAAACATACTTACGTAAATGGAATCTCGCATAACTATGATACATGTACTCGAACATGTTTGTATATTGTATATTTATTTAGGTGAGTGTGTTAATAAATACCAAAAATATTTCAATGAATATACATTATTATGGTGACACTTCGAAAACAAGCAATTTTTTGCTTTATTAAAGCATACATGCATTCCGTAAATTTCATTCAAGAGTAACTTGTTTTAAGAATTTTAATATCCTCACACATACTTACCCATATAATAATGATTACTTTTTGTCAACATCCTTTTTCAATACATTGTACGGCACATCAACAGCATTTAATCCCTCTTTTGTATACCTACGCGTTGGTTAGGTGGGTTTGCTTTTACTATACCTCGATTCGATAGCTTTATAAACAACAATAAAAGCACCAACAACAACAATTACCAGAATAATGTTATTTTAATAGCTTGTAATTATGTGACAACTTTCTGACAACTGTTTTCAACACAATAGTGGTAGCTTTTAATTGCTTTAAATTGTTTCACTGTGTCATTTTCTTCTACATCAGCTTTTCGAAAGAGTAAATATATGTATATGTATGTATGGATGTTTATTTAACCACAATAGGTGTCACAACAACAACAAATTTTATGGTTGTTTGCTTAACATTCATTTATCGGACGATAAAATGTTTAAGATGAAATCGTTATTTCGTAAGGACACACAATTTTCGAGACTAGTATTATTATTATGTACTTGATTTGTTGATTTTAATGTTTTAGAAAATCTTTAGTACATGAACCTTTTATAGTCTGATCTTAAAGCAGCAACATTCTATGGTTTTCGATAAACGATTTCTTTAACACTTTTCTTACGTAAGAATCGTCAAATATGGAATTGAACTATTACGTACGCATGAAAAATACAAAGGATGAAGTAATGATACTGCATATATTAATTTTTAAATCCGTAAAACACACAAAATTTGTCAAAATACTAAGAGGACTTCTCCTCTGACATCTTAGGTCCTGCAGTCAAGAGAATATTACTCCATGCACTCTTGCGGCTATCCAATATTCTCCATTATAAAGAAAGCAACCTAACTGAGCATTTTAAAATTCTAGACTTTTTCTAAAACTAAACATATCTCACGGCCTTTGACTTCATGGATAAAGGATAACGGTTCTTTCGAGCACTTCGAAGAGTTATTAATGACCGTTCTGAATGCTGAAATAACGAGATAGGGTGGTATTGCTAAAGCAGAGATCGCAAGAGCAAATGTCTGTAAAATAATTTCAGGGGAATAACAGCGGACAATTTTCAAGCTAAAGCCCTCGCCTTGAATCATATATGGTATATCAGGTCAGTCCATAAGTTTGTGCGTTATTTTTTCAATAGTTTCACAGTATCGTTTTTTGCGTACAAAGAATGATTCGTGGGAGATAAAGTAACTATTTTTATTTTCTCTAATGTATTGTGCATTCAACAAGTGATTTTAATCGCGGATAGAAGCATTCGTTGTTGAAAAATAAAATGGAATCTTCGAACTAGTATCGAACTGCTGCTACAGAAATAAACACAACTCATGGGGAGAAAACTGTAAGTGTAAGGACTGCGAAAAAGTGGCTCTCCAAATTCCGAAGTGCTGATTATGACGTTGAGGATACCACACGTCCTGAGGTCTTTAATTCCGACGACATGCTGGAACTCATGGAAGCTGGTCCAAGTTTCACAGTCGATATGATGGCTGGAAGATTAAATTCATCACATGCAACAGTTTACAGGCATCTGATTCAATTGGGCAAGGTTCCAAAGCTGGAAAAATGGGTTCCACATAAACTCTGCGTCGCAAACCATCAGCAGAGAGTGCATGTGTGTTCTCAGCTGCTGCAGCGGCTTTAAAATGAGAGTGTTTTGAACCGTATTCTTACTGAGGATGAAAAATGGGTCCTTTACAAAATGGTTAGTTAAAAATTAATCACCAGAACCAACCCCCAAAGATAGCCTTCACACTAAGAAGATTCTACTGTCTATTTAGTAGGATATGGTCGGTATAGTTTATTTTGATCTGCTGGAACCAGACAATCAAAGGTGATAATTATTGCCATCAACTATCCAAACTGAATGAATCACTTAAAAATAATCGACCATCTTTAGTCAATAGACGCAAAATTTTGTTTCACCACGACAACGCAAGACCGCATACTGCAAGACAGACCTTAGGCAAGCTGAACGAGCTCGGATAGGAACTAATGCCGCATTCACCATACTCTCCGGATATTGCACCTTGCGATTATCACCTTTTCCGCGGATAACAATCCCATTTAAATAATATGAACTACGTCTCAGAAGAAGCTATAAAAAGGGATATCGACGCGTATTTTAGCTCCAAGGACAAACAATTTTTTGAACAGGGAATTAAAAATTTGCCTAAACGTTGATAAGACACTTCTTTTTAATTTATTTTAAAACCACCTAAGAAAAACGCACGATCCTATGGACTGACCTGATATAATCAATTAGGAAAATTTTTGATTTTGGTGACTTAAGGTGGATGCACCCAATGAAAGAACAAATTCCCTGCGCAAAAAAGGATCAGTTACACTTTTCGTAAAGCCACCAAAGCCATTCTTTAAGGCAAGCTGTCGAAAATGTTTATTTATCGTAGAAGTATTGATATAGATGCAGTTCTAAAGCACAACAGAAAGAATATCAACACTGAGATTTCAGCAACCATCACTGAAACTATTTTAAACTGGATTACGCATAACGACTCTACAGTGTGCGTTGGGATTCTTAAAATTTCTCCACCGTGCTAACTGAAAAAGAACACATTACCGCAAATGAATTACATGCAGTAAGACTATTTTCATTTCTCAATACATTGAATTGTTTAACTGAATACTGCACCTTGCGTGAAATATTTAAAGCTTGTGTGTGTGTAATATTGCATTACACCTGAATCACCCTAAAGAAATGATGAACGAGTAAGAGTTTTTCTTTTTTCTCAATGATACTTAAATATCTTGGAATAAACCAAAGAAAACTAAAGACCTTTTACTTGAAAATACTACATCATCTTCTAAGCGGCCAACTTGCATTCAATAGATTTACGCATAAGCTTGTGTATGTATGAGAATTGCTTCGAAGCAAATCGTGAAACAAGAAAAGTATTATTCAAGTGAAAATCCTTGCTTTCCAATATCGGATGAATATAAACACAAACAAACACTGTACTATGTACGTGTTTAGTCTACCTGCGGATTCTTTCTAAAAAGTAAATGAAGAAATTACAACAACGCAACCTAACCATCGTACTTGCTTACACTGCATATCAATGTTCTTTAGCATTTCCGTTTTTTTTTTGCTCGACGTCGTCTTCATCGTCAAGCATTATTACTCACAGTATAATGAGAGCTAGATGGTGGATGAGGTTCACAAATGTTTATATATATGTATAATATCTTGTAGCGAATGGTATCATATTATCCTGAAGACAGTTTCCATTGTAAGATATTGTGGCTATCTCCTTTTACCACGGTTTTTCATACATACCTAACATAATATAAGGATATCGTATGCTGAGTGAAAATGTTTAGTGTAATGTAAATATATGTTTATAAACTTGTTGGTGGTAAAATGAAATTTATTCTAGATCATAAATTTTATTCCAATTTTCCGGTAACATTAGCATCCGTTTTAGATTTGGCTTCTGGTGTCGCATGGTCTGATATTCTCTACTATTTACCGTTGTTTATAGAGAATTACAAGTGCAAATATAATCAGAATCACAACAATTATAATTGTACATGCATATATGTGTTTTTAGAATATTGTTCTCATCTGTTTTTTAATAACGTACACACGTATACATGAAATTTAGAGTATAAATAATTGTACAAGTTAATATGATCTAATCGATCATTACAAATAGACATTTTTCTTATCATGCAACAATTGTCAACAAAAAACATGTTAAATTAATTCTTTTGTTCGTCCATTTTTCTCATGTTCCTTGGATGATATACACATTAGCGCAAACATCCTCATAAAATGGTGTGCAAGTTCATAACTCTTAGTGTCAGTGTGTGTATTCGGCTATGTACGTGACATCTACTGGACTTTGAATGTACCAACGAAGAAATATTTTGTATAATAGAGGGCACATGAGAAACTTGCATTCGTCCACTAACTGACTACAGCAACTGCACTACACTATTGTGCTTTAAATTGACCACACACAAAAAAAAAGCCATCTCGTTTTTGTTGTTCATTTGTTATAGCAATTCCAATGTCCATTCTTCCCAACAATACAACAGAAGAAATTTACTCTTTAGATAGTGTCACTCTCACATGTATCTACACATGGTTCATGTGCATATGCGTTCATTTCACACATTCCACATACACATCGGACAATTGGAAGAATAAAAATCTCCTTACAGTCGGCTGGGGCCGACCAAACTATACCCTGCATATGTAGATTTGTATATAAAAAGTTTACTCGAATATCCAACTTTTCTTTTATTTCCACTTTTCGAGAAACAATTTTTGCATATACTACTAATTTACACCCGAAATATGGTTGACTTTGACGAAGTAAAAGGATTTTAAGATAATTCCGAGGCTTAGTATGGGAGCTATATAAAAAGTGGGCGTGGCTTACCACTTTCTAGTAAATCCAATTAATTTTTCAATGTTAATCAACACCTTAAATTTGGTGTCCTACGTTGAATAGTTTCTAAGTTATGGTGGTTAACATTTTTGTTTAATTTCCTCAACTTTGTATGGGAGCCCCAATAAGAAGTGGGCGTGGTACGCTGATTTTCTGCCAGATTATTTCCGACTACGATATTAATTTAAGTGTCAATTATGGTTATTGTAGACATAAGATTGCCTAAGTTACAGCTGTTTCAATTTAAAATTTGTATGGGGGCTACGATAAACACTGGGCGTGGTGCGCCCATTTTCTGTGAGCCTAGTTGCTCGTACAATACTAATCCATACCCTAAGTCTCGTTGTCCTAGGCTAAATGGTTTGTAAGCTATGGAGCTTAAAATTTTAGTTTAATTCACTCGACTTTGTCTGGGAGACCCATGAAGGAGTGGGCGTGGTACACTGATTTTCTGCCAGATTTTTGCCGACTACGATATTAATTTAAGTGTCAATTATGGTTATTCTAGACAGAAGATTGCCGAAGTTACAGCTGTTTCAATTTAAAATTTGTATGGGGGCTACGATAAACACTGGGCGTGGTGCGCCCATTTTCTGTGAGCCTAGTTGCTCGTACAATACTAATCCACACCTTCAATCTCGTTATTCTACGCTGAATAGTTTGCAAGTTATAACCGGTAACATTTTTTTTAATTTCCGCAACTTTGTATGGGAGACCCAAAAAGGAGTGGGCGTGGCACATTGATTTTCTGCCATATTATTTCTGACTACCGTGTTAATCTAAGTGTCAATTATGGTTATTCTAGACAGAAGATTGTAGAAGTTACAGCAGTTTCAATTTAAAAAAAGTACAGACACTTTGTATGGGAGCTACGCTAGAAAGTAGGCGTGGCTCACCCACTTTTGGCGAGGTTATATAGTAGTATAATATAACTCTATGTGCAAAATATTGTTGTCCCAAGTGGTATATTATGTGAGGTATAGCAAGATAAAGATTTTGAAAATTTCGAGGTTAGTCGCTTTGAATGCTTGGTGTGGGCGTGGTTATTGACCGATCATGCCCAATATCAATCCCCTTCGTACCCTTGGATCATAGATTACTTATGCCAAATTTCATCGAAATAGCTCAATATTTACTCAAGTTATCGTGCGAACCAGCCAGGTGACAGACAGACGGACGGACGGACGGACGGACATCGTTAAATCGAAAATTTAATCGACACTTATCACGAATATATATCCATGTCTATATCTCCGGAGATTCCTTCAAGTGGACACAAACATCTGACCGAAATGAATATACCATGCATATTGCATTATGCAGGGTATAAAAAATAGAATAAACAACCAAAAATACATACACTGAAGGACATTACTGCACCATCAACAACTACAACACTAATTGTCAATGCTCTAGTTCATATAGGAAATCTCATAGTTACGTATTGTGTGCCGTGGCTAGTGTGATTGTGTGCAGATGTAATTTGGACGCATAGTTTGGTGCTTCTACTCGTACTTACATATAACAAATGTCCATTTGATGAAATTGTATTGCTTTTATGTTGTAATTTGGATCCATTTCTCGATACAGCAGAGGAAAACGAATTTACAGTTTTCATCTGATATTCGTTTCTTTCTTTTTGACGAAAGATTTAAAAGATTTAGATGGAGATGTAGCAGAAAAAATCGAATTTATAGTTTCGACGAAAGATTTAGTACAATTGAAAATAATCACCATTTCGAAATAATTCAATGACAGTAATTTAAATACCTACTGCTCATTCATTAAATATTTAGTTATACTATTGCCATTTTCTATTTTACTAGCGAAAAACTATACGAAAAAAAAATAATAATAATAAATCGATAACAAATCAAATGTTTAATCTACAAATATGCAATAAATTTTATTTCAATGAGTCACGTATTCACTTTAGGTAGCAAACACGTACTGGTAATACGTTGCATCACGATGTCAATACTAACAGAATGTGGATCAAATACTACAGCAAATGCTTAGTGTTGAACACATAAATATGTACTTTTACATGTATTTATAAAGGTTATTCACACTTCATAGTTACTGCATCTAAAGCACCACGTTGCTCAAGAAGCCCTGTATTCGGAAGGTGATCAATTTATTTTTCAGTGGAAAACCTAAATCGTATATATGTAAATCTTTTCAATCAAGGTAACCGAAAAGGTCTCATTTCATATGATTCTTAAAATATTCACAATTCCTTTTCAAATCTTTCCATACAAATCGCTTACAAATTTATGGTATGTTCCTGGCTAAAGATTTTAACAGATGGCAGGTCAAACTTTGTTAAAAATAGAAGATCTTCATTTGATCATGTCATTCGGCTTTTATGTGAAATTGAAAGCGGTTAGGCAAACTATCCATTTTCATCATAAGTCACTCTATTTTTCTCCACAAGAGAAGAACACTATGCAAGCCTGTCGAAAATTGCATAGGTATGAAGCTAGAATATCATCATAGCCAGAGATCTTTTACCAAATGTCGTGCTAAAGATTTATATGCTTTAAACAATGCTCCTTACTCGAAAACGCAAACTGAGGTTGATGACAACAAATAAGAGTATCTCTTGGCATAACAAAGCCATAAAACGTTCATCATTCGAATGTCCACAGTTATCTGAGTAAACTGAACTTTGCCGGCAATCGTCGATATTTCGGTTCATAACACTGTGATGCAATTTGAGAGTCATTGTCTGGGGGCGGTATAATTCTACCTCAGGACGAAAGACCTAGACCATATAGCAAAACTTCCAAAATTTTTTGCCATGATATATTTCCAAAATTTTGCCTGACTTCTTTTAGAATAAGTGGGGAAAAATAATTAAAATTCATATCGGAGCAAAATATGTTTTTCGGTTGCAAATAGTAAAATTTTATGGGGAATAAATTTCTAGAACATTATAACCCGTTAGCTCTCTCACAAAAGTTTCGTTTTGAACCCGATTTTGGGGAATCTAAATAAACTGGTATTTAGAAGGTCGCTAACGGAAAATTATTCTCTGGAAAATTCCACTAGGAGTATTCTCAGACAAAATATTTATATGAGGAACATAAAAGTCCACAGAAAAAAAAAATAGCTTTACAGTCGGCTGGGGCCGACCAAATTATACCCTGCTTATGTAGAGGTATATATAAAAAGTTTGCTCGTATATCCATCCTTTTCATCCACTACTTTGTATAGGAGCTACATTAAGAACCAGGCTACCTCACCAATTTTTGAGGAATAATTTCTGCGTACAATACTAATTTTTCAATATCAATCCACTACTTAAATTTGGTTGTCCTACGCTGAATAGTTCGTAAGTTATAGCGGTTTTTTTTTTAATCTTCCAAATTTTGTATGGAAGCCCCATTAAGAAGTGGTTGTGGCATGTTGATTTTTTGTCAGATTATTTTCGAATACCATATTAGCCGAAGTATTAATTATAATTATTCTAGACAGATAGATGCAGAAGTTACAGCTATTTCAATTTAAAATAATTTCACTCATTTTACACAGGGGCTACGATAAACAGTGGGCGTGGTGCGCCCATTTCCTGTAATCCCAGTTGCTCGTACAACTGGGAGTATGGATTAGTATACATTAAATCTCGCTGTCCTACGCTGAATAGTTTGCAAGTTATGGAGCTTAAGAGATTTAGTTTAATTCCCTCGACTTTGTATGGGAGACCCATGAAGGAGTGGGCGTGGCACACTGGTTTTTTTTCAGATTATTACCGACTACGATATTACTTTAAGTGTCAATTATGGTTATTCTAGACAGAAGATTGCCGAAGTTACAGCTGTTTCAATTTAAAAGAAGTACAGACACTTTGTATGGGAGCTACGCTAAAAATTAGGTGTGGCTCACCCATTTTTGGCGACGTTATATAGTGGTATAATATAACTCTATGTGCCAAATATTGTTGTCCCAAGTGGTATATTATGTGATTTATAGCAAGTTAAATATTTTGAAAATTCCGAGGTTAGTCGATTTGAATGCTTGGTGTGGGCGTGGCTATTAACCGATCATGCCCAATATCAATCGCCTCAGTACCCTTGGATCATAGGTTACTTGTGCCAAATTTCGTCGAAATAGCTCAATATTTACTCAAGTTATCGTGCGAACCAGCTAGGCGACAGACAGACGGACGGACGGACGGACATCGTTAAATCGAAAATTTAAACGACGCTGATCACGAATATATATCTATGTCTATATCTCCGGAGATTCCTTCAAGTGGACACAAACATCTGACCGAAATGAATATACCTTGCATATTGCATTATGCAGAGTATAATGTTCCTTTGAAATATGCAACTTTTACTTAAGGGGTTACACCACTGTAGAATTTTAAAAAAATGGAAAAAAATTTTTTATCTTTAATAGTCATTAATAGTCTGAATTTCGAGTTTTGCCGCAAGACGTCTGAGGTATTCTCCGAGCACCTTTAAACTTTAATCGCGTTTTTCTCGAAACCACTTTTTATGAGCTGGTCGGAAACATAACTCGAACAAATCTTAACCGATTGATTTGAAAATTTTTACAATACATCTGAAATCGTTTTCTTCAGCGACGTACGTAGGGGTTTTTTGAAATTGTGCATATTTTTTTATTTGTAAACAATTTTTTGACGATTTTTTAGGTGAAATTTCGAACTTTTTCTTCAAAGGGTCGCCATTTTACGAAAAATCAATTAATCCAAAAACTCCTACGTACGTCTCTTGCTATTGTAATATGGAATCAAAAAATATTCCGGCCGTGCATCGCGGTGAAAAAAACGCATCAGCGGGGAAATGCTGCACAGCCGCCATTTTGTTTTTGAATCGCGCAACTTTATTGTTTTTTTTTTTTGGACTTCAATATTGACATTAAAAAATACTTTTTACAGAATTTGAATATCTCCTTTTGTTTGGCCTACGAAAATTCCCGAAATATGCCTGTTTTTGTGCTCTACAGTGGTTTAACCCCTTAAATATACAAAATTAATATGGCCATAAAAATAATTTTGTCCTGAGAATGCATTATAAATTTTCAAAGTTTTACTATATGGGTCTAGGTCTTTCTTCCTGAAGTGGGAACATTACGCCCCCATAAATACTGTGTCACAGTGTAATCGGCTTAGAAAGTCCTATATTACCTATAACGATATTCAATATTAGTGATCATGGTGCCGTAGAAAATATTCTGCCTAAACAACATCCAAAGACGATCTTGATTAAATTAAGGTTATGCTCCCTCTATAGTTCGGAAGATGGAACTTCTGCTGTGGAACCAAATGATTACTTTGGAGGTGTAACGTCATAGTGTATCACCCTGATGACACGACACCCTATAAAACTTCGCTGAATGGTAAAATTTCATATAAATTGAATGTGATGTCTTGCCTCGACTGATTCTAATCGTTCGATTATAATGAAGCTATCAAACGTCCTCTTATCTATTTCTTCGCTGGAAAACACCTGCCGTTCGATGGTAATTGAAATTGAACTTGATTCTACACGTACAATAATATTAAATGAATCTTGACAAACCAAATCAAAATTCGTACTGATTTTTCCGGCAACCTGAACTAAAGCTCGGTCAACCACTATATCGATATGACATCATATTGTACGATATATCAACTTTGCTATTAACAAAGTTAATTCTATTTTAAGTATTGTGGTTTTTTGTTTACTAAATTTATTTTAATTTGATGAATTTTATTATTTTGCGCTAATAGCAATCATTAAAATAAAGAACTAAATATGCATAAAACAACAAAAAAGAAAAACAATGAAAATATTTATAAAGAAAAATATACAAGGAAAAGAACATAAGGGTTTTCATCATTAACAAAATTAATATCACACCCCACGCCACTTAGGGTTATTTTATTTGCGTGAATCCATTTTATGTGCGGACATTCTAATAAAATATTATGAGTTTTCCACTTTTATGCTGATTACTTTGACTTACAATGGTTTTACATAAATACGTATATAGTAGTATATATGAAAAAGTATATATGGTAGATGCATGTCTAAATATATATGGATTTGCTATCCTAAGGATAATGGTGTAATTTCATCAATCTACAATCTCCATCCAATTATTTTCAGAAAAACAGTCAAATAGAAAAATAGGACAAAGACAAAGATAATACATTAATGAAAATAGTTTTTTTCTTTCTAACCTCAACAACTTAATTCCGTACTTCAAATAAATGCCATATACAGACCATGAATGTAGTAGTAGTACATTGCTCTATCCTTATACGATTTATAATTGATAGCATCTTCAACAAAAATTGCAACCACAATAACAACAATGGTTGACAACAGCGATATCTAGTTAAGCATTGTAGTAAATCCGCGTAATAATTGAAAAATCCATATGTAATCGCACATGTATGCAACACCCGACATAAGTAACGGTTTTTTTTTTTCTTTTTCATTCTCGCATACTCATAAACAAGAGCTTAGAGTCCGGTTAAATAAATTGCTGATAGTTTGCTGGCTGCTTGTCTGTGCTTATCTATGTATAACGTATCGTATCGTTGTCTGCTTGTCTCTTGAAAACACTCGAAACAACATATAAAAGTTATACACATTATTGTCCTTTTAAACAATATCGTACAACATTATTTTGCTCAACAAGAACATCAATTGCTTCTTATGAGTTTTTCTTGCATTTCTTATTTTTACTTTGATAATTTTTCTATTTTATCTTAAGTACATTTTTCAAGTAAATTTCAAACAGCTCACATATTCATTTAATAAATTTCACATCTTCAGCATATCCTTATCTTACCAAAATGTCTTACTCACTAATATCGTTCTCTCTCTCTCTCTCTCCCTCTCGCACCAACTTTGCCATATCACAGCAATTTTCCTATACTTTATTTTATTTAGCTCTGAACTATTTTATTGCATTGCCTTCAATCATTCACAACCACACAATATTATATACAAATATTATATTGTGTAGTATGAAGAAGAGTACAAATGAAGCCCTCGAAAAAAGGATAAACGAATGGATGCACATATGAAAGCATACACATGTGTACGAGTATATGTATAACTACAACAATATCAATATCGATTTATTTATCGTTAGTAATGAAGCTGGTAAAAGTAGAAAATTCTGTTTAGATTGCCTTATGGCTCAATGATTATAGCCACCGACAGCAATCACACCCTATCTCGTTTGGTTAAGGATGCTACGTACACATAGTTGTATTGTTTTATCCCAACTCGACTTTTTGTGGTTTGTTATGATTACAATGTACGAGTATAGTATATATCGATACATAAGAGTAGAATAGAAAATATTTTATTTTATTATATTTTTTTGGTTTTATTCTATGATTTCTTCTTTCCACAATTTTAGTTTATTGCTGATTTTTATCCATCTAGCCCATGAAAGAGAAAATAATGCAAAAAAAGAGAATCATACATTAGTATTAAGGATATGATTGTAGATTGTACTTAGATTGATCAATATTTAATGCCTATGCTATACTATATGCATGATGTGTGTGTGTAATTTAATTTTATGCATTTCTTAAAGTGTTTTCTTTATGATCAGCGAACTTATCGAGAAACTCATTAAATTCGCATTTACAACATGGATTGACGCACATAAATGGAACTGAAATGATATTTGATAGGAAATTTAGTGATTTTTCTTTTTCGATAATAAATTTAATAAAATTTTGCATTAGTCACACATACACACACACATATATATATGCAATATCCCAAAGTTTTCCATATACTTGGTACTTAATCAATTCAATTATTACCTATATGTGTATCTTGAAAAATAATTATATGTCACTAAACAGCACATTATAATTACTAATAACTAAGCTAAGAAACTTCCGAAAGCTATATGCACTAATCACGCCACATTATATTCAGAGAGCCTATTGATGGCACTCTTGGTTATCTTAATTAATTAATTAATTGTGGCATGCAATGTTGCTATATAGGCAGTAAACTTTATGAACTGAATGATTTGGTTGGCGGGCAGTATTACACTGCTACGAAAACATACAGCAAGCACTTACACACATGTGTACATATAATACAATATTGAGTTGTACTATTGACTATTTGATGTAGTTCTTATTGTAATTATAATAGTAGTGGGTGCCGTAGCTCAGTGGGTTAGTATGTTGGTCTTCTGAACTGCAGGTCGTGGGTTCAATCCCCGACTGAAGCATATCAAATTTAATATCGAAAAAATTTTTCTTTCGAACGGTACCCACCTGTCGGCTAGCAATTGGCAATTCTTCCGGCAGTAATAATTTACCATGGAAAAGCTTCTAAAAGAACTCAGAAAAAGTGATGTTTCAGCACCCACAACAGTAATGGAAGAATCAAATCTGGAGAAGTAAAATGCATCTCCAGATCCCCATTAATTTTTTCTCATATTTCGAATCCTTAAAGACGTTTCTATTTACAAAATTTACATTCTTATAAAATTCTCGCCTCTTCCAAAGTACTCCTAGAAAAGTAAAACATATAACTGACCCCGCATTAATTATTATTACTCAACATTTTTTCTCAATATAATTACTTTCTACACCTATTCCTTAAAAGGTTATCCTAAAGAATGAACTTAAAAGCATCTGAGGATCAACAAGAATACCCATAGTTACCCGTCGACCGCCCGTAAAACGGTGAAATGTATAACAGTCTGCAATTATTTCTTTTGCCTCAACATTCGCTCCAAAATATACTTACCCTCTATCTCCATCCCCTAAGAATCTACCTTGAACAATTTATATTCCTTCAATTTAATAAAATTAATTCCTTTTTCCTCGGTTTTTCTCAAATTTCTCAATTTGTATGAGGGCTACTATAAAGTGTGAGCTTGGCTCACCCATTTCTTGTAGATCTTTGCAATACTAATTCACAAATTAAATATCACTGTTTTGGACTGAATAGTATGTTAGATATGACGCTGAAAAAACAATTTTTTTTCCTGGACTTTGTATAGGAGCCACATAAGCAAGTGGGCGTGGCTTGTTGATTTTATGTTAGCTTATTTCCGACTACAATTTTAATCAAAGTGCCAAATATGGTTGTTTTAGACAGAAGATTGATAAAATTAAAGCGGTTTAAATTTAAAAGAAGTTCAGTCACTTTGTATGGGAGCTACTATAAAAAGTAATCGTGGCTCGCCTTTTTTAGGCAGGATTATATAACAGTATCACATAAATCTACGTGACATATATTGTTGTCCTAGATGGTAAATTAAGTGAGTCATAGTGAGATAAAAATTTTGAAAATTCCGAGGTTAGTCGCTTTGAATGCTCATTGTGGGCGTAGCATTTGACATATCATGCCCAACATCAATTTCCTTCGCACCCGTAGATGATAGGTTACTCGTGCCAAATTTCGTCAAATATCCACATTATTTACTCGAGTTATCGTGCGAACCACCCAGATGACAGAGATTTTACCATATATCCGGAGATTTCTTGATATTGCTACAAACATCTGACCGAAATGAATATAACTTGTATATCCTCATGCAGTGTATAAAAAGTGCAGAAAGTATACTCAAGAATTTTCATAAATTAATAAAATTCCCAATTAAATATAGATAATACTTAATAATTCATAAAATATCCATAAGTGCGCAAATATCATTCATTTTCCACGCTTGCTGCTATCGTTATTGTTAGCCTTGATGTTCATGTTGTTATTATTATTGTATGTAGTACACTGTTATTATAATGATATTATTAAGTAAAATTCTATGTTAAACTTTCACACCATAAATCAGCAAGTCATTCTATTGTTGTCGTTGCTTTTGAAAGTTACACTTTTTTGTTCATTTCTGTTATTGTTTATTCAATTTTTGAACTACACTTCAACAAGAGCACTAGCTAAAGGCAAACACCCATAACAAGGCGTGCTCACAAAAATATGTAGTAGTATATATGTATTTATATGTACAATATCTATACATGCATGATGATTACGTAGCCTCATAATGAATACCTTGTTGTTGTTGTTGCTGCTCATGCTCATGTTCATATTATTGTACGTTTACTTGCGTGCAGCATATAGAAGATGCATAAAATGCATAGACATGCGAAAGGATGCAAAACACTTCATGGCGACAAAACAAAACGAAATAAATATGAAAATAAAATGGAATATTGTTTGGATTAAAATTTTTGCCAACAGCTAAAATAGAAATGGTAGATGAGAAAATAAATTATTATGATTGTGTATTTTGTTAGAGAGTCACTGTTGGGAGGGCGTATGTTTATTATATTATTGCAGATATTAAATTTATTTTCAGTTTAATGCGCAACAAATAGAAATGAAAAATAAAAACCATGTCAAAAAGTACTGAAATGTTTACTTCAAAATTAAATTCTAAACTGTGTGTTAAAATTAAAACATTTATAATGATCATACTAAATATCATAGCAATTTGACTTGATTTATTTATTTATTTATTTTTTATTTTTTTTTTTTTGTCACAATCCATCATTAAAATTTCCTTAAACACTTGAAGTACACAACTCACAACAACAATACAAAAAAGCTGACCAAAGGTGCCAACATTTGTTCACCTTCAACACTTTATGTTGCTTAAATCGATGTCCTTGCAACTTTTACACTTCACAAACTACGCATATCCTTAAAAAACCAGAAAAGCAGAGAAGGAAACAAGTAGCAACAGTAGCAGCAGAAACCCAATGGTACTAGCAAAAAGACTCAAAGTCAATATCCTTTTAGAAACACCTCAAACACACAAAAACGAGGTTAACCGATACAAAGAAATATTTCCGCATACACACACTCACACACATACATATACACACGCACACACAAAGCTAAGGATATTGTTTTGATATATTCTCTGAAAATATTACCACTACATTGCATTTTTATTATGTTTTTTGTGTGTGTGTGTGTGGTTTTTTTTTTTTGTTTTCTTTAGAATGATGAATACTAGTGCTATGAGCTGAAAAAACAAACAGACATTGACTCAAAGGAAATAGCACAAATTGCACAATACATTTATGTAAGTGGTCAAGAGTTCAAGAAGCAGCAGCAGCAACAGCATGAGAAGGACAACAACAAGGACAGCAACAAAAACTAACAGGAAGACTAACATACTTATGGATTTAGGAAAGTAAAGGAAATGCCTTTTAAACTTATGAATGCTATAGGGTCAGCTTAGCAAATATGAAAAGAGAGGAACCTTAAAAACTTGGTAAACAATACAAAAAGCAATACAAAGGATGTATTACATATAAATATATTTATGTACCTATATGTATGTATATGAACAAATGGATAGACCAAAAGATAGACAGATAAAAAGACGTATAAAATGGGCTGACAAGCTAGCAGTGTCCAGACAGGAAGTTACATATGGTGTGTATTTTTTGCTAACACTCAAATTTTATATGTTTTTCCTCTCTAATAAAAAGCAGCTTAGCAAATAAAATGTAAAAATGAAACAAAAATGAAATGCAATTTAACTCTTTTACTATCATACTCATATTAGCCATATATAGAAATATTGACAAAAAAGAAACAAATAAGAAAACTTCAGTCGGTCTAAGTCAACTTGATAATACAGTGATATTTAAGGAATTGAGAGAGTCCAAAAATTGTGACTTTAACATATATAAGAGGATATAAAATAGTAGAAGTTGTATGCCACTACTACGGGTATGACCGTTAACCGATAACGCCTGTACGTTTGGATCAGAGGAATCTCAAGCCAAATTGCTCTACACTTTTTCACTTTGTAGTATGTACTAGTAGTTGTAGTAGATTAGTAGCGGGCATTTGAATTCACTCATGATATTCCGCTGACCATAAGTAGATACACCTTGTACAAATGTTACAAACGTTTGCCCAAAATATATATATCATCACCATTCGATGCAGGGTATCAAAATGCATAATCCACTGATACTTCTTCTGGTTTTTTTCTTCTTCTTCTTCTTGAAACTGAAGTATAGCAAATAATTGTTGGCCTTCAAGAAGTCTTTAATAATAACGAGAATTGCTTAAGGGTACTAGACAGTCAAAATGTCGGTTATTTTGTATTTAAAATTGTTCTCCCCAACAAATTATCTTCATCATAGTATGTACTTCATTGTACTTCATTGCAGTATGTAATAGTAAGACTTACTTTTCAGGAAAACATTTCATCGTTTCATTTTACCCTGATTGCAAAGAAACTTTTTCCAAAAGAAATCCTTTACCATGGCCTAGAATAATTATTTTTACAAATACTATTTATCATAAACAATTTTGCGAGATCTCTCAAAAAAATAGCGAAAATTTTCAACTGCAGGTAAAGTATATATTTGAATATCTTTTCTTTATGCAGTTGAACAAAAATCAATCCAGTTTGACCGAGTAATCTTCTTAAGAAAAGGATAGTATTACAATACCCTTATCATCGATTGATCGACATTTAAAAATTAAGACGAAAACCTTAATATGAATAGAATAATGAATAATATGCAATCGCATAAATGAGATTATATTATACAATATATAAATTTATTAAAACTTTAGCAAAGGATAAGGCGACTATTGCCTTATCCTTTATCCTTATCCTTTATCCTTTAAAAATGATGAAAGTGTTAATACTCAAGTGATTGTATTCATTCATTTATTCATTCATTTATGCTACGACGTTTTGGTGAAAACACAATTTGTTTGTTTTTGAAATTATTAAACATATTTATGCATTAAATAGCTTTTATATAATTATAAAATGTACCTGTTTAATCGAGATTATACATATTTTAAAGGTATATTTTTTGTATACAAAAATTGACAAAACGTTAGAATGGAAAAGCATCCAGTCAGCTGCACTCTACCCTACATTTTAAACAAATTAAGTATTTAATATTTCCAAAAATTTCAATTCGCACTCCATCATACTAATACACTACCCATCATCTAATCTAATAATTTTATTATCCTTTTTGTCAACACAACAACGACCTTTAGTCATTATTATCTGCTTCAGTTAGTTACCAATATCGTATACATTTCATCATCAACAACAATGACAATGATATTATTTTACAAACCGGTGCAAAACTTCATCCATTCAATGGCTTAACTTATTTAGATGCCTACCCACTTACCACCTTATATATGAACTTACCATCCTCTGTTCACAGTCAGTCAGACAGTTGCGCTGCTTAACTTCCTTATCGATTCTGCAGGTAAGTAAGTCCATACATAAGTATGTATCTTTTAAACCACTCGAACCAAGTAGGTATTTTTCATTTAAGTTTATTTTTATTTTTATTCTTATTGCTATTGTCCTTGTATATTATAAACTTGGTCCTTGTTGTTGGTTGGTTATTGGCAATAACAGCAGCAGGAACAACAGCAACAGCAGCAGCAGTAGCAGCAACATCAACAGTCTAGTAGCATTTGAAGTGTCATGCGCTACCAGACATCAAGTATCTCTTATGTATATTCTTAAGGACGATGACTGATAGTTGTTTTTATTATATCTTACGTTAATGGGTAATGGGTGTACATATTCCTCCCTTTCTTCATACTCGTTTATATTTATCTTGCATCGATTTATTTATTTTGAAGGTGTGTTTCCTGGTAAATTTACTTTATTTTCTTTATTGATCATTATTATATTTTTATTTTGTGCTGGTGACAACAAGAACTTAGCACTTGACTAGACAAAGTGTATTTTCATGAATCTTTCACAATCACATTATCTTATACTAGACATAAATCAATGTGATGAGAATATATGTAATCGTGTTTCGTAACAAATTAATACTCGTATCAATTTTACTCACTTCGAACTTTGAAACCACAATTTTCAACAATGTAAATCACTCACTACATACACTTACTTACTTATTACGAATGTGGTTATCAAAATAATTATTAATCATAATAACAGTAAATTCAGTATGCATACAAAAATACAATAGCAAATATGTAATGATAATATATATGTACAAAATTGCTAGACGCTTGGCGCGTAAACAAATTAATTTAATTATTTCACAATTATTTACACATACCTACATAACATATATATGATAAAATCATAAACGCAAACATAGACACACATTCATACAATATGTGCAAAATGTATACGAAATGAAATCATAAGTTTTGCGGTTTGACTTACCATTCATTGTTGGTGAATTCAACGAACCAGTCAGCCATCATCAACCAACAAAAAAATTATATGAAAACAATTATTGCCAGTTGAACGAATGTGTATACAAAATGTAAATACAAGTACAATACATATGTACATTTATCAAAGAAGCATATGGATTTATGTGCATGCGTGTGTGTTCGAATTTAACAAAATTAAATCTGTTTGTAAAATATTTTGAAATTATTTTCAAAATGAAAATAAAAATTAAATAAATTATTTTCACAGTTCAAAGTCTTAAATTGACTGTCTTAAAGGCATTAAAAAATATTAAATTAAATATTAATATTTCGAAATTTGCCAAATCGAATCACCCAAACTTTAAGAGAAACAATGAGATTGAAATGTATTTTGAGTGACATTTGATATTCAATTTTGCAGTAATTTTGCTGCAAATGACTGATTATTTGGTTAGAATTTCGGAACTTTGCGGTTGCCGGACAACATATTTTCTCTGGATGGCTTGTGAGCCCATAGAACATTATTCTGGCCTTAGCATTATCAATAATTTCGTCCAAGCGCTTAACCTCGAAGCACCGGCTTTCAAGTACTTAATTTCTTTCAATTTGAGGAGCATCCACAACAATTTGGGACACAATTTAAATACGCAAAAGCTCTTCATGATTGAGTGATATGACGAAGTTCAAAGAAAGGATCAAATTTGATTGAAAAATAACAATATGAATCAATTTCAACTCGAAATTAAAGACCGAGACCCATGTACAGGGTGATTTTTTAGCAACATTCTTTTCGGCAGCTCAGCTGTTTTCGTGTAACATGTTACTGTCAAACATCTTCAGTTTGGTCTATAATTCAACCATGTATCGACTTACAAACGAACAACGCTTGCAGACTATAGAGTTTTATTATCAAAATTCATGCTCGGTTAAGAAAGTGCATCCAATTTTTAATCGGAAAATTGTGTTCAATGACGAAGGTCATTTCTGGTTGAATGGATACGTGAACAATCAAAATTGCCGTATTTGGTGTAAAGAGCAGCCAGAAGCATTACAAGAACTGCCAATGTATCCCGAAAAATAAATTTTTGGTGTGGATTATGTGCCGGTGGCATCATTGGACCGTACTTTTTCAAAGATGACGAAGGCAGGAACGTTACTGTGAATGGCGAGCGTTACCGTGCAATGATTAGAAACTTTTTTTTACCTAAAATGGAAAAGCTGGACCTGGCTGACATGTAGTTTCAACCAGACAGAGTCACATGCCACACAGCATGCGAAACAATCGCCCAATTGAGAAGCGAGTTCGATGAACAGTTTATTTCACGTTTGGGGCCGGTCGATTGGCTGCCTAGATCGTGCGATTTAACGCCTTTAGACTATATTTTGTGAGGCTATGTTAAGGCTCATGTCTCTCATGTCATGACAAGCCCGCAACGGTTGACGCACTGGAAGCCAATATTGAAGAATTTATTCGTGAGATACTAGCCGATATGTTGGAGAGAGTATGCCAAAATTGGACCCAGCGTATGAACCATTTGAGGCCCAGCCGCGGTCAACATTTACATGAAATCATCTTTAAACATTTAATTATATAGATCGTTCTATCGACTCAAATAAAGATTTCATACATTTCTCTAAATTCTATATAATTTTTATTAAATCAAATCCGAAGGCTCTTAAAAAATCACTCTGTAGTAAACCCTCTAATTTTTTTTGAATTCTCAGATCAATTTTTCCTAATGGCCATATTAAATTTGCAATTTTTTGCCTTTGTGTTTTTAGAATAAGTAGAAAAAAAGAAATATGAAGTTTGTGTACATATAGTAAAATTTTACAAAGAAAAATTTTGTGGAACATTTTAATCCGTTAGCTCTTTTGCGAAAGGGTCGTTTTGAGCGCATTTTCGGAAAGTTTGTATAAAATAGCATTTTCGAGATCGCTAGAGAGTTAAAATGGGTTCCAGAAAATTATTCGCCGAAAAATTTTACTAAGGGCATTCTTAGAGATTATTAAGTGAGTAAGTAAGTATTCTTAGAGAAAATCTTTATACATAAAATTAAAAACAAAAATGTCCCCTTGAAATATGCAATCATTTTTTATGTTTTCTTTTTCAATAGCATTTAATTTGCGAATGAACATGAATGAACTAGCTGCTATCCAATTTTTATGTACAGCTAATTAAAAATATACCTTTGTTTACAGTCATTTTTGTTGAATACCTTAAAGAAGAATTCACCTGCTCTTTACGAACATTACCTGTGTCCCAATTGTGCAATGCCTATGAGAATGTCTGAAATTCCCTTTTTTTGTGTTTTGGGTCCAGAGTCATGCATAGAAATTTGGGAACTTCATTGAAATCTTTCGAAAATGATTAACATCAAATCAAACATACAAGTTACTTACTCACTAATAGTAACCACTGTTGATATATTGATAAAAACGATTATAGTATTCAAATTCTAAAATCATCTGACTCTGATTCAAATTACAGAAATTCTTTGAACTATCACTAAAATAATCCAAATCATTAAAAAAGAAAAATTAATTGTAAAACATCTGAATTAGGTTCATTATTCGTTTGCAATTCATTGACCTCTTTCCAGATTTACTTTACATTGCAAAATATCAAATTCAGTATTATAAACTCTATGAGACTTAAGAAATGAAAATAAATTGGAAAAGCAATTAACAACCAAAAGAACAAATTAATTCTAACAACAACAATGTATTCTTAAAATTACCTTTTGACTTTGTGTTGCAAAATTGATTTTCAATCATGAACATTTGAGCCCAACTGCTTAGCCGCACAAAGTAAAGGTAAGCATCATTTGTATCGTACATACATATTTAATGCAGTTAGGTATTACATTGTAAAAACAAATGTAGAAACTATGAGTTGATATTCTTTATAGACAGTTTTCAATGTTTACAAATTATTCTCTTTTTCTATTGTACATATTAGTATTTTGTGTTCCAACTCTAATTAGTTGTTGCCACTGTTGTTCAGATGTACATACTTGTTAAGTTGCTAAAAGAAAACAAAAAACTAATAGCAGAAATTACTTTTTGAACAACTAAACACGTATGTAGGTATATATTGTACAATACATAGTATGTGTTTGTATTTAACATGAACTTTATCAGACAGTTTTGGCCACATCCTTTGATATCACATCCCATTATTGTTCTCTAAATGCGACGCCAGTGAGAGAGAGAGAGAGTCAGTTACGAGTTTATGGAATGACATGAAGAATAGAGTTAGTTTTTAAAGTTGTGATTTTATGATTTTTCTATACAAACTGTTTAGTAATGAACAAAGTTCTCTCTTGTTATCATTGTTGTCATTTAAAAGAGTATGCTTCACTTCAACAACCCGTTGACCGCTCATCATCCGTTCATTCTACATTACGATCAACATTACAAGCATACATTTTACAGGTTGTTTGCACATTCGTACATAAATTTCCAATTACATACGACTCACAATGACAATGCGAACGAGCAAAATGTGAAAAACAGTTGTCGCTATTGTTGTTGTTTTGCTAACAAACAATTTACATTGTCGTTAGTAACGATGTTGTTGTTGTTGTTGTTGATATTGTCATTACATTTATAGTTGTAGGTTCTTGTTGTTGTTGTTGTTACTCATACACACTAACATTTTTCTCTTTTAATATTTTTTTTAAATTGTTTTATTTGCAGTTTTTGCCAAGTTTGACAGTTTTGGCAATTTCGAATTTATACGTATGTACATAGATACGTGTACGAATGTATTGTATTTATACGATTATACTATACCCGTATTGTAGAATATACCTCTATGCATAAACACTAAATTGTTTCTATTTCTCCATTTCATGTATTTATTTGTTAAAATTTTATTCATTATATGTATGTAGGTATGTGTGTAGATGATACATATTTATATTGTTGTTGTTGTTGTTGTTGTTGTAGGTGTACTGTCACTGTGATTATTTTTGTTAGCATTTGTTGTTGACGCTATTGTCACTACTATACGATACATATTGTGTTGCTACTATTGTATTTTTGTTGTAGCGACTGGCTCTCCTATTTGTTTTTAATCATTTTGTTGTTTTTATTTTTCCTTTATCAATTTATTTATTTTTATTTGTGCAAAATTAAAATCGTTTGAAATGAATTCTACATTTATACTCGTACATGAAATTGAATTGGATATGTATGGAGCTTTATTGATATGAATGTAGATGTTGGTAAATATATTTACCATATATTTACCATATGGTGTAGCGCACAAATGTGTTAAGTACATGTTTTGGTCAAAATGAATTATGACTACCAAACAATAGATTGCCATCGATATATTTGTATAAAGAAATGTGATAAATATTGAACAAACTAATCCAACCTAAACAAGATGATAACAATTAAGTATTGGGCTATATTACCATAGCATAAAAATATTTAATTTTGTCTCATGAACAATTTTTAATTTGCCACTTAACACATTTGTGCTCTACAACATCTATATGTTCATGGTAAATAAAAAGTTCATGATGTTTTTTTTTTATCATGTTTTTGCTGTTGCCAATTTATCTTCCATCATATTTGTTGATTTTGTTTAAGTGGCATTCAGTTATTGTCATCATCACTTTTTGAGGTGCAGTCAATGAAAATATACGAAATTAAATGAAAATTTTATTACTATTTTTTTTTTTATTAAATTTTAAAAACAATTGAATGAAGTTGACGAACCTCACATTATGTAAAAACCCAAATGAAACAATTACCTTCCAAATTGATCGAAAATTATCAGTTCGATAACTGCAGAGTGCTTCAGAGAAACACCTATCTACATTAGGGCGGGTTCAATTTTTGGCGTATATAACGGAAGAGACGAGATGGGGTTTCGAGGATGCGAAACCGAATGCTGGAAATTTGACATAAGTATTCATTTATAACACAAAATTTTTTCAAAAGGTACTCAGTGAGAGAGTACAGAAAAAATGATGCCACAAGATTTTCTTTCGGCAACCTGATTTTGGAATTTCTAACTGGAGCCAGCGAACACAAAATAGAGACGATTAGCCCAAAATGTTGCATTCTGCTAAAATAGATCGAAATAAATTATAATGGACAGATAATACAATATAACCTTCGTTAATAATTATTAAATTTGATATTTTTTAAAAAGATATTTATTTTTTCAAACAACTTTTGGATCCAAAACGTATAGATTTTAATAGTTAAATAAAATCAAAAATGCCACTTGACCAGTACTATTGTACGTGTTAAATTTTGAAGTAGGTCCCTTTTAGAAGGGACCTACTTATTTTAGCCGATTCCGAACGACAGAAACCTTGTGACATCGCTTTGTTACAGATTTCTTCTAGAAGCTTTTCCATGTCAAATTGATACTGCAGAAAGAATTGCCAATTGCTTGTCGACAAATGGGTACCGTTCAAGTACTTTTTGATCAACCCTCGTATTTGTCATCAACATCCATCATCCGTCAAATGAATATTCACCCAACAATCATTATTATCATGATCATACTAACGTGTATAAAACAACAATAATAATAGAGCCCCCAACAGTAATGTCTGCATAAGAGAACCATATGGCCTCCAAATATAACCCATGCTCATCACTTTATCTTTAAACTGTATGTTTTGAACATCCTCAGCAACATACACCCTCAGCACTCAAAAGTTAAATTTAGAAAATTGAATGAAATTGCATTTTTTATTGAATTGTTACCTTATCGGATATATTAAAAGCAAAACTGTTGCTTACACACTTGTGTGTCATATGCATAGTCACTGTTTTTATTTTATCCTAAATAATTTAATATCTGAAACCTTTACCGTTCTGCTTTATAATATGAATATGTACTCACACATGGAGTGTATGCCGTAAGTGTGCCAGATTGTTATTGTAATAAAATGGAAAATATGGTACCCTTTATTCTACGTATATATTCAAATTCAATTGAGCTTGTTATAAGTTGTAAAGCACATTATAGGGAAAGGTACAAGTACATTAAAAAAGAAGCAATATTTATTGCTTTGTCAATTTTCACCTACATTAAAAAAGGAACAAATTGAAACATATTGTTCAAATTACAGATATGAAATCTTGATAATTTGTTGGGTCTGATAATTCTCTACAAAGGATTTTCTCGAAGACAAACGGTATAGTTCTACGAAGTTAAAATTATATAAAATATTTTTTAGGGAAACTAGTGAATTTAGTAACAATTTTACAACAACGGCAATAACAGCAACAACTGCAACGGCAATAATAATAGCATGAGATGGCAAAACGTCATTGCTATTAACAGTAGCATAAACATCCTTATAACAGTAGCAATATCAACCAAGAATCTATCTAAGAGTACGTTTACATTTCAAAATAAATTTCTAATTTTGTCAACAATATGTCAACTATTATTACTGTTGATAAGTGAATTTACATCACAACTATTTCGTTCTTTCTTTAGTGCTATAATTGTCTACTCCTGAAATTATTAATAAATTAATTAATAGATTGTTCTCTGAGTTCTATTGTACAAGCAATAAAATTTCATGAAAAATATAAATATATTTGTGCTAAACAATAGCATATTTCCCCTGAGAGTATAATAAGCAAAATGAAAAAACACCCTTCATAAAACCACATTATGTAATTGAAGACGTTTCATAAAATGTTGGCCAGCAAAATAATAACAATGTATAAAGCAAATAATATCAAATGTATGATAAGTAAACAATATGCTTTTGGTGACAATGACACACATGGTCACCCATACAATAGCCACTATTCTAAATGAAAAAGTAGCAATTTAATTGATTGGTTTTGTTTCATATTTTTGCTAACTTTTTTTTTGTTTTCTTTTGTTTGCTTATATATGATACTAAGCTCATCCTCAACTTTATGAGAAAGAGTGTGCAAGTTAATTTTGAAAAATAAATATTAAAGCTAAATATAACGTGTAAATCCAAAATATGTAATATTTAGTTATTGATGTCTTACTTATACGTTTGAATCCCAGCGCAAGTAAATTAAATAGCAAAAAGAAAAAATATTCTAAATAATTGAATAATAATATAATATAATAATGAATAATAATAAACATTTTGCTTGAGAAGAAAAACGCACACAAATATTTATAGATCTGATATACCAGGTCCTATAGCAGATTTTGTGATGCATGTGCTGTCATTCATATCGATTACTTTGAAAATGATGAAACGATTACATGCGCATATTCTGCCGGATGAAAAGATAATCGATGAATAAAAAAATGTATATTTTGATGATCTAGAGAAATCACCTTATTTGCAGGGCATCGAAAAATCGGGGGAACCCTGAATGAAGTGTGTTGTCGCACAAATGGTATCCTTAACTCGTGTTAAGCCGTTAATGCTCTGTACTATGCAAGATGCATCCTAGCTCTCTCTCAATATTTAAGCAATCGCCTTGCAAATTGAAGAACATTGAATTGAAGAATTGAAAAGTTAATAGTTAAGGACCTCTCTCATATGTACTTCATCGAAATGAACACAAAAAAAAAATATTCTCGAAGATATGTCAATAAATTTGAGATGGTTGTATAAAATGACAAAAGAAGTGAAGCAATGGACTTTTAATATAAATAAAATGTATTAAATTGCTTTCAATAAACGTAAAACGATACTTTATTGTAATTGTTTATGTGCGGTTAGGGGTTACTGAACGTTATTTGATTGTAACCTGTATGAAATAAAAATAGAAATTTGTATTTATATTGAAATAGAGGACATGTCATTTGAAAATGTACATGAAAACATGATATTGTAATAAAAGAGAAGACACTTGGAATACTCAAACTTAATGTTTAATTACTAAATAGCAAATCCTAATCGCACTTATGAATAGAAGGGGAATGTATGTATATACTGAAAATTGATTTATAAATAATGTCACTTGTCCTCCTCTATACTCCTAAAAATGCATCGTAACTAACGCATGAAAATAGCGGAAAGTTGCTCCTTTATACTAGCTTCTATCGTATTGCATTTTATGCTCAAGTGATGACAATGAAAACTTTATATGATGCACGTGACAAGTTTGAATGTTGTTTACAAGATTATGTGCTGCACACACACACACACAATGCAACAAAACTCGAACGAAAAACCTCATTCAGGAAGTTAGTTGGTGGTGCATGTGTTAGAAAATAGATATTTACTTACGTATAAATACATATGCATATAATGTTTTATTTGACATTTATGAAGTTGGAAAATGTCCTTTATGATTTTTGCCATTTGCCATTTGCCATAATTCTGTGGAAAATAGGTTTTAGTTTTTCTTCCAAAAAAGGCACATGTACACATATTGAATACTTAGTTTATAAAATGCTCAAAATAAATATATTATTTTATTATTTCTTTTTCAGCATGTCGCTCTTTTATTAAATGCACCCAAAGTAAGGACAAACAATGTAACGAACGTGTTTTTACGATATGCAGATATTCATAGTATACAGTAGCATACAGTAGCGTACATACACATTGTTATGTCATATTTGGCAAACTACTTTTGTAACTTAAAATTACATTTTCTTCGGCTCTCATACCATTTATTCAATGACAAAAAAAAGTCAAATGTATTTTTTAAAAAATACAGTTCACATAAGCGCCATTTTCTTATCTAAACAATTTGTTGACAATCACGGACGAAAAGGGAAAAATTCGAGAATATCCTGTGAATAAAGTAATGTCAATTTTTAGTTTGTTCTTCAGACTGATTGAACAAATTTTCGGAACTAAGTAAATAGCGGAACTTGCAATCGTTTAACATAATGTATTTGTCAGAATAAAAAAATGTCGCACGTAATAGTGGTGATGATGACGATGATGACGTGACAAGAAAAAAATATAACGTCAAAAAATAAAATTAAATTTATTTTCAGCATAATGATGAAATATAAAAATGCTGCATAATTGCAAGTGCATTCATTTCCAACATATTTCGCAATGACATTTATCTTCAACGAAATTTCATGTTTACTCTTACATATTATGGTAAGCAAAACTACAAAAATCACTTTATTAAACATTGCCTAAATTGCATATTACTCCAATAAATATACACAAAAAAATGTTATCAACAACATGTCAAGAAGTACCATTGCTAAAGGACAATACTTATGTATATAATGCATGAACTAACTTTACACAATAGACATACATGCGAATAGACAACTAAACCATATGCCAAAAGTGCTAATTGGAAATATATAAAGGATAACGAGAAAAGTTTTTATGGTTGTGTATCGATGGGAAAGAAATAAACTTGGTTTAATGAAACATGCTCAAACGAGGGATGTATGATATATACCTAACCTTGACAAGATATAGTGTTGCTAATATTAAATAAATTTTATTTGTCTTAAATACCATTTTGAAAATAACAATTCGTTGTATTCATCATGCACCAGAAATAAGCAACTCTTAAATTGGTAAAAATGTATGGAAAATTGTTTATTTGCAGAATAAAATAAATGCTGAAATTTTGAAGAAACTTCATATTCAATTAAGAAAAAATGTTTTCCTACTATGTATGAGCATATTTCCAAATTAAAGAAATCTAAAAATTACAAAAACATTCGTACATCGTGTTAATATTAAATGTTATGGTCACCATATAAACTTTGCCAAAATATTATAAAAAACAAACACAATCCTGCTCAATGCTAGATATCAGGTGTATTAAAAATAAATCCATTATTTTTCCAATAGATGGCTTTAGTAATCTGTGTCTCGGGTTGTATAAATCCGATTGGGTACGCTAGATGGCGTTAGAAAGATAGGATTTTGTACTCAATACTTTCAGACAGTTTTGTGATTGCTTGACTCAGTATTGTTAGAGCACGCGTCAAAGATGGACACCTGTAAAGAGAAAATACACCATATTTTACAGTTTTTCTTCGATAAAGGCGAAAACGCAAGCCAGACGGCTAAATAAATTCGAATAGTGTTAATGATCGTAATTCTGTAACAGCCAATCACGTGCAATTTTGGTTACGACGATTCCGTTCCGGTAATTTTGATGTCAAAGATGCACCACGCTCTGGAAGGCCAATTGTCGAAAATATCGATAAAATAATGGAAATCGTCGAGTCTGACCGTCATGTGAGCACTGTTTCAAACATTGCACAAAACCATTTGGAACCATTTAAATAAGGCTGGATACAAAAAGAAGCTCGATGTATGGGTGCCACACGAGTTAACGCAAAAACCCTCATGGACCGAATTTCCATCTGCGAATCGCTGCTGAATCGCAACAACATCGATATACTGGTGATGAAAAGTGGGTCACTTATGACAACGTCAAACGAAAACGGTCTTGGTCGAATAGCGGTGAGCCGGCCAATCGGTGGCTAAGCCAGGAATGATAGTCAGGCAGGTTTTGCTATGCATTTGGTCGGATTGACAGGGAATCATCTACTATGAGCTGCTCCCCTACAGCCAAACTCTTAATTCGGACCTGTACCGTCAACAATTGGACCGTCTGAAGGAAGAAATCGCCCAGAAGCGGCCAGCTTTGGTCAGTAGGAGAGGAATTGTGTTCCATCAGGTCACACACAACGATAGTGACTCGTCAGAAGCTCCGAGAGCATGGTTGGGAGGTTCTTATGCATCCACCTTATAGTCTGGACCTGGCACCAAGCCATTACTAGCTTCTCCTGTCTATGGCGAATGATTTTGCTGGTGTAAAATTCGCCTCAAGAGAAGCTTGTGAAAGTCGACTGTCCCAGTTTTTTGCCAATAGGGACGAGGATTTCTATGAGAGTGGCATTACGAAATTCAAAATGGCAACAAATTATCGAACAAAACGGTCCTTATTTGACCTAATTCGGATCATTCTAACTATGCTAAATAAAACCTTCAATTTAATGCAAAAATAATGGATTTCTCTTTACTAGACCTTATATATATCGTACAGCATTTTTTCTTGGTATTGAACTTTATCAAAGAATAAATTTAAAGAAATTCAAATAAGTGTAAATAATTGGCATGTCGGATGATAAAGTAAAGAAAAAAATCAAGAATAACATCCATTTTATTTACTAAAGAATAGTGTCAAAAAACAAGTTGAATGTTGTCTAACTTATGAAATTATTATTTATTATCGAAATACAATACTATCCATTCCTTAGTATTGTATATCGATACCACATGCAACTATATCTTTACTATACCATAATGACATGTTAGCTGTCAAAAATATTCTCACCATTCAACATAGATAATACACTGATTTATAACAAATCATTTAACAAACTTTTAAATAAATCATTACAATACCATGTTCGTACATATGTGACATAAACAACAATACCACACTGAATATAAACAAACAAATTTGCATATGTACCTATAGGAACATAATATTTAACACTAGAAGGGATAAGCGAAATTTTTCGATACAAATATGTACATGTTAGGGATGCCATGATGATAACATTAACCCCGGAATTTAAGAATTTTTTAAAGCAACCAAAAAAAGCACTCCAATTCATAGTAATTCAAGCCTTTTTAAGATACACCCATTAAAAAAACACCAAATTGTAGGAAATTTTCAAATAAATATATGAACTTATATAATTTTAACAACAGTCATCACCTGTAAAAGTTTAAGTTGCTTAGTAAATACCTTCGGACGACACAAATCATCTTTAATAAGTCACGAAAATGCTGGTCCCAGCCGCGATGGATCAATATTTATGGTGGGATCTTAGCATCGCAGGATTCACATCCCTACTACAATGATATATTTTCAAACAAAATGACCCATACACTCAGACGTGCATAAATTATAAATAAATAATGATAATAAAAGGATACATACGAGTACAAATGGGGCACTGACATACATAAATGATATTTAAGGTAAATAGCAACACGCCTTTGCTGCCTCTATGAAGGGTAAAAAAATAACCTTCTAGAGTAAAATGCTCCAGTAACACTAATGTATGTCATGAAATATGAAACTCTTTTTCCTTAAAATGAAATATATACAGTAAGTATAACATTCTCCAACTCTTGCAACATACCTAGATTTCATGATTTCATGGTTCGACTATATTTTGCTGCCAATAAATTCTACAAATTCAGCACAAAGAAAAATGTTAGAATAAAGCAAATTGAAACCCTTTTTCGTAAAAGTAATAAAATGATTTATGAATGTGCAACTTTTAAAGTTAAAGATATCAATACAGCAACAACATAAAAGTAAATGAAGACTTTACATATATGTATGATTGTATGGATATTAATGGAATTTGGTACTTATCTACGAAGCTAATGACTATTGTAACCTATTGTAATAGTTGCTGGTGTAAAAGATGATGATAAAAAGAATTGAATGTACATAATACAATCAAGTGGAAAATGTTAGTAATTTACAATAAGAAAATATACATGAATTCAATGCGCAAATATAAACAATTATTTATTTAATCGTTGACTTAAATGCACTCATTAATGGATTTATTTATAAAATGTATATTTAACCGCCGGTTATATTATTATTATCTCTAAATGCAGTATCGTATATGACTATGAGTTAAAAATTTTTTAATTAATATTATGCGTCATGATGATAACATTAACTTAAATCAACACCACTAATCTAACCGCTTATCACCTTAACCTCATTGCATGAGTTTCGAAACGAAAAACTCTATTGCAATAGACACTAATGAAGATGAAAATGATTTCAAGCGAGTATATTTCTTTTTCGATTATTACTCGTTTTTTTTTTTTTTGTAGATATTTTGGTTTTTGTGTTTCAACAAAAAGTACCCAAAAAGTGACAAACTTTTCAATACGAATTTATCATCAAGAAAGTTTCGTATACATATATGTATATACACATGTACCTATACTTCTAGATTCAAATAGCGACAATACTCGTTGTAAACAAAATGTCTATGATTATAGGCACAGTATCATCATCATAAGCTTTTGAAACGAAGAAAGTATAAAGTGGGAAAAGAGCAACGCACTGATAAAGCAGTCACTTACCAGCATGTTTAATGGCTTTTATGATAAGTCTGCAAGTAAGTATTAAACAACATACATTAGAAACCAAAATATTGTATATAGAGAGAGAGAGAGAAAGAGTGTCGGAGAAACATCAAAATATTTTCTCATATACTTTACATGTTACGTAGTAGTAAAGCAACATTTACAGGATGTCATCAATCATCAAAGATTCGAAGTGAATTTCATATATAAAGTATTTTTTTTAGAAAAATTGTCTTTAGTACTTAGTACACTCGTTGAAAATAAACATATTCATTAAAGAAAAATACAAGAATTAATCATAAAACTGGCTTTTATAACAAAGTTTTCAATTTTTGAATTTTACTACTATCATATAATATGATGTGCTGTATTTATTTTCAAATATAAAAATATCTTTTAAAACTAAACATTTGTAGAAACTGATTGAGAGGATATATTTTGATATGCCGAATGAATGTGTATATTTCAAATATAAATTTCATTCTTCAATACACATTTGGCCTTCTTTAATCAATTAAAAACAAAATTAGGAAAATGCTTTTATATTTAATTATATTTTCTAGTTTTGTTATTTCACAAAGGAAAAAAAAAATTATATATATATATATATATATATATATATATATATATATATATATATATATATATATATATATATATATATATATATATATATATATATATATATATATATATATATATATATATATATATATATATATATATATATATATATATATATATATATATACATATATATATATATATATACATATATATATATATATATATATATATATATATATATATATATATATATATATATATATATATTTATGGAACTTTTCAGCCCCTACACGATATTTGCCCTTCAGGCAAAATGAATTAACATCTGCGAACTACTCATCAAACGTGAAGAAAGTGATCCGTTCTTGAAGCATATGTTCGTAGTCAAAATTCCGCAGCGAAAGGTCAAGGTAGACATCAGCCAAACAGTTTTCACGTTATCGATCTGTCAATCTTGGCAAAAATTATCCCAATAACACAAACCTTGAGCGATTAGATTGAATGAATATGTGGCATTGGTAAGCCCCAAAGGCTCTTTGGTCGAGCTTCTCTTCCATTTATTTTTTTTAGAACAATAATAAGAAATCAATCGCAGCACTCAGACATTTATTGGTCCATTGTACTGCGCTCGAAGTTCCATTTTATTGTGTTTTAAATCTACCTCTTCTCCGAAGAAATCGGAGTAGATGCTGTGGTGCTAAAGACCCAAGAGTTTTGGGTCTCAGCACGTCAGTGCCAAAAACCTCAAACCTAATTTGAGCGAAATCAGGGCAGATGCATAAAAAGTGGTCCGCCGTATCATTTTCTTATTCACAGGCTGGGCAAAATCCACTGCCTTCTAATCCTACCTTTTCCATATGCTTTGCCCATAGGAAGTGGCCAGTTACCAAGCCGGCTAGCATTCTGCAATCACCTCTACCTGAAGATAGGAGGAAATGTAACATTTACCCGATATATTCGACAACATGGATTTCGTCCATCTGCAGCCTCTCACGGCCTGCCAGGTCGACTTATGGACTAGATTCGCCTAGGTGTGGACCGTGGCCTTGATGACTCTAGTGGGTAGTGGCAAAGCAGGCTCAGGGCCGATTAAATCAGCCGCAGAAGCTTCTCTTCTTAATGCGTCAGTTGTCTCATTGCCCACAATTCCCACGTGTCCAGGGATCCACGTTTGCTTCTGAAGAGCTTATCAAACAGCACCTTTACAAATTGCTAGCAGAGTTATTCATACGAAGTTGTTCGAAATTGTCCGAGAATTTAATGAATACACAATATTTGAAAACTCATATGAGAATTAATTGAATCAAATTTCCAATTACTTACGAGTAATTTTTTTTTTATTTTTTACAAAACGTGCTCTCAAAAGAATAATATACTTAGTTTACTATACAACACAAAAGAAATAAGATTAATTTTTATTTTTGCAGAAATCTCTCAAACCAACAATATAAAAAATTGTGTGTAACTAACAGAAAAGCAGTATAACAATATGCATCTACAAAACGTATGCACATTTTTAGAAGCCACATGATGATATGATAAAAATACGAATATAAATATGTATGTAGGATAGGCCTGTCCAAAAAATGTATGGAATTTACAGAATATATGCAAAATTATGTAAATTTTGTAAACTGTTTTTTTTCCCCCTACATATTTCCCTCATTGTTTGAATGTAAGATTTAAATATTGCCTAAAACTTTAACAAATACTCTTTTTTGCTGGATAAAAGTTTGATTAACATACAATTAAAGTTATATTTAATATAACTAAATTCTTGAAAGCAAAATCAAAAAAAAAATTATGTAAATCAGTAATTTTTATAGCACTCAAAAATTATATGAAATATTAAATTAAATTTTGGACAGCCGATTCTGGACGGCAGAATCCTCTGACATCAGTTAGTCTGTCAGCTTTGTCAAAAAGCTCTTTTAGAGGCTTTTTCATGGTACTAAAGAAGAATATTTTCGATATAAAAGCTGTGTTTCAGCCGGTGATTGAACCCATGACCTACAGATTAGAAACGCCAACGCACTAACCACTGTGTTACGCCACTCATGTGATGCCTTTATAGGAGAACAACCCGAAATTCTGATAATCAAAATTAACCTTACAGGGTCTAGCAGAATATGTCTTTTATTTGATTGTCTTTTTTACAAAGGGTGTTCAGAAAATCTGCATGGTCATTATAGAAAAGTCGAACATCTCTAACCTACACGTATGCATTTGTATAAGCACACGCAATATATTCAATACACTTGACAGATGCATGCAATTTCGCACTTGCAATAATAATTTGATGAGAAAAAATATAAATAAATATACTTCTGGCTAAAGAATAGTTATACAACAGAAAAAAAGAGGATAAATAAAATATAAAATGAACATCTCGGAAATAAATAAATGTCTTAAAACAATTTTTTTTTCGAAATCGTATTTTTATATCTGTAGCTGGTATTACAAATATATACATATATGTTTATATATTGTCTATTTCCCATATCCTATCGACTATTATGATTATAATATATAAAAATATGTAGACACTCATATAAATTGCCGTTATCATAATTTTACTGTTGAACTTTCGAGTACAAAATATTTAGCAGCACCCTATACACCATGAACACCCATCAATATAATCCTAAGTATAATGCTCTCAAGTCAATCAAATTATTATGCACCCTCTTACATATCGCCACATAATATATGTTTTGGATGAAGTATTACGCAAATAAATACAACAGCAACAACAACAACGTCCAAATAAATAAAGTGAAAATATCAACAAACAACATTGCAAATTACCGCTGAACATAACAATTCTTTACTATGACAACACAGCAGGGAAATCCAATGATATACGTTGTGTATAGTACTTATTTATTTGTTACACGCTGTGCGATGGTATGAGATGATGACGACAAATAGTAAGAGTACCTATATTACATACATTCGTAGTATAGTGTGGTGTTTATATTATTTGTGGTTCAAAGCCAAAATTATAAAACGTAAATTTATTTGAATTACAAATAGTGTTTGTATGTGGTGTGCTGATTTGTTTGTGGTTGAATAAATAATTGAAGCGAATATCATCTTGTTTGTTAGCATTCTTTTATACTATGTATTGTCAATATGAAAATTATCTATCCCATAAAAAATTTCTAATAAGATTATATCCATATAGCTAATTTGATTTCTTAAGAAGCTAAATTACATATCTTTAAAATAACTTTGAAGTTGTTCATAAGATTATATATAATCGTATAATTGTAGATGAAATTAGAATATTAAACTAACTGTATAAGATGTTTGATTGAAAATTAGAATAAAAATTATTTTAAATGTTAAATATTAATCAAACGAATAATTTTATACTACTTGATTACTTACTTATGTTGCCATTACAACCGAAAATCGATTTCGACCGAATCTTGCATGATTCGCCAGCCAACTCTTTCCTTCGCTAGCTGACGCCAATTAGAAACTCCAAGTGCTGTCAAGTTCACCAGTACTTGGTCTTTCCACCAGAAATTAGGTCTGCTCTTCTGCATCGCCTAACAGCGGGTTACTATTGTGGTGTCGGCATATAGCTCAAGGTTGTACCTTGTTCGACACTCACCACCAACGCAAATAGGTCAAAAGATCTTGCGTAAGACTTTTCTCTTGAAGACTCCAAGCATTCTCTCACCTAAGGTGGATATTGTCCAAGCTTCGACGCCATATATAAATACAGACATGTTGAGAGACTTTTAGAGTGTGGTTTTCGTTTCTCGGGAGGAGGCAGCTGTTAGCAAGAGTGATCCTTCACAATATCATCAGACTGACGTCCAGATTGACTGGTGTTCACCGTAAGACCCATTCGACGCGACTCTATTTCCAACTCGTATTCATGCCGATTGTGTCAATATCATCGGTGTACGCCAAAAGCATGAGACTTTTGTTGAAGATAATACCATCATGTCGAAGATCAGCAGATTGAAGAAGTCGCACGATAACGAATCCTTTTGTCTGAAACCCCGTTCGGTATTAAACGGCGAGGGAGGTTCGTCACAATTTTCACTGCACAACGGGAGTTATACGGGAGTGTCATTCTGCAAAGACGAATGAGTTTCGCAGGAATATCAGACTCAGACATTCTTGTGTAGAGATAATCCCAACAAATATATGATGTGTGGCGATCTGCTTTTCTTGGATCTTCTCCAGGATTTGGTGTAGTATGAAAATCTGGTTTTTGATGGAAGGTCTGAAGTCATACTGATGAGGTCCATTAAGGTTGTTAAGCATAGACTTCAATCTTTCACAGAGTACGCTCGATAGAACCTTGTATGCGATGCTAAGAAGACTTATTCCATGGTAGTTGGCGAAAATTCTCGGATCTCCTTTCTTATGTACGGGACAGAGAACACTGAGCCTACAATCGTGGGGCAATTTGCTTTCATCCGATTGCATAACATCTTATGTGTGGTTTATTATGACGCATTAAAACCCATCTGCCTATCAGGCAGTCTATATCGTCATGTAACTCCTATTGAAGAGTCTATATTATAATATTCTGCACCAATTCTAGTATATCATGCTGAAAAAAATATAAAATTTATTATACAAATTATTTTTCTTTGCTTTCACCACACAACTACAGTAATTGCAAGCTTCTTGACAATTGCAAACTCAAAAAAGTAATAATAATGAAGAAATTGAAAATAAATAGCATATGTATATGAAAATTAAAGGACAAAAACTTGCACAACTTTCACTTACACTTTACATTGGCATACGCATAATTCATTTTCACGCACTAATGATGACATCTCAACAGCGCTGTACTTAAGAACGATCCAAAACAACTCAAACCATCAGCGGAAGCAACTTTAGTGTTGAGGCTAAGAAGCAAAACGTGACAACATGTGAATTTACACATATAAATATATGTATATGCACATTACATACTTACTTTATATGCATTCCAGTGTGGAAGATAAGGCAACAACAACAACAGTCATAATTCACCGCGTCGAACAGCAAAGTTTTCACAAACATTGAACGAGAAACTTTTTAATTGCACTAAATTATGCCTTTGTCGTTGCTACTATTGTTGTAGCTGTTGTTAAATTCTATTGTTAATAAGGTTGTGTGAAAGAGATTGTATGTGTGGGAGTGTGTGTGTGTGTGTGTCTACTGATGAAAGTTGCTGTCTTGACAGCAACGTCATGTTACTGAAGGATAAAAAGGCAGAACTTTCTTTAAAAGTTACGTGGCAGCATAAAATACTATAGGTATATGCTGATGCTGCTGCAATCGTATAGGAATTTTTTTTTTTTTTATAAATTTCAATTTCAAAAATACAAATATTTTCATTGACATTTTTCTTCTTTATTTGCAGTTTCAATTACAATAAAAAAAGTGTAGCAACAAATATCGTGTATATATGCTTTCATCGTACTTTCACAAAAAAATTAACGTTGATACTCATTGCGTCATAATGTATATCGTACGACACATTTCAGTTGAGTTATTATTGCTATGACTTTTATGCGGTTGCAAGTTTCATACAACAGATCAGAAAAAATTGTGCCTGTCACTTTTGCTGATGCTGCCGACGTGAAAGTGACAATGATGATGACGACGATGATGAGGTAGTGATGAAGATAAAAGTGACATTGATTATCATGTTCATGGCGATGACATCACATACACATCACGTATTTATTGCAACTCATTAATGCATGAATGTGTAGAACAAAGTGCTGAATCAATTACAAGGTGCTAGAGTGTAATATTAAAATGTTTTCGACACCCATTAATGGTCGACTATGAAATCTCGTTTTCGGGTCACTTGTATCACTTGAATTACAATTCCTCTAAGTTAATTGAGTTCATTCATTCATGGCTTTGTGTGAAAATAAATATTAAACGCTAATGAATACCATTAAGCAACCTTTGGATTATTCTGGAATGTCTTGAAACCATTTCCAAGATAAATACAACAATCGAAATTATCATCAACACTCCATAGATTATATATAAGCCAAGTAACGATAAATTACTTATTCGGGGAACTTTTTGCGTAACCGAATTTACGGATCCAAAATATCCTTTAACATGATGTTTCGCAATATACGATGCTACGCCACCAGCAATGATCAACTTTAGCTTACGATCGAAAGGCACTCTAAAAATGGAATGTTTCCTGAAAAATATTGCCGATTGATACATGTAGACCTCCTCATCGACATAGGTCAATCGACTCGTATTCCAATTGAAACGATTGTAATACGACAATGTATCCAGCAATGACATTGAAGTCAATCGTTCATTATGTGTTTGTATAATTTCGTAGCGTTCTGACATACTCGGTACAAAAATGGTCAAATTACGCGGATAGAAGTGATTGTAATCCTTTGTCATCAGTATGTAGCCAAATTCAATTAATTCTGCAATGCTGCGTGGCAATGGAACACGTCGAGACATGCGCAATGAATCAAACATTTTACCCTGGTATGCGTTACGTATTATCAGTGAGGTCAACATCCAGGACATGAGCAAAAAACGTGCAAAATTTCGTTGCGGCAATATTGCGATGTCACCACCGATCAAGACTATAATCAAATTATAGATCGGATATTTATTGTGTTGTCCAATGATAAAATCACGTAAGCTGCGTTTATCATAATAGCAAATCAATTTTATAATAACAATTCCAATTAATAATACCAATCCGATCGCGAACCAAACAGGAGCATTGAATGGATGAAACAACTGCTGCAATGGACCAAAATGCAAACTACTACGTATGACGAAAACAACTGGTGTCTGATAGTATGAGAGAGATGTACTAAATATGAGCGCTTCCGAATGCAGTTTCGTAAAACCGCCCACAGCGACATCTGCCGTACCATTTTGAAGCTATATAAATACGTGTAATGAGATTAAAATGTAAAATTAGGAAAATGTCAAGCAAATACGGAGTGAAAAAAAATAATTACTGTGAATTCACTTCCTGGACAGCTGAGGTATTCTAGAGAACTATGGTTAAACCTGTTTTGGGCCTAAATGTCAACAATTTTTTAAGCTCATTTCTAAAATTTGATCATATTAGACCATTTAAGGGATGCTCTGAGTCACCGAAACAGTGGATTTAAATATGTCCATCCGTCAGTCCGTCTGTCTCTCTGTTACGCATAAACATACTCAAATGCAAAAATGGACAAGATATTTTGTGCTTTATCGCATTAACTTGTTCTCAAATGATCCATCAATAGAGCCGCTTAAAAAAAAAATTCCCAGTAAAGACACAAATTGAATTAAATTCAGTGTGTTTTTTATAATTATGCAGCAAACAGTGGTGGTAGGCTACCCGATTTAGCTTGGGAACCAACCCGAGCTTCGAGTAAAGCGTAAAATATTCCCCAGCTGACGGTGAGCCAGTTCGTAAGGTCGTGTACAAAGTGACTATCCAGTTTAGTCATTTTGCGGTGATCCAGGGCCGAACAGAAGGTAAGTTATGGACTCTGATTTTTCCTCGTCGCCGCAGCTCCAACAGTAATAATTCCTACAAGCTTACTAACCGCATCTCTTTTAAAAGCTAGTGGGTGTTTGGTTCGTTTTAAGTTGAGTACTGTCCATAGACTGGCATTAGCCAATACTCCTTTCTTGGCACCCATATAAGATGAATGTTAAGTAGCTCGAACATCTCTTCAAGAGATGTTCTGCAGTTACGGGCTACTGATAAATTGAGATAAACTAATTCTGGGGATTTTTTATGATATAACTTTTCACTGATACCACTTCATTACTTCACGAATTGCAACACCCCTGCTCTGAGATACACTACAGTGGTTCGGCAACCTCAAAACTATGAAAACTCCAAGGGATTCGCAAAATACTCCTGGCCCTACTTGCCTGTCAAATTTGGAGCCATCGGTGAAGATGCGGATTACTTCATAGAAAGGCGTGTTCCCACTAACAATCCCAGCGTGGAATGTTTGAGTGAAAATTCTTGTCGAATGTCAACTTTGCCATTTTGTAGTCCAACTGTTCGTGGTATAAAGTCATATTTGCTCAGAATTGTTGTGTGTCCCGTACCATTGCAGGACCATTCTAAATTGGGCTGCTAATTGCTTCCCCAGAATGTTTAAAGGGATCAGGCCATTTTAAGTGCCCCTGTAATGCACAAAGATGCTAATTTTTGGATCTTCTCTACGGAATTTTTGTTTATGGCCCTGCTCTGAAGACTAACGCTATAATCAACTCGTTGGCTCGTGAACTCGTCAACTGTTTTCTGATAAATATTACTAAAGATAGACCCATTCCACAACAATTCGAATGAACTCACCTCAGCAAAGCAACCTGTTACATTGCCATTTGAACCCAAAAAGCTAACTTCTTGCGGTATGTGAAGATTTATGCGAAAATTCATCGATTCTGCCAACATTTTCATTATATCACCTTCAATCCCCGATAGCCGCCATAATTCGCTCAAGTCTTTTGGATTCTGCGTGTCACCAATAAAATTCAACATGGGATAGAGTACATAGGCGCTCACATTTAATGGGCAATTCTGAAAATTGTATAGCCGAGGCGGAAATAACAAATCATGCTTTAGAACACCGTCACTATAATGATTAAACTCGTCCACATGTATTATACGCTGACAATCATCCGGTTCGAAGAGATGATATGTGAAAAAGCCGACACTACCGTTAGCGTATGTGTGTAGAACTACCACATTTTGTACATTGAAGTTGAAACAAATCTGAAGAATTTCTTTCATAACCGCATAACGTGTTTCATCATCCGGCACAAACAAGGTGAGTATAATAATAAAATAGAATTCACGTTCGTGTAGTGTATCGGGAAAATTTAGGCGCAATTCACTGAAAATATTAGATGTCAGGAGCATAATCAATAAATACAATTCAATACTCACTTGAATGCCAACACACTATCCACAACAAAAATATTGTAATCCCAAGGACGTTCATTCGATTCGCCGGCAAACAATCGTAATGTTATCATAACATCGAATTGTTTGAGATAATGTTGCAACAAGCGTGCATGATAATTCTTCTGAAGTCTGGAGCAATAGTAACATTGCTCCATTATAATCAACGTAGTCGTTTTCATGCTTATATAGTGTTTGGTTACATATAAAGCAGCATCAGCTATAGGTTCATGTCCTTGCAGTGCTTCTTCAACAAAAGGTCTATTTTGAACAAGTCCAATCAATAAGAACGCCAACGAAATTACGCTCTGAATATGCAACATTATATTTCGACCGTCTGCAATTGAATGTTTGAATAGTTTGCATTCGTTTAAATGAAATGTATTCAAAATACATACTTAAATATGTGCCTTGTGGGACTCAATTGATAAATGTACTACGATTTGTTGGTGTTACCGGTGTTGATGATATGATAACACAATGCAACACAATGCAAGTTTGTTCCACTAACTTTAACTTAACTAATCTCGTATGAAAATATTCTAGTTACAACTGTTTTGCATGTCTCTTTTTTAAATATCACTTTAACAGCCGACTTTAATTTGCATGCCTATTACTCCTACAATTATCTCGCTAATTTTTTGTTCATTGTCTTTAGAAAAAAATGTATTTTCCAACCGCTAGGAATGTCTTCAAAATAAAGAGTTCGTCAAAATATTGTAATTGACGGTCTAAAATATCTGTTTCACTGTGTTATGAAATATAGAAAGAACAAGCGTTTAGAGTAAATTAAATAAATATATTATAAAATATATACTAATCATATAAATGGATCATTAGGTGTCTCTATAGTACTTAAGCATTTCTAGCACGCTTTTCATTTAGCTCTAACTGTGCAATGGATATTGTTATTGTTATCATTATTATTAATATTGTTATACGGTTACATTTTTACTATTTATATTTTTGAGACCTTAGCCTAACAATTTGTAGCAATACTATTTAAATATATAGAATAGTTTTTTATCACAGTTAATATTTAATTAAATTCATGTAACATATCTACGAACTACGCTTGTTGTATCAATTATAATTGACTTCTGCTCTGAGTAAGTGCATGATTCTGGAAGCCACTCAATCTCCTTTAAGTGATTGCTTAGGCTTCTTTCCACTAGTCCCGTTGAGCTTATTACCATTTGAATGATTTTTACATCATTGACTACCCATTGACTCTTTATTTCAGAGAAAGCTGCTTCATATTTTCTTCGTCTATTAGTTTATTAGTACCACTCGGTTTTCTTCCTTGTAGTGGATTGTAATGTCTTGTCTATTGTGTTCTATTCTATTAATTGTTGGAAGAGTGAGCTCATATAAGATTTTAACAGCATCATTTTCCAACACATTTTCAGGACGGTACCTGTAGTAAGGATGACGCAGATCAACCTAATTTAATTCTATTAACTAAAGTGAGGTCATACAAGACTTTAACAGCATCATTTTTCAACACATTTTCGGGACGGTACTTGTAGTAAGGATGACGCTGATCAACCAAATTTAATTTTTGTTTATTGTATTATTTTTGCAACCAGAAATTATGTGTTCTATTATTTATGCTGCTGATTACCAAATCGTACATTTGTCAATTGTGCTACCATCACCCACAATGTACTTGAGATAGTTCTTTGTTGCGATTACGTCATCTTAGATAGCTATAATGAACCCATCGGTTTCAGAGAACAAATTGCCTTTTTGTAACCATGAGTTTGACGCATCTCTGTCAACCTGATCACTATTCAAGACATTGTAATATTTGCCACGTAAGGTTTTTGCTGCCCATCTCTATTTTACTGTGTTTGCATGTACTATTTCCAGAATGGATTTATTTTTTAAGTTTACCGACGTCTAATTATCATCAGCTTCGCATAAAATTTTCACTAGGCCTGAAAGTCGACTTATTTCATTGAAGTATGTGTGCAGTAAATTAATTTGTTTATTGTACATATTTTGTAGATCAATAATGCCCCTGCCATCATCCTTTCTAGGTAGAACCATTCTTTCCAAGCAAGATTTTGGGTGGTGGACCCCATATTTGGTTATTATCGTCCTCATTGCACTTTGTAGAGATGGTAGGTCAGTGCTAGTCAGGTCTATTATTCCAAAGCTGTATGTAATCACAGGTATTGCATGTATGTTTATAGCCATGACAAGATTGAGTCCATTTAGTTTTGTTTTACATAATTTATGTAATCTGCCTTTAAACTTAGTAGTCAGTTCTTTCTTCATTTTCTTTGTATCTATTTTGTTGCTATTTTAAATATCACGGCTAAATGTATAATTAATTGTCATTATATGGTTGAGGCGGTCCTTTTTAGAAGAATATCATTATTATTGTTATTATTATTATTAATATTATTATTATTATTATTATTATTATTATTATTGTCAATATTATCCAATTCCAAAATATGATTCTGGGTAAAGGAAATAATTCTCAAAGCCCATTTTTGCTAGTCTTCGTCTTCAACCTGTGGCTCTGTTTAAACAGCTTTACTATTCAAGAAGATAATAATCACTGCACCCTTTACACCTGTGACAAATATTATTTTTCGCACATATAACAATTGCAAGGACCACTGCACTTTGTTTACAATTTTAAACACAGATTGTTTTCAAAACACACTTAAAACGCAAACGTTGTCAGTGATTGTAGATTTACATGCATACATATAAGTATTTTGTCGAGGTTAAGTATATATGTACAATAAATAACAAAAATGCATATGCACACATATCTACATGCATATGTGCATGCATGTAAGGGTTAACATATTTCGAATAGTTTCATTTAAATATGACTAGGCTAACTAAATATGCATGTACTCGTGCATGGGTATAATGAAAAAGTTTCTATACTATGTGTATTTGTAGTACTATCTCAAAAGGATGTAATGATATATATATGTGTGTGTGTGTTTATAACAAACGAAAAACATTTGCATGTCTGTGGCATAAACTTTTTTCAAGTGTTTATCTATGTATATAGAGCAATCTAAAAAAAAAGAGGGATAGACTACAATAATATATACGTAAACTTGGTATAAGCTAACCTGATGTAATAATTTTGTGGTTCGTAAACACATCATCATTGTTTGTTGCTCTCTCTCTCTTTTAAACCAATAAAAATTATTAAAAGACCAGAATTTATTGGTCCAATTAAAAAAGAGGATTAGTAGGGATTGCAATCAAATCGAAGTCGCAAATCATGGGTTTGCTGTTGAGAAACAAAAAAAAACTCCAGGTATTTGAGCGGATAATTATAAACTGTTGTCATATTTGGCAATTTTGAATATATGAGTCTAAATTTTGCGGCATATCCATAGAAGTTCGAGAATTTTGTAAATAATTATGTGTTTCATGGTGCATAAAAGACGTCAGCGTCATCTAAATACTAAATACTAAGAAACATATCGTAGCATGCAAGCATGTGACGTGCATTAAACTCAAGATGCCATTTCATAGTCGGCACCTATGCACAAAGTCCTTGCGTAAAAGCAGCGAAATTTCCTTACTACCCTCAACTGACATCTTCGAATGCCGCTGTCATATGAACTCTTCTTCAATCTCTCACTTACAACTTCATATGCATGCAGTTGGTGTACAAGTATCAAATGCATAGAAAATAACTTTCTTTCATGTATAATAAATTAACACATAATATCATATTCAAGAGGGGATATAAATAAAATATGAATATGAGTGTTAGTACATGAATAATACAAATAGATATTTATGTACCATATAAAGGGTACATTTTAAGGGGGCACAACTAGTTTGACCACCTGAAAAAAGGTGATTTTTGTGAATTGTGTGAATCTAATGTTTTAAAATAATAAAAATAAATAATAAAATTTTTTCAAATGAAAATATTCGATTTCAAGCAAGTTATTCACCATCTCCTAGGTCTTCAAAAATAAAAGTTCTGACTGAAATAAAAGAAACCAAAAATTTTATTAAACTAGATTACATTTTCTATACAATATATGAATATTGTAAAAAAAAAATTAAAATGCAACAAAATGGCGGATTTTTGAAAAAAAATATTAAAATTTTGCTCAAAAATCGGATGGTTTTTGGACTTTTTTCATCAAATCATAAAAGTGGAGGGACATTGTATGGAAAAACAAATACACAATAAGCTAAAAAAAAAGACCCAAGTGGATCGGATGATTTGTTGTCGAGTTACAGCTGCAGCAAATGTGAAAATTTTAATTTTGAGAAAAATGCGTTTAAAGGTAAAAGTACTGATTTCATTATTATGAATTTTTAAATATCATACCTAGGGCTAATCTGCTATTTCAGCCCATTCACTTGAAATTTTAATATGTTATTTTTGAAGGTATAAGTTATGGAAAAATGCAAAAAATAAAATCGAAATTTTCAAAATTTCAAACTAGTTGTGCCCCTTAAACAACAACAAAATATGAATTACTGTAATAAACAGAATATATTGTATTTCAATTACTTTTACAATTACTGTCTATAGTAAATTTTTATTATTATTATTTTGTTTTTGCAATTATTTTTTTCCTTTTCCCAAAAAAAAACTCAAAGTTAATACGAAATGAATAAGAATTTGTCATTATTGAAGTATTACAGTCAGATTGTATTTAATATTCAGCTCATCAACACAAAAAAGAAAAAACGAAGAAGAAAAAGAAGAAGAAAAAACCACAATAATTATAATCTCGCAGGTACATTATCAACATTTCAACAACATTGCAAGCTCATGTTTCAATCTGAGCAACGTAAACAAGCATATGTAGTATATGTAAAGTATGCTTGAAAGTGTTCGTATACTTCCTGTAGCTGTCGCGAAAACTTCCGCTAGTGGCTTATGTAAGAAAAAGAACTTTGTTTTACAGCAACAGTGTTAAGCAATTGCGATATTACGAATAAGTGCAGTATATATTGTATTCAGTATATGTAGAAGCTACACAAATAAGTTGGATACTACCATGGAAAAATTATTCGTGCTTTGCATGTGCACGAATGCTTGTAATATTATGCTTGTAGCATGGGGCACAAACATCTTCTTTACACTTGAATGTATAATCAACAAACAGAAATAAACAAGCACAATTGCATTCAATAGTAGTTATGTACCACCTTGATCAAAAAGTTCCCGGAATAACCACCGTGTGGTGCTCCCATTCATCCAATTTGAGTTCTGTTTCTTTTTGTTTAGTTGGTTCATCTGTTGCTGGTATTTCCTCTAAATCTTAGCGTCATAGCTTGACATTTGCAGAAGTTACGTAGCCAAGAGTACATCTATCTCAGTGCTTACTGCGATTTTTCCATTACTTTCTCTCGGCTGCTGAAAAGCGTTCCCCGTAATGGTTTTTTAACTCGATTGAACAGAAAGAAGTCACAGGGAGCCAAATGACGTGAATTCGGTGGCTATTGGATTGTATTTGTTGCATTATTCGTCAAAAAATTATGAATAATGATGGCAATGTGCGACGGTGCGTTATTACGGTGCAAAATCTACGAGTTTCCTGCCCACAATTCTGGTCTCTTTCCGGCATACTAGTAAACCCACGTCTCGTCTCCAGTAATGATCCTTTTGATGTATGTGGGATCGGATTCAGCCTCATGTCTTTTGCGACGTCAACATTGTCTATTTTTTGCATGAAATTGATTGAAAATTGTAAAAAATCGACAACATACATAGAGATAGATGTACTTTTGGCTACGTAACTTTTGCAAATGTCAAGCTATGACGCTAAGGTTTAGAGAAAATATCAACAACAGATGTTCCAACTTAACGAAAAAAACAGAACTCAAATGCGAACGATGGAAGCGCCACACGGTGGTTATTCCGGGAACTTGTTGATCAAGGTGGTATACATATGTACGCATGGAAATAAATAAATATATAAGTTATATTACGAAAGCATATAGATAATTATGTATTTTTCTCCATTTTCCTCATTATTATTATCATTTTTATACCCTGCATAATGCAATATGCATGGTATATTCATTTCGGTCAGATGTTTGTGTCCACTTGAAGGAATCTCCGGAGATATAGACATGGATATATATTCGTGATCAGCGTCGATTAAATTTTCGATTTAACGATGTCCGTCCGTCCGTCCGTCCGTCCGTCCGTCTGTCTGTCACCTGGCTGGTTCGCACGATAACTTGAGTAAATATTGAGCTATTTCGATGAAATTTGGCATAAGTAATCTATGATCCAAGGGTACGGAGGAGATTGATATTGGGTATGATCGGTCAATAACCACGCCCACACCAAGCATTCAAAGCGACTAACCTCGAAATTTTCAAAATCTTTAACTTGCTATAACTCACATAATATACCACTTGGGACAACAATATTTGGCACATAGACTTATATTATACTACTATATAACCTCGCCAAAAGTGGTTGAGCCACGCCTACTTTTTAGCGTAGCTCTCATACAAAGTGTCTGTACTTCTTTTAAATTGAAACAGCTGTAACTTCTACAATCTTCTATCTAGAATAATCATAATTGACACTTAGATTAACATAGCAGTCGGAAATAATATGGCAGAAAATCAGTGTGCCACGCCCACTCTTTCTTGGGGTTCCCATACAAAGTTTCGGAAATTAAAAAAAAGTTAACCATCATAACTTGCAAACTATTCAGCGCAGAACAACCAGATTTAAGATATAGATTAGTATTTTAAGAGCAACTAGACTCACAGGTAATGGACTGGCCACCCCCACTGTTTATAGTTGCCCCCATACAAAATGACCAAATTTCTTTTAAATTGAAATAGCTGTAACTTGTGCATCCTTCTGTCTAGAACAATCATAATTAACACTTACGTTAATATGGTAGTCGGATAATCTGGCGAAAAATCAGCGTACCACGCCCACTTCTTATTGGGGCTCCCATACAAAGTTGAGGAAATTAAACAAAAATGTTAACCACCATAACTTAGAAACTATTCAACGTAGGACACCAAATTTAAGGTGTGGATTAACATTGAAAAATTAATTGGATTTACTAGAAAGTGGTAAGCCACGCCCACTTTTTATATAGCTCCCATACTAAGCCTCGGAATTATCTTAAAATCCTTTTACTTCGTCAAAGTCAACAATATTTCGGGTGTAAATTAGTAGTATATGCAAAAATTGTTTCTCGAAAAGTGGAAATAAAAGAAAAGTTGGATATTCGAGTAAACTTTTTATATATAAATCTACATATGCAGGGTATAGTTTGGTCGGCCTCAGCCGACTGTAAGGAGATTTTTTTTTTTGTTTTTGTTCAAAATCTAAAGGAGAAATAAAGTAAATTAATAGCTGAGAGAGTAAGTATAATTAAGAATTTGGATTTCAATAATATTACAATATAAAGCGATTAAAAATCATTGACAGATTACGCATATTCCAATTAAATATACATATATCATTCAGCTTACTGTATTGTGAACACAGTGAACAGAAATGAATTATAGAACGAATTGTTACAACAGCCACTTGTTTGCTTTCTCTAATTCCGGATGTTTCCATAATTCAAGAAAGTGCATCAAAGGGCAATTTAAACCAAAATATAAACATTTTTCAACAAGATTCTCTAAATTTAAAATAAATCTTTCATTTGAAGTAGTTATATAGAAAATATGATTTGTTTTTAATGTTTTTTTTTAACGATCGAATAAATAAAACCATTTTATAACAACCTTTATAAAATTATTTAATTTATTTAATATCTTATTCGGAAAATCGATTATAACTGATACTGGGCATTTGACATTCACATAACATTTATAAATATTAATTTGTCATGAATTAATGAACAACAGCTATTCGCTTTGATTGTAATTATTCTAACTGACAGATTACTATCTTGACTGTAATTATCTCATTCTTTTAATGAATAATATATATATATATATATATATATATATATATATATATATATATATATATATATATATATATATATATATATATATATATATATATATGCCTGATATTACAATACAAAATTACAATAAAACGCAATAACCTATAACCTTTATGTATATGTAAAATAATTAAGAATCTGTCGGCAAGCATCATTTTTGACAAACAACAAATTCCCATTTGCTTCGACATACACATTATTGCGTTTGATTGCTATATTGTTTAAATTGACTAAAATGAGCCATACACGTTAAACTCCATTGTGAATTTAAGAGGATTTTAAATAAAACATCATGGTGCAACGGAGCGTATGAGTATCAATTAATGTAAAATGTTGAGTACTTATACTTGTACACGTTCAAGATGAAGAATATCTCTTTGTTTTGTTTGGTTTTTACAGTTCTCTTTTGCTTTCTTTGCATTTTCAATCGTTTATCGATAATAATTATATATCCAACTAGTTTAAATGCTACGAAGACATAGGCAATTACAAGATGCTGTTAAGATATTTATTATTTGCTCACTTTGAGCATTTTCCCAAAATTCATATCGCATTTTAAAAATATAATAATGTGTTCATGTTGTTTTAATATTAATAAAAATATAAAAATGTGTCTATAATATTTAACCAACTCGCATGATTCAAGGCAATGACTAATGCCTTAAAATTTGTTACTACCAGGTGTACAAGCTTAAATCCTCGTAGATGGAGTTAGTGAGCATTTTGAGCTATTATCGACTGTGCATCCTTTTTTTATGAGTTCGACATCTGTTTACATCAATTAGTAAACGTCATCAGTGATTTGATACACCAACATACAATTTTCCTCGTATAATCATGTCTAGTTTCGTGCCAGAAAAAGAGCATATGCGGGAAGCTCTACTTTTTTGCTTCAATTTGAAGAAATCTGCTACTGTGTCGCATCGAATGCTTGTGGAAACAGTGCGCTATCGGAAACCACTTGCAGAGGCTGGTTTCGTCGGTTCAAAAAAGGCAAATAGAAAATAGACCCAGAAAAGTTGAGGACCATGATTTGCAGGCTCTTTTAGATGAGGACGACATCCAATCGCAAAAAATGCTTACCGAACAGTTAGGTGTTACTGAACAAGCCATTTCCATACGTTAACGAGCCATGGGAAAGGTTCAAAAATTTGGAAAATGGGTACCCCATGAATTGAGCGATAGGCAGATGGAGCGACGCCAAAACACATGCGAAATCTTGCTTCCTAGACAAAAAAGAAGTTGTTCCTGCATCTTGTGGTGACTTGCGATGAAAAGTGGATTTACTTTGAGAATCCTAAACGAAAAAAATCGCGGGTCGATCTCGACCAACCAGCAAACTTTTCTACAAGACCAAATCGCTTAGGACGCAAGACGATGCTGTGTGTTTGGTGGGATCAGCAGGGTGTCATCTACTAGGAGCTCTTGACACCTGGTGAAACTGTCAATGCTCACCGCTACCACCAACAAGTATTGCGCCGTGCTTTAGGGCCTGGTTATGAACAAAGACATGAGAAGCTGATTTTTCTCCACGACAACGTCAAAACTGGTCCAAAACTACTTGGACACACTCAATTGGGAGGTGCTACCTCATCCCGCTTATCCACCAGACCTGGCCCCTTCTGATTATAACCTGTTTTCGTCGATGGGTCTCGCGCTTGCCGAACAGCTCTTCGATTCGTATGAAGATGTCGGAAAGTGGCTTGACGAGTGGTTTGCCTCGAAAAATGAGGGATTCTTTTGGCATGGTATACACAAATTGCCCGAGAGATGGGGAAAATGTATAGCTAGTGAGGGCAAATACTTTGAATAAATTAATTGTCAAGAGAAGCAAATCGAATTAACTAATCGGAGACAAGAGTCCCACAGATCGTAGTAAAGGAGTCATACAATAATCGTGGAAAAGTGAAAAAGAATAAACATAAACCGACAATAATAACGTCATCAATGAGATATGCAGACCATATAAAGTTGTTAATTGAAGATGGGCTATGAATAATATACGGATATGGAAACGGGCCCCCATGAAGGAATTGCGAGAAAATGTCTACAAAATCAGGAAATTAACAAGATGATGAATCACTTCTAGTGCTTAAGAACAAGAGCACCGAAATTTCAAGTTCTATGCCAAGGAGTAACGGCATTTTCCAAGGCAATACACAAAAGAAGGAAACCTTCCTACAAGACAGCAAAGACCTCTTAGAACACGGATAGAACCAAAAAAGCATTAAGCTGGAAAAGTTATTGGCCTAGATACAAAGTAAGCCAGTACTATTCGCCAAATTGTATACTGCGTGTTTTAAAAAAATATGATTTTTCTAAATGATGATGCATCTAAGATTTTTCTTATTCCCAACGAGTGATAATCTCCCGAAGAACCATCGGCATATTTACAATTACGCACACTGCACACAACAGTAGCTGGTTTGCGACTTGAATACTATACTTAAGCTATAGAAGGTCTGTCAGAAGACCTCTCGCACTCTGAAAAAGTGGTCTATGATGAACTAAATTTGGGCGGTTGTGATATAGCCCCAAATACGGCTGTGGGGGAAAATGTGATTGGTTGAAAAGCTACTTTAGAGATAAACCTAGAGTATGACAAAGATTAAGCCTCAAAAATGTCATTACCACTGAAAAATGGTCATAGGGTTCGTATTTGTGCCCAAATTTATGAGCAAATTAGATATGCCGACGACATTGTAAGAGTAGCTGGATTAAAAAAAAATAACACACTTGTCAAACATTTCCAATTAAATTCTAATGTCAAAACGTGCTCACACTATGAAATCAACATAAGCAAAACGTATGCATATTGTTACATAATTACAATTTTAAGAGCATACCACAAGGAAAATTTTTCTTTGTTACTAGGCTGCCAGAAAGACGAGTCATGCCACAATTTTTCACTAATTTTTATTGACAATTTTGACGGGTTCTCCTCTAATGCGCTATATCGAGCGTTTTCAAACCAATACATATTTCCCAAATTGTTAAAAGGAACCCTGTTAGTTAATCTTGAACTCGTGAATAAATTTCTGAAAGACGTTAAAAACTCAACAACCTACAGAGCCACTCGAAACATTAATGGCAATGTTACTTTGTATAAAAGTGTAAATGTTGAAATTTGTTCAAATTGTATTTAACTCTGAACTCAAAATTGTGTTTTTATCAAGCCTATAACTAACTATAAGCACAATTAAAATTTTTGCTTTAATGTTAATTATGTGGCAACTCTTCAGGTTGGCAGAAATAATTCAGCAGGTTTTCACATATAATTGGTTTGTGTATTGACTAAAATATCCAGGCGGAGAATTGCCTCAATCATCCGCAACTATAATCGAATAATTTGGAAAACTATTGTTAGAAAAATAATATTACTTCAATTTTTAAAATAAAATTGAAATTTTTTTTTTCATTTTACTTCTCATCGCATTTTTATTTTACAATTAATTAACACACTCCAAATTAATAGTGGACACTTATGGCAATAGTATGTATTAAAAATGCAAAACAATACCTGCAACAAATAAAATAATCTCTCACACAGTTGATTGTTGTATCAATATAAAACCAAACAAATGTAATTTGTACTAATTAATTCAAAGTTTTGTCTATTTTTTGAAGCATTGAGATGAAGCACGAATTCTTCAACAAGCAACACATTAAAGGTATATATATATTTGTATGTAAACTACAGCCAAATTGTGAAATGCCAAATCATTTGATTATTAATTATACAATTAGATAGTCTGTTTTATTACAGTTATTCTTAACAATAAAATTTGAATTGTTCCAATTTAAATGTTCTTGCAAATTGTCTTTATAATTTTTACAATGGATATTAATGTAAAGAAAAAAATGCCGACGTATAGAGTTAACATACGAAAATAAAATGGTAAACAGTTGAATTAAATTATAGTTATGACAATGACGACGATAACGACGACTTAGTGTGAATCGACTCAGTGCCAGTAATAGTAAAATCTAAAATGCTGTGCTATTAATTTTGATGTTGTCACTGCTACCGTTGTACTTGCATATTACTGTTGCCGTATTATTTTTTATTTTTATTTTGTTCAGTTGTATTGTGTCTTCATGTAATACAACAATAGCAGCAAACAGTATGTACTGTGGAAGAGCGCCGCAGTCCCGATTTTACTACAAATTAAATTTACACTTGGCAATGGAAAGCAAGGTAAAAATATGTGTAGAATTGTAGAATCAAAAGTGTAGTCTTAAATAATGGTTGTTGTTCTTGCTGTTGTTACTATATCTGCAATGCAACGGGTACATTGTTGGCTGATGGTGGTTAACCAATAATTAAACCGCAACCAAGTCGAAATTGATTTTTGGTGTGATTCAAACGTCCACTAAGTGCAAACGAAAATGGCAGCGGCTGTAGGCGTTTCTCAAGTACTCCACATACATTCCAATTAGAATCGAATGAACCTATCAACAACAAGATTTCAGATAGCGATCAACATAAAATATCCAAAAAAACATATACTAACCTCTGAAAACGAGATCAGCCTTCGGCAAATCGACTTGGTAACCGATTGTGGCAATGGATTCCTGCATCCTCAGACTAGTTTCAACTTCCACACCAATTTGTAATTGTTCGCTGGCCTTCTGATAATAGCAGATGTGAACACCACCAGGCCCCAATGTGCCCGACCACACAGAATCCCCGCTGGAATAACGACCGACTGCAGAGACAACAGCTACTTGGCCACCAGGCACATTGGCACCATACTGATAAGCGAGCTCAGCTCCTAAAGCGATTTTCTGTGTTACTGATTGCAAATAATGACCTACAATAACACCAGAATTATTTATTATATTAGGATTGCCAACGGTAAGAGATGCCGTGAAGTCATCGCCGCGATAATCTGTAGTCAATTGTGCCGCACTTATTTTAGAATCCTGAATCTATAAATATTTAAGAAAAAAAAACCACTTATAACAGATCTACATATCCTAACCAAACATTACATTTACCTGTGATGCAAATTTACAACGTATGCGAGGAGTAAATTGATGAATAATATTGGCATTCAGGTTGCCCGATGGATCTATGTCTCCCAATAACACAGGAAAAGCCTCCGAAGGACTGTACTGTTTTGTGCCCACATAGGTGGCTCCAAATCGATATCCACTTGGCTGTGTATTGCACAAATTCAGAGTATGTGACACTTGGAAATGATTACTAAGGCCTTTGTTCAACATAACTTTAGCCCCTTCGAAAGTCATTGCTTGAATGTCTACAATAATAAATAAAACAAATGTATTTCGTTTAAACTAGCTAAATGTCAAAGTTGCAAACATATTTGCATGATTGCAGGTTATGTCATCAATAGATCCGCAGCACATACACACTTATCATCTATTTACTCTAAAAACTAACCTTTGCACTTTTTGTGCAACTCTTCTACCGTGCCAGGATTCTCTAATGTTTGATCTGTTGTTTGCGCCACGCCTGCACTCTGTCCGCCTACCGCTGGAGACGCTTCTGCTGGTTCCGGCATTCCCAGCTTTGCGGCGTCTAACTGTGCACTGCTACCAGATGATGCGGCTAAAACGTTACCCATTTTCTATTTACACAAACGCTGTACAATTTACACACTTTTTCTTTTAGTTTTTAATTCCTTTTCACACAAGTTTTATTGAAATTTAAAGAATTTTGCACGTTTCTTTCTTGTTTGACCCCGTGGAAGAAAATACAAAATCATATAAGAAAATTTCCTTCTACACGAAGTGACAAAAAAAACTTATGATTGACAGTTAGAAGGTGAGAAGGTACGAATAGGTGAGTTGTGCACGTGTGTGGTGAAAAACCACAAATCATAGAAAAATAAAAACATATCTTTTTCTTTTAAAAATCTATTTATTTATATTGACGAAAATGAAGTTAGTTAAAATCATACTAAAAAATAAATTGTAAAAACAAAATACTGACAGTAGTTTCGTTTCATATTACTCAGAAATTGCATATAAATATTTTGATTAAAAAATTCAAACATATTGAACACCCTATCGAAGGATTGTCAGAGTCAAAATGAGAAAGCGCGCCCAAACCTAATGTTCACAGTAATTACTTCCGTATTTAAATCACTTTTAAAAAACTAATTACTTGGATTAATAGGAATATAAAAACAATATTTGGACCGGGAATGCCACCAAAACGGCGTAGAAAGGCCACTGGTAGTACCAGTACGAGAGACGTAAGTATTTTAACACAACTAATATAATATTCACATACGGATTATTGTGCAGATCGCTTCAGCCAAGCGTGCCAAAACGAGTGATGCTGTGCCTGATATCGATCAACTAGATAACACCGTTCCAGTACTCTATATAGAGCACTGTCGTAGCTGATCAGTATTTCGGCGTCGTGCACAAGAGCTGCACGCAAATATTCTTAAAGAACTTCATTCTTCACAGCTTCAATTGCAACTCAATGCCGATGGTCCGCCAAGACGTGGTGCTTTCGAATTAATGATTGCTACACATCCAACATCAAATGTAGAAGAACGCATCGCGCTTTGGTCTGGACTCAAGCGTACACCACGCGCTCAAAAATTTCCACCTATTGATAAACTAGTTGAAGATATACGGCGAATTTTAAATTTACAACAGTCGAAAGATGATAAGGACAATAAAAATGAAGCAAACACAGACGAGGAGTCTGACAATGAAGCAGTGGCATCTTCATCGAAAAATAAATTTAATTAGATATATTAAGTTGTTTGTGTAGCACATATGACCAGTTTTGTGGTAAACCCCTATATGCGGACCCAAGTCTGTGAATTGCATTTTGATTGTTCGCAAATAATATTACATATTTACTAACTTTGCAGAGTATATTTTCAGAGAATCAACTATAAATTCCTATTTTATATTTAAACAAAGAACCTATTTGATTTTGGATGCTTTCAAATTGACACTCATGACCGATGTTGCAGTAAAACCTTGAAAGGAGCTCTACATTGTGATTTTATTTTGTCTGCGAAAGAATCCATTTGAAGAAATATTGAGCTTTGTTATAAGCAACTCACACTCCTGATTTCATTGTACTTATTTATATGTTTTCAAATAAATCACTTTATCGTTAAACAACTAACATTGTTTAATTAACGGAAATCATTCTCTCCAGTACAATATGGGCAAGATGGTTTGAAGCCTGTATCGTCATCATCATCGTCACCGGCCGTTAATGGTTTGCCACTACTCTTGTATTGTTCAATTATTCCTTCCAGCTCGCTCTGAGCATCAAGGAACTCTTGCTCTTCCATACCTTCACCAGTGTACCAATGCAAATGTGCTTTGCGGCGTAGCATTACAGCACTGCTGTCATATATACGCTGTAACAATGTCTGTATGGCAGTGGTGTTGCCAATAAAGGTAGCTGACATTTTCAAACCACGTGGTGGTATATCACAAATAGCCGTCTTAATGTTATTCGGAATCCATTCGACGAAATTGCTCATATTCTTATTGCGCACTCCCGTCATTAGCTGATCAACTTCACGCGGTGACATGCGTCCACGAAAAATGCCAGCCGCCGTCAGTAGTTTGCCTCTGCGCAAATCAATAGCACAGAGCATGTTATTAGATGAAAATATCTGTTGCACCAATTCGGCCACAGTGCCCTGAGAGAATTCTTTTTGTTGTCCAGCAAAGAGAGGCGCGAAACCGGGAATTAAAAAATGCAAAGTGGGAAATGGTACCATATTCACGTAAATCTTCCGCAGACCTGCATTTAATTGACCGGGAAATCGCAAACACGTCGTGATCCCAGACATGGTAAGAGCGACAATGTGATTGATGTGCTCATACCCAGCCAATTTTATATGCACATTTCTATTGGTGATTTGAAAAAGTGCCTCATTATCAAGACAAAACGTCAAGTGGGAATTATTAACCAAGGACGGAATACTTAGCAGTGCATTATATGGTTCAACAACCACTTGCGAATTCTTTTGTGATGGTATCGTTACATAGTTAGAGAGCAGATTATCGGGATACTCAGTCACCAGTGCGTTCATAGTCAGCGCTGTTAAACCAGATCCCGTACCACCACCGATTGAATGTAATAATTGAAATCCTTGCAATGAATCCAATGATTCCACTTCGCGCCTGGTATTATTGATTATATTTTCGAAAATTTCAGCACCATCAGTGTGGTACCCACGAGCGAAATTATTGCCAGCACTCTCTGTGCCTCCAATAAAATTATCGGGCCGATACAAACCACTACGTGATTGTAATTGATTTAGTGAGCCCTTCTCGGTGTCCACACAAATAGCACGTGCGTAAAATCGTTTGCTAGCCGTTGCATTAAAGAATACATTGATGCGTTCTAGTTGCAGGGGACTTGTACCACTAAAACGACCACTGCCATAGTCGACTCCATGTTCGTGCGATATGACGTGCCAGAACTGTAAATTACAAGTAAACGTTTTCATGTTAACATCTATTCGAGGGTCAACTTACAGCATCTCCAATGGCATTACCGCATCCGCCAATCTGAATTGTAACAATTTCTCGCATTTTTTTTTTTCTTACTAAAAATTTTGTACTTTTTAAATTTAAGATATCTTCACGTGGTTACCATTTTAAAATGTATGTGCATATGTTTTTGACTATAATTTTTATATTTTTTAATGTTTTTTCAGTAATCATCATAAAAAAACATTTCTTTTTTTAGAATTTTATATCAAATAAAGTTTCCAAATTCATAATTTACACATCATGACGTCTTTTTAAATACAGTTTAAATGTTATACTGAACTTATACCAAAAACGGCTGTGAGCTGCATTTGGATTCAACCTCATTTGAGGATACTAAATCTGATACATTAAGCTACTTTTCTTTCTTTTCAGCAGACAATGAATTAAATAGACGATTCACCTCATTAGCAACCAAATGATCAAGAATAACACCATTAGCATCGATGAAATTTGCACAAGATTTAGTACTCGTTGCTTCACGGAATGATTTCTCATCTTTTACGGATAATGTTAGCGAATATTTGTCATCGTACTTCTTCATATCGGAAGTTGCTTCCCAAATTCGTTGCTTTCCATTAGCATCCTTCTGCACAGCAACAGCAAAAGTACCCTTCTCACGGAATGTTGTATGCATAGTTAGTACACCCATGAGACCAAAATAGCCGATTACACTAAACAACAAGATCGGACGTGATTCAGGGAATGGATGTGTAAAATCCCAACCGTGCGCCAGCACTGCTACTCCAACAGCCAAGGCGCAGAGGATCAGACGTGTATTTATCAGACCAAATTGCTCCTTCAATTGTGGACGATCTGTGAAGAGGCTATTTTTAACAGCATCATCAAGCGCGTGTTTCACAGCGGAACCGTCCCATTTGTTTATTTTGACTACCTAAAATAGAAGAACATTTAGAATCGTTGAGTATATGAAACGCAGTCCTATACAATGGTTATGTTTATAATGACGTGTACGGAAAATTAAGGGTCACAGCGTTAATCGCATTCTGTTCAGAGAAACATTACCAAAAATTATTTATTTAATTTTTAGAACACACCTCTTCAATAACTTGTGATTTCTCCTCCTTTTTAGTCATATTTAAATCTTTAAATGCTTTCAAATGCAAATTTCACCAAAAAAATTTAAACAAATCGGCACTAAATGACAACGCGACAACAAATACCTACAGCTTGACTGACATCTAAAGATGGGAAATATATTTAGCGATATACCGATAATTGATATTTCAACCAAAAGTATTAAAAAATTTGAGTGATTTTTTCAAACTATGCCTGGGTGGCTGAAGTTTTACCAATTCAGAAGTCAATTTTTTTTGTAATCATCATTTTATTTCTAAAGTTGTTGTTGTTGTTGCAACAGCATACAGACTCCACAAACACACTGTGGAAGTTGTGATTAGTTAGTTTTGTTGTTGTTGTTAATATCTGTGCTCTGGTCATCAAGCTTAGGGCTCACATTTCCACATATTTCTTCGTATGTTGATGGATAGCCGCCACACTACATAAATGTAACATTTTTTATGCAGAAAAGAACAAATAAAAAAAATTGGGAAAACCTCTCTTCGGTCATACCGAAACATAGATATTCTATGCTGCACTATGACAGATAGACAAATATGAATCTGAAATAATATAATACTTTAGTGCTTGCGCACGAGGTTTTCATCCGAAATCGCTCTGGCTTGTTGATAAATGAAATTATATATGTCAGGATGCTGTCCACTAACTCCATATGTGGGTGCGAAAAGTGCAGTCAGGTACATACTTTTGTATATACCAAATATATACTTTATATACCAAGTTTTAGTACCACAGATATATATTTTCGTGCTTAAAGTGTGACTACATACATTCAACAATATACTTTTGCATGCCAAGTAGACATGGTTCTCATCTGATTTCAGCCATTTTCTACATCATCCATTCTATGCTTAGAGTAATGTTATATACCAACTTTTAGTCGATACCTTTATATTTTAGTGCTCAAATTGAAGGAAACACATTTAAAGATACTTTCGTACTTTTGTAAAGATACTATTACGGAAAGTAAAATTCTTAAAAAATAAATAGCTAGGCAGATATGCTCTGCTCTCTTTTGTCAATGGGTGCATCGTATTAATGCGACAAACAACTAAAATAAAAAAAATATTAATAAAGTCCTTCATATTATCGGAGTCGATAAAAACTCTAAAAAATATTTGAATTAAGTATTCATTGTGATATGTCGTACATCCCTAACTGCAGTTGTCATATAGAAATACTTCCTCTCATGTAAAGGGTGATTCATATAAATTTTTTCAAAAACATAGGAACGTCTTCATCCCCAGTACGGCAAAATTAGTCAATTAGTTTCTTAGGACCTTTCCTTTCTTTATACATTAAGTGCTCGAGTCGGTATTAAATAAATATATTTTATTTATGTTCAACATTGCACAATATAAAACTACACAGCGGTACAAAAAGTAAAAAAAGCAAACATATGGAATTGTTATAAACAGCATTATTTTAAATACAGTTTAAATTGATTTCATTTGTGCCATAAGATCTTCCAGATCTAGTTCAGCAGTTCCCGTCGTTGGGTTTGAATCTTCACTTTCATTTATAGATGGCGCCTCATACGCTAAACGCAAACCAGACGCCACATCAGCGGCTGCAGCAGATGTGGAAGCGGCGACATTAATTTCTGGCTGTGAATCATCAACCAGTTCAATATTCCATTCATTTGTTTCATGCAATGGTGCATCATCTACCGCAACAATCTCTTCGACAATTGCTTTTGGACGCGCATTAAATTCCTTTTGTCTGGCTAGGCAATGACGGTCATCGCACTGTGTATTTGGCTTAAGAGTCATGCGCGGAAAAAAGTCATTCATAGCATTATATCCTAAATAATCAGAAACTTCTCCAAAGTTCAACAGATATTTAAGAGTATTTTGCACCAACATGCCAGCCGTAATACCCATTGTAGTTGGAAGTGAAGCGGCACAAACGCCTTCACGCTTCAGCGTACGCTCATCAATATTCTCAGCAACAACCAATGGAGGTGCACATGCAAAACATGCAGTCTCGCCGGGGCGGATAAATTGTATATGTCCTGACACTGCATTCTCCGATACACCTGACTCGAACCAATTCAAGCTAAGCTCATTACATGCAGTATTAATCGTCATACGAGCTTCGAAATTATCAACACAGCTTAATACTAAATCTACAGGTGCATCTTTCTGTAAGCCACCGTGCGCTATTGTATTTAAGAAACGATCGAACGATTCTACTGTTGTAATATTGTAATTATGTGTCTCAATTTGTACATCAGGATTAATAAAAGTTAATGTACGAGCTGCGGCCTCCACTTTCGATAGACCAGCTTGGTCAGGCGTAAAGAATAAACGATTCATATTAGCCAATTCGACTTTATCATAATCGAATAAAATTAATTTTCCTACACCGCATCTAAACAACACAAAAATGTACGTTAAAAATGTCAAACATTTGAAACCTATTCAAATACCTTGTCAACATATCTGCAGTAACACTACCAACGCCACCAACACCTACCACTGCAACCGTCTTATCACGTATGCGCTCGTATTCCTTTACAATTCCCATACGCTGCAGAGCCATGAGTCGGCTATATGGATTTGAATCGACCACTTCAGCAGACATTTTGTCTATACGTCCGCGCACTCCCTTTGCAACATTGTTAGATTGTTCCAACTGGTTTTGCAATTCCAAAACTTTTGCTTGAAGTTCTGCAATAGCTGACATTCTTATGTATTAAATATTAATTCAATTTACTTTTAACTATGTGTGCACTGCTCCTCCTATATTCACTTTTGTTTGCGTGTCACTTCATTTGCATCTCAGTGCATTTGTCAGTTGGATTTGACAGCTGTTTCATTAACACAGAGTTGATATCCCAATCTGAAACTTGTTCGCTGATTAATGTAATTATAATTTATTTTTATGAATTTTACCAGGGTTGTTATGTTTAAAATTTCGAATTACTATTTCAAAATTATGACTTTTAAATTGGACTATGCAGGTTAATAATAGCATGACATTAAAAAATAAATCTGTAATATTTTCTATAATTTAAGAGTTAGCAATAATTTTTATACGAATGAAATTATATGCAAAAATTATAGAAAAACTGTAAAAACTACTCAACGAGAAATCACACAATCACTATGACTAACTTTTGTGTGTAAAATTTAAAGAAATTAAAGGGAATTGAATCCAGGGCTTGTCAAGTATCCTTGTTTGAATACACAATGCTGATGTGAATCATTATGAATCAGTCTATAAACGCTGGAACTTGTTGATCCACATTCATATGCTAATTACCGTCTGTTTATGTAACATCACTGCCTATAGGTGAACATTCTATTAAAAATACTTTATAATTGTCATTTAATTTCATTTAATCGACATTTCATTTAATCGACATATTCAATAGACCCACCCTAACCTTAAAAGCATCGTTATATTAACTTAAATATTGAATGTTCGAATGATTCGATCATGTATAAATTAAATAAATGCGAACATTTTCATTTCCAACATACAGATGAAATCAACATGCTTTCGCTATTGGTTTTCGCGGTTGGAGACGTACCCGAAAGCCTTCTTCCCGTTTCAGTATAATGTCCGCCTGTAATCTAAAATCGGTTTCCGTCAAATCGGAGTACACACGATAATTTCTCAAAATAGTTGATAAGAGAATTTTCAACTTTAGCATTGCATATTTTCGGCCTTTAATGATTGAAGAAAAAATAATTGTAAATTGGTTTTTTTCGTATTGAGTAGTATACTAATGGCTACAATTAACTCACCCACACAACTTCTTGGACCTGCCGAAAATGGTACAAATGCATAGTAATGACGATTGGCTTGACGTTCAGGCAAAAAATTGTCTGGATCGAAAACATTTGGATTTGGGTAGACATTCGGATTGCGATGTAATTTTATTGTCGCCACAGTAACAGCAGCTCCTCGCGGTATAACGTAATTGCCTGATACCAATTTCAAGTCCTCTTGCAGTTCACGTGCAATTAATGGCACTGGCGGATACATGCGCAACGTCTCCATTAGACAACGCTCTAGATATTTCATCTCTAAAGTGTCTTGAAAGCTGACAGGCCTATCGGAATCTCCAAAAATACTATCGAGCTCAGCAATGACCTTATCTTGAATGCTCTGATGTATGCCCATCAGTGAGAGGAAAAACGACGATCCAGCTGCAGTTGTATCATGGCCTTCAAACATAATTGTATCAACCTGCTCTTTAATTTCAGTATCCGAGATGAGAGCACCATTTTGTGCACTCTCTAGCATCAAATCTAAAAATGCTAAACGCTTCTTTTCGCCTATATCATTTTCTTCAACATCTAGATCATCTTTAAGACCATCGGATTGACCGAATGATAGACCCTCGACGGTGGTGGTTGTGATTTTGCTGTTCTTTCTGCTCTTCTGTTCATCTACTACGTTATGTGCCATTATGGTATCATTAATAGTCTGCTCATACATATCACTTTCTACAAGTGAGCCACGCGCACCTTTGCTAAAAGCCTCTTTTTTCTGTTTAATCACCTTTGTTGTTAGACCATGTATTATATTCAGTAGTCTGCCTTGCTCCTTGTAGTGTTTAGTTAATGTGAAGAGGAACTCATTACGCAGAAAGAGACTACGATGTCGCAGATGTAGGATGTCACACATTTTCATAACGGCCATTGCATACTCATAACCAGATTTACCTTGAGTTTTCTTCGAAACGCCCATTGCAGTTTCTGTAAATGTTTAAACAGCAGAAAATGTCGTCAAATAAATTAATTATTTTAAATACATATGTATGCATAATGAAAACATGCTAAAAAGTGATTTAACTTGATTCTCTCCTTGGTGAAAAGTTCCATATAACCTCGTTTGACCTTATTTCTCAAGTTTGTGCATATTAAGAAACTGCTTGAATAGTAATAATGATTGTATATGGAAATTTTTTCTTACATTTTCATAAAAACTTCCTAACAATATGCAAAACAACAATGATCATTACAACTACATATGTACAATCAAAACATTAACAACGGACGGCTTGATAATACTTGATAATTGTCATAAATAATTGCTCAATTCGAAATGAAAAATAAGAAAAAAAAAAAAAAAAAAAAAACAATTACCGGCTTACATCACATATTGTTACAACTGCCGGTATTGCTATTACTATTGCTGTTTTTGTTGCTACATAAGAGCATAACAGAGCAGCTTGTTAATCATGACCGGCAAATGCACATACTACAGCATTTACACAGCGTTTTCATATACATACATATACCGACAGTGTAAAATTGATAGAAGAAGCACAGTGAAATGAAAATAAAAATTCGCAAAGTGCATTTGAAGAAAATCGACAACAAAAAAAAAATTAAAATCGAAACCAACGCATTTATAATTTCGCTTGCATGTTTCGTAGTTTCGTATTGTTGTTGTGATGTAATAGTAACCACCAAGGCGAATTTATTACTGGCGATATTGGTTTGAGCACGAGGCACTTAACTACAAGTATTGTCATTAAAATGGCGCATGGTTTACAAAGAACATTTGTTAGTATCATGTATTAAATAAAAGAAACTAATAATCTAATAAAAAATAAATTAAAAAAAAAAGAATCTCAAACAGCTGTTCTTGTAACACTACCTCACAATTGTACCAGAGCAGTCACAAATCGAATTCATAAACAGTTTTTGCATGAGCGGTTGCATGAGTTTACCCAAGAACTCTTATGTGAAAAATTGCTTTATCCTCCTATCAATACATCCTAAGACCATACCTTATGGTCATACCTGTAATTTAATGAAAATACGATTTGCACCACCAAATATTACATGTTTTAAGAAATTATTAAGAAAAAAAAGAAAATTTTAAGTCCCATATGCATATTTTTTCTAATTACTTCATATACAAAAGTATGTTAAAACGAGAAAATTATATTGTCAGATGTCATTGACTTTCCACCATCACCATTACCAACAACAACAAAAACAAGTACATGAAATTTTGAATAGTTACGCAATGTAACAATACGAAAGCAAACACGTTTGATTTTCTTTGGCCTATTTCGTTGTAGATTATAGGCACTTGTTGCATATTACACAAATTATGCAATTCTTACACGTTGTAGTGGTTGTTGCAATTGCAGTTATTGTTGTTGTATGAGTGTTTCATAGGCAACATTCAATCGTAAACGTACGTAAGCATACATATTATTATGCATGTACATAGGTACGTACGATAAAGGAGATATACTATATGTACGTTGGCAAAATATTGTATTGGCAGCAATTCGTTATAGTTTTGACTTGGATTTAGGATTTGTTATACCTAAAACTGGTACTTATACTGTTATGATTGATATACGTAATTATCAGGTTTACATATTCATTATTATTTATTTTTTTGGGTTTATTAACGTCAAATTATACTGATGAATTTACAATTACAAATAAGCTTTTTCATTCGGTTTAGATTTAGTCATATGTATTGAAAGTTGTCAATTCAGTTTAACAATAATGGCATAAAATACTATTTGTCTCATCGTAAGTTCAGAAGTGGCCCCAACTTAGTAGAAAAACACCAAAGATAAGTTCGCGACCTCTTAAATTGCTCTCATAGTAACTTTAAATGCAACACTGATCCTGTCAACTACCATCTGATAGTAGATTACCGTCATATTATGAGCAAATTGCGTCATTTAGTTTCTGTTTGACAGCCATTGAAAACAGACAGTCTTGTGAATTTCGACGAAAGTGGAAGAAAGTAAATTTCATGTGCTCATCGAGAATTATTCTTTACGTGGAAAAACCATGAATGTAATCAAAAAAAGGCTTGATAAATATTATGGGGATTCTACACAATCAACTTCAATGGTAAAGGAGAGGTTTAATTAATTCCGTTGTGGTCGTAGCAGCGTAAGTGACGCCGAATGATATTGGACGATCGGAGAATGAAATTACGTGAGGTGGCTGAGGTGCCTATAGCCTCAACCCAACTAAGTGGGCACGTCACTTTTTACGTACATTTTTTGACATGAAAAAGCTATCCGTAAAATGGATGCCACGTTTCGAGGGTCATAATCATAACATTGTGCTGTCGCCCACCGCCCATTGCAGATTGGGAGCAACAGCTCACTAGATCCGCTCGAGCCACTTTTGCACAGCTAAGATCTGGGTGGAGCACCTATCTGAATTGCTATATGCACCGACTGGCTGATACCATTCCAGATTGATGCCCGCGGTGCCAACAAAGCCCACACGACACCCGTCAGCTTTTTGTCTGCCCCAGAAGGCCTATCAGTTTGACCCCCTCTGTACTGTGGACGCACCCCCAGGTGGTTGTCGTCTTCCTGGAGTTGGTCGAAGTGAACAACAACAACTAAACAACTGACATATATACATATTCGCGATTTCGAATTCCTTTGTGACCACTTCAAAGGAGTGTTTGGTGATGTTCAACCGAATTCCGAATGAGTTTTTGCAACGTGGACGAAACATGGATTCATCACAACGCACCAAGAAACGGTCAAATTAAAGAAGGCGAAGGTGTGTCTGTCAGACAACAAGATCATGGCGACAGTTTTTTGGAATGCATGCGGTGTCATTCACATTGATTACCGGCGAATATTATTCAATACTGTTGCAGAAATTCCAAAGAGTCCCGGAGCACGTCACTATTGACAACTACGCTTCTGAAGTAGTAAGGGACTTTGTCTATCTTGGAACCAGCATTAACAGCAGTAATGACGTCAACCTGGAGATATTGCGAAGGATCACTCTTGCAAACAGATGATACTTTGGGCTAAGTAAGCAATTGAAAAGTCGAGCCCTCTCTCGAAGAACGAAAACTACACTCTCTCATCATGCCTGTCCTTACATATGGCGCTGAAGCCTGGAAGATTTCCACCTCGGATGAGCTAATGCTTGGAGTTTTCGCAAGAAAAGTCCTACGCAAGATCTTTGGACCTATTTGCGTTGGTGGCGAGTACCGAATAAGGTAAAACCAAAAGCTGTATGGCCTGTATGCTGATATTGACATAGTAAAGCGTATCAAAATCCAGCGGCTGCGCTGGCTTGGACATGTCGAGCGAATGGAAGAACATTGTTATGTTGTTGGTGTTATATTCGGAACCCTCTGGAGGACAACGCAGAAGAGGAAGACCTAACCTCCGGTGGAAAGCCCAAGTACTGGAGATCCTGATGGCGCTTGGAATTTCTAACTGGCGCCAGCTAGCGAAGAACAGAGATGGTGGCGAAGCATGTTATATTCGGCATAAATCGATATTCGGTTGTTATGGACACATAAGTAAGTAAGTAAGATGGAATGGTAGGTAGGTAGGTAGATCTAACACCCTACGACTATTTCCTGCTTCCAAAACTCAACAAAAGGCTTGGGGGTAAGAGAGTTGGGTCTAATGATGAGTCATCGATGAATCAAACGTTTATTTGCATTGAGCTAAAATAAGAATATGTTGAGGAATATCACGCCTTTTATTCAAAAAGCCGCTGATTTATCTAACTGCCCTTGTATATGAATTAGTCTAATAACAATATAAAATTTAACCTCTTAGGTTAAGGCACCTCAAAACGTCATTACAAGAAGATAATGTTTTGTAAAGTTTATTAACGCATATAAAGATAACTATTCATTGATATTCAATTATAAAAGAAATAAAAAAATCATCTCCATACAAAAGTACTCCACTCTAATGTACACCCATATGAAAATTTCAACAATTTTCATGAATATCGTCTATATGCACAATGTCATTGCCATTACTTGTTAATGTCTAATCGCATAAGCGATTTTCTATTTGCATATTATATTTCAAGGAAAATTTAATGGGTAAATTCAAGTTTAAAATTAAACGAGTTTCCTATTAAAAGTTTTGGTTTTTAATAGTACAAAGAAATGCATAATTTTACCTTTGGCATTTTAAATTTTATTGACTCATACATATGAGGTGTTAAAAATCTAAATTATTTATGTTAATGTTTTTTTTTCGATAAAATTACAAAAAACCGTTTAATTTTTGTGAGGGTAGAAATACACACTTTTTTCTTGACACTTCGTATCCTCGATTTGTATATAGGAGTCGTCAAGAAGCAAGTGTGTTAATTTCATACACGGTCTGTACTTCCATAATAACTCACAATCCAAAGCAAATAGAGTTTTACAATAATCTTAATATATGGCACATATGTGTGTATGCGCTTAGTACTTCATATAAGTAATATTACAAATGTGTACTTACCTAATAGTATCTCTACAGTGGCTTCACTCATATAATCGTGACAATCAAATGTTTTACCACCTTCTGCTTGCAGTTTACGCACCACGTTGCGTGAATTCTCGTTAAATAAATCAATGAAACTTTTCAAGACATTCAAATGGAATGTGGGTGCAATCAACTTGCGATGTGCACGCCATTTAGGACCTGTTAGAAAATAGACAATAAAAATAAAATAAATTGAAAGAACAAAAAATAAGAAATTACTGTATTCAAAATGCTGTCGAAATGCAAATATATGCATAAGTACAATCGAAAGAACAAATAAAGTGGAAATAATGTGTATGGCATAATAATTACAACATTCAAAATTAGACAACATACTCGTACTATACAGAGACATGTATTTAATATGTAAATATGTACTTAAAGTAATTTCTGGTTTTCTGTTTAAGTCGATGTTTGAAATTAAATAAAAAATAACGAATCTATTGCTGCATTTCTTTTTTTTTTATATAAATTAAACACATGCGTAGAATAAGAACAAATCGGGGCCCTGTTCGTGTTTAATTGCTCTAAATAAATTTATTATTAAGGCAGATCGATGATAAAAGTTTGAAACTTCCACCCATTAATTGAAAAGCTTATGTTGAGACCATTTGGTACTATTTAAATTGGCCATTTGTATCAGATCCATTTGTACGGGATCGATAGTCACCACATTTTCTTCTCAGTTATCATTGACGGTAAAAGTCACATGCGGATAGTGAATTTTTTGAAATATTTGCATTCGAAGTGTTTTATAAAATTCAAAATTAATCTCATGATACAATAATATATTGTAATTTTCCGCATAGCAAAGGAAATAGTAGTAAGAGTAATAATCTCAAGTTTGAAATCCAAATATTTCGAATTTAAGGCACCAATGATCATTCATCATGCTCTAATTATTATTATTATTATTTTATTACGATTATTATTATTTTGGACGAATAAAGTAAACAAATTTTAAAAATAAAATTATTTCAAAGAAGGTCCGAAAAATAATTTAGTATTTATCGTGCTTTTAATTTAGTAAGATAGGTGAAATGGATAATTTCCAAGGTTTCGATAATTTACCAAATATTTTATTTCGTTCGAAAGGCCACACAATAGGATTATGTGTGGAAAATTATTTCGCGGATATATTCAACGCGACTATTCCGTAGATATGTCATGATGACATTTTGCAGTATGACCTCCGGAATGGCCCGAATCACCGATGTAGTATTGCTTTTTAAGTCTGGAATCATCTTCGGATCATTCGCATCGACTTTATCCTTCTTCTAATCCCACAAAAAAAAGTCAAATTTACATTACCGCGTTGAAAAATTACACGGTTCGGGAATTTGCGATATAAAAAGTCAAAATGAGGCGAGTTGTGTGTGGTGTAGCGAAAAAATACGGCCCAATGATGCTTCCGACCCATAAACCGCACCAAACAGTAACTCGCAATGGATGCATGGATGCTTCTCAACAATGGCGTGTGAATTTTCCGAACTCCAGATACGGCAGTATTACTTGTTAACATAGCCGTCGAGGTGGAAATGAGCCTCGTCCGAAAAAATGATTTCTTGGAAAAAAAAAATCCTCATCTTCAGCAATCATTTTCAGGGCGCAATCAGCGAATGTACGGCGATAGCTGCTGCGTCAATTGGACTTTATATGGGTGTAACTGTAAATTTCGATGTAAGGAGGTCACGGAATTGGCTAATTGTTGCGAACGATGACGAATAGACATTCCGGTGGACTCGACGATACTTTCACTTACGGCAGCAATATTCTCAGCACTGCATGCAATCCGCACTCTGGTTGCCTTCGGAACATCAAGTAAGGACGCAGTTTGATAACATTTATTCGACGATCTCAATGCGTTGTTCTTTCGTGTAGCGATCCATAACTGAGATCCTATACTGTCATGATGACAATGACACAAAATATGGCATGGAAGGTTCGATAATGAAGATTTTAATCGATAACAAAATACCACAACCCCCAATTGGAACACGCTGTATATTCTGGGTTACATTGTTTGATTTTTCGGGTCAACCTCTTTCTAATAACAATAATATAATATTAATAATAATATTTGTTTCAAAATCATAATTGTTGAATATGTTTTAAAAGCCATAAAATGTGCTTAATTAGAAATACAAAATTAAAAGCTATTTCAATGTTATTTCAAATATCTAAGTAACACCCTTTTCAGAACAAATAACATAGTTATGTTAATTAACAGCAATAATCAAGCGAACGACTGTTAACATATTACATTATTTGCTATGAATAATGATGGTGATAAGATGAGAAAAGAATAAACTAATCACTAATATCCCACTTTGTAAAATATGTAGCCACCAGACAATAATAATAATAGTTACATGTTTACGTTTATTACATGTCTACGTCTCATCTACGCATTCTATTCAAATTTCAGACATCACAACATAACAATAATCTAAATAGACATTTAGTATGTATGCGGTAATTTTTACATTTTGCAACGCTTAATTTGACCCATAAATTTATTTATTAGGTTATTATGATGTCAAATTGTCAACAAATGCTATATTAATTATTTCATTGTGTGTACCTTATATACACATACATACCTACAGCTATTATTTATTGTACGAAATAAGTGATAAAGTACCTGCTTTGGAGGGGGGAAGAACAAAAAAACTCATGAATTGCTCGCATGCGAAGGAAATGTAAAATTGAATAATAAATAAAATCTGTGGTTTTGAGATAGATTTATGTCCATTCACAACTTACCCGTGCTTATAAGTAGACCATCACCCAACCATGGTTTAAAAAATTTGTACTCAGAAGATTTATCAATATAGACTTGACTACTTAAGAGTACCTCAACATCTCGGGGATCGTATAAGAAAACGACTAATTGTGGACCTATCCATAATTTGGCGATATGCTCAAATTCGGCACTTTTACGTATGACCGTTCTGAATACAGCTGCAACAAAACAAAAATCGCATTCAATTAGCAAAAAAAAAACAAAAAAACAAAAGAATAAATTAAAATGAATTTGACTTAAAATATAAATCACACGTAAATCACTATTAAATAAATAATTCCACCTACACGATGCTGGTCCGATAACATCTAATAAATGTCCGATTATTGGTAATCCTTTTGGTCCTGGCAATTTGGCAGCCAATTCATATAGATGATGCCTGGAGAGGCGCCAATAAATGAACCACAATAAAATCGTTGGCAGCAACAGAAAATAGAATACGCTACTTGGCGATATAAGCGTAGCATCTTTTTGCACTTCCAATGCCATTTGATTATTGTCACTTTTTGCACTATTGTTTCAAAATTATTTTATATTATAAATACATGTACCTACATATACATATACATATATATGCTTTTTTTCTGGTTCCTTATTATCACACAATTAGTTCATCATTCACATAGATCCAAATATAGCAATAAGCTAAATATAACAAAGCACTTTTTTATTTTTGTAATTGTAACGTTATTCAATGAATTCGAAAATAAAAATTTAAGTATTTATAGTATCCACGTGATCGCGACCAACTGCTGCACTGTATATCAGTGCATCGTTCTTTTATAGTCCAACTAGGCCTAGTATGCTTCATACGGGGTTGGTGTGTTGTATCCATTCATATGTTTGCTTTTTGTTTTGTATGCTTGCAGTCATGTAAATAACTACTGTATTGAGTTGTTTCGGTTTGATGTAAAATTTACTTTTCAACTATTTCACATACAACTTGTTGTTGTTGTAATTGATAACTATGATTATGTGTAAGTACCTCTACATAGCATACTAGCAGTTGCAATTATCTTGCATTGAGCCGCACTCTTGCTTTCAACGATGAGAATGTCAACTAGTAAGTATTTTGAACAAGTGAGAGTGAAAGAGATTAGAGAGTAAATGATGAAAATGCATTCAATTTGTGTGAGAGAGTTTTCTTTTTATAATCAATATCTCAGAGCTAGATGTGAGACAAATGAAAACTATTCGAAAACACGAATCATTTTGATATCATGATCTCACCATAAATATTCATAGTTTTATGATGTAGTGTTTAAGAGTATTTTCTTTCGCGAAAGGATGACACATAATTATTGCCAAAATAATTAATAAATTTAAATTTAATAAAAGCACTTTTTCAGTATGAAAATCATATTTTCAAAACTAATATTAAGAGTGAATAATTTAGAAGAGGGCATAGCCACCGTAATTGCTTGTTCGAAAATGCCAATAATATGATCGAAAGAGATTAAAACCGCAACAAATACTGAAATGAAGCAAGCATTCATTTCCGGCGCATAATTTTATGGAAGCATTCTTATTGTGCAACATTTATTTAACATTAATTGACAGATGTCCGATACTCATTACTAACATGCTTAACTTGAAAATGGCAGTATCTAAGACATCCTGCAGGTCCTCCAGCCATTATACTTAAACTAAATACAAGAATAGATGATATAGATCGATTAAAAAGAATTCATCAATATCAAATGGTGGTAGAATCACTATTCAAAAAATGAAAATAGTGCGAACCAGTTCCTGGGTATCTGTTCTAACAAAGGCACCGAAAGCTGTTGTGATTTTTTTTTAATTTCGCGTATCGAAATAAATTGTACCATTATTATTAAGATATCGTTTTTCAAGAAAACGATATTAATATATTATTACCTACTAAACAAAAGATGTATTCAGTCCATCACCACTTACAACTAAAAACCGAATTTGACCTCCGGCAACAATATATTTCGCAAGTCACCTCAGCTCTTTACTCGCTGATGACAACTTGAAGTTATAAGAGCGGACACATTCTCCAGATCTTGGTCTTATCTGTGAAAGTTTGGTCTTCGGCGTTCAAAGCAATATATGTTAATATATGTTAATATATGTTGACATAGATTGATTCTATGTTATGTTCTTAATAGAGCCCCCGCCAAGCTAAGAATAGCTTTTACGATTATATTCACTGCTACTGCTTTTCTAATTAATTGTAAGCCACTGTACAGTTGAATTGGTCGCTTCCCATACAAAAGAAATATTTTTGGAATTTTTACCTATTCGTTTGAAAACCTTTTTTCGGCCTCAATCAATTATGATCATGTTTGCTTTATTATTTCGAACAATTCATTAGATATTCTATTGGAGTTCAAATCGATCGTTTGACCAGACTCTCTTTCAATCCCCCCCAACAGTACAACACCTTCGTATTCATCAATCCTGGCTTTGTGATTATTTCGGGCACATCCAAACGCCTCTTTGATGACCGTTTTCTATGATCGTTGCCGTACGTGATCCATTACTCATCACCGGCAACCACTTCAGAAATTTCCTGCTTTCAAACCGATTCAGCAAGTGGCACTCATGTATCGAGCTTCTTGATGAATTTAAGCTGCTTACGAAGGATTTGAAATATTTTTCTAGCAATTTTTTATTACCTCAGTGATATCATAAGTGGTTGCGTGTTGATACTTACCAGCTTTTTGTAGATTTTCGTTGAGTTTTTTCATGATTGGACGATCAGAATGAAATGCATATCACATTGAAATCTTCAGAATGAAATCGTTTAACCAATGGTATACCGTTTTCTTTGGAATAAAATATTTCCTGAAATGTCGCCTTTCCAACCCAGTTTAATATGACCAATATTACCAGAGATAATTGAATAAATTGATACTGCTCCGAAATACTGCATTATTTTAGACTTGGCCCAATAATATACATACATATCTATATCGTTATTATAAAGAAAAAGATTTGGCTGTTTTAGAGTAATCCAAAAAATTGTTTAATGGTGCTGAGGTGGTCTCAATATAAGCAGTCAATTACTGCACTTTTGAAACGTTTGTCTTTAATCGACCTTACTGCACATTAGGGTGGTGGATAAAAAAACCAAAAAATAATAGAACTATAATATCTACAACCGTTTTGGTGCGCAAAAACAAATAAAAATATTACACTCGAGGTAATCTCTTGATTAGGGAGCGGATGCGTATCCAATCTATTGCACAAACTCTGTTCAATTCAAATATTTACATATAGTTCAACATAAAAATTCAATTAAAATATCTGATTTAATACATTAAGAATTTTTCACTAATTTACAATAAAAACAGCCAGATTTTTAAGGTCATAGACACTATAAGATATTGACCTTAAAATAGTAATAAATTCAGTTGGAGAATAATAATAAATATTGTATTTAAGAAAATAGATTAGGTATATATTTTCCGTAAGTCGCCACATATATTGATGTTATAAAATGCACATTAGACACTCACACAAAAAGATACACATAGCAGACTAAAAGATGCCGCAATGCACACAGCGCTCATAAAGGTGGCGTTAACTAAAAAAAAAAATCCCAAAGCGCATGTGTACATTTTTTTTTATTTATAAACAGCACTTTAACAGTTTATTTCAGAAAAAATAAATAAATAAAAATGAACTATATATATATACACATTTATACTATTATTAGTGTATACAGTATACAGTACTCCCTTAACTATACTAAACATTACATTATCAAAATTAAAAATATTCTTAGTGTACTATTTACATGTACATACATGTAAGTAGTTTTAAATAATTGATATAGTTAGCTGCTCTTTCAGTTTGTATTAGTGTAGCTTTTGGTTAAAGTGACAATATAAGTATAAATATTTGGTGCACTTGGTAAAAAGCTAAAAAAAACTAATAGAATCCATATAATGTTAGCACTAAGAATGAAGTGACATTTGTATAAATTTCTTCTACAAATGTGTACACTCATAATTCAGTCAAATTTAATTTATAGCACAACAACCAACGTTAATAAAAACCACCAACTACAAAACCGTAAGAGCAAAGGTTTTTCATGTATTTCTGTGATTTATTTGGAAAACAGTTACTTAGACAATAAATTTAATTGGTTTTTTTTTATTGTTATGTAAATGTTCAACTAATGGAAACAAAAACAACAATAACAACAATAGCAGCAACAAATTTGCAGAAATATACTTTAATAAGGATCTGAAAAGAATTAGTGAAACATGAAAATATTAAGAAGTGATCATAATTAATTGCAAAATTAAATTTAATATTAATTTCTTCAGATTTGAATACATTTGATAAATCACCTATGAAGACATCATACATATCATATGTTCATAAACACATACAATACAATTAAATTCTCCAATTTCTTAATGGCTAACGTCATGTTCATAATCGTTTTTATATAATATAGTCATTTATGTATATATAATAAAAATATATACAAGCAATAAAAACCACCCAATTTATATTAATTAGGTATTATGGATGTGCGAATACCTGTGTGTGTGTGTAGACAATTAAAATGTTTACATATTTTTAATGCTTCAAATATGAAAATATCCACTGTATAAATATGTTTATAAGAAATTTCATAATTTTCTTAATGCTTCTATAGCATGCAAATATTGTGTTTTGTTTGTTATGCTTATTGTCGGTACATATGAATTCATTATACTTGGACGAGATGTTCTGTGACAACCAATTGTGTGTGTGTGTGTGTATGTTAGAGCTGAACAAATTTAATGAACTGAAAAGAATTATGTTAATGTTTTGAAAAGGCGGTCATAGCAATTATTTGACACTACATTAATTTATTTTACGACTGATGCATAATATTATGTATACAATTAACTCGCAATCATTAACTATTTTATTAAAGTAATAATTTCCGGATATCATAAACTCTGGCAATAGGTCAAATACTTTACCTTAAGGTATAATTAGATTACACAATTATATTTCCATATCTGTCGGCAAAAATTGGCAATTTTTTCGACAGTAACAATTTACCAAAAATGCTTCTTAAAAAAGAGCTCTGAGACAAAACTAAGTTAAAGTGATGTCACAAGGGTTCTGCCGTTCGGAACCGGCTAATATAAGTAGGTCCCTTCTAATGCTGTCCAAATTTAACACGCACAACAGTATTGGAAGAGAAGCTCGGTGGTATCACAATGGGCCTTTCTGGCCTAAATGTGTCCTCTCAGAGAGAGGGCAGCCACGATAACATAACATAACATATTTATTTCCATATAAAATTATCTGCAGTATTTTAATAGAACTTACCTTTGTTGTATTTAATTTTTTCGGATTATTACTGGTTTCAAAATCTAGTTTTTTATTACATCTTCCTACAGCGAGCAATCAAAACAAATAGCAATTGTACATTGTGCTTCTCTACAATATCAAAATAATTTTTGAACACATATGACGTCACTATATCAAAGAAAGTACATGGAAAATATACACAAACTTGGAACGGCAGAAAGAGAGAAAGTGAGATAACGAGGGTGTGAGAGAGAGAGAGAAGGGGGGAATATAAAAGCCTAAAAATAGTCAAGGAATTATTTTTGAATATGCATTTTGGCCATCATTCATTATATGTATTTCACTATATCACCACAGAAAGAGCAAGTATTTGTTCGAAAGACAAATTAGTTGATAGCATAGTTCTATTAAATTAAGAATTGTAAATGTTGTTTTTACTCTGATACTCCATTTTCAATGACATAGCGTATTGACTGTAAAATTATATTATATTTGATGCATTATGTAAGGTATTAGGTTTGGTTTGAGAAAGACAATGAGTCGTATACAATAGGCGTTAAAAAAGATTTTTGGCTTGCAGCAGTTGTATTGAACATGTCTTTTTTTTTGAATAAATATCTTATAAGCACTATTCTATAAAATATCCAGGGAACTTGGACCAAGTTATCCAATATAAAATAATATCGTAATGTACATGTATACCAAGTCATCCGACTATACACCAAAATGATCATGTGCATTGTATATCCCTTTTATATAAATAAATTAAGCGCAGCTCCTTCTAGTTAAGGTTGCATGTGTCTTATAAACTGCGTTGTGAAAATAAATTTGTAATTACCAACCCTAGTATGAAAGATTGCTTTGAGAGGATTTTAGGGCCACAAAAATTTTTGTCGTTGGCTAGTCCTAAAAACAAAAAGTGTGATACATGATTGAAAAGATAATTTGAAGTACTGTATATCTTTCTTAGATCCTTTAACCCTGGAATGCTTTTTTAACCCTAGTAAATTTAAATAACTTTATAACTCAATAACTCAATACTAAATACAACTTCACTCATCATAAATTTAAACGTTTCAGCAAGTGATGTATTTCTTTCTTTCTTAAAACTTTAATATCTTAGCCCATTCTCGATCGATTTTCAAAAGCAAACATACAGTTTCTTGCAACCAAAATAGAGTAAAGAACATCGATAAAGTTGAAAAAGGGTGAAAAACAAAAATCAACATTTCTTTTGTCTTGAAAATAGAAACAGATGACATATAAAATCTCATAAACTATATATACAGTTCGAAAGGTATATATGGCTTCTTTCCAAAATGGGTTAGAAAATAAAAATCGCTTAATAATTGACAGAGTTATGTCAATGTAAGTGAAGAAGAGATGGCAAAACCGGTGTTTTAATCATAACTCAAGATTTTGGAGGTATCTCTTAAATTTCAAGTACGCCGGTTTGTTTTAATAAATCCAAACTACAACCTCTACTATAATACTTTCCAGTTATTTCAGACTGTCTCTCCGTGCAATATAATAAATACTTAATACAGTAGAAAGGAAAAGAACATACGCATTTGCATTTTGCTTACTTTAGAGTCTTTTATTATTAAAATAAATAATATTATGCAAATTGTACAATCCTAAATTATTTATAGGTATGTATTAACTAATTAAAAACTAGATAATTTCAAATAAGCATTTTTTTTATTGTAAATTTTAATCAGAGCACACTATACGTATGAGTAACATTGATATATACGAGTAGTATCATACTTACAACAAGGTAACGTATAACAAATATAATATTTGCTATCGATACTTGGTACATCTTTTAATGTGCTGATGGTAGTTGAATGAAATGCATCGAAATATGATATTATGCAAACACAAAATCTCCATTATAATACAATTTGAGAAGCAATAGTTTCTGTATGGAATTCTATGATACTTTGATTACACACTGAGAACCAATATTATCATAGTATGTATGTATGTATGTATAGGTATGAATGTGTTTGTAAATACAAATAATAAATTTAGGCAGCTCTTTATGTACATATACAATTTGCGTTATGTATATGTTGCAATAAATAATCATAAAATTTTTACAAAATATTCATAAACCTATTTAATAATCATCCTAAAAGTATGCTAAAGCAATTGCAAGCAATTGTAAATTACATATTAATATTATCTAATGAATTTATTTAAATTTGTTATTATTTTGTGTTACAATTTTCATAATTGCACGTATTGTACGTAAAATGTAAAGTAAAAAAAAAAACATTTCATAAAATAGGAAACTAACTAAATATTTACACATTACATTTTTTATTTTTCTCATTTGAATGTGTAACTAATAAACTATACCGACGATTCGTATATAACAATTTGTAACACTTTGGGTTTATTATTTTGTGCTTCCTTAACTTCTTTCAAAATGGCATTGGTGATGGCCTCCAACGCGGCTATATCCGGATTGTGTGCATTCTTTCGCGACGTATTCCATTTCGGCATCGAAACCTATTGTGCGCAGAAAGACCAGATAAGGAATGTATGTATTTATTTGTATTGTGTATAATTATATGAGACAATGAATTACAATAGAAAGTAGAAAATTTTGTAGTAAATTTTGGCAATGGCAAAAGCATAAAAAAACCATAAGACACGCATTATTGCTGAATGTCAGAGTTAAAAAAAAAAACAGAGTAAAAGTTCGTGTGTGCAAATGTATGGTTGTGCGTAATTTATATGTACCATGTGCTGTTTCTTTTATTTACGAATATTATATGTACAATACGTAGCAAGTGTTTATTGTAGTTACGGGAAATTAAAATCTTTTTTTATACATTATATTACGTAGGTACAGTATGTAGTTATGTGTAGCATATAAGTACATGAAAAGTATGCAGTGGTCATGTGCAACAACGCACGTGATAAATATGTAACAAATTGTATGGATTCTAGCCGCAGCAAATGCATTAAGCACGTGCACATACACGTGACCTTAGCCAATCAATTGTTTGCCATATTCGTTTACGTTTGTATATGGTGAGGAGAATGGACAAAAAATAGGACGAAAAATAAGGACACAATGTGAAGAATTATTAAAGAAAATTGTAGTTTTAAAAAAGTATTATATGTATTATGTTACTTTAAGTTTGCCGTCGATCAATGGCCGTAAAGATAATAACTCCTTTTTCTTGTAAAACAAATAATAATAATAAAAATATTATTCATCTGTATGTTATTTTCAAACTAATATAATTGTGCTGCATATACATATACTATGTATATCGTAATTATGTAGCAGCTAGCAACCCTAGATACATACCGTTAATACTTTCTGTAATGCTGTATAGTCTAAACCAGTGCCAGCAGTCTCGCCAAGACGACGCAATGTTTCTGCCATCGGACCAGAAAGTTCCTAGTGCAATGATAAATTGAAGTAAAATTTCTCAAATTAATTAAATTATTTACATTATTATGTAAATATGACAATATTGACATGGGGAAAAGACGAAACGAACCAATTAAAATAATAATTTCAACTGCAACTAGTACTCACTTGTAACTTTGCCCAACTTGTGGCATATTGACGTCGTACTAATTCAATGATGGTCGATGTTAATGCCAAACCAATTAGAATGTATAAAGTGCACAATAGCATATAATTGGGTTTCTCTGCAAGAATATAACAACAACAACAACAAATGGATGGAAATATAATAAAACAATAAGTACTCGAAACATAATAAAATTATATATGCGAAAAAAAAATTAAATTACAATCACATACTGGGTACTAAATCACCAAAACCAATAGTTGTCATAGTTATAAAGCAAAAATAAAAACCATCGAAAAATGTCCAATCATCCTCCCACAATAATAATAGACCAGCGCCGGCAGCCAAGTAAACGCCTAAAAAGCAAACAGCCAATACTGCATAAAACCATGTTTTACCAATAAAATTTGTAAATCTTGGTGTTTCTACAATATAACGATAAAGAGAAGGTAATATATATTAAATATAAATAGAATTTATATATTATTTGCATATTTGCAAAAAAAAAAAATCAACGTACGCGGCATATGATTTCCAAAAACTGAAACTGCTGTAGCAAATAGGCGACCCCAATCGGCTATCACTGTCAACGTGAATGGTATACCAATCAAGGCAAAACATATACAAAAAGCACGCCCACTTGTCGTTACTGGTACAATATTACCATAACCTGAAGAAGGGTGAGAAAAAAAACATTATGCATTTAATATTGATTTATGCGAATAAATACGCACTAACACACACACATACACACATAAACACTCACCTATTGTTGTTAACACAGTCGATGAGAAGAACACAGCTTGTAGTATGCTCCAGCGCTCATAGGGCTCTGGAAAGTCTTTATCGGCCATAATGAGTAGACCACCTTCGGCAGCTTCTTGCACTGCCTGTAAGAAAGTTCAGAAAGAAAAGCAAATGGATTGATATTTTTATATCAGAAATCAGAAAACATTTTTATTACAACATATGATTTAATATTTTCCTATATAAAAACAATATATAAATTTCAGAACAATTTAATCAAGACTTGAATTTTGCGTGCAGTGCTGATTTTCTCTATTTTTATCGACGATCTCATTTATATAAATTTCTTAAAAATACTTCAATCACTTCAAGCAATTCTTTTGAAATCTTTGTCATATATATTTAAGGTCTTTGATAGGTTCAGTTGTCTTCAAGAAGCGTAAGTATCATTTAAGTCATGTATGTGTGATATAAAAAGTATCCGCGGTTTTTGTTGGTAAATTGTAAATAAAACTTTTCTTTATTTTAAATCAATTTCAAACAAGCTTATATCGGTCATTATTATTTGTGACTTTTTACCATTTTTCAAGAAGCTTCATAATTCCATTGGTGTAGAATATCTGTGTTTAATCGATGAAAAACTTGCCAAGTGATTTTCAGCAAATTTTCGGACCGATTTTTTACCATCAAGAGCTTTTTGCAGAGGCTAAATCAAATGGTAATCAGACGGTGAAAGGGATTCGGGCGGTAGATACATCAAAACTTCCCAACCAAGTTCCGTCAATTGTTAGGATGGAACACAACTCCTTTTCTGTTGGACAATTCTGGACGATTTTTCTTGATTGCTTCGTTCAAGCAGCTCATAATGGACAATTCTCTTACGATACCACCAAGTACTCAACGTAACCTTGTTTGCCATCAATATAGACGTTGAAGGTGGAAGGTCACCAACCTTTGACGTCCATGATTGCTTGCGTTGGATATTTTCGTATTGAATCTATTTTTCATCACTCGTAATTATTTATTTAAAAATGGTTCAGTTTTGTTGAATTTAAGTAGCGTTTCACTGATAATAATTAGGTCAAACAAATTTCTTTGCGTAAATTCGTGTGACATGTAAACTTCGAGTTTCTTTGAGTAGCCTGTTAAAAATGTTTAATTTAGATTAATGCCTCCGCTATCACCTGACATCTTGCGTATCGGCCTTGCTCCGCAAGTTGCATAATTTCATCGACTTTTTCATTGACTAGCTAAGCAGAGAGCGGTTTATCTTTGACAATGAAAATGAACGAAATCGAACAAACCCCACCTAGGTCTGAGGTTCACTCACAGCATTCTCACCGTACACTCCAAAAAAATTTCAGCATGTTTTTGCAGCGTTTTTATCTTTTATCTAACAAAGCATCACATTCTTCTCTTTTTTAAATCAAATTTTTACACGAGCAACAAATTACAGAACTGCCTTCACAAAAAAATATAGCCAGAAATGCTATCTTTAAACACATGTTTGTTTGATACAATTGTATTAGTGTTGTCCTATATATGGACGCCAACACCATCTAGTAACAAAAACCCACGGCGACTTTTTATATCTCCCAATATTTTTTCTTCCATCTTTATTAATTGCATTATGTTATAATAAATTTTACTTACACTTTACCATCTAAGTAGTTTAAGTGAGTTAAAGTAAACATCAGCTGCCATATGTGAATGTCTCCCAATGATGCCCAAAAAAATTTGTCACAATGTCATTGACCCTTTATAGAAGCTTTAAGTTATTTCCCTACTCTTAATTTCTGCAAATTACTTAAATATTGCCTTTGTATAATTAAATTTCTAACTTGTTATTATTTTTACTACATAGGAATACAATTAACTTTTCATTTAATTATATACTGTGTAATGAAAATGATTAAATGATACGTAAACGTTTTCATAATGATCGATTGAAATATATTATAGTTGAATGAAAAGTTCAAGGATAGAAATACAATTTATGTATATAAATATAATCGAATGAGTGAGTGAATGAACTTAAATTTCCGAAATTTTCTTTTACTACGACAAATGAATATAGATAGATAAGAAAATAAGCGCTCGTAAAAAGCATATTCTATGATGGCCCACCCTGCTAGTTAATGCGTACTTTATGGCATCGTAAAAATAATTTTATGTGAGTCTATGAAATGTTATACTATTAATTTCAATTCAAAAAATATCAAGACACTATTCAAGCTTATCAGCAACAGCTGTTTCAACAACATACTCTGTGAGAGTGCGTTTATTTGATGTCTCTGATGATAAGCTGATAAGCTAAGCATAGCAAATTAAGCCTTTCTGTCGGATGAGGTTAAAGTTGCTTAGTGTGGGAATAGACATTAATAAGAGCGTTGGTGGTGTAATGGTCAGCATAGTTGCCTTCCAAGCAGTTGATCCGGGTTCGATTCCCGGCCAACGCACACTTCTTTTTTTTTTAGAATATTTCTAAGGAAATGAAATAAAAAAATAAAATACACTTACCGCTTCATATTTTGCCAATTCAAATGATAATAATTCATCTAAATTATTCACATCTGTATTATTTATAATGGTTATAATGAATTTCTCACGCTGTGTCTTCACAACACTCTTTAGATATTGTAAACGTTCTACCTCTGCTGGTCGTTCCAATTGTCGGAATATCTGAAATTAAAAATTTATTTTATTAAATATTTTAAAGAATGTGTAAATTAATTTTTAATGATGTTCAAATCTCTATAAATCTGTTCTATATCAATCAATATTTTTTATATGGTATTCAATATGATAAGTATAGCATAAGTATGCTTGCAAATTTCGATGTGTGATTTCTTAAGATATTGTAAATATCTTTGATTGATTGATTCATATTTTTGACAACATCAAATACAAAATAATCGTCTTTGTCCGTAGTTCAATTTAATTAATTTTATACAAACCATTAATTAACCTTATGCATGCATCAAAGGAATAAACACATGCACATACATACTCTATGTGTAGATATTTGACTAAATAGCATAATAATAGAATGATGTAATTATAAACAGGATATTATATCATTATTCAGTTGTGGTTAGTTCTATGGTTTATTTCATTACATAATTGAAATTATTTAAGCGTATTAAAATCGATTTGTCGATTTAGTGGAAATTGTGTGTTTATAATTACTCGTAAATACAAACTAGGTGGGTCAGAGAGTTTGGAAACAAGAAAATATTTTTGATTGGCTAAACTTTATTTTATTTTTCAACATACATTCCTTTTAAGTGAATACGAATTAAGCGAATTAAGCGAATCCAACGATTTTCCCGTCCTCTGGTCTTAGTTTCAGCTATGAGTTTTTAATTTGAGTAAAATCGCTTACCTGTGAGGCATCTCTTCAGGTTTAGAAACAGGTGGAAAATTCACAGCAAGTTGAACTTATCAGCAATTTAATTCAGCATTTATTTCTCTCTAGAATGGGCCTCTGGAAATCCTGATTTGAACCAGCTGGATTACAAATTGGGAACAGTTTTAGAGGACATAGTTTGCCAAAACAGATAACCCAGCATTGATTTCTTTAAGACAGCTTTGATACATTCTGTCAAAATGGACAAGGTACGTGCTGCTATTGATGATTGGCCAGTCCATCTTAAGGCGTGTGTGAAGGGCCAAGGTTCACATTTCGAATGAATATTTGATTTTCGTATACAATACATTTTTTATTATTTTTTTTTTTTCTCCTTGTTTACTCCTCTCGACAGCATAGGGCCTCAACAAGACTCTTCCATCGTACACGGTTCTGTGCTGTTATTTTTGCGCCTTCCCATGTTGTGTTGACATCAGCTAGCTCGCGCAATATCGACGTACTGTAAGTATGTTTTGACCGACCGCGACCTCTGCTCCCTTGCGGGTTTCAGTCTAGTACCATTCTTGTAATGCTATAAGAAGGTTTTCTTAGCGTGTGACCTAGCCATTGCCACTTTCTATTTTTGATTTGCCAAAGGACGGGTTCTTCATTCGTTTGTATCCACAGAGCGTCGTTGCTGATGGTGTTAGGCCAAAATATTATACAGATGATGCGGAGGCATCTGTTTTGGAAAGTTTGTAGCTTTTGTGTGATGGTGTTAGAAATCAGCCATGTTTCACTTCTGTACAACAATACTGACTTCAGACACGAGCTGAATATTCGCAGTATCAATAAATAATTATTTTTTTAAATGGCACTAAAACATTAATTATTTTGTATTTCAAAACAGTATGTGTAACAGTATTTATGTCCCTTCTAAGTATATATCTCTTAAAGTATTGAGCAGATATTCTGTAGTAAAAAACCATTAAAAATTCAGAAGTCAACAAGTCAAAATGGCAACAAAATATAAAATAAAACGGAGTATATTTGATCCAAATCGTGTAATCCAAACCATGTTGAATAAAATCTTGAAACAAACTTGAAAAAGGTGATTTTTACCCCAAGCCAATATACGAATAAATAGCAGGTTTTCGAAATTGGGCTTCACAGCAATCATTCGCATCTTTGATTTAATGTTGTATAGAGTAATATATGGAATATTTGTATTTATCCCTTTAAAATTTATTATTTTCAAGTAAATATGTATATTATAAACTTTTTCGGTATATTCCTATGATGGGATACCTCTTAATTAATACTTGTTTTATTGTATATATATTGAATGTTTGTTTACAATCACAACTTTTATTAATAAGCTAAATTGTTGTTATTAAATGGTATACCAAATTATTTAATAAATACAAAGAATAATTAAATACAAAATATTGAAGTGTAATGTAATGCAAACAAAATGGAAAACCACTGTAAGTAGTAAATAAAATTATTTAAAATGTGAAATTCACGGTAACACACAAAAAAAAACCACATCACATTCACTTACATACAAACTACTATATATGTCCATACATATACAAACAGAAAAGAATACTTAGAGGTTGAAATTTTTTTGCGAAGTATATGTAAATATATATTTGCAAATTTTATGTGTTGAAAATTTTTCGTCATGGCTTTTTTTATACCCTGCATGTGTGCAAGTTATATTCATTTCGGTCAGATGTTTGTAACAACTTGAAGGATCCTCCGCAGATATAGAAAAGTATATATATTCCTGATCATTGTCGGGTAAATAATTGATTTGGCGATGTTCATCTGGCCGTCCGTTCATCTGTCTGTCAACTGGCTGGTTCGCGCGAGAAGAGCAAATATGAGCTATTTTGGCGAAATTTGGCATGAGGAATCTATGCTCCAAAGGTGCGGATGAAATTGATAATGGGCATGAACGGTCACCAGCCATGCCCACACCGAGCATTCAAATTAACTAACCTATGATTTTCTGAAATCTTTACCTTGCTATAACTTACTTAATATACCATATGGAACAGCAATATTTGGCACATAGAGTAATTTTATACAGGTACATAATTTTACCAGATATGAACGAGCCACATCTACTTTTTATAATAGCTCTCCTACAAAGTGCCTGAACTTCTTTAAAATTTAAACCGCTGTATATGTTATGTTATGTTATTGTGGCTGCGCTCTCTCCGAGAGGATACACTTAGGCTAGATAGGCCTATTGTGATACCACCGGACTTCTCTTCTAATACTGTTGTGCGTGTTAAATTCGGACAGCATTAGAAGGAACCTACTTATATTAGTCGGTTCCGAATGGCAGAACCCTTGTGACATCACTTTAACTTTGTTTTGTCACAGAGCTCTTTCAAGAAGCATTTTTGGCAAATTGTTACTGCCGGAAAAATTGCCAATTCTTGTCGACAGGTGGATACGGTTCGAAAGGAAAATCTTTTCGATATTAAATTTTGTTATGCTTCAGCTGAGGATTGAACCCACGACCTACAGATCAAAAGGCCAACGCACTAACCACTAAGCTACCGCTGTAACTTCGGCAATCTTCTGTCTGAAACAACCATATTTGACGCTTAAATTAATATTGCAATCGGAAATAAGCTGGCAAAAAAAAAATCAGCAAGCCACGCTCATTTCTTAATTACTCTACTTCTTCTAAGACACCCATATCTCAGGTGTAGATTCGCATTATAGGCAGAAATTATTCTTCACGAAAATGGTGAGTCAAAGTTGTGGAAGTAAAAGAAAATGTACCACTTTGATCAAAAAGTTCCCGTAATAACCACCGTGTGGCGCTCCCATCGTTTTGTTTTTTTTTAGGCAAATATCAAGCTATAACGCTAAGATTTAGAAGGAATATCAACAACAGATGTACCAACTTAACAAAAGAAAAAAGAACTCAAATTGGAACGATGGCAGCGCCACACGGTGGTTATTCCTGGAACTTTTTGATCAAGGTGGTATATATGAAAAATCTTTATATATGTATAACTTCATGTACAGGGTATAGCTCGGTCGGCCCCGACCGACTGTAAGGCAATTTTTGTATGATTATTAATACTAAAGAATAAAGGCAATAATAACAAGAATATTGTATAAAAACTTTTTTCTTTCTTTGGTTCAATATATTTCTATTTGTAACGTCATCATAGTAGCATATTCGATACTTGTATATACAAGCAATAATTTACAGCTGTTTGTATATACTCGTATGCATGTGTACAACTTGAACAAAAAAAAATATTCTAAAATGTGTGAATGATATGTACAAAGTACATTATCGTTTTATTTTAATTTTTATTATGTTTGTGCTTCAAATAAAACTTTATATAAAAGGCGTATAATAAATTGTATATCATTTTTTTAAATATAAAATTGGCCACTGAATTTGCATAGTGTTGTTATTTTTGTTGTTTATGTACTTACATACTTATGTAAAAATAGAATTGTTTCTTTTTCTTATTATTTGAATAATTCAGAATTTAAGTACATACAAGTAAGATAATAAAAGTTTTGTAATATGCAAGATTAGTTATTGTATTCACACACAAGTGTCATTGCCGTACGTAACTGCCCCACATCTTCGAATAGACATTTAAGCTGATTTATTACAATATGGATGGGTGCACAGTGATTCCATTAGTGGGAGTAAATCAAATATTTTGACGAATGATTTTAAAGGTGATAAAGTATTAAATTATATAATGGACTAGAAATTAAAATCCCTCTTCGCTAACAGAACAACATTCTACAGAGCAGATGAGCTCACGAGACAGGCCACTAACTCAGTGTCAAGTGAGGAAAACAGAATATTGGGGATCCCAATTATTATATGTAAATTCAAACTAGGAAAAATCATCTTCTCTGCCTTCCAATGAAAATGTACTGAATCTCTTATCTGCAGAATGGTTGAAGTGTTGTGGCCTTAAACCATATTGACCTTTGGAAGAAAGGGTTATCAACCATTGTAGTAGTGGTCACGGACCATTGCCTCATTGGACGGAAGCATGGATTTAAACCGCTTCACACATAACTGCAGTAAAAGCTGCAGAGACGAGGAAGAATCGACTTCTATCACTCATCTAATATGTAGCAGTCCCGAATTATGCAGAATTCGAAAATTATTTCTAAGTCATTATTACTTTGAGTAGGGACTCTATTTTTAATGATTGCAATGGATTAACTTCTGAAATTTATAAATAAATCCAAATAGTTCAGCGAGGGATCGGAATAGAAATATCGGCATATGGTATCAGTCTTCTTGACCCGTGTGGTAACAATTCAAAAATTGACCAAATTCATGTGTATCTACCCATCAGGTTTTTTTTAAGGCAAACAATTTGAGAAATCTCTTCTCGGTTAATGCAAAAACTTACACGGTTTATATTGAACTCAACTCCAAGTAGCGACAGTAAAGTATAACAATGTGATTTTATTGGCCTAAGTATCCCCTTATACTTAACAATTTTTTGGGAGAATCCAATAAATATTCTTCATATCATATCGTATTCCTATATTGTTTTCATCTTTTATTACACGGCTAATTAAACTTAAAACTTCTTCTTCAAAAAATTTTCCATAACCATTTTTCAGTTCCAATTATTCTATCTACAAGTATGTGATCATTACATTTTCTTATGTTTAGGTAATTACTATTTTGCATAAATTATTTTATTATCGCTATTTTTAGTGCTGCATCAAATACAATGATGCAGCACTTTACTTTAAAGTAGGTATTTTGTTTTTGTAAAACAGAATCGAAAGTATGAGAAAATACAATGAAATCATATAAAAAATAATTCTTTTTAAACATTACCCATCTATTCAACTTTAACAATATGTAAATTGAAAAAGGATGAGAAAGAGAGAAATTATAAAAACGTATTCGTGAATTGAAAGTTTTGCGTATATTTTAAACTATACCGCAAGCAGAAATTTTGTGAACTAAAAATGCATTTAAACTTTGAAAGCCCGTGACTTGAATTTTTAATCAGCTGCTTTACTCTATTAGTGGCATAGTGTGTTCTACGATGGTGCATAGTAGTATGGCATTCTGTATGATAGCATGACAACATAAAGCACGTGCTTGAACACGTTGATTTGGGGCATATTTTTCTTCTTTTTTCTTTTATGGTATGGATTTACTACTCGTACAATCGTTGTTTCTTCTTTTTCATGCTGTTCATTATATTTTCGTATGCAATTTTTGTGTGCTTTCTTGACATTCATCGCGGTTGGCATTAAGATACTACTGACATAGTTCTTTTTGCATACCATTTAATTGGCTGACATTTTGTTTTTTTTTTTTTGTATTTATTTGTGAGGGTTAAAGATAAACAAACAATTGCAACGCAAATTTAATCAATTCAAAGGACATGAATGAATGGGTGATAGAGAGGAAAATTTGAAGGAATAAAAATGTATGTGTATGTATGTACATATATATATATATATATATATATATATATATATATATATATATATATATATATATATATATATATATATATATATATATATATATATATATAATTTATGCATTTATGTATATACATATGTACAAATACAATCAATATAAATGTAATTGATTACTTTCTTTTAAAAGCACATTTTTGTTTATTGTTTTAAACAATGACTTCATTGAAATGTGTAATAATTTCAGATAAGTACATACATTTGCGCGAATAGTTAAATAAATGTTCTTGTAATTTCATACCGCTGTGCGGCAAATTTTAAACGAAACGCGATAAATAAACAAAAATCTGTGGTAAACCATTTTTGCAAATACTATTGTATTTGTTCTTTTTTTTTATTGATTATAAATTGTTTATTAAGCACACAGTAACACAAACATGTGTATATACATAAGAACTATGTTAAACAATTTGGTACATTTACATATTGCGTGAATGTTTATATACATGTATATTATAATTGTATACATTCATATGTATGCATATACATTTGCGTTTGTGTCTCAATATACATATGATCGAACGAACATATGTCAATAACAGAAGAAAAAATGTATGATATCATCATATGCAGTGGAGAGTGGGGCTACTTGGGCGACTTTTTAATTTTTGCATTTTTTGTAAATGTTATAACTTCATGTGGGAAATGGGAAAAGATAGCTAAGCTGTCCTAAAGAAGGATCGTATTTATATTATTTTTTCATTTACGTTTTCTACCCAAGACATTACCACAGTCACCGGTATTGTTTATGTTTATGAAAAATTATTAGTTTTTAAACCTTTTTCATGCAACATAGACCAAAATAAATCGTTGTGCATAAAAGATTAAATTTCAGTATTTTCATAATGTAAGTAAAGCCCTGAACAAAAATAGTTTTCTATTAATTTGCCTGGATTTTTGTCGAACATTTTTATATATACATACAATTATAGATAAGGAATAGAAAAGACAAGAAAGCATGTTGACAAATTTCGCAAATGATAAAAGAGAGGTTAAATGAGAAACCGTCTATTATTTAGCTTATCTATGGCACGCATATATTTCGTAGAAAAAATTACAGTTATAACTTTTATCAACATTTGTCGGATAACCTGCCCCATGTTTAACAACAACCACGCTCTACCCTACGTCATATCAGTTTACGTATATCATTAGAAAACGTCAATTGTTTACTTGTCGCTATTTAAGTATGCAATTCCATTAATATCAAATTTATTATGGAAGATAGATAGCATTATCTGGAGGATTATGTTGTTAGAAAGGCAAAAAAAAAAAAAAACACAATGTTTCTGTCTAAAATCCATGAGGCTTATGACTGTGATTTGTATATTTAAGAGTCAAATGTGATGCCATATGTAGGTACTGTAGTATTAAGAGCATATTAAATTATTTTTAATGATGGCAGTGGAAGACAAATACAATATTATATATTCCAAAAATAAATAACACACAGAAATAAGCTTTAAATACTAATAACAACGATGTACAGACGCAAACACAAACACAAACACTAAGCAATGCTTGGAAATAAAAGTGAAAAAGAATTAAAAATTGAAAGGGAGAAGTGTCGCTTTTGTTGTTCTCTTGTTAATGGCTGCCATCAGCTTGTTTTGAATGTGCGTTCTTTTATATTGTTGTTGTTGTAGTTGTTGTTATTGTTGTTGTTATTCTTGTTATATATAGCTTTTCGCTTGAATGCTTTTCAGCTTGTCATTGTTGTTCTTTCTATTGCAACGATTGCGCTGCAGTACACTGCTAGCAATTTATGCTAGCATAATGATAAGGTGTTCTAATAGATTGCTATTGCTTGCAGCTGTTCTTACACAAATTGTAAGTGTTGCTGTGCACTTCAATGTGTATATTGTTACTGGAGTATTGCTGATGTTTCTGCAGCAACCTCATACTGTGCTTAATACTCTGCATACAAATATATCTTGCTGGATGCATTCAATGTTGATACAATGAATTTGTCACTTTACATTCAACGAACCGCGGCTACACTTTATCTTCATATTGTACCTCTCTGCACCCTCCTCTTTCACATCCAACAATTTCAGCTGGATCATTGTGAAGGTGCTACTTGAGTATGTTTATTTTGCTGCTGTGTTGTAGTCTAATTTTAGAGTAAATTAGGTTATACATGGTAGCTAATCCACTTTGGCTCTTTATTTCACTTATTGATTTCTCTTGTTCGTGTGAAAATTATCATTCTCATGGTAAAGTTGAAGGGTGAATAAATGCATGTTGCAATTTCTATCGTCAGCAACAATTAAATAGTCATTTACATTTCTTTATGATTCTTATTCCCCGCATAAAGGGTGGGCACCAACATTTGACGGCATCTTCCATAATTTCGCCGCATTTCTGGTGACAGCTTGTATCATAGATATTTACACACTTAGTTAATTTTCTAAAGTAGGGGTGACGATGAATTGCTACGACAAATTATTAGAATAACCAGAAAATAATATTAATGTCATATGGCATTCTTTGGTGTTGTTTTAAAAAAGTTACACATTTTTCATTTTTAGCTGAATACTATTACAGATTCATGTCATCAACGTAATGCATCATTTTCAACTATCACAATCATCGTGATGTCAGAAAGTTTATCGCCATGTCGCCAATGTGTAAATTATTTCATTTTCAACATCTTTGTGTGACGTCTTAATATTTTGGCAAAAAGCCAATAAATGCTACCTACATTTTTATGCTTCTGTGTTGACATTGTGTTGATGAGTAAGTATCTATCTGTCTGTCTACGTTTATTTGTTACTTCTGCCACCGAGTTGTCAATCAAAATGACACATATATTTTGTTTTCATTTTGATCGCAAAAACAAATGGCCATGTATGTTTTCGGAGACATGTTCTAACACAATGTTAAGATATTTGTTTCAATTAATACACTTTTCTTTTTTTTTCGTATTATTGCTTTAAGTTGTCACAAGTCATTATCAAATCAATGAATATGATCACTCGCATTCGCAAAATAAGAGCGAAAAATCTTCAGATGACTGCTTAGAAGAATTTAGTTATTTTTTTATTATTTTGTGCTGATATTTTATACTTTTGAGCAGATAAAGTCACATCTGGATATTGTTATTATTCCAAATTCAATATTTCAAAACATTCAGTTGGTAATATAAAACATAGCAAAAACAACAAAATTCGCGTGTTTAGTGTATTGGTGTTGCAGTAATATCACTTTGTTGAATACGCCTTGATATCAGAACCCGCTTGCAACAATATTTTCGATTCTGTGCCTTTCAAAGCATGAATTAATTGATAAATAACACATCTAGTTAAAAATTACGAAGAATAGAATAAATGGAAATATTAATTTTGGCAGCGATAGGAACAATATTAAACAAGTATGGAATAAGACAACTAAGAGAGAACTTGTATTGCAAAATACATCCAAAACCAAGGTTAGAAAACAATATCCAGCTTAAAATCCGCAAATTTTGTATTTTTTATTTTACTTGAATACAAAAGTACCTACTATGAATTTTATACAAAATGTCAGTTTTGCAGTTTTTGTCTACCCTAAAAGGTAGAGGTTAGGTGTAAATGAATTTCGAAAAAATGTTGCGTGTACAAAATTGAGATCGGTCGTACATTTAACCCTTCTAGACGCAGTTCCTGGGAAGTTACATTTACGTATTTGCTAATACCTTGGATCTTTATTCATATAGTCATATGCAAGAAAAAAAAAGTTATATTGTACTGATGAATATTGCTAAATTAAGAAACTTAAATAACTTTTTATTAAATTTATTTAATTCACTTTTGTTTGAAAGATAATACATTTGTATTATGCATAGGTTAATTAGTTTTAAAAATAATTGAGTTTAAATGGCCTCCACGCTTAATGACGCATGTGCTACATCTTATCAAAAAGTTATTTATTACTGCCTGGAGGGTTGTAGCAGGAATTGCCTCAATTATCGTTCGAATGGATTACTTCAAATCATTCAAATTTGTTGGTATGGTTTTGTAAACTTCTTGTTTGCACAAGAAAAAATCAGGTGGAGTAAGGTCAGGAGACTTCAGGGGCCAACGGAAGGTGGAGTTTCTTAAAATCAGTTTATTGGGGAACACAGAGTTGAAAGGAATTCTTCTTCGGCGTAGTTCTAGAATGAAAAACTTTTTCAACATCCTTAAGAACCGGTCTCCATTGACCGTAACCTCCGTTTTTTTTTTCGAAAAAGTAAGGTCCGACAATGCACCTTGATGAAATTGTACACCACACTGTGACGCCAAGTGGATGTAATTCCATCTCATGGAGTATCTGTGGGCTAGAAGCACTTCATATCCAATCATTTTGTTTGTTAACATTCCCCTTTAAATAAAAATGTGCCTCATCAGACATAAAAAGGCAGTTCAAGATGTTTTCGTCCTCTTCCGCCATTTGGAGGAACTTCTCGCGAAATTCCAAGCGAATTGCCAAGTCTGCTATATTCAGTTGGCTTGTTAGTTGAATTTTATATGGGAATAAGTTTAAATCTGTATGCAAAATCATCTGCATTGACTGTCTGCTGATATCCATTTGCGCAGATAAGCTCCTTGTAGAATCTGTATTCTTGTATGACAGCAGCTACAGCAGATATTGTTTCCTCAGGGTTTGCGATGATAAGGTCTTCTTGCGATTGTCACACGCTCGGCAAAATTATTCACGAGCCTTTTTATAGCCCATCTGATAGGAGGAGTGCCGCCAAACGTGCTCGTATAATCTTTCGGACAGAAACTACGGACTCCAGCGAGTAATAGCAGCGCATAATCCAAATTCTTGTTTCATTATCCCAATCTTTCATTTTCGTAAAACTAAAAAATTTTTTTCAAGCGATTTTCGAATTTATGTAACCATTGAAAAAGAAACGGGTCACATCAATGACTATTTTTAAACTATTGGCTATTGGCACATTTTCCATGAATATATTAACTGGTTGACTTTATCATTCAACTTTTTCGCAGTTATATAATTCTTTTCGAACGATCCCAAAGAGATTTTGAATGATCGATGACCGATAAAATTTTACAAAAGCTTAGTACTGTTTGTTTTTTGGCTTCCATATAAAACGATAAATACAACTCTGCATGCTATGTTTCTGGCATGATCAAACTAACATATTTTATGTTAAAATAACACACATACTTATGTTAATTATGAGGGAATGCTCATACAAATCATATTTGTATTCAACATGAAGTTATGACATATGAATTTATTTAGCATTGTGATTCACCTACATATATTTTTTCGCTAAGTTGTACGAATTTATTATATAATATTATCCTAACTATGACTGATCACAAAGAGAACAGAAAAATGAGACATACATTTAAACTAATGCTGACTCACACTTTTATATGTAATATTATAATTCTATTTGATGGACATACGCCTATCATCTATGTTGAACAAATACATTGTCACAACTATATTTACCGTTGATCTTTAGATACACACATGCGAGAGTGTTTCATATTCATGCAATAAATAAAATATTAAAAGATTATCCTCTACACTCTTAAATCAATGGGAAAGAATATATTATACTAAAAAACGAAACAAAAGAAATTCATTATAACAGAGAATACAATGGAATCAATTTGAAAATATTTTTGGCGCAATACCATTAATGCCACATATAATTTAAACAGTATCTATACAATATTCATGTCTCAACGATGTCGAACGTCGTAAATTGTGCTTTAAGAAACATGAAAAAAATGCTAATATCCCATTGCTATGTTAATTGTGGTTATGGCAATTGTTTTGATGCTATTTTTGCTGAAACATCCATCTTGCCAAACAATCATCGCTACCATCATTTGCACTTATGGTAGCTTTATCGCAACCACTGTCACTCAGGCGTTAATGCTCTGAAAGGAGATGTGAACATACATTGTTTTTTTTTTCTTTTGCAAAATTTTGCCGTATGCGACGTGTCATCAACTGGTACTCATCATATATGCATGCTAGAGTTTGTGTGTGTGTGTTTTTCTGTGTTCAGATGCGTATACTTTAAAGCTTCATTGCAAGAATATCTCACAAAGTGTTCATTGTATTAAAGTGTTTTTGTTGCTGTTCTCTTGAATATACCATATCTTTGTTGTTTCTTCATATAAATTCCATATTTTTTGCATTTTTTTGTTCGTTTGCTGCATTCTTTTGTGAAATTTTTATTATTGCGGCAAACCACAAAGCAAAAACCACATACATGTACTTAATATTGTACTCCCTCATACACTCGAATGGCATATTTTATGACTCTTTGGTAATAGACATAGACATACACATACATATGTATGTATGTGTATGCAAATATTCATATTTTTTTATTGTCTTTGTGGAGGAGTGCGTGATAAAGTTAATAAAAATAAAAGAAAATGTCATATACATATATGTAATTGTGCATTTAAGCGAGTCACATTTTTTTAATAATTATATTTCCCCAAGAAACCACGGATTCAAAATCGATTTTGACCCCCCAACCCAATTCCAGAAATAAGTACTACTATCCGTTCGCACATAAATTTAATAATTTTTTAGCAAATATGCTTATAATCAATAGTAGTTGCATATTTTGTCACATTATTTTCGGAAATTTTGATGCGCCATAATGTTCACGTACATATATTTGAATTTTTATGAAGGCCTTATGGCCATATAACAGTAGAAACAAATTGATAATAAGAGATTTCTCTTATTCTGAGAGCGAATTTTCATGTTAAAATATTTCTGGCTATTCGTATTTATGTGAAAACATAATAATAATAATAAACATTACAATTTAATTTAATCTCTTCATTAAATTGTAAATTTTATATAACAAATATGCCAAGCAGACGGTTTCTAACAAATTTAAATAGCCTGTAAAAAGAAATGTAAAAATAGTACCTAATATTAAAGACATAGAAATATATGACGCTGATATAATTAATATTATTAACACACTAATTAAATGCAATTTTTATTGCATTCTTTTGGCTAGCCAACCAGAAGAATGTCAACGTAAATATAATATAAGTGATAATTGTACAAATATATGTCCATACGAGTATATTGTATTTTATATTTGATCGTAAATATGCACTTACAAATGCTAATACAAAATATGCATTTATTATATTTGAAATTCTAATAGAAGTTTATTTTTGAATAACATCACATATTCTAAGAGTAGAAGTACGAGTATCACAAAATATTTATTTTCTTCTTTTTGAAATAACACTGCACTACAAAATATTTATAATTTTCATCTATGAAATTCTATTCAAATAATTGTTCGAATATTATATACAGTCATAAAATGATAATTTTACATACATTAAATCACATGGGTGAGTGCATAAATACAAGCACATATAAACAAAATGTTGCATTCAGTATGAATTCGTTCAAGCAGTACTCATACGTAATAGTTATGTACTGGTTATTTAAAGCATAATTTTATTGCTTGATATTCAAAATCTACTAGGCAACAGTTATCGGGCTTTTATTATTATATCAAATGATGATGAATGGATTCGGTGAATGTTTACTCAAACCTGCTTTATGAATTCCTTTACTTTGTAATTTATTTGTTTGATGTGATTTTCTTATAAAAAAAGGAAAATATATGGCACTTACAGACCCTAATAGACCCTGGGACCTACTTATATTGACCAGTTCTGAATGGCAGAACCCTTGTAATATCACTTTTTCTGTGCTTTGTCACAGAGCTCTTTTAAAAGCGTTTTAATGGCAAATTGTTATTGCCAGCAAATTTGCCAATTACTTACCCAACTGGTCGGTACCTTTCGAAAGAAACATCTTTTCGATATTAAAATTGTCACATAGTTCAATACTACAAGATTACAATATTATTTAAATATTCATGAAAATATTATTTAAACGACAAAAAAAGCATTTCGTAGACGTCTCTGATTTTTGCTAAGTGGCGCAAGCTGGACCTTCCACTGGATTTGATTGAGCCTTTTAACTATATTAATAACAGCATATAGCTCATACTATACAACACATGGTTATTCTCTATTTGGTACTCATCGTCAAAGTAAATTGAACGAAAAACCTGGCAAAGGACTTTTCTCTCCAAGACAACAATAGACGAAAAGTAGTTGAAAAGTGTCCAGCGCGACATGCAAGAACAAATGTGAAAAGATATTTATATAAGATTGGGTGTGTGAATTAGTAACCGACCTTTTAAGTTACACAATGTCGTACAACATTGTCCGAAATGTCATTGTAAATGTCTATTCACTTGCTGTTAAAATCAGTCAAAAGTTTTTAAACGATAGAAAATTTTGAGATTTGGCGAAATAAACAGCATTTGCGGGAAGTTTTGTTAAGGAACTTTTTGCAAAGAAAAGTGCGACTGAAAGTTATCGTTTGCTTGTGGAATTGTATGGTGACAATTCTTTATCCAATACACAGTGTAGTGTAAGGAGTGGTTTGTGTGCTTCGAAAACGGTGATCAGCATCCACGAATCGGTAATTTTCCAGCATGACAACGCACGCTCACACATTGCTATTCCGGTCAAAAACTATCTTGCCTATAGCTGATGGGAAGTTTTACCCAACCAGCCTTATACACCAAATCTGGCGCCTTCAGATTACCACTTCTTCTGGTCCATGCAGAACGTCCTTAATGGAATACGCTTCACTTAAATCACCGGAATCAAAAATTAGCTCAATTCGTTTTTGGCCACCAAGTCAGCGAAGTTCTTTTGGGATGGAATCCATAAAATGACATAGTTTCTGATAGACAATATGTTGAATGACATGTTTTTTACAGTATTCTTAAAAATAAATGAATTTTGAGCACTAAAAAAGTTCGGCTTTTAATTCACACACCCCGAACAACGAATAAGTTTCGCACCAATATTGATCTCAGACAAAAATTGTATCAAGATAATCCCTTATCGGACCGTCGAGCGGAGTTTTATAATCAACAAATCGGGAGAGGGTTTTTTTGAGCCTTCTTCATGTCTAGTAGGAAAATCAGATTATTCAGATTACTGCAGTACGCATCTTATGTTCAATCCTAAAGTGACGTATTCCGCACAATACACTGACCATGTTGTGCTGGTGCATGCTACCTACTAGCTCATCGTCTCATTGGTCTGAAACATTTCTACAGACAGAACGACAGCAGCGCGCGCAACTTCTTTGTTCTTCACCCTCATAACATAACTCTGATTGAGTTCAATTCGGGAAAATTTCTTCGCTGGTGGAATTGTAGTTGTCGTTGTAATTTAGGAATTCGGAGAAGTATTCCCTCCATAGTGCTCTCAGTATAATCTGAACATTTGCTATCAGATACCCACTTTCCTTGAGGTTTAGCTGAAGATGCTCTAATGTACAAAATGTTTACAAATAAAGTCGAATGGTGATTTTTTCAATTTGAGAATAATTTTTTACTATGTAAATGGAACTACAAAAAGACTAATATATACATATATGTACGTATTCTAGAAAAAAATTCCTATACTACATATACATATTATCATTTCTACTCTCATTATCGATTGTAATCAATCATATAGAACTGTAGAGTACCACAGCTGATATTTTACTTGGTGCATTAAATATAATCAAATATGAATATAAAATCAGACGTTTATTTTAGTACTCGTATACATCACGAGTGCATAAGTGATAACCTCAAATAAGCATAGAGAATTCATTTGTATATTATGATTATATGGCGATATTGCACTGCAAACTTTATAAGTGTATTGTGCCCATGTATTGTATATTATATAATATGTATGTACACATTTTTTAAATACATATACATATATTATAATTTTGAAGATGTGTCAAGTAAATACTTATTATCCATCAATATCTATTTGATTGTTCTTTTTGAGAATATTGTATTAAGTAATCGCTTATATGCACTGAATATATGTGTGTGTATAAATATACACATAAGGGAAATGATGTATGTATACATAATTTACTTGCTATGCATGTAAAATAACCATATGTTTCCCATTCCACTACTAAAATATATACCCTTGTTCGAGTTGTCCCCCCTTTAATTATACCCTGCATAATGCAATATGCATGGTATATTCATTTCGGTCAGATGTTTGTGTCCACTTGAATGAATCTCCGGAGATACAGACATGGATATATATTCGTGATCAGCGTCGATTAAATTTTCGATTTAACGATGTCCGCCCGTCCGTCCGTCCGTCCGTCCGTCTGTCTGTCACCTGGCTGGTTCGCACGATAACTTGAGTAAATATTGAGCTATTTCGATGAAATTTGGCATAAGTAATCTATGATCCAAGGGTACGGAGGGGATTGATATTGGGCATGATCGGTCAATAACCACGCCCACACCAAGCATTCAAAGCGACTAACCTCGAAATTTTCAAAATCTTTAACTTGCTATAACTCACACAATATACCACTTGGGACAACAGTATTTTGCACATAGAGTTACATTATACTACTATATAACCTCGCCAAAAGTGGGTGAGCCACGCCTACTTTCTAGCGTAGCTCCCATACAAAGTGTCTGTACTTCTTTTAAATTGAAACTGCTGTAACTTCTACAATCTTCTGTCTAGAATAACCATAATTGACACTTAGATTAACACGGCAGTCAGAAATAATATGGCAGAAAATCAATGTGCCACGCCCAATCCTTTTTGGGTCTCCCATACAAAGTTGCGGAAATTAAAAAAAATGTTACCGGTTATAACTTGCAAACTATTCAGCGTAGAATAACGAGATTTAAGGTATGAATTAGTATTGTACGAGCAACTAGGCTCACAGAAAATGGGCGCACCACGCCCAGTGTTTATCGTAGCCCCCATACAAATTTTAAATTGAAACAGCTGTAACTTCGGCAATCTTCTGTCTAGAATAACCACAATTGACACTTAAATTAATATCGTAGTCGGCAAAAATCTGGCAGAAAATCAGTGTGCCACGCCCACTCCTTCATGGGTCTCCCATACAAAGTCGAGTGAATTAAACAAAAATTTTAAGCTCCATACCTTACAAACCATTTAGCCTAGGACAACGAGACTTAGGGTATGGATTAGTATTGTATGAGCAACTAGGCTCACAGAAAATGGGCGCACCACGCCCAGTGTTTATCGTAGCCCCCATACAAATTTTAAATTGAAACAGCTGTAACTTCGGCAATCTTATGTCTACAATAACCATAATTGACACTTAAATTAATATCGTAGTCGGAAATAATCTGGCGAAAAATCAGCATACCACGCCCACTTCTTATTGGGGCTCCCATACAAAGTTGAGGAAATTAAACAAAAATGTTAACCACCATAACTTAGAAACTATTCAACGTAGGACACCAAATTTAAGGTGTGGATTAACATTGAAAAATTAATTGGATTTACTAGAAAGTGATAAGCCACGCCCACTTTTTATATAGCTCCCATACTAAGCCTCGGAATTATCTTAAAATCCTTTTATTTCGTCAAAGTCAACCATATTTCGGGTGTAAATTAGTAGTATATGCAAAAATTGTTTCTCGAAAAGTGGAAATAAAAGAAAAGTTGGATATTCGAGTAAACTTTTTATATATAAATCTACATATGCAGGGTATAGTTTGGTCGGCCCCAGCCGACTGTAAGGAGATTTTTTTAACCAACATTTGCGCAATGAGATGAAGCAGTGAATGTAAAATGAGATGTTCGAAATCCCATTGAATTAAAATACTAACACACATCAACACAATTGATGATTGATGATTTGTACTAAAAATCAACAGAATCACATAGAGTACTACATTTCATACATCATAAAATTATATGCGAAATCAAACTGTGAATCAATACTCTTACGATGATGATGATGATGATGATGACATAGATGATTATGATTGTCCACCACTTAACTGAATATAGTTGATTACATAAGTACTATTTGACTTCTACGCTTGCTCTTTCCCTGGTGCGTTTACATTACATATGAATTGATGAATACATATACGAGTATATACATATTGACATCAATATGAAATATTGTTCATTGAAATGGAACATATCTAAATAAATTATGTGTATGAAGTGAAGCAACCATAAGATTTAACATTTCTTGGTTGCGTACTACATATGTGGGGGGAAGCAGTAGCACTAGTACTCATAGCCGAATATAACTCAATGGACAATGAACAACCATATGATAACATTGATTATTGATGAAAATCCAAAAGTCAATGGAGATTTACCTACAATATGTTCGAATATGTTGAGATCATATGTCAAATGTTTAAATATATCTTTTGTTTGCTTTATCCTTATTTATTGAATGTGATTCCGCACAAGTGGTTGGTCAGTAGATTAGATATGGTTTAAAAAAAAATTTTTTTAATAGAAACACCCTATACTATGGTAGACCAAACAGACGTACATTTCAGAGAGCATATTGTTGCACGTCAGGCTGGCATGGCTTTAACCTCAAAACACATATAACATATTTCAACAAACTCGTTGCTTATGTTCCAAGTCCAACTTCTATAACATTCAATTTTTGTGCTCAAAGTATGCAAATACACATTTGAAGTGATACTTTTGTAAGGGAAGTACATCGAACGATTTCGCCTGTCCTCTGTCATCCTTGATTTAGTAAATATAATCTAATATGCCAATTTTCCGCTCCATAGCATTATATTTTTGTATGAAAATATTCACACTGAGTCCTACTTATGTATGGGAGAGTGGCAATAAGACAATAATTAAAAATCATCCATAATAAGTTTGAAACTACAGAATGTAGGGTATTACAACTAAGAACAATGGAGCGTAAAAAGACAGCATTTCTTTTTAATGTCTTGAAAAAGGTAAACTACCAAAAACATCCAATGTCATCACAAAGGAATAACACTACAAACACAAAGTATATATGCATGATTGGGCAAATATGTTTTCAAATACATACAGTCAATTGAATTTCAAATTATTATGAGTAGAGGCGGTTAGAAAGGAAGTTTGATTAATTTTCAAATAGATTTTCGTTTGCCTTTTGTGTATGAGGGGCTGAATTCAAATACCAGCACGACAATCAAATCAATGTATTCATTTTCAGATAAATAAATATTTGTTCCATCTATTGACATGTATATTAATTGGCAATTATTTCGAAGCTTAAAAAAATTATATAAGCTCATATAAGCTCACTTTCACTTTCAGTAAATACTAAATTTAAAAGATTAGTCATATTTGAACTATGTACAATATTTTCGATATCTCAAATTGAGTTGAATATATTGTAGTTTACAAATACTCCTTTGCAATCAACTTGGATTGTTTTTCTATTTTTTTACAATATTATAAAAATCGTATTTGTGGAAATTCTTGATTGTCTTTTAGCACACACAATTTCCTTTTTAAAGCTGCTCATTTTTCAGCTATTCCTTTTTTTTCAACTTCACTGCTAAACGAGTGGTAACAGAAGTTGCAGCACTTGTATAAAGATATTAGATATGCTTGCATGAAGCCAATAGTAGTAGATATTTTTCTATCTTCTATATTTTTATATTTTTTGTTTTCATTTATATTCGACATCGATTCGATTCACATTATTCTTGGATTATTCCCTTTTTCAAGATACGTTCAAACATTTATGTTTCTTTACATTCAACGACAACTAAACTAAATGGGTAAATACTATATGTACCTACGTATTCGTCTACATGTATACGGAAGTACCCTTCATATGAACATGTTCTTAAGAACATGGGTATATGTATATACTCATATGTTGCTTCGATGCGCTCGATTTCACATTAAATAATATGCACATAACATACATGTTCTCACATACAATTGTACTTACTTATCAATTTCGATACGGACAAATACGAGCAAATATTTATGTTATTTGCTGAAAATTTCAAAAGCTAAAACAAAACGGATTGAAAAAAGAAAACATTCTCTCCAAAAGAACATGTGTTTTCATTTGTGCGCATAATAAACGTTTACAAAATTTGCATTTGCCTTCCTTTGGAAGAAGAATTATATATATTCATTTAAAGTCCACGTTTCAGCAGCGCAAACAAATTTGAAATAAAAAGTATACCTACGTTGATAAGTGAATGAATTTAATTGCTTTTTTTGTTTCTAAAAATGCATTTTATTGCATTTTAATTACAAATCCATATGCTTTGGTCTAATAAAACCGGCTGGCATCAATCAATATGAATGTTATCATTAAATTCATATAGCAGACATTCAAAAAGACAAGTCAAAATTAAAATTAATTTTTAAATTCTATTACGAAAGTATAGCAACAAGTATGCAATTAAACGGGAGGTAATGAAATCAAAGCATTCTCTAGTGAAAGAAATAAACTTTTTCTATTTGTTGCGTGTCCTTATTAAATCATTAACTTTATAATTAATTCATATTAAAAATTTCTGCAAGAAGAAAAATGGCTATCGAATCAAATTAAAAATTAATGAACGCCAAGTAACAGGGAGGACAAAAGATAAAGCTAAAATGGCGAAAACACAACTCAATGCTTAATGATGGCGATGATGATGATAAAAATAATGTCGCGAAAAAATTCAAATCAATGTAATTAAAAATTTATTTGATATATTCGTTCCCTAGTGCCGCTTGTTAAACTGTGGTGCCAGTTTTCTGATAGGTTATGGTGATATATAGTACATGGTGTACATATATGCTCATGATATGACTTAGTCTACACAAATAAACGACAATTTATGCCACAAAGCTACCCTCATATTAATTTCGCGGTATTTCTTTTACCTCGAACCTCTCCTCAACAATTGTATACCTGTACATAGCTGCGTCTCCTAGTTTACATACATGTGAGGTAAGCGCTTAGGTTCATGAATTTTCATGATGTATGAATATGTATTGTTATAATTTTTAGAGTAATAAAAATTAAAACGCCAGCAACTGTAATAACACAGCTAACAATACTGAAAAGATAAATTCTTAAATATAAAAATATGTATAGATTCGTGAATAGCATAAATCAGTGACTCGTAGTGATACCACTATTACCTATTAGAGCGTTAAAATGGTTTTTGTATTTAAACGGTTGTATAATGGAAAAGTAAGACATATCGTCGGTGCATTCGAAGAAAGACGTGCGCTCAAAAACTTACCGCGAAAAAGGACGCGTGAAAACAACTTCGGCGAAGAAAGACTCGTAAACATAGTTGACGGCGAAGAAAGACGCGTAAACATAGTTTACGGCGAAGAAAGACGGGTAAACATAATTGGCGACGAAGAAAGACGCGTAAACTCATAAACATAATTGACGGCGATGGGATTAGCACTACACTACTTCAACCAATACATAACGTAAAATATATAAAAAAAATAAACTTCACTAATTAGTAAAAATTGACGACGAAGAAAGACGCGTAAATGTAATTAACGTAGAAGAAAGGCTCATAAACATAATTGACGGCGGTGTGGTTATCGCTACACTGCTTCAACCAATGCATAACGCAAAATATATTAAAAAAATGAACTTCACTAATTAGTCATCTTCAAATATGTTTACGCGTCTTTTTCGCCGTCAACCATGTTTATGGGTCTTTCTTCGTCTCATTTTTTCACGCGTCCTTTTTCGCCATCAAAACTCTCGTGCGTATTTCTTCATATGCACCGACTCTACATTTTTTGCTTACTTCCATCTCAAAATCTGTTTTAAGAAGAAAATAAGATAAAGCCAGTAGTTACCTATAGGTTCTTAAATTTCAAAAATCGGTAAAAAAAAAGTGCTTAGGTTAGGGGGCGCACTTAGGCCAAAAATTGGCCCATTGTGGTAAACAGTTTCCTCCTCTTTCTCGTCCTTGCAGCTGTGACAAAACTCGTTGGCCGGTAAACCAAGACTTGCAGCATGCTTACGCACAATCCAGTGGCCCGTGAGTACGGCAACTACATTACTGATAGTTTTCCTACTCATTGACAACAGTTCACGAGTTCTTCTATTGTCAAGAGTTGGCCAGACTTTCCTAGTAATAACATAAGAGCTCTCATCCTGCCATCTTCTGTTGGCTATGGTGAGGTAATGTTGTGTGACAAGAAGCTTGCATGTTGCAAGCGGAATTCCTGTTTGATGAGATGGCAACCTAGTGCCCGATCTCGCCCATTCATTTGCCTCACAATTTCCTGGAATATCCCCGGTACTCATACATTGTAGAGCTCCGCTAGCTCGTTAAGAGCTGAGCGGCATTTAAGGACAAGTCCCGATTTGGCGAACGTTCCTGCGAGAGATTTAATGGCGGCTTGACTGTCGCTGTTGATATTAACATCTTTGATCGAAAAACACCGCAAAAGTCGGGTAATCGGAACTTAAGCTTAACGCGTAAGCGATCAGAAAAGACGCCACCTCCTCCCCTTCCCTCCAATTTGGAGCCAACTGTATACAATTGTACCGATTGAACTCCAGTTTCATTGACAATAGCCCTAAAAAAGTGCTTGCTTAGGGGAGTATTGAAAGAAGTTAGTGCCTTAGATCCATAATTAGATAGATCTTTAACTACTTAAGGCTTAGATGCCCAAATATGCAACTGAGCTCCGTCTACTTGAAAGTTAGGATCTTCAAATTAACAGCCTTAATTACTTACTTACTTACTTACTTACTTATGTGGCCATAACAACCGAATATCGATTTAGGCCGAAAATAACATGCTTCGCCAGCCATCTCTGTTCTTCGCTAACTGGCGCCAGTTAGAAATTCCAAGCGCCGTCAGGTTCTCCAGTACTTGGTCTTTCCACCGGAGGTTTGGTCTTCCTCTTTTGCGTCGTCCTCCAGCGGGTTTCGAATATAACACCTTCTTAGCTGGAGCGTGTTCTTCCATTCGCTCGACGTGACCTAGCCAGCGCAGCCGCTGGATTTTGATGCGCTTTACTATGTCAATATCGGCATACAGCTCGTACAGCTCATGGTTGTACCTTATTCGGTACTCGCCACCAACGCAAATAGGTCCAAAGATCTTGCGTAGGACTTTTCTCTCGAAAACTCCAAGCAGTCGCTCATCCGAGGTGGAAATTGTCCAGGATTCAGCGCCATATGTTAGGACAGGCATGATGAGAGACTTGTAGAGTGTAGTTTTCGTTCTTCGAGAGAGGGCTCGACTTCTCAATTGCTTACTCAGCCCAAAGTAACACCTGTTAGCAAGAGTTATCCTACGCATGATCTCCAAGCTGACGTCATTACTGCTGTTAATGCTGGTTCCAAGATAGACAAAGTCCCTTACTACTTCAAAAGCGTAGTTGTCAACAGTGACGTGCTGTTCAAGACGCCGGGACTCTTTGTTTGTTGACACTAGATACTTCGTCTTGCCCTCGTTCACCGTGAGACCCATCCGACGCGACTCTCTTTCCAACTCTGAGAATGCTGCACTGACTGCTCGCGTGTTCATGCCGATTATGTCAATATCGTCGGCATACGCTAACAGCATGACACTTTTGTTGAAGATAGTGCCATTATGTCGTAGATCAGCAGCTCGTATTATTTTCTCCATAATAAGATTGAAGAAGTCGCACGATAACGAATCACCTTGTCTGAAACCCCGTTCGGTATTAAACGGTGCGGAGAGGTCCTTCCCAATTTTCACTGCACAACGGGAGTTATGCAGTGTCATTCTACAAAGTCGAATGAGCTTTGCAGGAATACCGAACTCAGACATTGTTGCGTAGAGGTAATCCCTTACCGGACTGTCGAAAGCGGCTTTATAATCAACAAATAGGTGGTGTGTGTCGATCTGTTTTTCTTGGGTCTTCTCCAGGATTTGGCGCAGTGTGAAAATCTGGTCGATGGTGGATTTACCAGGTCTGAAGACACACTGATAAGGTCCAATCAGGTTGCTGAGCATAGGCTTCAACCTTTCACACAGTACGCTCGATAGAACCTTGTACGCGATGCTCAGGAGACTTATTCCACGGTAGTTGGCGCAAATTGTGGGGTCTCCTTTTTTATGTACAGGACAGAGAACACTGAGCCTCCAATCTTCGGGCATGCTTTCATCCGACCATATTCTGCTTATGAGCTGGTGCATGCGGGTGAGCAGCTCATCGCCTCCGGTCTTAAACAACTCGGCAAGCAGGCCATCAGCACCTGCAGCTTTGTTGTTCTTCAGCCTTAAAATGGCCGTTTCAACCTCGTCATAGTCGGGTGGTGGAACATCAACACTATCATCTGTAATTGGGGTTATCGGGCATTCTCCTCCACTGGCGGAATTGTTCGTAGCATCGCCATTCAGTAACGTGGAGAAGTGTTCCCTCCATAGGCTCAGTACACTCTGGACATCCGTAACCAGATTCCCATTTCCATCACGACAAGAAGAGGCTCCGGGATTTAAACCTCCACTCAGGCGCTTGATCTTTTCAAAGAATTTTCGAGTCTCATTCTTGTCGGTACACATCTCTATCTCCTCACACTCGCGTCTTTCCAACTCCCTCTTCTTGCGCCTGAAAAGACGTCTCTCTGCACTCCTTTTCTCTCTATACCGCTCCTTAACAGCTCGCGTTGCGCCTGCACGCAGGGTTTTTCTGTAGGCGGCGTCTTTCTCTGCGGTAGCGTCGCGACACTCCTGATCATACCACTCATTCCTCAGAGGCCGATAGTAACCGATTACCTCCTCGGCAGCAGTAGTCATGGAGTGGGATATATGTGTCCACCGTGCGCATGTATCATCAAGTGGGGGAGTGTTCTGCATAAGCAGATCCGATAGTCGAGTGGAAAATGCATCTGCTGTCTCTGGTGATCGCAGCTTACTGACGCCGAGCTTTCTCTGTGTGGGACTTCTCTTGTTATTTGCGACACATAGGCGTGTGCGCACCTTAGCTGCAACAAGGTAGTGATCCGAGTCGATGTTGGCACCACGGATCGATTTCACGTCCATCACACTGGAAGCACGCCTTCCGTCAATCACCACATGATCAATTTGGTTTCTTGACGTTGATCTGGAGACAGCCATGTCGCTTTGTGGATGTCGAGATGCTGGAATCTGGTACCACCAATTTCCATGTTTCGTGCTGCGGCGAAGTCGATCAGCCTCATTCCGTTATCGGCGGTGTTTTGGTGGAGGCTGAATTTTCCGACAGTTGGACCAAAGGTACCTTCCTTGCCCACCCTGGCATTAAAGTCGCCAAGCACGATTTTGATATCGTGGCGGGGGCAGCGGTCATAAGCTTCTTCGAGGCGCTGAAAGAAGCTCTCCTTGGTCACATTGTCCTTCTCATCCGTCGGAGCGTGGGCACATATAAGGCTGATGTTGAAAAATTTTGCCTTGATGCGGATTGTGGCCAGCCGTTCGTTCACAGGCGTGAACTGTGAGACAAGATGTCGTAGTTTCTTGCTGACCAAAAATCCACATCCTAATTCGTGCCTTTCAGCATGGCAACTGTAGTAGATGTCACAGGACGCTCTTTTGGAGCAGCCCTGTCCTGTCCATCGCATTTCCTGGAGAGCGGTGATATCAGCTCTGTATTTTTCGAGGACATCAACCAGCTGGATAGAGGCACCCTCCCTATAAAGGGATCGGACATTCCAGGTGCATATCCGTTAATCGTGGTCCTTTTTTCGTTTGCGGGGGTCATCAACAAAAGCGGTAGTCTTTATCCGAGGCATATTTGTTTTTTTTCATTGGGGGGGTTTTTTATGTGGCGGGTCCCAAACCCAACGCACAACCTTTAACCGAGGAGATTTTCGCCACTCACTTCAGCCGCCTCCCAGCGGGTGCCAGGGAGACGTTGGCCGGTGGTCGCCACATGGAGGGCCCCTATTAATAATAATGAAAGCGCCATCACAGAGTAAGCAGAGCAAGCTATATGACTACCCCTCATTAACAAATAAAGGTATCATCACATAGCGCTCAGATCAAACTACATGACAGCCAGTGAGTTGACTTGCGATGAGTTCAACAAGGATTGCGCTAGCCCCACCTGGTTGAGGCAGTTAGACATGTTACCTTGCGAAAACACCACCAGACCACTTGAAAGTTAGGATCTTCAAATTAACAGCCTTAATTACCTGCTGCATATAAAAGAAACTTTAACCTCGAAAATTATGGACAATTGTAACTTTTTGAATTGTATCGACTTACAGTTGAGAAAGTGGGTACTGTAGTTCAGTGGTTAGTGTATTGTCCTTCTGACCTGTAGGCGGTGGGTTCAATCCCCGGCTGAAGCATAACAAAATTTAATATAGAAGATTTTTCTTTCGAACAGTACCCATCTGCCGGCAAAAATTGGCCATTTTTCTGGCAGTAACAATTTGCCAAAAATGCTTCTAAAAAGAGTTATGTGATAAAACTAAGTTAAACTGATGACACAAGGGTTTTGGCGTTCGGAACCGGCTAATATAAGTAGGTCCATTCTTATTTAATCCAAATTTTACACGCACAACAGCATTGGAAGAGAAGCTCGGTGGTGTCACAATGGGCCTTTCTGGCCTAAGTGTGTCCTCTCAAAGAGAGGGCAGCCACTTAACCTGACCTAACCTACTGTTGAGAAGCAATGAAGTAGTTGAATAGTTCGACAGTCTGAAAGGTTGTTGAGATTATTAACCTCGTATTTGTTCTAAAAAAACCATATACTTAAACAAAAAACTTTTCTCTAAAGTTCACCTTTAAGTTTTATTTATTTTTGCATTCGAAGAAGCCAGTTGCCGAAATAATTATTTCACTACAATAATTACCGGAAAATTGCATTATTAACGGCTCTTCCCGAAGGTAGCCCTACCTACTACTTAGTATTCAATTCATTTAAAATTAAATAACATTAAATACCATAAATAACTGATGGAAGGCTCTGATACAAGAGGAATCATGACGATACCTTGCTCGTGAAATATTCGTTTTAGTCAATGGAACACAAATAAGGCAATCGACTTCTGCAATTTTCATAAAAATTACTCTAAAAAAATCTTTAAAGTTAAATGGTTTATTGGGGATTCCTATGAATAACAATAAATAATAAACATGTGGATTGTCTTAATTTAGCTTCTTTTTCAGCTTCTATATTTATGGCGCCAAAATGTTGTTGTTATTATTAATATTCATGCATTCTGCTTAATTCTTAAAAGTAAAAAAAAAAACGCAAAACATACTACACTATGTTTTTATGGTCGGTTCTAGGTCATTCATTATATTTATGTAATGTAAATGCTTTCATTTTTGATTGTATGGTTAACAGACACTTGACAAAGACGATGATGATAACGATGCTTTTCTTATAAACATTTAGGCATGAACACCTGATCTCCGTTCATGCCTTATATAATTATATACACGCATATATAAAAACATACATACATACATACATACACACATTATGCTTCAAAGTGTTTTCATTTTCTTCTTTCATTTTTTTCTGTCGTATTTTATCACCCCCACTCAGCGAGACACTATTAAATCATTTCTAATATAATTTGTATGTCAACAGGTCTTTTATGGATGTTGTTTGTGTTTGCTTTTTGATTTCGTCTAGATTTTTTATTATATATTGTACTTTTTATGATGTATAATTTTTATTACATTTTCATTTTATTTTGTGTTAATTGGTATTTATGTGATACACTTTATTCGTATTCATATTTTATTGAGTTGAGATTTCGAAAAAAAGAATCCTACAAATGTTACAATGGAATAAAGCATAGAAATAGTATTTTTGAAGGTTATAGAAACTCGTTTGTTAATACAAAAGCAAGTCCAGGTGTGGGATGAGTGCTTAGAAGATATTGTTTATAACTATTCGGAAGTAAAAATTCTATTAAAATAGTATTAAAATAATAAGTCAAGCAGCTGATGATTGACATGAGTTTTTTTTTTTTTTAATTAATTTCCACTCAGCTATCAATGAATGCTTTTTCCTTAATCTTGAGAAAATATTGCTGAGTCTGTTAAAATGTTGGAATATGAATACACAGTAGTCACAGACAATTAATGGATGAATTAAAAAAACACATCACACTACGACCACATCTTAGTGGAGAAACTTCAGAATTGTTTCCCTAATATTTAAGTCTTCAATAGATTATAATTGAGTTATTAATATTCAATGTCGTGATTATTGCTGTTATTTCTATTTACATCCATAATTTTTTTTGCCATAAAACTTATGTTGCGTAGCATTTATTATTACCATTATGATTGTTATGATTATCATTATTATTACCATTATGATTGTAATAATTGGACAGCGTATAGTTGAAAATCTGTCAGAAAAGGATGGCCTGGAGGTAGATCAGAATTTTTGAAATCTCTTAAACACTAGCTAAGACCCTACTCCGAAATATTGATACCATAGTTCTGGAGTAAGTTTAAGATTCTTGAAGGAGGGATAACTCCTTCAATGTCTGCGAAGATCTACTTACATGGGATATATTAATATTAACACAATCTGAACAGCAGATCTTGTGGGAACATTTTTTTTTATATAAAAAACTTTATCGTACTAATCTTTTTATTGTTAAAAGGCAGTATGCCTAGAGATGCTAGCATTTGAAAGAACTGAGTCGACTATAATATTGATTTAAAAAGGAGCACTTCAATAACTGAAATACAATACCCACATGGAGAGTTGTAACTCTTGTTATACATGACAAATAGGCCAAAGACATAGCCTCAAGCAAACCAAATGTGAAAAAAGCGATGTGAAACAATCTAACCAAAACCAAAATAGGATTTTTTTATGGCATAAATATTTTCACTGAAGATTGCTTTGGTTAAAACTCTGAAGATATCGTATGTAAAAAAATTGTACATCCTGTAATTATGTCATATATACATATATATATGAAATCAAATAATCACATCTTCCTTCCTTTATACATATTTTTGTTCATTTTATGCATTTTAAAATTTCCTTAAAGGAAGCTAGATATACTCGAATTCATTGAATAACGACATTATGACCTCATGTCTTGTATTTGGCTTTCAATATTCGATCGTTTATTTTTATTATTATTAACTCTTTATTATTTTTTTCTTGACATTTCTTTCTTCTTTTACCAGACAATTCAATTTGGAGCCATTCAATTTTGTCATAGCTTTTAATACTCTTTTTTTTTTAGCCAAATTTTATATGAAAATGATTTGATATGTTTATGTGTCTACTGCATGTATACATACAATAAATATGCATAATATTATTATTGATAATACCACACTTAGCCTACATCATTGACCTCTGAATGTGTATGTATATACAATATAATAAATTGATGACAAATGCCTATCATTTATATGTATATGGGTAGGAAGGAATAAATCCTAAATAAAGAGCAACCACTATTTGACATTCAATTTCATTTTCTATTCTTTAAATTCATGTATAAAGAAGTTTGGGTGTTTTTTTATTTTTTGTATTTACCATCAAAATCTTACTTAAAAAAATAAAGAAAAGAAAGAAATCACATAATATTAACTTATTTCATATTTGACATTAAAGTTGTACTCATACCTACATTGCAATTTGCCATAAGCTGATTGTTACAAGATATTCTTAACAAAGTATAAAAGGATAAATGTCAATGACATGCTTCCTATGAATTGTGGATTATAATGGCGTCTTCGAGTTACAAGTTTTGCCGCTCATTTGAGTTTTGTTATTGTTAAAATATTGGGCCATAATGTACATAGAATTGATGCTAAAGAACAGAAATTCGCACAATAAAAATTAATGAGCAATATTATGAGCATTTATAAATAAGTAGGTACGTACATAATATTTGAAATTGCTAATAAATAAACATTTTAATAACAATAGAAATATACTTTTTCATTTTTGTATTGTTCTGAACTTGTGCGATGGGGGGGATTGAATTCAATATGCAACTACATTTTGGAGACGCTATCAGTCAATACAGAATGCATTTTTATTATATACGTGTAATATTTGAAAATGTATTTATAATTTAATCAAAAACTTAAAGGCTTTTGTAGATCGAATTTTAACTCGATTTCCAAAATAACCTTACCAAACATTAGGCCTCAAACAAAAACAAAGAACGATATAACGATATTCTGTGTACTTGAAATAAACGCATTAATACCCCAATGAGATGAGATGGATAAATTGATTGTGTAGAAAGCGAGCAATAACACAAATATATTTTCGACAAAATTTCCATGGGAAATCATGATAAACCCATAGTACATTACACCTTCAAATTAGCATGTATTTATATAAGGTATGTATGTATGAGTTGTAATAAAATGTGCCATCTTTAATTTGGGAAAATCAAATTTCAACATATACAAACAAATTATGTTACACCCATAAGCAAAAACATATAGACACAGACACAATATGAAGCAACTCAATACACTCAATTAAGTCAATGTCAGACATGTGTATATTTAGTACCTAAAATACAACCTATATGTAGGTATAGATACATATATTTAGGTACATGTGTGCATATATATTTGTTTGTTTAGACATTCTTTTCTTATCTGATTAACTAGCAGTCAGAGAGTATAAAATTAAAGAAAGCTTTGTCTGACATGATTTGATAGCATGTTTGTATGTATTAGATGTGTTGGCTGTATGTGCACTTTTAACAAAAGCATATGGGCTTGGTCGCTCATATCGCCGTTTAAGTTAGGGATGTGAAAAAAGAATAATAATAAAAGGGCAGAATAAATAAAACATAACAATCAGTAGACTCATGTACAAATATATTTGTAATTCTAAATACATGTATCAGGTTTTTTAATCAAATTAAACGCAATTTAAATTGATAATTCAACAAATTTATATTACAGCATTTCTGAGATTACTATTAGTACATACAATTATTATTAATCAGCATAAATTAAAAATTACATTATGAAATTCTAAGTCAAAATTGTTATTCAACATTTTTCGCAATTTTCCTCTTGAGTAGAACAAGATTAGAAATTGGTTTTTAATACCATACGAATAGAAGTATTGAAAGAAATAGTCAAACTCGTCAGAATCGAAAAATTTAAAGGCAATACTAGAAAAGAAGCAACTACATTTTCTTCCCATTTTTTTGTACTTCTTAGATAAATGATTTTCAATTTGTTTTTGTTACTGCTTTAACATGTTTAGGTTTTTATTTAAATTTACGAAACATCGAAATTGAACTGTATGCCAAAATTACATTGTTTCATTATATTGTGTATATGCTAATTAGTTAGTAATATAAATTATCCTTATTATACTTATTTTAGCTTATAGAAAGCAACTGTTGACGTACTCCAATTAATGATAATGATATTCTCTAGTCTCCATCAACTGAATTAAGTGCTAATATAATATTATTCGATGAAATGTTCATTCTTTTACTCGATACGTATACACATTTATTATCCCTCTATGCTTAGATTGAGAGAAAATCAAAGTGAATGTTTCCACTAGTCTTCAAGGACATTGTAGTATTGTAGTGTATGTTATTGTATCTTGTTTACATAAATTGATATTAAATCAGCCACAAAAATTATCCACATAAAATCATAATTCGATTTTATCTTTCTATCATGGGTCGTTTTATTTCTGGAAATCATTGATTTTTATCTAAATTTTGATGTTTGTTATGTATGAGTGTTATATGCGATCATTGGACTACTAATTTATGGCACATTTCATTATTACAAGATATTGAACAATTATTCTAGTCTAAGTTGAGGAGTTCATCAATAATACGACAAAGTGATAAAGTGATGACGTTATGTAGCAAATGGCTTAAATAAAAAATTCACGAGTTACAAAAAGAAGACAAATGAATTTGATATTCGGAAAACATTGTTGTATATAGATTCTTTGAAATTAAGAACTTACAATGTCTTACTAGTATTACCTATCCATGTCAAACCATAATTTGAAATAGTAATAAAAATTAATATATAAATACAATAAAATTGATAATAAAGATGTCAATTGTGTATTGTAACATTATGTATTTGCGTTCGAGGCTTTTGTAAACCTTTTCAATGCAACATGAGCATACAAACATGTTTATAAACATCTAAAAACATAATATGTATACTGTGTACTTAAATGTATCATACCATTTCTATGTAAATCAAAACTACGTATACAACTGTGACAACCACTAATACATATTTCACATGAAATATTACTATCTGCTTCTATGCATTAACTAAGATATAATGAAATTGTTATTTTTGATGTTTTCGTTTTTGAAACAAATATTTAGCATTTGTACGATGCATAAATTAATATTCATATTTCTGTACACGCACAGTACATCGCAAATACGATAAAGGAACAAAACGATTAAATCAAGCAAATCAAGCAAATTATCGTGTGTACCATGCAATATAAAGAATACGCACAGTGATTCATTCAATATGGAAATGGAACAAATTTCTAGTATAGAATTCTGATAGGGTTTAGTAAGTTTCGAAAAGTATAATATTTAATAATACCCCACCATGAAAACTTTTCTGAAGTCGACACTTTCAAATAACCTAGAGAATAATAATTTTACTTATGTGTCATTCTTTATTAAATCGCGCAACTTTTAGGATTTGATGTCTCAAATTCGGCCGAAAATTAGAAATAAAAGTTCTCTACTTAAAATAAATTTACACGTGTATCAACATTTCTTTCAGAAAAATATTTTAACGGAATACCATTAGGTTTAAATTTTGAAAAATGCAAACTTTTGTCAATTTCTGTGTGACTTAAATCACAATATCTCGGGTTCTACTAATTGGATTTAGTTCATTTTACATCTGTTGAACAGATAGTTTTATATACTTTAATTTTTATATATATTATATTTTTGTACGATTTAAAATAAATGTTTAAAAAATTAAATGAAAATTTCAAACGACTTTTTCATGCTCATCCTCAGGAGTAAATGACCTTTCTGACAGCACCAATGAACGCGTCATATATTTTTACATAATACAAAATGGTCAAAATAATGGAGTGATTTTACTTAAATTTTATATATATTTTTCTTCACCGCCACCTATATGTGTATATGGTAAAAATTGCGAACTAACGAGCACAGCATGCTCGACCACCACGAAAATTTATATTAAATTTAGTTTTCAGCATCGTTTATATGCGTTCGAATCACTGTGCGAGGAGTATGTTGAAAATTAACTTCCGTATTTAGAGCTTTGTAAGTACCAACTTGTACTTGTACTTACTGTTCGCATTATTTCAACGCAAATGCATAAAGGAAATATGTGTTTATGTAAGTGCATATGTATAAGTACACAAGTATGGTGAAAAGGCGAAATATATACATACAAGTATTATGTTACTAGGGCAACACATTGGGTAACCAGCCGATAATATAACAGATTGAAATGTTTATTTTATGGTAATACTTAACCTATATTTTAACCAAAAACATCAACTCAATTTTGCGCTTTTAAATAAAAGTAAGCATACAATAAAATAACAACGTAGCGAAGAAACAATATGTTGACTTTTTGTTGTACTTTCTGTTGTACTACTTTAACCCCACAGCAATTACCACAATCGTAGCGACGAAGGGGTGCGAATTTAAGTTCACACGTAACAAGGTTCTTTAAACGATAAAAATATAAATATAATAACAACGAACAAACTTAAAGTAATTTTCCACACGATATCACACTGCTACCACCACCACCATCATCAACATGTTGAAAAGTGCTTACACAAACAATAACAGCCGGTTAAGCAGCAAATTGGCAACAAACACATATCTACGTATAATATACACGAATAAAAACCTTTAGGCTATAGGTAAACAATAATAAAAAATCATGAAAAGCATATATGTATATAAGTAGTATACACATATGTATGTATTATATGAATGTACTAGGTATTTACACACAAACAATAACACTAGCAGGTAGTAGAACACGTCAGGGATTTGTCTTCTTGTACTAATACACGCACACTAAATTGAGTTTTCACTTTTATTTTCAAAGTAATAAAGTAATTTCAACTCTAATAAAATGTGACAAATTGTTGTGGTAACAATAACAACAATGGACAATATATTCGATATCAAATAGTGAGTTAAATTCAATCACACTGTTATCACTTAATATATATATTTTGTATATGTGGGTCAATGTGATCATATTATTGGATTTAATTAAATCCTTATAAACGTTCTGTTTTTTTGTGTACACATATGTAAGTATAATATTATATAATATTTATTATAATCAATACGATTGAAAAACTTTTAATTAAAGCGCTACATATATGCGTTTGTTAAATGTATGTCACGCGTCAAATGCCATTATAATGTCTCCAACTGATAAAAAGCCTCTTTTATTTTATTACGATGCCATTAATACTAAGTAAGTATAATGAAAATAAAAACATCTGTACATATGTGTCCATACAGATTTTTGGTCTTCTCGCTATTAGTAGTGGGGACAGCCCGTAAGATGAGGCAATCGATTTTGTTCGTAGCTTTTTTTACCTGATAATTTTTATCACCAATGTATTTCAAAAAGCCCAACAAAAAAATAAATCAAAATCAACTACGATAAAACTACGAAATTTTTTCAAACCAAAGCTTTGATCATAAGAAATTGTTCCAGTGCTGGATGCGAGGCTCATCCAAGATTCTTCTAAACCTATAGGGCGAATTAAAAACAAGCTTTTCAATTATACGATTAAGTTGTCAAAATTTCTAATTTCTTATCTTATACCTCAAAAAGAAATTTGTAACATTTCCCTTTCGTGAATTGGTGCTACTCCAACTATTGGGTTGTGAATTAGTAACCGGCCTTTTACGTTACTTAACGCCACGCGTATGTCCGATGTCATACATCATTCCAAAATGACATTTTAAATGTCTATTCATTTGTCAAAATCAGTCAAAAGTTTTTAATTTGGTTGTGCGCATCATATTTTTTTAACGATGGAAAATTTTGGGAATTGTCTTAAAAATCAGCATTTGGTGGAAGTTTTGTTAAATTACTTTTTTTGCAAAAAAAAAAAGTGCGGCTGAAAGTCATCGTTTACTTGTGGAATTGTATGACAATAATTCACTATCCAATGCAAACTGTAAGAAATGGCTTGTGCGCTTCAAAAACAGTGAATTTAATATCAAAAACAAATAAAGCTCTGGAGAGCCGAAAAAGTTTGAAGACGAGTATTTGGAGACGATACTCGACCTGGTCGAACCATTACGGTAGAGCTGTACCGACAACAATTGATGCGGTCGAAGAGAGCAATGATCGCGAAACGGCCGGAATATGCTACCAGACACAAGTCGGTAATTTTTCACCATGAAAACGCACGGCCACACATTAGTATTCCGGTCAAAAACAATCTTGCTAATAACGGATGGGAAGTTTTACCCCGCCCACCTCATAGCCCAGACCTGGCGCAATCATATTACCACTTGTTCCGGTCGATGTACGCTATGACCGCCACGCCGGCGAAGTTCTTTTGGGAAGAAATCCATAAATAGCCAGAAAGATAGAGAAATGTCATAGCTACTGATGGACAATACTTTGAATGACTTGGTTTTTTAAAGAATACTTACAAATAAATGATTTTTGAGCACTAAAAAAGGCGGGTTACTAATTCACACACCCAATAGAAATATAAATACCTACAATAACGAAAAAAACAACATATAAAATTGATTCCATAAAATACAATGGTTTGATGTAAGAATTTATTCTCCAATTAAGATAACAATGACAAACAAAAAAAAGGAGTGTCGCTTTCGATTCCTAATGTTTTCCATTTAAGTTGAGTTTAGTTTTTGCTTGATTAATTTTTTTTAACGCCCACATATTTAGTGTATAAATATATGTCACCAAGCGCATTTAAACATGTAATATTATACGATTAAGGTGTTTCATGTACTAATGAATTATAATTAAGCGATTCAACAACACGAAAATACACTTACTGGTAAATGCCTTTTAAGGCGACTAGTCAGTCTCCTTCGTTTTTAAGAAGAAATTATAGTAGACAAAGCAAGCCAGAAAAAACAAAATTTTTCAATGACTTCGAAGTTGTGAAGGTTTAATGTTAATTTCATAAAATTAAAATTACTACATTTAGGGTAAAACTTTGACTTCTTCAATTATTTTGACGAAATTAAAATCAGATTCAGGAAGATTTTTCTAAACTGTTTAAAAGAAAGTGCAAATTTATTCGATACACTGATTCTTTATAACTAGGGATACATATGAATAAAAACATTTTCACAATTAATACGTTTATTTTGCTTTGATAACCTTTGGGTCTATTTAATTGGCAATTATTATCTTAGACATATAATATTCAAGATGCGAATCATCACAATGAGAATAATTCGTTGATTATATCATCAGAAATGTGTCTAATTTATGACTGTACTTATTCTGTATAGTGCCAGAAGCCTCTAGTGTTATATTATGATCATAAAATATACACAACACCCATATGTATGTGTTTCTTCCTAACAGGCTCACAAGGTATTATATTATAGATATATATACAGAGATATAAGTATATGCATATAGTTTAATGCACAAACACAATTATAATAAATCACAATGTTTTTACAACTTTAGTATTATTTGAACTTAATACATATGGGGATTTCCTGAGTTAAAGAAAATCGATGACAAACGCAAGGATATGTTAAAAATTTTAGTTGCTTTATAGCACAAACTGTAAGTACAAACTATTTAAGGCACAACCCAGTGCTTTAATTGAAGATTTCAGACAACATAAAACGACTCAGACCTAGGAAAAGAAAATAGAGAATTGCATACTTTCTACTATGCAATTTAAACTATAGAGATGAAATTTTATTTTGTTGTTATTTTTGTCGATATTTGACATAATAGATAATAGTCATAGAGACCATTTCCTTGGACAATTGTGAATGAAATACCCTTTATTGACAATATAATATTTGATATAAAAAAATTTGATGACTCATTCATACACTTACATTTTAATATTCGTGCATTTCAGCTATATTCGTGCTTAAAAAATATACTTCGAATTTAAAATTATTCAGTGTTTCTGTATTTTTTTTAGAAATGCCCAAATATGTTTTGCATATATATAAATGCAAGATCTATTATTCTTTAATATGTAATTTACGTACAATGCACGAAAGAAAAACATAATCTTGAAGCAAATACACTTAGAGTTTTAACTCCTTAAGTGTTTGCTTGTACAATTCCGACCTTCATACAAGTTGAATCTCTCAAAAACTATTCATACTTTAATATGCATAGTAAAAGTTTTATATTTGCACATAACATATGTGTGCTCGTGTATATATTACTTTTCAGTTTCGTATTAAATAGGCCATACTATAATGTTGAAATACGTGTACTTGCACAAATGTAATTTTTATTTTATTTTTCTAAATGTTGCACAGAAAGTAAAAATGATTTATATTCTATGTTATATAGTTGATAATAAAACTCCAACTATGCTAAAATTAGTCATATCTTAGCGGGCACTTTTTATTCCCGCGGAATAAAAAGTGCCCGTTCATGTGGAATGTTTTTTGAATAACAAAAAAGGAATCTAATTCGTTTATTGTTCTATTTTGGAGTTTTTCTTTTGAAATTCGATATATAAGGTCTAGTAAAAAGTAATCCATTATTTTTGTATTAAATTGAAGGTTTTATTTAGCATAGTTAGAATGATCCGATAACTTGTTGCCATTTTGAAGGTAATTTTATAATGACACTCCTGGATTGGCCACCGTTTGCGCCGGCTAACCGTGATTCGACCACGACCGTTTTCGCTTGACTATTCAACATTTTGAACATAATTGAATTTAATATGTTTTTCACATGGAACACTTTGCCTCTTACTAAATTATAAGTATACTCATAAAATGATATTATTAATTTTGACATAAATATGATTGACAAATCAATAAATCATATTCAAGATCAACTATCTCATATTTTCATATTTCTTAATATTCTTGTATGTATATATAGAATATTGTTCTATACCTTACATATGAATTTATTTGTTGTTTTTTTTTCGACACGAAATAAATTTGTTTTCATCTTGTAATTGGTGTTGGTTTATCTTCATTTTCCTTACAAAAGTCAATTAAACTTGTATTCATGTTGCCATCCAAATTTGTTGCGCTACATAAAATACAAGGAGAAATGTTGTAAACTATCTGCATTTGGAGCATATGCAACAATTTACCTTAGCCTCAACAGCCAAAATATCAGGCCAGTCACGTAAAGGCCATAAGAAAACAGCGCAAACCAAGTAATTTAAGAAGAAAGGAAGAAATAAAAAAAAATTGCTCTAACTTTATATGTATTTATATGTAGATGTAAAAGTTAAGATGCTAGAACATATACCATACATACATATGGGAACATCGAAAAGTACTCATACATACTGGTATACAAATAAATATGTAAGTAAACGTGTAGGTATGCATACATAAATATACATGCAGAAAGTACGCTTACGGAAACCTTAAGAGGACACAGATAATGAAAGTAAAGTTTTTGCATTTGAAATTCATCACAAATTAGATAGGAAATATTAAATATACATTAGAGTGGCCTACAGCTAATTTTTCTTTAATATATCAGAGACAAAACATCATGCAAAAATATTGAAATTAAAACTCCTAGGAATAAAAATGCGTAGAACTAGAAAATGGTGGTGTACTTCAATGAATTCGAAAGTCTATAGATAAGAATCATTCTAATATGTATACACACGCCGGCATATACATATGTACTTACATGTAGGTAGGTATAAAGTATACTAATATTCTGTTGGTAACAGAACACTTTATTTTAATATAACTCGGCACATGTTATTCCTGATTTATATACATGTAGATAAAAGGGAGTTAATTTATGGATATAAATACATAATATATTTATTATATAGTCACCAAGTGCCAATGATAAAAAAATGTATATAGCAAATTGTCGTGCTAATTTCATACACAATAAATTACTAAAGGATTTAGGTTAAATCGAGATAAAATGTATGTACATAAATGCATTTGTGCATGTAATAAATATGTATATTTCAATATGGAAATTTTCGTTGCCAACTGCATTTCTTTCATTACAACTGAACCAATTTTTTTTTCCTCTGCATCTATTTATATAGGCTATAATAAATAAAAAGGCACTTGCTGAGAGTACATGTCCATACAGACAATGTTCAGACGACAGACAGGCGCCTTATTGTTGTGTGTATTGATGTATTTGTATGGATTTGTATGTAAATATATGTACGTGTATATATATATATATATATGTAGACGTGTTTTTGCGAATTGATTTTTGATGTACTACATACGAGGTATGCAGACAATTATAATACAGTGTAATAGTAGAGTATAATGTAGGCTAAGTATAGGCGTAGATAAAAATTAACATTAAAGTTTTCTTTGTGTGCACATTTTTTCAGAAAACATTTTAAATCACTTTTTCTTTTGTTGTTTCAATAGAAAATCATTTACTTTAATTTAAAAAAAATTTGTTTACATAACTTTTCATATAATTTATTTGAGGTCCTTGACTTGTTGACAATATCCTTTAAATTCAAGTACCCCCAGAGGAAGAAAAGAAGCATTTTCCGAAAGTAATAGGGTCTGTTATAAATAGTATGGCTTATCTTAGCTTCGATATTACCGAAATGAAAAATTACCAAATTTTTCCTTTACATATATTTTAAGCATATAATTAATAATATTTATAATTTATTTGTTATTATTACATACTTCTGTTAATATTATAGCTACATTTCAATTTATAATATGTGCTTTTTATCCTTGAACTCAAATCGGTTTTTACGTACAACGAATAGTACACTTGTGCATCATCAAATAAAAACACTGAACTCTTTCTTACTAAAGAGCGTATCATGTGGTAGTCAATGTTATTGCTGTTGTTGTTATTGTTGCTGATGTTATTGTATTGTTTTGATTATTTTCTTTCTTTTTGGGAGAATTAATTTAACTAGTTTTGATTATTTGAATCCTATGGGTTTGGGTATGGGTAAAAAAAACTTTGATATAGTATCCTGAGAGACATAAACTTTTTGTTATTTTGCAAATGAAAGAAAATTTGAAATGTGAATTTTTAAAATCACAATATTAAAGAGAGCAATAGAATTACAAAATGTTTAGAACAGTAAAAAAAGAGAAATACATTTGTATGTTTCTATGACATCACAATAATATATTTTATTCGATCGATAAGTATTTGTTATTAATATTTATTATTTGTTATTATTTTTTATTTATTTATTATTTATTTATTATTTATAGTAAATAATTTATTCGAAGGTAACGAATATTTAGAAAAAATCGACTCATTTATTAAATGAGAAACATTAAAATGTTGCTAAAAAAATAACAAATGTTTACAGTATTTATATATGTAGTGTAAAAAATAATGAAAAATTAGAATATGAAAATGTTGCTAAAATAAATAATAAATCCATGTATAAAGTTTTAAGAAAATATCAAACAAACAAACAACCAAAAAGAAAAGAGATAACAAAAGAAACACAAACTTCAAAAACACTTTTCCCCATCATCATTATCAACAACATCAAAACCATTATCATCGTTTCATCGGAGCATCGACAAGTAATGCCATCCTATATGTAGTATATAAGCAGCCACAATACTTAAACTTACACTATGCACCATATTGACAAATATGACTAATGACCTGTAACAAGTAAAAAATAAAAATTACCCTCTAAGCAAGTAGGTACATTATAAGTATAAATATTCTTGGACGTTATGTACGCTATGTATAAATGTATGGATGTCTTTAAAAATGTAACATTTTTATACTACAATCTAATTTCTTAGTTTATCATACCATCTCGTTCATCCGTAATCAGAAGCAGACATGAATGCATCTTGAAGTGTAATGTAGAAGAAATGGGCAAGTGAAATGGATAAATATGTAAACCTATTAGAGCAGAAAAGTGCTCATGTGATGACCGTGTTTAAATTGAGTTTATTCAATAGGCATGGGAAATGTAGAATATAGAATGCGAAAAAAATAGTTGCAACACATCGACTTAAGTTTTGCTTTAGAAATTTTATCTAGAGAATATATTCATTTTGAATCTAGACATAAGCTAAAATATTCTAAAATTTCAGAAAGACATATATTAGACATATATTTGAACTTAACCCAAGCTGCATTTGAATTTTGTTGTGCATTGCGACTTCAATCATTTTTTCATTGACCATTTTTGACTTTCGAACAAATTGTTAACTGCTTGCTAGACAAATTTACAAAATATGAGGCTTCAAATTTTAGAGATTATATACAACAAAAAGTACTATCTACTGAATATTTAATGGTTTATATTTAAGAGTATTCACTGTATAGAAAAATATATAATTGAATAAAATACAAAAAAAAAACAAACGGATATGCTTCTTATGTTTTGACATTGTTTTAGCTATGCAAGTTGTTTTTCCTGCACTTGGTGTCAGTTGCAATTCCCATACGTTCACAATGTACCATATATACGATATATGTTGGGCACATGCACGTACATGTGTATGCTTGCAGAGTACAATGTACTCGTACATATCACATGTACCCTATGACGTACAGCATGTTTTTCTATCTGTTCACATTTTCAATGCGCGTGTGTGTGCATATATGGTATACTACATTTATTTATTTATTTTTTTGTTTTTCAATGGCTAAAGTTAGTAGTACATTTGCGAGTACGTATGTATTCGATTTGTTGTTCACACTCCCTAAACCCATTTATAATATTAAAACAACCATAAATTGATAAATTTTTCATAAATAACACAACATTTTGATTTAAAAAAAAAGTGAAAAACTCATGCCATTAGAGGTATCTGGAAGATTTCTGTTTTCATATTATATTTTCTATCAATCTATATGTACCATGTACTTACATGCGGGATTATACAAGTATAAAAATTATTTAACATTTTTTCATTTACATTTATTTTTATACAATTATGATCAAATTATCTGAAAATTACATTTTCAACTTTGCTTTTTTCACAATTTTACATGTGATGAATGAACTCTTCGTCTTTCACGATAACTCCTAGTGTAATTTACTGCAGAAAATATTGCCAGAATATATTACTTTTTTAAAAATTTTGTTCCAGAAAACGTTGCGCATACAAATGGGAGTGAAAGAGTCAATATGTTCTATAAAAAATATCTTCGTAAACTTTTACTACAGAAATTCAACCTCACAAATTATTTATATATTGCATTTTGACTATAAAATTTAACAAAAAAAAATTAATTGAAATTTTTTTAATTTTATCTAAAATATTAAGAATAAATTTAAATTTCAAGTTGGTTCAAGGCAACGCAGTACAAATTTATTCATCTCGATCTAGGAAAACTTCTAAGAGCTTTCAAAATGTTTGTACATATATGTATGTGCGCCATTTTTTCTAATTTATTAAATTTACTAAATTTTCTAATAAAATGCTCTCTTTTGCAAGGGACTTTTATAAAAACAGAACATATCTAATACGCATATACGAGGACGGTCCCAGAGCTACCCAACCTGACATCTAGATGGCGGCAGTAGTTTGAACAAAAAATACTTTGGTGAAAAGTGGCAACCTTATAAAACATATGTTTTAAGTTTCAAGGCGCCACATGGAAAAAAAATGGTCACCGTTATGTAATTCAATACTTTCATTTGAAAGGTCTCAGTCCAACGAATATTAAAGCCAAACTAGATTCTATTCTGCGCGAGTCTGTTCCTTCGTTTACGACCATAAAATATTGGGTGGGAGAGTTCAAACGAGGTCATACGAGCTGCCAAGACGAATACTGTAGTGGTCGACCAATTGAGGTGTCCACGCCAGAAACGGTTAAGAAAATCCACAAAATGGTATTGAATGAGCTAGGTGAAATTACAGGCATTTCAAAAGTGCTATACATCGTATATTGACCGAAAATTTGGCGATGAAAAAGCTGTGTGCAAGATGGGTGCCGCGATGGCTCACAATAGAACAAAAACAACGTCGTGAAGATGGTTCTATAGAGTGTTCGGCGATGTTTCACAGTAATAAAGCCGAGTTTTTGTGTCGGTTCGTAACCATGGATGAGACATGGGTCCATCACTTCACACCTGAGACAAAGGAGCAGTAAAAACAGTGGACTGAAAGGGAAGAATCGTGTCCAAAGAAGGCGTCTGTTTTTTGGGATGCACGTGGTATAATTTTTATTGATTATCTTCAAAAAGGAGAAACAATCAACGGCGAATATTATACTAATTTGTTACAACGTTTAAATAATGAAATTAAAGAAAAAAGACCGCATTTAGCTAAAAAGAAAGTGTTTCATCACGACAATGCATAGTTCACACATCCGCTATTGCGATGGCCAAAATCAATGAGTTAAAGCTCGAATTGCTCGCACCTTATTCGCCAGATTTAGCACATTCGGATTATTTTCAATATCCAAAATTGAAAAAAAAATGGCTTGGTGGTAGAAGATTTGCAAATAATGAAGAGGTGGAGTCTGCGGTATATGGCTATTTTAATTAGCTAGACAGTTCATACTATAAACAGGATATCGAAGCTATAGAATATCGCTGGGAAAAGTGTATAGAGCTGAAAGGAGATCATGTTGAGAAATTTCTTGTGTTTTCTTTGTTAGGTCGGGTAGTTCTGGGACCTCGTATATTCAATAAGTTATTATTACATATGATTTAATCTGATTCTCTTGTTGTTGTTGGTATTAGTTTTTAATATTTTATTGTTATTGTATGTTATATGCTATGACAACATCCTTAGACAGGATGACGCATTTTTAAATTGAATTACTATGGGGAGTCTATCTTTTATAATATATAAATATTATATTATTATAATTTAATATACTTTATTTAGAGCATAGCAATTTATTTGAATTCAAAATTATTCTCGTAGAATTTTCGCGTGCTGTTTTACAATGCAAAAAATTTTAATATGCAGATTATATATTTTATTAAATACAATATGCACTTTAATATTAACAATACGTATGTACATATTGTTATTTGTATTAGAGAATGATTTTGTTGAAGAATCTTCAATATCAAATAATAAATCCATTAGTTATTTATATAGTGTATTTAATTTAAGCTCAAGAGTATATGAACATTTGCATATTTTAGGTCTGTTAATAAATTTTAATATACATAAATACATAAATTTAGAACAACAATTTTGTTTTTGTTTTTTTTTTAATAAAAAAAAAATAAATAAATAAATAAATAAATGCTAACCACAAAAACCATTATCATGATTCACTTAATTGCTGATCATCAATATTTATGTTGCTTCATATTTTTTTTTTTTATTTCATGTTTAATATTAAATTTGTTGTTCTACCACTTTGTATTCATATCACATTTATATACACATGTTCATGTTCATAATACGCATACACATACTTATACAATTTTCTTTCACACTTTGGCACAATACAATCTTTATCATTTCGTAAAGCACTCTTTACGCCTTGTCTTGTTTGTAACTATGTACTTGAGTACTTTCGTGGGAACTCAACTATGTATCGTATGTATACGTGTTTATGTGTATAAAATTCAATCAACAGTTTATTCAAATTATATTTAGCTATGGATGTGAATATTTTCTACTTCGACTATTCTTTTTATAATCCAACAATTCTTTTTTAACAAGAGCATTTTTTTCTTATTCTTCCTTTCAATATGCTGGCAAGAATAATTCATTCAAGCATGAAATCATGTTATAGCTCAAACACTATAAAGTATACTATATATTAGTATAGTATGTATTCTAAAAGAAAAATATGCTAATATATATTATTTGTCAATTGGTCAATTCTACAAAGGAAATATATTAGTTATAGATAAAGGCAAATATCTTAGTAAATACATACAATTTTCTTCTGAGCTATGCTCGTACTATACGTATGAAAAAATCTGCATGTCTTTACTATTGAAAAAATAGTTCTTGTATATTGTTCTTTAGACGATTGTCTAGAAAAAAAAATCAAAAGTCAAATTACGAAAACAAATAAAAAAGAAAGAATGAGTGCTACTTCTTTTCCAATACCATTCAAAAGTCTATAAAAAACGTACTGCATAAAAAAAAATACAAAAGTAAATTCTACATATGTACATATGTTACTTTGGTTAACCATCACATTCATTTTGTATTGGACATATGTACTATTTTGTATTTTCAATGGAAATTCGAAATTCACACTAAATTAAAAATGAACACATATCAATCAAATGCATTGAATATTTTTATTTCGATTGGCATGACTATTGTAGGTAAGTATATATGCATATCCATATACATACATATATTGATGGCATTTGTTTTATTTCTATAACATTGTTGTTCTGATGTTGTTATTATAATTTCATGTTAAATTTGCAATTAGCAATTGGGGGAAATACATTAAACAAATGGTGGCAATTTAACAATAATATCTACTAGTAGGTATATAATCGAATATATATTGTATTATAAATTGGTTCAAATATAATATAGTCGTATGAATTATTATATATACGATATATATTATATTATGATATTGATTACTTTAATTTATTTTAATAATACAAAAAACACAATAAATAAAAAGTCATATGTCCAACGGAGAAGAGTAGTCACATCGTCGAAGGAAATCGAATAAATAATCCAATATATTCAGGAGTCACGTAAAGGTAAAATGTATGAGCTACTTTTATCAGAACTGCTTGCTTTTTCTATTATTCCAACTCTCACCTCAACATTCCATTCGTATGCCTCACCTCACATGGTAGCTGATCTAAAAAAGAACGTAACGAAATATTCAAATTGACAAACCTCGCACTATCTGCTTAGGAATCTCCTCTAGACGATTGAGATATAATATCAACCCAATTAATTTTACTTGGTAAACATTTTTCCTGCACCTGGACCCTACGAAATATAAGTGGTTTTTATATAAATGATTTCCACCGCTCCCATCATAGAATTCATCATTTTTCCGAGTTTTATTACTAAGCTCATTTAGAAGCTTTTTCATTGGAATTGCCAATTATTTTCCGAGGAGTGGACGCTGTTTTGAAGAAAAAAATATTTTTTAATATTAAAATTACCTTGGCCGACAAAAATTGTCCACATACAAATAACACAGCTTCATCGATTGTAAACAAAATACAACAGATCCGTCTGTATATTGTAACTAAACTTGCAGTTGTATCGTAGATCACTGACTGTTGGCCTCCTATTTCTCATCATCATATTGTTTAATGGAGAATGTAAATGAAAAAGTTAAAAATTACCAACAAAGTTGGGTGAAGAAGCTTTTCTCTGTAAATACTGAGCAAATATTTAGCAAATATTGAGAACGAGCCTAATATTCCACTGAATTTACATAAATAAGCTAATTAATGAAAAACGTCTATAAATTTGATACCGACGGAACCAATTTCCTTGAGAATTTGCTAAAAGCCGATCAGGGACACCGTTCATTAATAGAAACATCAACAAAAACACCAATATTTCATTGCGTCAAAATAGCCAACTAAGAAAACTACAACAACTACAAACACAATCTAAAGCAATTAATAAAGGAAACTCATCGGACAGGAACCAGAGGTTCAACGCAGTAGATCCAAAGTGATCGCTATGACTAGGAGGTTGATTCCCTCCACTAGATGACAATATCATCAAGTTAAATATTACACAAATATTGTTGGACTGATCTCTTAACAGCGAATACTACAAAGTCGCTATTTTTATACCCTGCATAATGCAATATGCAAGCTTTATTCATTTCGATCAGATGTTTGTAACCACTTGAAGGAATCTCCGGAGATATAGAAAAGTATATATATTCGTGATCAGCGTCGCTTAAATTTTCGATTTAATGATGTCCGTCAGTCAGCGTGCCACTCCTACTTCTTATTAGGGCTCCCATACAAAGTCGAGGAAATTAAACATTGAAGCCCCATAACTTATAAAATATTTACCGTAGAACAACGAGATTTACGGTGTGGATTAGTATGGTAAGAGCAACTAGACTCACCGGAAATGGACGCGTCACGCCCACTGTTTATAGTAGCCAAGGTCATTTTTATTAGCTGTAACATATACACACTCGTTTCAGTGAAATGGAAAATGTTATGAACTTATCAGCCTAAGACTATCGCAAATTAAAATATAAAATAATTAATATATTATCAATCAGGTGCCATTTTTGGATTATTAAGTATGCATGTGTCTCAGTTACCGGCTTTAGAGACTATAAAGCTGATTATTTACTTCGTACGTATTTTACATTAAGCTAACTATTTAATTCAAGAGAAATATAATTTGTAAATCATAATAATTTCTATTTACAATTTTTTATAAGAGAACCTAGTTTTTACTAGATATTAAAATACATGTGAAATATGGTATTTACCCCATTACCATTCTATAAATGGAATAATGTATGAATTACTAATTCAATGCAATTTTAATTGTATTCAAATTTCACATATCCTGAACTACGTACCAAATACCAAATATTCGTATATGCCATATTTCTCTCTCGCTGTCATAATGCAGATTAAAACTTCACTCCTATTACAATTAACTGATAGTCATGTTTCAACCATCATAACACTTTCATACTTGACCCATTTTTCGATTGTAATGTATGTACCATAGCATTCACATAGCCTAATTGAACGACTGTTTTAATCTTAATTGGACATGTAGGTAGATATGTTCAAATACAAGCATATATACGTACACATCCATACGTATATAGATATAAATGCATATAATCAAAGTACAAGCATAGCGTGTATGCTTATAAACTGCTGGTTGAGTCTGTGTTTCATGATAATTGCAATTGTCCTTGCATTTCAGTGTGTGCTAATAATGGGCTGCTCGGAAAAAAAAATAATGAAATTCATATGAAAAAAGTCCATTGAAAACAATGGCTATCACTGATTTCCAACTATTGAGGAACCATTTTTTGCTAAAAAAAAAGAAAAAATTTTAATTAAATATGTACAATAGCTGAATAGACGTAATTAATGATAGCACACACATTTTTCATCCAATTTTTCATCCAATTTTTCAAATCATATTAAAAAAAAAGAAAATAAATAATAAATAATTAATACAGAAAATATTAAATAAATAAATAAACGTCGAAAACAAACATATGATCAACAGATTATTCAACTAAAAAGTATGAATTATGGTTCTGCTAAGCTAAGAATAATAAACATATTTTAGTACAAAATATTTATTTGCTGCCTAATTATATATACTACACATATTGTAACATATATATAAGATATACATGTTATCACTCAGAATTTAAAAAATTTTATTTATTTTTATAACAAGCATGAAAAAGTACTTAGAATCACTCTATAAGTAAATTTATGCTTTATCAATGGATATAAATATAAACGCGTAGTTCAATATTAAGTATAAATTATATTTTTTATTTGTTATGATTCAATCAATAAAAAAAAATATACAAACCTTTTACGCTTTTCGTAACGTTTCACCTGAACGATACTAAACTAACGTTTAGCGGAATTACCATTGAAAAAAAAAATTATGATTTTATGATTTCTATGCATAGGAAATAAAAAAATAAAATTGTATATTCTTACACCATATATTAAATTGCCATATTACAACTCACTTAACGCCCATCAATCATTACCCTGATATATGTATATGTATAAGTGTGTGTACGCAGAGCTTTCTTTCATTCCCATATTTGTTTGCCAACTGGTTTTGTGTATATATAATGCTATCCATAAAAGTCACATATAAATTCTTATAACTTTGGTTCGTTTTATTAACTAATTTCACTACCAATTTTCGCATGTCTCTCTGAAATATTTAAACATAAAATCCTACCTACCATAATATTGTTATAATAATACCAGTAACAACGACAATAACAACAACAACAACAACAACAATTATAACCATCACAACTATACACATTGTAAGCTATAAGCAGAGTGTTTCGTGAGAAATCAATAAAGAAATCATGTCGGGAGAATTTGGCAATAAATACATCAGCACCAACAACAAGCGAAACCACATGCAGCACGCGATCTAACAAATAAATGAAAAAATTAAAAAAATTCCAAAGGAATTAACTTCGGTATTATCGAAGTTCCCTACTACCCTATGGCAGACAGACAGCCATATGTTTGGCTGCCATAAAGCATTCTCAGTTTTTCAGCGCCTATAATTATACGCGCTAAATTAGCACCAATGTTTTTATTTTGCTATATATGTATTTGTCGGTATCAGCTAAGTTCGAGTGTCGAATAAAACCGTCACCTCTTTTTATGAGTATTACAAATGAAGGCATAAACTCATTATGCCTTTGACTTTTAGTGTAAGGTGTAATAAGATCCGATGTCATATGTGGAATAAACAAATACATGCAGGGACTTACGGTGCAACATATATACAAATAATATATTATTTATACCATTTAAAATCCATATAGTGTATGTTTTATATCTTAATCATAGCTCTGATAGAAAGTTCGCTTTTGTAGTCTTAGTAAAGTAAAAATTATTCTTTGAATCTCATTATTTTTGACAATTTTGTGATGAAAATGATTTGAACCCAAACAATCCAAGTGATTATTTTCTATATCTAAAAGAACTCTAGAGACGAAGCCACAAATGGCACTACAATAATGCAAGAATAAGACGAAAATCATATTCAAACTCAGACTAAAATGTCTAAGTAGTTTAACATTCACTTAGCATCGGTATTAGTTATAGTAATGCATCAGGAATTTCAAAATTAAATTGAACAAAATAATGACTGAACGTTTCTCGTCTAGTGCTATTCATCTCACATGTCTCATTAATTGATCCAGATTACTGTCTCATTGGGAAGATTGCATCTAAAATATGTTTTTTAATAAGACTTTGGAATAAGGAGAGATAGATCAGTTTATCGTAATCAATGGTTCTGTGTAGCGATCATCCAAAGAAAACCCTAATTTCAAGCATTGAGAATCCGTTTCACTTCGTTGGTAAGGCGATATGATTTAGAGAGGATTAGTCATAGCACAACCACCCTATCTTATTGCAATAATTCTCATAATTAAATATTAATCATACGCCAAGGGGGATTTGAAAACAAATAATAAACAAATTTATTAAAGACCACGTCATCAACATACTGAAAAATACATATACACATGCACAATAATTATTACATGCATACATATCTACTGAGAATATATACTCGTATATTGCTCACCAAACAATGCAAGAAAAAAAAGGGCTATTCACTAAAAAACCAGCAACAGTCAATTGCACTCTTTCAAGGACATTATATATCTAAACGTTGTACTGGCTTGCTTTACCATGTATATTTCTGATTCTCATCAATTTTCTAAATGCAAACGTGAAAGAGTATTGGTATTGGCGTTGCTGTTGATTGCTGCAGTCAACTACCTGATATGAAAGAATGAAAATATTGTTTACGAGTTATTAAGCGCACGTCAATGTCGTGTTAAATCTTTCGTTTCTTGGTTTCTTTTAATTTCCGCAAAATACATATTTAACGTAATATAAAATGAATGTTTTAAAATAATATAAGCATGCAAATGCATTTACTTTTCGCTTTGCGTGTTTACTACATTCATCAAAAATGTTTGACTAGTAATTTACTACGGAACTATATGTATATTATATATTTATATATGTATATGTACTCTATCGGTTAGCGAAAAACTAGAAAATAAATACATACGGGTTTAGTAAGTAAAAAAATTGTTTAATGAAGAAAAATGCTACAACATGTGCTGAGATGAATAGTAGTATTCAATGTACTCGTATGTGAATGTATGTTATTCGAGTATTTAGAACATTCTAATGTATAATTTAGAACAAATTTTAGAAACAATTCATCAAAGTCATCAAATTTTAATCTTGTATGGGGTTTTCTAGATTCCACAATCTACTAATCAAGACGATAATGATCAAAGATTAAAATATTGTAAGAAAACCTGTTTTAAAATTATTAAATTTCAGCTTAAAAATAAAAAAAAAAATTGTTTTTATCATATTTTCCGTACAAAACTTTGAAAAATACTATAAAAGTTTTAAGTTTCCACTTATGTTAATTTTGACCACTTAAATATGCACCACTGTTATCATGTTAATTTTAATCATAAACTCTATAGTACCTATTGAACAAAGTTCAACAAAAATGTGTTCAGAGCATTTTTCGTTTTCAACAGTAAGAGAAAAAACATTCAAAAAAAAGTGCAGTGAAATTGTGATCACTGACCACCGCATCTGAGTACTAAGATTTTCAATATTAAATATGCATACTTGATATTTTTCTTTTTATCTTCTCCCCTCTTACTTTTAAAACAATTTATCGTATGCATTCACAGTCAACAACAAAAACATAAGAGCGTAGAAAAACAATTTATGGTACCTTCAAGTGTAAACCGCATTACTGTAAAACAAAAACTGAAGCAATTTATTGTTTATATACATAGATTTATTTGCCTCTGGCTTTCTTCTTCTTCTTTATTTGTCTATATTATTTAAATAATATTTATTTGCTTTTACTCAAAATAAATTCTCGCAAAATAATTAGTGAAATACAGACTCACATACATATTTATTTACTTGCACGAAATATGCATAAAACAATTATTCAATAATCCTCTCTTCTAATGCTAAATAAGTGGTCAAAAAATAAAAATCCACTGGATAAGTACCAGTCTGTGTATATATATCTAATTGAAATTTAACAAACATTTGTATGCATAGTGGCTGCAGAATATATTTTAAATGATTCAGCACGAAATAATGAATATATATATAAATATATGGATATGTATGGGTATGTAATCTTCTAAAATTGACCTAAACGTGTATCCAATATTAGTTGTAGTACCTAATTATATGTGTGTGAACAAGTATTGTATTTGTATAGTAATTATTAGAAATGTATACAGAAATCTGCAAAATAAGTATTGTATAAATTCCAATATATTGATAATATTTATTTACAAAATTTTTTTTATTTTCCACATGCAGATTGTTGCAAATTCTTTTATATATATATATATATATATATATATATATATATATATATATATATATATACATATATATATATATATATATATATATATATATATATATATATATATGTATATATATTTAAGTTTGCATAATTTCAAATTTTAATTAGCATTGTATTTTTCCATACTCTTAACTTTATGATCATGTAGACTATATTTGTAATTATATACTAGAATATATAAAAAAAAAACAAAACATTAAAAGAAAAATTCTTGCAGAGCATGTTTACAAAATAAAATACTATTTTATTTTTATTCTTCTATTATTATTATTATTATTCTTTTTTTCTAATTATTTTAATTTAATTTTTATTAGAACAAGTGCCTAAATATAGAAAGCACTTAGATGTGTTTTAACTTTAACCCACTTCAGTCCGCGAAAAAAGAAAAAAGTTGAACAGTTTTTGGCATATTTCATATTCAAATTTTATTTCAGATTGAAGGGTTTCGTGGATCTTGGAAATGGTAATGGTAAATGCTATATGTATGTAGGAATATATATGAATGGCTTTGGAATTCTTTTTGAATATGGATTTAAAAATTTTTTTTTTTTATTTGTTGACTTTCGTTGGATACGCCTCTGTTTTTTAAAATTTTCGTTTTAGAAAGTTTTGGGTATATAAGTCTATTTTAAATGATTTTCAACAGTGGTTCGTTTGTATTAAATTGCATCGGAAAATGTGGCAACTATCTTCATGTTGAAGCCTCATTTTTAACTCCGACTATGTCAATTTTTGTGCTTACAAAAAAGTTTGACTTTTTTATTTTCATCTGAAGAAAAGTACAGCAGAATGTCATCGCATGCTGTGTGAGACCTATCGAGAACATGCTTTATCAATTTCAACTTGTGCATTAAAAGCAATAAAGAGCGATAAAGATCGATAAAGAGCGTGAATACATTGAATTGGATGCTTTATTGGACGAATATTCATGTCAAACTCAAAAGAACCTTGCTGAATCTTTGAGGGTGACTCAACAAGACATTTCGTTGCGTCGAAAGAAATGAAACATCAAAAAACAAGTCTGAAATGCTGCTTCAACGGTAAAAATTAAAGACTTTTTTGAGTCGGATCGTTACTGGCGACAAAAAATGGCTCTATTACGATAACTCTACGTGCAAAAAGTCTTATGTGAGATCTAAACAAACAGCCAAATCGACTCCAAAGCCAAATATCCATAGTTTGAAGGTGATGCTGTGTATCAGTAGGATAGTAGGTGAGATCAGTAGGATATGGTGTATTATGAGGTGCTAAAACCATTAATGGGGAATGCTACGGATAACAACTTATCAAATTGAAGATTGGAATTGGGGACTAAACACGAGTAATTGATTTGCCAGCACGATAATGTTAGGCCATCTGCTGCGATATCCATTAAAATGTACTTGGAAAATAGTGAATGGGAAGTCTTACCCCACCCGGCCGTATAGCCCAGACATTGTCCCCTCTGACTACCACTTGTTTCGATCAATGCTCAATGCCTTGTCCGTAATATGCTTCACTTCAATCGAAGGTATCAAAAATTGGGTCGATACGTTCTTGGGCTCAAAAGATGAGTGATTCTATTGGGATGGAATTCATGCGCTCTCTCACAGATGGAAAAAATTTTAGTTTTTGAAGGAAAATGCTTTGAATAGAATATATTGCAGCAATTTTTAACTTTCATATAGAAAAGCCATAATTAACTTTTATTTTCAAAATCAAGTTCTTTTTTTCAAATTTTGATATATCGCTTTGAAATATACCTCCCTTAAAATAGTCAATATGTAATGACAGCAAACAACAGACCTTATATTGGGGACTGGGAACAATATGAAGCCTTCATACAAATAAATCCATTTGAAAATGTAGGGAACTCTCTTTAGGTATTCCCATATCCACATCAAAATAAATTTTAAATTGAAAGAAATTCTAAGAAAATTTGTAATGCAATTATTTTTATAAAAGTATTTATAAAGCTTTTATGATCGCAGCCATAAAGCTTTCAAAATGTATTAGGCAAAGATTAATAGAAAATTTGTGCTGTCACAATCTGCGGCAGGCTTGTAATCAAAATCACAATGTTAGTGGATTGATCTAAATTAAAAATCATTTTATTCCTAATTTGATAAGTTTTTGAAGAAGCAAGTTGTAATCCAACTATTCACTCTTTATAGAGAGGACCAATGATGTTCGATCTGAATTATTTCGATTAAATCGAGAACATTAGAAAAATGAAAAACGTATTGCACTTACCAAACCACCAACACCGCAATAAATTGATAACGATATTAATAAACCAATATGATTAAGAGCTGATTTCCATTTCATTGATTTCCAGCAGCCCTTGCTCCCACGTTCTGCACTTTCGACGCGTACATCCAAATGTTTAAGTTTTTCCAATAGTTCTGTATTCGCTTCATCTGACGAATCAAATTCTACCATTGTTGTGTAAAATTTGCTTTATTTCTATGCAATTATCACAACTAATATTCGTACATATGTGCACTAATTAATCTTTCTACCGGTATATTTGCAGTAGGTATAGAAGACATCCACGATAAAACATAAAGTTTCACAGTAATTACACATATTTATTGCTTTTTCAAGTCATAACATTGTGATATGCACATATTTTCATATTTTCATGTTAGAAAGTTTAACATTTCTGTGGATTCTATAGATTATTTTTATTTAATAAATTTATTTTGCATGGTCGTAATTTTTATTCATATTGTATTTTCTTTAGTTTCCAAATATTTGTGTATATTATTGGGATACCAATAAACGTATCCCCTTTTTGACAATCAATATTTGATTCGTTCATAAACACACTACTGCCATAGCAAACCGAAATATGCTGTAATTATGCAAAAAGGTTAAACTCCCATTACAATGCACCCTCTTACTAGTATAAAGGTACTTAGGATGCTATTGTTGAATTGTATTCATATATATTAATTTAATTTTCACTTTGCTTTCACTTCTGAATGCTTTTTGAAAGAATACGAATAGCATGTAGAATGTTATTTCACAAATCCATAAACACACATACACTCACACCCAAATAAATATTTAAATGTAAATTTTATACAATTTCTGTTATTACATCTTTAATACAAGAAAAAATGCAATAATACATAATAATTGGATTCAATAAATTTTTTAATTAAAAATGCACATATTCCCTAATGCTTGGCAACACGCAAGGTACATATGATTATAAACAATGTTGCAATTAATTAATTCAAATATTGAAACTTTGAACTTTAAAGGAAAAAATGCAAATAGCAACAATAGCAACAGGGAAAATTTATTACAATATTATTGAAAAATGTTTGCAAACAATTTAGAAAATAATTCTCGAAATTTGTATTTCTTATGTATACATTTGATGAATAAATTTTCTTCTAATTTCATTTTATTTTTCTGCTGTCTTGCTTGTGGTTGTTTTCCTTTAAAAGAAACACTGTTGTGGTTTACTTTTTATATTTTTAAATAATTAATTACACTTGATTTTCAATGTTTACTTGAAAATTTACAAAAACATTTTACCCACAATAGCTTATGTGTGTATGTCTGTGCACAACTATGTAGTTATCTGTTAGAAATCAATTTATGTTATTAATATATCGTCGATTTTGTTTTAATTTTTGCACATTTATTCTGTATAATTTTCCATTTATCCTTTACCAGCATAATGTATACGGAACTTTTATTGAAAAACAATTGAAAGAAATTAAATGCAACAACATTTTATATTGATGAATTTATAAGAATAACAACAACCCGACAAGAAACAAACAGACTTTAAAATGCAAAGCGAAATGCATACATTGCAAATAGGCGCCACCGCTACTATGACACAATGACAATGGCGTCAACAGCTTCACACACTGTCAAATCAGTTATTAGCCATCATTTTAATATTGTTTTACGAATATATCGCAAAAAGATTTAAACACACATACAAAGAAACGGAGATATATGCTACAATAAATATTATACACTTCTGAACGCTACGATGTCAACACGTCGACTGAAGAAATTTTCGCGTGAAAATCTTATTTTCCACAAAACTACATACATACACACACACATGCTTACGATGGTGTGGTAGAAACACCAATACACATTCGTTACGTTGTGTTATTGTGACGTCGAGTAGGAAAATCATCACAAATAGAAGTTATTGTTTTTGTTTTTTTTTCATTATTCTTATATTTATAGTTTTATTTTTCGCGAATCAGCTGGTTTTTATTTTCATAAACACAACATGTTTGATGGCATTATGTACTAAGTAGGTTACTTATGTTGTGTGGTTGCAAGCACGTGCTTTGAGCACGTATGAGCGCATTGAAATGGATAAATTGGTTGTATTTTATTTTTAATTCTACAGTGAAGAAATTATAAATGTACTCTATAGGATAGAAAAATTTTCCCAGGTGTTGTTTATTATTCGACATGTCCGAAAATTCAGTTAATAAATTCGATCAATTTCATTAATCATTTTTAAAACACTAATTATAAAAGTTAACCGGTTAATCGGGTTTCCTTTAACATTAAAATAAAACAAATATTGTCTTCGCTTATTTATAATATTTAAATTGATAAATATTATACCACAAATTATTTTTTAGATTAAACACCCTTCAAAAAAAAATATAAAATAATTATAGAATAAATCCTTAAAAATAGAATGTATGAAATTTACAATAAGCTATTAACGTATATTATCAACCGAAACAAAGTCCAATTTTAAGCATAGTTTCGATTTTACACATATAGATCGATATTACAGCTACAATGAAGATGAATGGGAAACATTTTCCAACACCAATATACCCATTTTTAGGATATCGTGTAATAAAGCTTCGAGGTTCCTATTCACATTTTACCATCGTGTGAAAACCTATACCTCGAAAACGGCTGGACATTTCATTATATTTTTTTCCATACTTCGAATGTTAAAAAAAAAAATTATAAATAAATATGTGATACTTATAAGCACCGAAGGGCTCTTTGGCCAAGCTTCTCTTCCATTATTGTTGTGTGTGTTAAATTTTGGACAATATTAGAAGGGACCCACTTATTTTAGCCGGTTCCGAACGGCAGAACTCTTGCGACATTACTTTCCCAGAATTTTGTCATTGAAAAAATCTCCCCTTGCATTCTTCAGAAAGAAACTTAACAAAAAAGTCGTCTGAAAATTTTATTGATTGAAATAAATCATCAAGTTTATCATAATTCGTAGTCATGTCCGAGTCATACACGTTGGATGATTTCTTACGTTAACAACCGGAATTTATTTAGATTTTTCTTTAAATCCTTATTTAAAATAGAAAAAAATAGAAAAAACGCTACAACCTATACAGGTCTATTAGATCAAAGTACATTATTGATATGAATTGTTTCATTTTTTAATAAAACAATAAAAACAAATGTGTGAGGTCAATATATATTTTCTTTCTTTGGGTTCGTTAGACCCACCATAAGACTTTACGGGTTAAAGTAAGTATTCCTCTATTCCTAGATTTCAACTTATGATCGAATAGTAAATATTCCCCGATATGTTTCATCATTCATCTAAATAATTGAGTTAGATGATGCTTCAACCTGCAATATACTTCAAGTATTCCTGCGATGATTATTATATTATTCTCAAAACGTTTTAGGTTAAATGTCCCTAAAAGTAATAATCAAGCTTTGTATGTTCTTTCAGTATAGATTTTTTTAAGATTTCGATAGCTCTTCTGAACATTAATTATAATGCAACTACAGCTTTTTTTCATAATGTAAAGTAAATTTCATCTGGTTGGCCCTTGATTCGCTTTCAAAAACTATCATTCAAATTTATTTCAGTTTTTTATATTTTTCCAACTAAGCAGAAACGTTAAAAATTCTTCCAATAAAAATTAAATAATTTCAATTAATTTTTTTTTGTTGTTTTTGTATGGAAAAATGGAAAATTAAAAAAAAACTAATTCTGGGGGAAAAGCTCAAATTTAAAAAAAAAAAGATTTAACTCGTTACTGTGTCGCATCATCTAATCATCTACAAAATACTAATTATTAATAAGTATTACCAGACTTACGGTAATAGTGGATTGTAAAAATGCCATACCTACGATCACCAATATTTCGAAGTAAATTGGTTACACAAGAAGCCTATGAGAAAATTGCACATTTCACATTTAAAGAAGCACGTCGTCTGAAATATCCGATCTACGACATTTTACTTACCGAACTACGTGAAGAGAATTGTCGCAAAACTGAAGAATATTTCGTTTGTTTGGTCCACAGAGAACAGAATCTATACAAACAGCAAATTATCGGTGATTTGATGTATGAGGATCGTGGATTACTATTGCTTATATTCGAAAATGCTAAAATGGCCGAAAAGGCAGCTAAACTGAAAAGTTTTGGTGGTATGCCAGCATGTCTGGAAATTCTCTATCGTATATTGGTGATATTGCTACCACATGCAAAAAAATTTGATTGGTTGCTAACAGCATTTTATAAGATATTCATTAATATTGCGGAGTCGCACAAGGCGGACGATTTGAAATGTTTTGAAATTAAATCAAAACTATTTTGTTCCTATGGCATATACTTAGGTCAAAAGTGTGAGTTCATGTATTGTATATAATCTCTACAAAATAATTCATATTCATTGTACAATAGCTAATAAATTGGATAAAAGTATTGAATACTATGAAAAATCTTTGGAACTTTGTCGCGGTGAATTATGGCCCATAACAGATATTTATCGAAGTCCCAGAGAGTTCAAGTCACTGCATGAATTTGTAGCCGTTAAGCTTGCAGCAACTTTAATAGAACATGCAAAAGTTGCTCGTGGTAGTAAATGGAATTTTGGTATCAAATTGTGCCAGAGGGCTATTGTTGCATTGGCTGAAGGTATAAGCTTCTTTATTTTGAAAAATCATTATTATACATATATAAAACCTCTCTTTCTTTCTGTATTATTCGATTTAGTAAAAGCCTACGATACAAGAGTGTTAATTTGTGAAGCGCTTCTTGTGCAAATTAAAATATACATTGAGAACTACAGGTTCCGGCAAGCAATGGATATTATAAAACTAACAGAAAAGCAAATAGGTAAAGACATAGGTGTGGATTTTGTAAGCGTCACTTGTGAACTGTATCTCTACAAAGGACAATGCTTTCAATTGTAAGTCGGTGTGATTGAGGTAGTATTTATTTGTATATTAATTATGAAATCTATTTGCACAAGGCAACGTGAACCAGGCAAAGCTTTAGCTAATTTCAAACTATCACATCAGCTCGGACAGAAATATAATAGGAAATTTTACGTAGGTAAATCCTTACTGTATATTGGTAAATTATATGAACAATATCCAGATACGATAATGAAAGCGAAAGAGTCGTTCGAAGAAGCACACGTCATATTCAAAGAACTTCAAAATAATACATTCAGAGATCGTGCCATTTATGCATTGGCAAGAATTATGTGGAAGGAACATTTTCCAGAATTCATGAAAATCCTAAAAAGATCTGATGACTATTGTCAGCTTCATAAGTTGCGCAAATGGAAAGAACAATGTAAACCATTCTGGAAAGAGAAGCGCATAAGCGAAGAACTCAAATCGGAACCAAGTGCAAGCCAGTTGGATGACGACGTGAGTATCGGATACGATTATAATGCGGAAGAGAACGATATCAGCTTGTCAAATGAGAGCATATTTATGGATACGGAAGACGACACAGTACGAGTGCAACGTTTAACACAACACTATCTAGATATGAGTGAAATTCAGTGCTTATTTGATGAGTGAACTATTTCGAACATGGACAAAACGATCATTAGAATGATATTTTGATAGCTTTAGAAAAATACTGTAAAAAAAATTCGTTGTTTCTGTGAAACAATTTTTTTTTTACAAAATAATTTTAAATAAATTTTTTTTAATTTCTTTGCGGCAAACTTCAATTCAGTTCTGCTACATATTTTTTTGTTTAAAAAGATAGAAAAAAAACGACCCTATATTTATTAGCTTTATTAATAGAATAGTGAAGAAACAAAAAAAAACAATAGATTGTAAAAACCATGCCAGATCAAAAGTTTAATATTCCTTTCAATCTAGATGAAATTCGGAAAGGTATCACTAAACTTAGTTTTAGGGAGGCGCGTCGCCTTCGTGGTCCAATATTTGAGGCTCTTATACAAGAACTCTATGAGGAGGGTTGCACCAAAATGGCTAACCATTTTAAATATTTCATGTTGAAAGAAAGAAAACTCCTGAAGGGGCAATTTGTACGTGAGCGTGTCACCGATGAACGCGAATTCTTGCTAGCATTATTTGAACATCTGAAAATGTCAGAAATATCAGCTGGACTAGGTCACTGTAGTGGCACATTGACTTCATTAAAACTGCTGTATCAGAGCATGTTTTTGGTCGATAAATACGCGATTAAATTCGATTGGTTATTATCAGATATTTACGATATCGTCATGGATACAATCAACCATCTGGAACCGTATCAGTTGATGTACAATGAGATGATCGTAAGAATAACCTATAAATATAGTATATATTTTTCAAAAAGAGGCAAGTTTCGGTAGCCATATTATGTATGGGAAAATGTGTGTTAATGCTTGTCGGATGTTTGTTTGTTTTTTGCAGGTGAACGTTTAGATTATATAACGAAAATTTTGGCAAAGGTCTTGAAAATCGCCATAGGTCAAAATTGGCAACCTGATACCAAGCCGGAATGTGAGATGTATAAAACAATGCATGAAGCTATTGCGCTTAGTCTTGCCGAATGTTATTTGGCGTATGCAAAAAAATTTATCAATAGTGATCCCGAACATGCTTTACAATTATCGCGCGATGCTGTTTTAGCTTTAGCTGAAGGTATCGTATTTATTTGATATGTTTATCTACACATATAAATCATTTACATCAACTCTTCTCACCAGTTGGTATACAAAATAATAAACTACAACTTTGTACTGCGTATAGCGCTGAAATTCAATTCATGATCGAATGTCAAAAATATAATTTGGCTTTGGGGCAAATCAAAAAATTGAAAGCGTATATTATCAATGAGGATCACATCGTTTATAAGCGACTTAAATGTGAGCTTTATGTGAGCAAAGGTGAATGTTATTACAAGTGCGTATTCTCTGTTTCGGTAGCATTTATAATTATCGAACTTCAAAAAAAAATTCTTACATTACAGCAAAAATGAAATACCGAAAGCATTAAACAAATTTCGACATGCCTATTCCATATGTACCAAATATGACTTCACCGAAATGAGTGGTGATATTCTATTGTGCATAGGCAAAACGTGTGCCAAAATGAATAATCATCAACACCAGGCACGTCTAGCGTTCGAGTGTGCAAAATATATATTTATTAAACAGAATAATTTTACAAATAAAAAGAAATCTGAATACTTGCTAGCCAAACTGAATGCCGATCAGATATTTCCCGAGCTGTTGGAAACGATAAAAGCTAGGAGTTTTTGCGAATTATATGAATTACGTCTTTGGAAGGATCAATGTAAACCATTTTGGAAGAGACGTAATACATTCATTGACCACATAGCTGATCACATGTCAGGTAGTAAGCTATCTGGAAAAGAATTCCATGGTATGGCATTCAATGAGTTGAATGAACGAAAAGAGATGGCAGAAAATGAAGAAGAATACAAGCAAAAGGAAAATCAACCAACAGCTTCACTTTCTAGTCATCATCAAGTGGTGCCGCAAAATGGAAACGATGTGACCGTAGATGACATTCAATGGGATGCAAATTCAGCAATATATAAACAAGAAATCCTCTACTGTCTTATGGATGAACAAAATATTGAGGATATTAAACAGACAACATCCTATTGATTTTTAACTATGTATTGGTAAAGAATATTTAATATGTACATAGATAGGTATTGTATACCGCATACATATTTATCGCATAATTGTATGTATTTACACAGTCCATTTAAGTTTCGTAGGATGCCAGTCACACGATAAAAACGTCGATAAAATTATACTGGATATTCTAACATATACATCTTTTATAAAGGGTGATTCGTTGGTAACTTTCTTTTTGGCAACTCTGTTTTTGACAGCTCAGCTGTTTTCGTGTAACATGTTACTGTCAAACATGTTCAGTTTGGTCTATAATTTAACTATGAATCAACTTACAAACGAACAACGCTTGCAGATTATTGAATTTTATTATAAAAATTCACGCTCGGTTATGAAAGTGCATCAAGGACTTTCTTGTGTTCAAGAAAGTCTTGTGGTGTGAAGAGCAGCCAGAAGTATTGCAAGAACTGTCAATACATCCCGAAAAATGCACTGTTTGGTGTGTATTATGGGGCCGGTGGCATCATTGGACCGTACTTTTTCAAAGACAACGAAGGCAGGAACGTTACTGTGAATGGCGAGCGCTACAGTGCGATGATTACAAACTTTTTTTTTGCCCAAAATGGAAGAGCTGGACTTGGCTGACAAGACGGTGCCGCATGCGACACAGCACGCAAAACAATAGCCCAATTGAGAAGCGAATTCGGTGAACAGTTTATTTCACATTTTTTGCGGGGCTATGCTAAGGCTCATGTCTATAGCGACAAGCCTGCAACGGTTGACGTACTGGAAGCCAATATTGAATAATTTATTCGTGATATACCGGCCGATATGTTGGAGAGAGTATGCCAAAATCGGAACCAGCGTATGAACCATTTGAGGCGCAGCCGCGGTCAACATTTTCATGAAATTATCTTTTAACATTGAATTATGTAAATTGTTCTCTCAACTCATATAAAGATTTCATACATTTCTCTAAATTTTATGTGTTTTTGTTATAATCAAATCCGAAGGAGCTTAAAAAATCACCCTGTATAAGCTGGTTCATTATCATGATGATCATTTATTTTTTTTCTTCAACTTCTTCAAATAATTTATATAAAATATAGCCGCTTCATTTAGCTTCAATGCTCAAATGACCACATTTAAACTCTAAAGCTCTTCGGTGCCCAATTGGAAATGAAAGAACAAACTCCTTTAATAATTCACCGACTTCGTTAAAAGTTTCTGTTGCCGATTAACCCTCTAAAACAAAAAATTTACTAACTACGATATTGGTTTTTTTATTGTGCCTGATAACTTTATAAGACCAGCTGGCCATGTATTCATTACATCGTAGATTTGGTCTATCAAATTTGTTCTTTCTTACTGTACCCACTTGTATCTGCCAATATTCCGGACAGTTATTGTACAATGTGCAATGAAAAGCTTCTCTGATAAAGTTTGGAGAAATTAATGCCACAAAAGATCTGCAGTTCGGAATCGAACTGTACACATTGCAAATGTCCAGCAATTATTAAATATTTTTCCAGATTAGATGTTTGACGAAAATCACCTGCCAATTCAAACATTTTTGATTGTTTATTAGATCTTGGATCGTTCGGTCTAATAGCTTGAAAGAGTTTCTTTGGAGTTATTTCCAGCTACATCGGGAACATTAAAGAACAAAATCCCTCCAGTTCCATCATATTCCACTTTTATTTTTGTTGCTGATTTAATAGCAGAACATCTATTCGAACTGGATCTGTCAATGAAGTGTTCATTGCCCGATTGAGCGCCATCATGCCTGACTCTCGGGTGAGATGTACTCTATCTTATAATTCTTACAATCTACATATAAAGAAACATGATAGTTTTGTCATTTTATTCATTTTCATTTATTTCATTTTATATATTTTTAAACTTGGTTGTGTTTTTTGTTCTTTGTTATATAGGGGATTTTTTTACGGGGTTACATACTTTTATAGGGTTGACCATTTATAAACTATTGTGAACTGAAACTTGCAGCAGGATTACAAACACAACAACGAATCTGTCAATATGGCTATAAGTAGCGGAAAACTGTTTCAACGACTTGTTACGCCATTCTTTGCGAATAGTAAACGTCCTCACGTAGAGAATCTAACCTTTAAAGAGGCACGGCGTCTTCGTGGTCCCATCTATGAGGTTCTATTACAGGAGCTCTACGAAGATGGTTGCACCTATGCAGCAAGACATTTTGAACGTTTGACAGAAAAAGAGGAATTTCTAGTGATGAAACGCCTAATACGTGATCAAGTGCGTGATAATGAGCCATTGCTGTTTGCCTTATTCGATAATATAAGATTGGCCGAATTAACATCCAAATTGAATACGCAGAAATGTGGTTTAGATGTGACCGTAAATTTATTATACAAATGTATAGAATTGTTGGAATCGTATGACACGAAATACGGTTGGCTACTTACTGATGTTTATGGAATCGTTGTTAAAATTTGTAGCCGCATCGAAAAAGGTTATCCTGGCCCGAGTAGATCCATTTCACGAATGTATTACAGATATGGTTCATATCTTCATGCGAAAGGTAAAAAAAAGAGATATTGAAATCAGTTTGGTGTTTTTTTTTACAGCTATAACTGTTTATGAGTTTTTTCTGTTGAACCACAAACAGATCATGATGTAGAAAAAGTTGTTTTTTATCTGGAGAAATCGAAGCAGCTATCTTGCACTGAAAACTGGTTGATAGAGGGGGACCATCGGAAAGATACAGAAATTCAAAGAATGCATGAACAGGTATGTCGCAAATTGTCAATGATACTTATAAAATATGGGCGGCAAGTGGCACAGAAAAGACCACAAGATGCTATAGAACTGGCACAAAGAGCAATTAAAATAATGCTTGAAGGTCTGTATTAAATATGAGATGTGAAACCCTATTAGAAATTGTTAGTAATTATCTTCATACTATATAAAGTTGGCTTGGAACATAATAAATTACTGTTATGTCAAGCGTATCTTGCGCAAGCGCAATTTTTGATACAAAACCAAGATTTTCAAGCGGGTCTAAAACTCATTGAACAGATTCACAGCGATTTCAAGATGAAGGATGATAGAGACTTTAATGAGCTCACTTGTGAACTGTTGCTCCAAAAAGCGATTGGTCTTGAGGCGTAAGTTTTTTCATTCTTCCATAAACAAATATATTATTTTTGTAATGTACCATTTTATTTTTATTAGTTTAAATGTGAACACAGAAGCACTCTCCAAAGCACAAGAAGCTATAGTATTGAGTAAAAAATTGAATTTACCATTTATTGAAGCCGAAGCATTGGTAGTATGTGCTAAGGTTCTAGCCAAAACAGAACAAGACTATCATAAAGCTGAAATCACATTTGAGAAGGCTAAAAAAATGTTCATTGCATTGAATGCCATGCGTAATAAAACTAAAGTGGAATATCATCTGGCAAAGCTAAGGGCAGATAAAATGTTTCCAAAATTTATAAAATTACTGAAAAATGCTGAAACCAGTCGTTGTGGCTTCAACAACTTAAGGCTATGGAAAAATTATTACAAGTCCTTTGATCCAGATCATGAACTAGATAGACAGAAAATTAATAAATTTTATTGTGTACTCGGAGCAAGTAGTAACGGCAATTCTGACCAGAATGAATTTGAAGAGGAACAGGAAAAGGAACACGACGCGAATCCAGAGGATACACAAATACAATCTAAGTAGATTTCGAAAATCGAATAATCTTTAGCGGGTTGCTGAGTAAATGAGGCATTTAAATAATATTTATATATAATGGAAAAATTAACACATATTGTAGTAACCTTTAGAGACATGAAATAAAATTGGCTAAAAGTTTCCTTGCATGCAAAATCACAACGATTTCACAATAATAAACGAAAGCTAATAGTTTTGTACTCAATACCATTTTTCTGTCTGATAAATCCCAAGTTAATCAAACTTTGTCGCCATAAATTTAAACGTAAGTTTATTCACAACATTCGTATATCCTTGCCGTTAGATAACCGTTGGAAGACTAACATATAACCAAAAAAAACGTACTCTTAGTCAAGAACGTTTTGTTTTGTCACCTTATCAATTTTAATTATAGCTCATAAAAATCTCAATATGTCCATAAATGTCTGAAATAGGGTCCTTAGAAGACTCATAATTGGATGAACTACTACCTTTTTTTGGATGAAATTATGGAATTTATGGGATTCTTTTAAGAGTCTTAAGTTAGCTCATTTTAGAATATTATAAGTGCGGTGTAGCTTATTATTGTATTTAGGAGGTGAGCTGTTGAATTTCTTTACGTGTATTAGATATCCTATTCATATTTACTATTATCTATTGAGCTATTATCGACTGTGCATCCTTTTTTTTATGAGTTCGACATCTGTTTACATGAATTAGTAAACATCATCAGTGATTTCATACAACAACATACATTTTTCCTCGTATAATCATGTATAGTTTCGTGCCAGAAAAAGAGCATATACGGGAAGGTCTACATTTTTGCTTCAATTTGAAGAAATCTGCTGCTGAGTCGCATCGAATGCTTGTGGAGACAACCACTTGCAGGGACTGGTTTCATAGGTTCAAAGAAGGCCATTTTGACTTGAGTGACAAGAAGCGTGAAAATAGACCCAGAAAAGTTAAGGACCATGATTTGCAGGCTCATTTGGATGAGGACGACACCCAATCGCAAAAAACGCTTGCCGAACATTTAGGTGTTACTCAACAAGCCATTTCCGTATGTTTACGAGCCATGGGGAAGGTTCAAAAATTTGGAAACTGGGTACCCCATGAATGGAACCGATAGGCAGATGAATCGACGCCAAAACACATGCGAAATCTTGCTTGCTAGACAAAAAAGAAAGTCGTTCCTGCAACTTGTGGTGAATTGCGATGAAAAGTGGATATACTTTGAGAATCCTAAACGAAAAAAATCGTGGGTCAATTCCGGCCAACCGGCCAACTTCTTCTCCAAGACCAAATCGCTTTGGACGCAAGACGATGCTGTGCGTTTGGTGGGATCAGCAGGGTGTCATCTACTACGAGCTGTTGAAAACTGGTGAAACTGTCAATGCTCACCGCAACTACCAACAGCTAGTGAAATTGTGCAGTGCTTTGGGTGAAAAAAGTCCTGGTTATGAACAAAGACATGAGAAGCTTATTTTTCTCCACGGCAACGCCCCATCGCACACGTCAAAACTCATCCAAAACTACTTGGACACACTCAATTGGGAGGTGCTACCTCATCCCGCATATTCACCAGACCTAGCCCCTTCTGACTACCACCTGTTTTCGTCGATGGGTCACGCGCTCTCCGAACAGCACTTCGATTTGTATGAAGACGTCGGAAAATGGCTTGACGAGTGGTTTGCCACGAAAAATGAGGAATTCTTTTGGCATGGTATACACAAATTGCCCGAGAGATGGGAAAAATGTATAGCTAGTGAAGGCAAATACTTTGAATAAATTAATTTTTAGCTTTCTATGAAAAAAAAGTGTTTTTTTTACAAGAAAACAGTGGATTTAAGCTTGTGCACCTGGTAGAAAAATAATATAAGGTATATCGTTGCTTTCACGTACTCGCAGCCATATTAGGCTCAATTTAGATTAGCATATTTCCACTAAAATACAACCGCAACAAAAAAATATTATTGTAGATATCAAAGTCATGGTTTAATGATTTTGCTAATGCTAAAAAGTATAATCGCTTGTCATACGACGTTGCTTCTGTATTCACTTCACACTTCAGCACAGTGTATATGACCTCTAGATACTCTTGAAGCACTTAATTGTCGTTTTCTTATTATAGAGATTATTTCATACTAAATACATTTTTGTAGAACTATCTAGAACTATTCTCTCAGAGAGTTAGCAGAGGAACGCCACAAGGAGACGCTGTCTCACACATTCTCTGGAATCTCATAGTCAACGAACTACTGAGAAGTCTGGAGGCCGGTAGGAGTGATAGCGTATTCGGAGGATATAGTCCTTACTGTAAGCGGTAGATTCCTGGACAGTATAATGGACCTTATGCAAAACTCGTTAGACAAAGTTAGCAGTTGGGCCAACACCCGTCGAAAACGGAAGTGGTTTTCTTCACCAGAAGATACAAGCTCGAATCTATTTCACCAATCAGACTCAACAACACTAACCGCGAGCTCAAAGAAGAGGCTACATTTTTGGGGATAGTCATAGATAAGAAGCTAAACTGGATACTTACTTACTTACTTATGTGGCCATAACAACCGAATATCGATTTAGGCCGAAAATAACATGCTTCGCCAGCCATCTCTGTTCTTCGCTAGCTGGCGCCAGTTAGAAATTCCAAGCGCCGTCAGGTTCTCCAGTACTTGGTCTTTCCACCGGAGGTTTGGTCTTCCTCTTCTGCGTCGTCCTCCAGCGGGTTCCGAATATAACACCTTCTTAGCTGGAGCGTGTTCTTCCATTCGCTCGACATGACCTAGCCAGCGCAGCCGCTGGATTTTGATGCGCTTTACTATGTCAATATCGGCATATAGCTCGTACAGCTCATGGTTGTACCTTATTCGGTACTCGCCACCAACGCAAATAGGTCCAAAGATCCTGCGTAGGACCTTTCTCTCGAAAACTCCAAGCATTCGCTCATCAGAGATGGAAATTGTCCAGGCTTCAGCGCCATATGTTAGGACAGGCATGATGAGAGACTTGTAGAGTGTAGTTTTCGTTCTTCGAGAGAGGGCTCGACTTTTCAATTGCTTACTCAGCCCAAAGTAACACCTGTTAGCAAGAGTTATCCTACGCATGATCTCCAACTGGATATAAAACATTAAAAACAGAATACAGAATACATGAATTGTTCTGTATGCCTGCAAGAGGGCAATAGGCAAGACATGGGGTCTTAAACCAAATATCATGCACTGGATCTATACAGCTGTAGTTAGACCTATCCTATGGGACATTAGACTGGTGGACTGCTCTGCAGATAGCAGCAAACCGAAGCTTACTCTATAAAATACGTTCGGCTTGTAAAATAATTACAGCCGCATTAAAAACTACACCAATAAACGTATTAAAGATAATGCTTCATCTAATTCCACTGGAAGTCTGTAACCGCACAAAAAGTGCTCAGTCCAAATGGAACCGTGTTGAGGTTCACGACTGGAGTATTTACAGGCCACTGCCTTCTTGGCGCACATGCTAAAGGGATAGGATTGGGCCACCTAACGCACGACTTTTGCAGAAGCTGCCGTGACGAGGAAAAATAAGAGTCAATACTACACTTAATGTGAAAGGCGGTCTAATGGTATAGCTCGGATCCAGACAGCAGCATTTCGCCAAAAAACTGAAAGATGAGAGAACACTAACTAGCAGTCATCTTCTTCGAGGTAATAAAAGTTAAGTCAAGGGACTTTTATTAAGCGCTTGACCACCACCTCTAATTCGGTCTCGTGTTCAAAATTTAACACGCACAGCAGTAATAGAAGGGAAACTCGGCCAAAGAGCCCTTCGGAGCTTATAAATGCCACATATTTATTTATTTAAGAAAAGGCGAAAAGAAAACGACTACTGTATTGGACTACAATAATTTTTAAGGAAATATGTACAAAAAAAAAACTGTATAGAAGAAGTAAGATCATACCAAACATTTAACGAAAAAATTTATGGGTGTGTATAAAATCAGAAAGTTAACGAAGACACTCTCCGTCCTGCGCCTATAGGGTACAAAGGGGTTATGGACCACCTTGAAAAATCCAAAAATGAGGATGAAAGATCTTAAAGTATTAGAGGCAGGTATAGACTACCGAGTAAAGGTGGTCTTTATTCCAAAGATGGGAAGAACTCTCATGCTAAGCCCAAAAGCTTTTCACCAATAAGAATGTCGTTATGCTATTAAGGAGGATAGGAGTTACAGATTTGCACCTCAGACATGCTTAAACCCAGGGCAAACCATTGAAAACAGACATATACAGTTACATACAAAAATTTAAGTACTACAAAAAATCCCTAATGGAAACTTCCTTCAAGAAAATGGAGCTAGAGCCGTTCGCAGGAATACTGACGCTGGATTCTAGTGGTAAGGGAACTATTAAGACGTATAGGTTCCCAGATGTTAGCATATGCAGCCGATATAATTCTAGCTACATCCGATAAATAATATACAACCAAAGAGGGAGGTGGTTCCCCCCATTGGAAGACACAACTTGCCAATTTTTTCGCCACTTCTTTATGAAAATACAATCTTAAAAAAGGAAACACTTTTCTGGGACTAGTCATTGAGAAAAACCTAAACTAGAAGCAGTTTGTCTATTTCACTATAAGCTTGCAAATTGACATTTGGCACAGCGGATCTACGACACAATGTCTAAGACACAAGGAATCTCAATACCCGAGTAATTTCTGCTAATCATAGACTGCTCATCAATCGTCACATCGAAGCATCTGAAGGGCTGGGATAAAGATGGGCTTCGGTGACGGTGGCCGTGTTGTTAGAAATGTGGTTGCAGGAATGTACAATTATGGTTGTGATTCGACGGATTGGTTGTAAAAAAGCACAATTTACACAATAACATAAACACGTTTGTTTTTGCGTTTTCATATATATTAAATTTCAAGCGATTAAAAAGGGTATAAATTGGAAAAAGCTTAAAATTAAAACAATTTAGTATTTGAAAATAAAATATATAATATAAATATGATATAAAATATAAATATAAAATAGCCCATGTTGTTCGCCTTCGGGATTCTGTAGATAACTTCAGCAATGCGTGTCGCAAGCGGAGAGACATTGTGTTATTGCGAGAGTCGTGCAAAATGAGAGATGATCTTAAGGCAGATATGACCACAGTTGAATGTCAGGGAATGTTGAATGATGATCAATGTTGATTGCTGAGTAGAGTGTTGATTGCTGAGTAGAGTGTTGATTGTAGACTCATGCTGGTGACGAGTAATAAAAAAAGGTAAACGATAGAAAAAAAAGACAAAGCAAAAATATGTAGTGAGAGAGAGAGAGGGAGAGAGAGCAAGGAAAAGTTAATGGTGATTAGAATAGTGAGCGGAATGAGTGATGCCAGATCACCACTCAACCACTCTGTAAAAAATGTAGCTGAACGAAATGACAATTCTACACTTACTGTGCGCCTCTTTCAAGATTAAGACATATTCATAAGTAATGTCTGCTTATGTGATGGTTATGTAGAAAAGAATTCATTTTCTATGATAAATCTTAATTTTATTAATTTCATTCACATATTTTTATAATAAGTTATCAGCGCAATTCGGATAAATTAAACAGGATATACATCTATATATATATATATATATAAATGCATACGTTTTGTATGCATTTTTTTCAATTTGAATATCAAATCTATGTAAATTGGAAAATTAAAATATCAACATTGTTATACATTTTTGTTCTTATTTTGCATATACAACATTTGCTTCTGATATATGCATATGTGGTGATTGCAATTATTTACATACAAATTATTTTGATAAAATCAATTGCCACCATTCAATTTAAACATACATTTTCTTTCGATTTTGGATAGAAACGAAAAAAAAAAAACAAATGAAATTCGTACAATTTTGCAAATTCCGATAAAAAAATGCTCTCTTTAAATCAATTTATAAAACAAAAAAGAAGAACTGAAACCAATACCAAAGGCAAATCGAAAATATTAGAGATTTAAATCTATGTTAGAATTAGGTCATCATTATAAAAATTGCAATTTTCTTCGTCACATTTACTTATTTGAGGCTCTACAAGCGACATTGTATTATTATTCTTAAATTACACGGATGTTAGTCATTACAGTTTATGTATTATAATGCATATACCATTTGATAAAAAACTAAATATTGTTATAACGAATGACTTAATTAATACAAATAATACAATACAAAAGAAAAATTAAATCAAATATAAAAAACAATAACCAAAAAAAGCGATTGCAAGGGAAATTTCTTATTGACAGAATTGATACTTTTGTATTCGCATTTGTTGTTCAACTTTATGTAAATGATTTCAGCCAATTGTATTTACTTTTTTAATTTATGTAATCAAATGCTTTAATAGCAAATACAATGATTTGATGTTCGGTTGTCTATTTTACTTGTGTCTAATTGAAGCAACAAAGAAACGAACAAAAAAGTGTAAACCCAGCATTATAAATTATATATAATTTACACATATAAATAAGTACTGCTATTTGCTAATTATTCATACTTTACTAATCTTAAACTTCCAAAGTTGATGTTTTTCTGCAAATAACAGGTAACATTTCATACGGCTTAGCTTATTATGATCAACCTCAACATACGAGTTTTCAATATTACACAATAAACGATGTATTAAAATCAATTGCAATTGATAGTTTCTTTTGCATTTTACTAATTATGAAATATATATATTTTGTTATAAATAACAAACATAGTGATTGGTCATAAAATAATCTTTCTAATAGACGGAAAAAGATTAAATTGAAAATATGTATATGCATATTGATTAATGCAATTGATGCAGTTTTCTCACGGTATGACCGGGGTGTTTATTTATAATGTATGTATGGTAACTGTATGAAGGTCAGTTGAGCACACGAGTCACTATATTTGATCACTTTGAAGTTGTACTTGATGCCACAAGTACTGCTGACATTGTGAATGGGCTTATTAGCTTCTCTGTAGTTCCGGGTGCGCTTTTTTAATCCATTTCTATATCTTTAGATACGTCGTTTAAAGTTTCATTAATTATACTCTCTACAATACGACCCGACTGTGAGTCAACATCAATATCATTGAAATCATCTACGTTGAAAGAGAATCAAATTAGATACAATTTGAAGAAACAGGTGGTACGTAATGGTAACAAGTTTACGATTTACCATCAACATACAATTGCAACCCTATTTCATCGTGTATTGTAGCTTTTAGCTGGCACACATCAGCAGATTCAATATGATCAGCTGCAGCATCCTCCACCCGTTGTCTCTTCTGACCTTCCTCAATAATGTCACTTTTTTTAGAATTTTCCACTGACTCGCCCAAATCGACTTTTACTGCGTTATTGAATTCTTTAAGAGAATTTACCGACGGTGTTGGTGAACTGGCATCACTAACTACATCGTCATCATTTTCCCCATTTTTCTTGTGTCCATCGTTATTCATTGCCATCGTATAATCTATTTCATTCAATAATGCTCCTGCATGATTGTTCTTGTGTGCTACAGTTGTCACTTCGCCAGATGCATCCTCTTCGGCTACCGTTTGGAATGAAGGAGAATTATGTGATGCATTTGTTTCTTTCTGTTCCCCAAACCCGACTACTTCATTTTCCAGGTCTTCCGGTATTCTTTCTATTTCTCCCACCATACCAATTGGATGGTCTTGCGCTGAAGCAAAACTACTCGATGAATCGAAATTGTTTGATACGGATACGTCAGCAGCGTTTTCATTAGAATTCGCTTCGTGAATTTGCACCAAACAAACGTCACCCTCATTGCCTCTCTGATCTTTTTGCGACGTTGAGCTTGCATTTGATGAACGCCGTGATGGAATATCAGTGGGAACTAATTCAAAAGAAAGCAATTTCCATTAAATACAAATTAATTCATTCATCACAAACACATTGCACTTACCAATGTACTCATCTTCATCATCGTCGTCGTCATCGTCAACATCAATACCCAAGCGCCTTAAACCGCTTGGAGGCAATTTTTCATTGGCCAATTTTAGTTGCTCCTTACGTGGACTAGGTGTACCATCGCCTTTCAACGGGCTATACGATTTCTTATCACGCTTTTTTCGTCCAGTTGTGGCAAAAGGCGTACTTGCATTCAAGCCCACTGGCCCAATAAATAGTGTAGTATCTAGTTCAATGTCATCCACCACTTTACCATTTTCAATTTTTCTAAGGCGAGTTGGTGTAGCGGGTACACATCCGGATGCTGGCACAAGCTTATTCATTGCCGCTTGTGACGTCGAGGCCACGTCATCAACAGCACCGTTACTAATATCGGCATCATCAGAGTCGCTGTCACCGAATATTTCCACCTGGTCCCTAAAGGAGACAGATAGATTTTTGGATCGATTCTTCTTTGCTTTTGTGGACGATTGCAGAGCGCGTGCGTTCGATTCGAATGTTAGCATTAATGGATGAGAACAGCGTTCAATTCGTACATATGAGCGAAAAAATCTCCTTCCGAATATTTTCATTAATTGTGTGCGTGTAAATTTTGAGGTTGTTTTGAATCGCGGTTTTGCAATTTTATTATTTTGTGATTTCAGCATGATCTTTTTTGTAGGTGATAATTTGGTGGTCTTGCCAACGTCTCTATTTTTAGATGGCGGCGAATTATTCAATTTGTTTTTCGGCGGGCTTAGCTTTGACTCTATTCTAGAAGGTGTAATTTTAATAAAAAATCCTGCAGATTTGCGTTTCGATTCCTTATCATCAATACGAACTTTTTTGGGCGGTGATAACTTGGGTGATTTTGTTGGGCTCGGGGTTTGACGCTTTCGTCCAATATTCGCTGTTTGTGATTTCGCAGATGCTGATGCTTTTGTTGCAATTTTCTTAAATTGTTTCTGCAACTTTTGCAAATTTTCACGTCGAACACGCACCTTGCAACGTTTCACTTGCACATTGTTCAACTGTTCTGCTCTCTCAATTAGCGGCGGTTCAAACAGTTTCTGTTGTGCTTTAGTGGGGGTACTTTTTGACTGCAACACTACGGGTGATTTGACCTCTATGTGTAGACTTTCGGATTTTGCTTCTTCTTGTTCTTTTTCCAATGAAGATATTTTGTTAAATATCGCATTTTGATTATAGTTTTCCTTTTGCTGTTGTTCATCTACTGTAGTAATTATCTCTTCTTTCTCAGCGTTGTGTGTTGTTGCAAAAGTGCTAATTTTTGCACGTTCCACAAGTACACGAAGTGATTTCGATGATGACGGTAGAGCTATTTTAGGCGGAGACAAACTACGACTCTTATCGGATTTACGTTTAACCGTCGTTGTTATAGGTGGAGGCATCGATTCACGACGTGTACTCTTAGCACCAACTTCTATATTGTCCACATCAATAATGAGATCAGGTTTTTTCGCCTCTATAGATGGTAATGGTGGTGATGGTGGTGCTGTAGCAACATACTTATTAATCGGTGGTTCGGCTTTTAATGATTCAAATAAGTCGTCCATCTCTATCTATTGCTGTAGACCGATCACCTAGAATAAAAATATGAAATTGAATGCCATGCACAAAATCTATAGTTCTCGATCAAATGTTCCCAAGGTTATGTAGCATGTGTACCATCAATGCGGTCTTAATTACTTGCAATAGCTTACACTTAGAATTGGCATAAATCACTGAAAATGATTGCACCCTTTATCAATTGTTTTTTGCCTACACTTTCACCCATAATTTATCTTGTACATCTGTACTTTGGCTGAAGCCAAGCAATATAGATAATCCTTCTTTTTTTCACTTATTTTATACATAATGCAATTATTACCTTCAACGAATTAGTATCTTTTATATTGCTCTCGAGACTGCGTTAGCTGCTCTAATTAATTATTGCCTTTCCATGGAAAGACAAATTAAAAATATAACTAATAATACACGATCAAATTATAAGTATTGAATTGACGTTATGATATTTAAGCAAGTCTCAACATATGTATGTATTTTCTGGCATTTGCAACTATTTTTAGCTTTTTCCCATAAAGTCGCCACCAATGCTACCAGCCCATCGAAGGAGATACAGAAAATCTTTTACACTGCACAGAAAGAATTTTATTCTTTTCCAGACAAACGCAAAACAATTTCACCAAATAATTAATTTGTTACTACTTTTCGTAGTTGAATAATTTTCACTTGATAAAAAAAAATCGCGCAATTTCCTTCGGAGGCAAGTAGAGACGCCGACACTCGAACAGTATTTCTGTCGTTTCTCGATTTCCCAACTTGTATATGTAATTTTCCCGCTATTCTTTGAGAATAAATTGACAATACAAGCATTTGCCGGCTTAACAGCAGATGACGCCACTGTTTATGTATGACAGTTCAATTGGAATTTATTTTACAATAATGACATGATTTGCAGACTTATAATTTTCTTTCAATTGATTATGCATTTTATTTTGTTCGAGTTTAAATTTCAATTGAAGAATTCTAATACTGTAAAAACAAACTCCTTAAGTAAAAATGGTATGTAAATTTGAACGGCTACGAGAATGCTTTGTTTTGTTCCCGTACTAATCATTTCCGTATTTTGAGTTGAATGGACCTTGGTCGGCCACGTGGTTGAGGGCTTCCGGGGATTCTTGGGAAGCTTAATTGTATAGTCGAACCAATATGTCTACACAAGTATATCATAAAATTTGTAAATATATTTGTAAATGTATGAATATATTTTTCGACTTCCATTTAATTTTACTTAAATAAAAGAAATCTGGAATCGCATTATGCATTCGCAATTATGAAATACAAAACACACAGGGAAGGGCAACTGCTCCCTATTAATTGGCCGAGATCGTACGTATCAAATTCCAACAAAACAGGGAATGACATAATATTTAAGTACATATTAAAAGCAACAGATGGCGCTGTCAAGCATTTTCATATCTCACAACTCAACCTAAACAAAAGCGTCATGGAGACGCGTTATTTTTCGCCACTCCACAGACAATATCGTACCGCAACAAATGCGTTAACAAATATTTACTGTCTTCGCCACGTTGCTAGAATAACAACGTATAGTAAGTTAAACGAGAAATAATAGTGTTTAGATTGCAAAGATTTGTTGATGTTCATTCTTATAAATTTTTGTACTTTTACTTACAACAAAAATGTTTGATTTTAACATAAAACTTCGATATGATACTGATTACTCAAAGCTATCTCTAACTCGTTATTAGACATGGTACTTCATTTAATCCATAATACGGCCTTCCCACGGCACTGTGAATTACTTCCTTTGCTCCTATTACTACCATGAATTACCCCATTCTCACGGCTTATTTTTTTTTCGACTTGATAGTTCTCTGCTTCTATGATGTTTCTTATTTTCAAACTTCTTGATGTAAGCGGCATTTCACAGTATTAAAATATTACAGATATTTATTTTGAAGTTTAGAAATTTTCTCGGAGCACAATATTGAAAAATATTATATTAACTTAATATGTCTATTGTTGACAGCTTTTTTATTTCAATTTTTCAGCTGATTTCCATAAATTTTGCGATAAAAATTAGAAAAGACAAAGATTTGTCCGTAATCCGCATGATAATTCAAAATGAATTACTAATGAGGTAATTCGCTCTCAAAATTTTGTATGGCGAACTAGGTAATTTTGTACATTATTGGAGTGACGTGACGCGTTTTGCGTGGTTCATATCATACGACTGTCAACCATAATGTTAATTTTCTGTTTCACGACTTTAGATTGTTAGGTGGTTGCAAGAGGTTCCACGTACAACCTCATGAGAGGTTGTACATGCTATATGTTAAAACAATTTTTCCGCGTGTAAACTATGGTTTGGCCAAACCGAATATCAAATGTTTCTAGAATACGTAATATTGGGTAATATCAGAATTATCCAAATATTCGTGATGCATTAAATTTGAGTTTTTTTCGTAATGAATAATGCCCTCAACGATTTGTTAAAAATAAAAACTATATAAATATGCATTTTGGCAGCGATAATTATAGGATTTATTGGACAAATATAAAATTTCATAGAAAAAGTAGCATCAACAAATCAAATCTCTTCCATTCATATTTGGTGTATTGTGCTCGAAATCGTTTGTAAATGATTTGGAAACACGTAAAAGAAATTAAAGAAAAAGCTATACATCATGAAGAAAGTGTAAACTTATTTTATATCACTTTAAATAAAACCTCCTTTTTCCAATAAAATATTAACACATATATTTCCTTACAATGGTAGCATGCTAAATGTGCAAATTTCTATCAAATAAAGAAATAACGATAAATTACTTATATCTTATGTGTTATTTAGATAAAAAGATTACCGGTATCAATCTTTTTCAATTTAGTGGTTTCAAAAATGATTTCTCTTAATTTACACTAATTTACGTGTTTCTAGAGATCAAGCGAGTTAGTAAAAAATTTCAATTCCATAAGCAAAATTCTAATAATTCTGACAGTTTATCCAAAGTATAAAACAGACTGTCAAAATAAGAATATAAGCGAAGCGTTAATATGAGAAGTAAAGCCAATAGAATCGCAAATGCCTCTTAATTACGCAAAAGTTGGTAAAGAGAATTTTAGCGAAAGATCCTAAGTGAAATAGTAAATTGGAATAGGGCTGCTGACATCTTAAGCCAAAGCCAAGCGAATGCAATTAAAATTTCTATATCTTTAGTATGTTAACACATACGATATATATTATCTTAATTTTTGAGATTATCAAAAACCAGATTTCCCATATAAAATTACTATCACTACAATCTAGGATTTTATGCAAATCCCGATAACTTTGTTAGATTTTCCTCTATGCAACTCTGGTTTTCATCGATTATTTCGTGAAGAAGGGAATATAATCAAGTCTGGTGTTGATTTGGTGTTGGATTTTGACAGCTAACGATCACTTTAGAAATAAATCTTACTGTGTAAATGAGTAGATAGATTTTGGTAATCTACGTGTGGTAATCTCTATTTGTAAACATTGGTGTAGCATGTGCATGGACACTTTTTGACAGAAACGCTACGCTGCACATATTTGTTTAGGTTGAGCTGTCATCTATTTTAATACTTTTTCTTAGAATATGCTAAAATTTGTAATAATAAATATTTACTAATCAATTAATTATGCTTTATACAAAATTTAATTACTTATATACCCCTATCGTACAGGATTCTAAAAAATTCTAAATGTTTATTCAAATATCAACCCTGTTAGACGAAAGATGAATAACAATACCAACAACAATAGGAAAATAATGAAATCAGCGAGCAATTTTGGGCATTTGTTTGTTGGATTGAACGAGTGCGACGAACGGCAGTGGTCAGTGTAAAAAAAGTTGATTTTGTTTACATAAAAATAATTAATTAAAATCAATGAAAATTCAAATGGTAACTTTATGTTTATGCAATACAAGTGACACAGGTGCCATTGTGCGATTCTGAACGTGTATTATATATGAGTGAGGTGAGTGAATCCGTCCGATATGAGATAAGAGTAAAGCGAGCGCCAAATAAATAATGAAGTCTAAAAATTGATTTTTCGTTTTGTTTGTGGAGCACCAAAAGTTAATGATGATGCATTTCTGAATAAATATATGTGAAGTGAAAATGTCAAGTGTAATTCCCTTATCTGGCATAATTATAATGAATACTTCAAGTAAAACTTTAATCCATAATTCCAATAATCCGTATGCAATAAGAATGAATAATTTGAGTTATCCTAATTGTATGTGTGTGTGCTTGTGTGTGTGTAATCCTTTTTCAATAAAACTTTATTTTAATTTTTGCATAAATTTATTTACAGCATTAACAAAATTTCTGATAACTTGTTAATTAATTGTTGCCAGTTGTATTAGGTACATTGCCGGCAACCTTATAACCTTCAATTAAAAACAAAATGAGTAATAACAATATGTAATTTTAAATAGTATAATTCTTAAAAATGTAATTGTACCGAATTTTTAAGGCCGCATTTACAATTGTACAACATATTCAACAATCGAAAATATTAATATTTTCGAATATAATGCCCAAAAATTTTGCAGAATTTCAAAGGCCACGATTACAATACAATAATACAACACATATTCTACATTAATGCACTAAAACTTCATCTAATTAACTACTACTCTTCGGTGTACAGCCACCAGCAGCCGCCGATGTACAATTAGTACTGCTGCCACCGCTGACAATTCCACTAGTACTATGATTACGGTTGGCTTTTATTGTTATCGCCGTTACAGCTAACGAGGATTTCTTTTTTTTCAGTTTTGTTTTCACCTTGCGCACAAAAGTACTGCCCGATAATGCATGCATATCCATATTATTAGCGGTGTTGCCGATGCCTGTGGCTTTATGGTTACGTCCGACGGTTGCTGATGCTGTTGATACTATTACAGAATCCATGGCTGGCAGCTGTTTACCCGCCGTACGTTGCTTCTTGCTACGCCGCATTGACGGTTGCACTGCTGTGGCTACAATTCCACCGGTTTTGAATTTATTCCCTTGTGCAAGAGAGCTTCCTAGTGGCATTATACTTGCACTTTTGTGAGGACGTGTGTGGTGGTGATGGTGATGTTGCATGTTTTGAGTGCCATTGCGTGATTTATTTTTAACAAGTCGAGTTATTAATTGCGTAGTCTCGGCAATTTTTGTCAGAGAGCTCCTAAAAAATGTTTAGTTGTAAGAAATACTCAAATCGACATTTTGGCGACAGTGTTATATAGAAAATTAACTTACTTTCTTTTTTTGATTCGCATCTCGCTGACATCTAATTTAAGCGGCGACTTTTGCGACTTTTTCACCAATGATAGTTGCTTGAGTATGCGCAGTGTTCTTTCTTCTTCACTTGTTTCAGGTAACACTAAGTTTAAAGTTGTCTTCTTGTTATCATTAATTGGTGTTGAAGATCTCTGCTGCTGCCAAGCTAGAAGTTTCTGTGAACATGCACTGTAAGTGCGAAGAGAAAATTAACTAACTTTAAGTTAGTCAAGTCGAAGAATTTGAAATATTTACTTTAAAAGAGCCTCATGTTCATCGGTTTTTAAGACTGTGCGTGTCGAGACTGTCACCTTTTCCTTTCTTCCTTGTGTTCCAATTAGTGGTACACCCCAAGACAATGGACGATTACGTTCCATATAATTTGTTGTTGTTACATCCGGCTGAATACCGGTCCACACCTTTTTCTTCAGTGACAGCCTATAATGTAAATCATCATTGGTGTTGCCATCATTCATTTGATATGGATTTTGTACTCTATAAATGAAATATAGTATATTAGTCTCACTGTTTTGCAAATATTCTCAGATTATTTACTAACTTTATTTTTGGCATACATTTAGCACTATTGTGTAAATTATGCCATGAATTAGTTCTTCTTGTTGGACCAGAATCAATTAAGGGAAATTCAGCTAAAAAACTTTTTCCCCTATCTGGTGCTGTTCTAGGTGTTGGTGCTGCTGGTGGTGGTGGTTTGTAGCTAATTTCAATAGATTTAGTTGTATTTTGCTTTGATGGTGAAGTGATAACTAATTCAGGTGGCATGTGTATTAATGCTCTAGCAGTTCCATCACCGATTTCTTCAATATATCTGCGTTGCAAATCACTTTGTAATAAAATACGTCGTGTTCGTGGTATTATATTGAAAATATCAGCGCTTTTATCTCCACACTCTTGTTGTTGTTCATCATCGGTGGAAAAGTGTAAATCAGATCCAGGATCTGTTGTGGGCATATCAAGTGGTGTTCGTTGATTGGGGTCATCCTTTTTACGGCGAGCTTGTGACGATTTACTACGTAATTTAATTTTCCGATGCTGTTGGAGAAATATACGGAAAAATTGAAAATATTTGTAAAAAAAAAAAAAAAAAAAAAGTATCCTTCGAGCCGGATTTGAACCAGCGACCTATGGATTTCTACTTTACAGTGTGTTAACATCTACAGTCCACCGCTCTACCAACTGAGCTATCGAAGGCTATGTGATGTGATTGTCAATGTCTCTATATAAACATTTTTAATATTCTTCTGTCAAGTTATTTGGTTTGCGCCTGTACTAAATGACTATATATATATTAGATAAGACAAATGAGATTGGCACAATAAGATTTCACTGAAAAATTTGAATATCATCATATTTATGTGATTGACTATAGTTGTCATTTAATTAAAGACAGAAACTGATATTCAAATATGATAAAAAAATATAATATATATAAGTTTCCATTATGTGTTGTGAATGTTATTTGTCACGGTGCTTTCATCACCTTCGATAGCTCAGTTGGTAGAGCGGTGGACTGTAGATGTTAACACACTGTAAAGTAGAAATCCATAGGTCGCTGGTTCAAATCCGGCTCGAAGGATACTTTTTTTTTTTATTTATTAAAAAATTTTGTTTAAAAATTGTATATTAGTCGAATTTTTTTGTTCTTTTTTTCGCTCTGATAATTCAACAGGTAGGTAGATAGTGTATATACCAAATAGTCAAGAATATATTGGGGTGGCGTTACCGTTAGTAAATTCAAAAAGAAGAGATTACAGGCGCTCAGAATTATGATCGAAAATATAAAGCTTTTGAACTGACACTTGTTATATGAAGTCAATATTATAGCAAAATTAATGTATTGGAAAAAGGACGCAATGGCATGCAAGCTACACCCTCCTCCCGTACAAAACTATGTTGTTCAATGTGTGTTTTCATACATTACAAGTGAAAATATAAAGCTATTATGCTGAAATTCGGTAAATACGATTATATTTACTAGGATTACTAGATATTATAGGAAATGGGCATGGTTGGATAAAAACTACGTCTATCTTCCATACAAATTGAAAATATAATGTTATCAAATTGAAATTCGCAACATACGCATGGACGAGTTCAAAAATAGGCTAAATCGGATGAAAACCACTCGTTTTCCTCATACAAAAGCTTAACACATGCGATTATTTTATATCAAAGTGCGAGTATGTGTACATCCTACCATTAGTACGAAAGCTTATTTTTTCAATAGTATATATATCCATTAAAGAGCTACGTGAATGTATTTGATCTTCGAATGATTCTCTTTACTCTCAAAACATGTACAATATTTGCAAAGCATATCTAAATAGAATAAGAATGAGTGAGAGGGAAATATTAGGCAAATGGAACACTCCACTCTTTTCTTGTACAAGAAATGTTCCATACATTCGTTTTTTCTCTTCAAATAAACGAATGTTTGAGAGTTCTACGAGAGTTTGAGAGTACTACGAGTGTGCTGTACGTTATAATTGTTGTTGCTTTTCATGACAGGCACTGATGATTTGTATTACTGCGTCTTGCCGAGTCCTGTTGTCTTATCTGCTGTATTTTTTGATTATATCTATTGTAATGTAACATAGAAAAGCAAAACGAATGTTTAGAATACTTTCAAATGCTTTACGTCCATTTGCAAATGTTGAGATTCTACTCATTCTATGAAAACGAAACATTCACTCCATTCCATACAATTTCTATTTTATTCATTCTAATTCGTATTTGCTTAGAGAGAATGAATGAGAGATTCTATTCTACTATCAATAGAGTGTTTTGAACATGCAAACGAATACGTTCCTGCAGTACTCTAATATCCATATCTGTCATGGTGTTGGGTATCTAATCTTTTCTGATGGTAATATTGGTACTTAAAAATGGAACATCCACAAAGGTAGGTTTCACATTTTGAAAATTTATTTTAAAGTATTTTTTTTTAGTATTGTGTTTTGTTTCTATATTTCAAATGCTCAAATTAAATTCTTTAAATTGCTATGTATATATTCGATAACAATAACAAAATCAGAAAATTATGTCAAGGCCAATTTGGTTGACTTCCCATTGGTGTGCATTATTTTTCACCACACCTAATTCAAAGGATGTTTTTGGCTTGTAAACATTGCCAAAATACAAAAAAAAACAAAAACAAAACAAAAAAATGTAATAAATGACATCCATTTAGTAATTGCATTCACCTCAAAGAAACATGCCAAATGAGGTTTTAATTATAATACACACACACAAAAATGCTTAAATAATCGATTAACCATTTGTTCGTGAAAAGAAAAAAGAATATAGTGGCGGAAACAAGAATTTCAATGCAATTATATATATATGTATATGCAGGTGCAGTATATATTATATAGATAATTAGATTTTTTTGAAGTAAAAAAGTGAAAAGGTAAAACAGCGTAAATTCGTATTTAAGAGATGGAGATATTCGTGCTATTAGGCGCCTCATTTTCCGAATGGTAGCTAGCCTCAAAGCTATATTATTCAATTTTCTCTTCTTTAATAGCAATTGTATTGATTATTATATGTAAAACCAAACAATTCTGTTACATCAATTGAATAAGCTGTAAATATGGGGCTAAACCGACAGAGGAAGAGAGAGAGAGAGAGAGGGAGAGAGAGACCGAGGGAGTGAGATACATACATGTTTAACATAAATAAATATAAAGCAAAGAGTCAAATACAATATGTATTATATATAGAATGCAAAAATATTTTGGCAACAATAAAATCTCAATTAAATTTTAGTTCCGTCACCGACACATTTGTCTGCTGTGGCCAAAAGTTGCATGCAACTACATGTATGTGGTAGCATCAAACACAAATGACAGCTATTATATGCATATGTTTGTCTCTTCTCCCCTATTATTTTACTACAACATCAATATTACCAAGGCGTGCATCGACCGAATATCAAAAAAAAAAAAAATTGTACAATTGCATAAACAGCGAAGCAGTCATTGTCAATGGCAGAACAATTCATTGTCAATGTTTTTTTTTTTCATTATCGCTATATATAATGAAAAAAAAAACTCAAAATAAAAACGTTGCAAAATGTGACGTCATAAAATAGAGGATAGTATTTAAATTTAAATTTTCAATTATATGAGGATATACATATGTAACTAATTGATTGTGTGTTATTCATTTTAATTTCTTGTGCTGAACTTTGTCAATGGCGCCTAAAGGTAAATCGTTACTCCACTTTTACACATATTAGTATTTATGGCCATGTACCATGAAAATTTAGAATTTTAGAACATAGGGCCCTTTGACCGAGCTTCTCCTCCAGTACTGTTGTACGTATTAAATTTTGGACAGTATAAAAACGGGACACTTTTTCTGAGTTTTGTCACAGAGCTCTTTTAGAGACGTTTTTCAAATTGTTACTGCGGGAAAAATTGCCAATTACTTGCCGTCAGGTGGTTACCGTTCGAATGAAAATTTTTTTTTATATGAAACTTGTGCTTCAGTCTAGAATTGAACCCTAGAGATCATAAGGTCAACAACCTAACCACTGAGCTACGGCACCCAACATTCACTTTTATACTTAGTAGAGACATAAATCATCATGCCTGTTTGAGGAGGCTGGATGTGCTAAAAACCGCCGCCGATCGGGCCGTTCACGCACAGTAAGTCATCAAAGTTGTCAAATCAAGAATTCAGCGAAATCTGCTCCGAAAACAGAAAATCATGACCCCGGGAAATGAATGTCTCGTAAAAACTTTTGAGTGGAATGATTAAAAAAGTGTTAGGGCCTGCATTTTTCAAACGGTGCGGACAAACCGGACATTTGTTTACTGCAGCTTTGTAAAAAAATAGAATGGAAATATACAAACGACTTTTGGTGAAGCACGCTGATAATTTCCATAGAAAAATGTTGTTTAACGATGAAAAAATTTTTATAAAAAAAAAAAACTATGTCGCCCCGACGGGCTCTTTGGCCGACCTTCTATTCCATTATTGTTGTGCGTTTTAAATTTTGGACAGTGTTAGAAGGGACCTACTTATATTTTAGCCGGTTCCGAACGGTAGAACTCTTGCGACATCATTTTACTTTTTCTGACCTTTGTCAAAGATTTCTTTTAGAAGCTTTTCCTTGGCAAATTATTACTGTCGGAAGAATTGCCGATTGCTTGCCGACAGTTGGGTACCGTTTTCGATATTAAATTTGTTATGCTTTAACCGGGTATTGAACCCACGACCTACAGGCCAGAAGGCCAACACATTAAACACTGAACTATGGCACCCAGGTTCAGGTAAAATTCAACAAGCAAAATCATAGTGTAAGCACGGTCATCTAAGAAAGCATCTGAACTGATTGCACGGATCGAAAAGGGTCATCTAAGCTAAAATGACCGTCACTATTTCAGCATGTATTTTCTCTGAGGAATAGCCCTGTGAAAGTCCGCTGGATTACAAATTGTGGACAGTTTTAGAGGAGATGGTTTGCCACAAAAGAGATTCGTGCTGTGGCAAATTTTCCAAAGAAATGAGGTTCATGTGGCTATTGATGATTGGTCAAAGGTGGACATTTCGAATAAATATTTTTGCTTTTTGTATACAATATGTAACAAAAAAATTGATCGAAAAACTTTTATAAATTTTGAATTGTAATTGTGGAATTGTGTCGTCTATTACCTTATTCTTTCGTCGCGTTATAATAATCTTACGTGATTCCAACCATAAACGTAATTTTCTTGAGACTTTTATGCGTTGATTCTTTTCATTGGTACTTTTCAATTCAATTTGCATTAGACGTTTTTTCTTCTTTGCCTTACGACGTGTGCGTTTCTGGTGTGAGCTGCGACTAAATTTTCGAACGATTTCAGCATTGATATCACTTTTGCTTTGATTCAGTTCATCAATTTGAGACTCTTGCCTGAAATCATCATTTTCTTTGCCGCACTCATTACCTTCGACTTTCTTTTGACGTTTATGTTTGAGTTTTTTCGTTTTCATAAGGGCACGATATCTCTTATGAAATAACGGTTGAAAATAGATGCGATCGAGTTCGAACATAATCTTACGCATGCGCTTATATTTAAACTAATAATTAAATCATAAATGTGCATTGATAGATACTTGGGTAAGTACTTAACGGTTTATAACTAAAGATATGAAGATCGCAGTAGTACACCTACTAACTACCTACCTTACGCACGTTGGCATTAACTTCCGGTGAACACGGTGGTGCTTTCAATGGTGCACAACAGGGTCCTTCCAAATCAGAAAAGCTTATGGAACCTTTACCCTCATTATCCGAACTCGAACTAGTATCACCTTCATCGCTGTATGCCAATGGAAATGGAGTTACTATTACTATTTGTATGAAATTTCATGAAATGAAACTAATATGCATCGTCGTATATACCTGGAATAATCGGAAAGTGGTATATTTAATGGTTCATCGGCGCTTGAGCCCTCTTTGAGGAGTCTTTCAATAATTTTCAGTCGCAAACGTTCCTATTGGTTTTAACAGGAGAATATAAGAAGTTGATATTAATGATATGATGACTATTCTAATGATGACTTCCAATTACTTTTACGTTTCGTATATGCAACTATGTGTAAGAATAATACCAAATAAAAACTACATCATTTTAAGAACATAAACGTTTATTCAAATAGAAAAATAATAAAGTAGATGCTTAAACTACTACAGAACGTGATAAGCATAAAATCAAAGTACAGTAAAATCATAGGTAATATTTATCAGAATCTAGGTATGTAATTACGAACAAAAAATAAAGTAAAAGAAATGACGAAAAACAACTTATAAATAAATTTGAAACAAGTGTTTTACGAGAAGATAGCATTCAAAGTAAATTTTATTTTGATTTGATTACGTTTGTAATTAAATTGACACGAAACGGGTCTGAGAATTGTACATATTTTTGAATATGTATTCTGTATAAGCGCAAGAAAATGTAAAGTTAATGTATGTAAATAATATTCAGGGGAGATTTTCCTAAATTTCCAAAAATTGTAAGATATATTTGGTTGATTTTTAACACAAATTCTTCAATTTTAAAGTGTTTTGAAATATTGTTACATGTATAGAAGCTAGTGGGCAGTAATATTGTGATATGCATATACCAATGAAAGAGTAATTATGTAAAACACGAAAATACAAACACGAATTCTACAATACAATTGAGCAGTATTAGAATACACATAAAACATTTTAATTAGTAGGTAGGTACACAACTACTATTTTATATTGTTTTTTGGCAGAACACAATGAAAATTTAAGAAACACTTTTCCCCGATAAACGTTTAACTTTAAGTTTCTCATCAATTATACATCCCTGTTCGGCCAATTTCTTTATTTTCAATGCTTTCTTTTCGCGTTTCTCGCGTTTCCTTATCTTTTTAATTTGTTTCAATAATCTTGTATTTCTCTTTACTTTATTTGGATTTTCATCACAATAATCCAAGAGGGTCTCACAAAATGCTCGTCCCATATGTTCGTAATCCTGTAAATAAAAAAAAATCACATAGACGAATTAATCATTATTACAAGCAGAAATTTTTAGAAGAAACAGAAAATTCCTTAGCATAATCAAAATATAATATTGATGTTTATCTGTATTAGGCTAATGTCGATAACGGTGGCCCTATTTTTGTATAGCGATCTGTAGAGCATGTGGATGCCCTAGGTCGTGGGTTCAATCCCCGGCTGAAGCAATATCAATATCGAAAAGATTTTCCTTTCTGCCCTCTATCTGAGAGGACACACTTATGCCAGAAATGCTCATTGTGATACCACCGAGCTTCTCTTTCAATACTGTTGTGCTTGTTAAATTTGGACAGCATTAGAAGTGACCTACTTATATTAGCCGGTTCCGAATCCTTGTGACAGCACTTTAACTTAATTTTGTCACAGAGCTCTTTTTAGAAGCATTTTTGGCAAATTGTTACTGCCGGAAAAATTGCCAATTCTTGCCGGCAGATGGGTACCGTGCGATAGAAAAATCTTTTTGATAACAAATTTTGTTGTGCTTCAGCCAGGGATTGAACCCATGACCTATAGATCAGAAGGCCACTCACACTGTCGATAAGTAATTGGCAATTCTTCCTGCAATAAGAATTTGCCATGAAAATGGTTCTAAATGAGCTCTGTAACAAATCTCAGAAAAAGTAATGTAACAAGGGTTCTCCCGTTCGGAACCAGGTGATTCATTTTCGTACTTCCGTTCGTAAAAGTATCATAACTCCGTACTATGTGCTATCGATTTCAATAAATGTTGGGTTGTTTTATTTGGAATTTAATGAACTTTTTGCAATCATTTTACTAGGTGGATAAAAAAATAATAATTCTAAATAATGGAATAATTCTAAAAAAGATGGCATTGGTATACACTTCTTCAGACGTCTGCCAAAATTTTTGCAATTTTTGTTTACACATTTACAAATTACAGTAGTGAGAAGAAGGTAACCCAACATGAGAAAACAATAACTGAGGCCAAAGTCAAACTAGAAAAATATTACAAGAACTCTCCACTGTCCATAAAGATGATTTAAAAGTGGTTTTCTGACTTTCGTTGTGTCCGTACGAGCACCGATGACGCTGAATGATCTGCTCGAATCTGAACGACCCCAAACTGAAAGTGAAGGAGCTAGTTGAGACCACAAAGATGTCAAGATATCGTATAGCCGTGCTTTCAATATCATATACATATAACATTTTGGGTATGAAGAAGCTCTTGGCGCGATAGGCGCACAAACAAAATTGTACGAATTCGGGTGTGAATTGATTTCTCAGCTACCGTATTCGCTAGACCTGGCCACCAGCGATTTCTACCTAATTCCAAACCTAAAGAGATGGCTCACCGGCAAGTGAATTGAGGACTATTTTGGAGAAGAACTACTTCTACTTTTTGGAAGTAATAAAACAGTTAGAAAATGGTTGGACTCAAACTATTGAATTAAAAGGAATGTATGCTAATAAATAAATAAGAATTTGGCCAATTTGGTGAACTTAAATTAATTTTTTTTACAATGATTTCATGAAAATGCTAAAAAAAAGAAAAAAATTTACAAAAATTTTTTTAATTTCTAATAACAGTCCACAGTAATCTTTCATAATCGTCAGTTGAGCGTTGTCGCCCATTACACTGAAAGAAAATATGACCGAAAGACCAATGTTGCCAACACATTCGCATTTTATCGAAATTAGAGACATCATTGAAGAAAATTCGGAACAAATTAACTGCCCATTCTGCAGATTGACCAAACATTCAAACTTCTCCCCTATTTGAATTTTTAAACAGCTTTTGATGCTTTGATAAATACCAATTCAAGCGTTACTTATAAGTAAAGCTGATTGAAGGTAGTATTCGAAATTTAAGCAGCTTATGCTAATGCTCTATGCTTAAATGCTACAGTAGTCTCGAAATGAATACATCCTGCATCGTTTAGTGTAATTATGGGATGATGTTCTGTCGTCTACTGAAAGGTATTGCAGCTAATTTAAGGCATGTTGCTAAAATGCTTGATTTAACTTTTATGCTACTACTTCATAAATATGTACTCCCAGACAAATTAAAGTAATGTGTCCAAGGGACCTCACTTGGATCTCGGGTTGCTGAATCCGATTACGTGCTTAGAGTACTTCTATCATCCACTGATTTATTTTCTAACCTAAAAAATGCAAAAATATTACATACTCTTTTGTTTGACTGTTCTTATTAAACATTAATAAATTAATTTTAAACTTTGCTATCCATGCTCTTAGAATTGTGATGGTTCTTGTGGGAGAAGATTATATTAATACCTTCACACTTTTGCACATAAAAAGTATAGCGGTGAAAATAAAGTATTTTCAAGATTCAATGCAACTTTTTCATATTGTGGATTTTTTTTCTTATTTCACTTGATGTTTATGTGGTTGCCTTGAAAAAAATAAATAAACAATTTCGAGCAAACATAATGGAGTATATTTCTTTTTAATAAATCACATTAAAAGGCTACTTAGGAATCGGCTATAAACATTTGTGTATATGTAGACTTACCGCTGTGGTAAAATGTGTTCCTTTGCGGGAGCCCAATGATGAGCCACCGAACGATGCTTCAATAGTGTAACTATTTGTAATGCCCAGCATCCATACCACAATACGACCGGTACCTTCTTTACTGCGTTGTATCTTAAATTTACAACTTTCGAAAGAAAACTACAAGAGGATATAAAATGGAAAAATGTTATGGTTATATAGGTATGTACATAAGAACGGAATGGACGGATATGAATGCAACACTACATATAAATACACTGCCGGTCAGCTGAAAAGGTTCAACATTACTTTTTAACGGATAATTCTTCTAAATGAGGTTTTTTTTTGCAAAGAATTGAATTAACAATAATAAAAATTAAAAAAATTAAGGAAATGTTAAATTTTTCCAGTAAAATGAACCATAGAAATTTTGTAATTTTTTAACGTATTATGGGCAGATTCTATTTTTTAATGGAAATATAAAGGTTCTCAATTGATCCAATTTTGGATAACAATTTTTTTAATGACAGCTTTCAACAAGTTTTTATCCTCAAATTTTATGATCGACTCACAAATTTAGAAGGGGGAAGTTTGGCTTTTAATCCACTCTTGTGCCACCCTCGAAGTGTATATTAGAACATCATTATGCTGAAACGCCTATGTATTTGGCTTTTCATGTGTGTTCTTCTTAATTTTATTTATTACTTGGCTTATGGATCTAGGTCCACAAACAAAATATTGAACCAAATAAGATGAACGGCAGTGTATATTAGAACATCGCAATATAAATGCATATGCATATTAAAACATACCTTATCTGCAACGTTTTTATGCATCATTAAGGGGAAAACTTGTTCGGTGAGCTTCTTTTCCGGATTACGCTTATTCTCACAGCCATAAATGAATATATTGTGCTTGCGAGAGTGTGCATGCATATCACAGTACATGGCAACACCGCATTCGTCAATCAGTCTGTGGAAAAATATTTAAAAAAAAGAAGAGAAGAAGAAGAAAACATTTCAACATCCTTTTAATCAACATACACATATGTATGTACTCATATGGCAATTACCTTTTAAGCATGGCTTTTGTATACCATATGGATGGATACGTTTCACGTATGACAGTGCGATATTGTCGATTTAAATCTTTGCCAGTCAATGAATTACGTGTATTGCCCACAATGACACCATCCGGATTTAACATTGGTACTAATTTGAAGATGAATTTATGTCGCAGACGTTTAGCAACAGACGATTCACCTGTTATAAAATCCATGAGACCCTTCATCATCCATGATGCTGGTGTCTCACTGGGATGAACACGTGCTGAGACAACAATGGATTTTTTACGCTTCCACACGATAGCAAATGTGGAGTACGGGAAGAAGGAGGAAACAAAAAACGAGAAAAAAAACAAAATAAAGGTTAATCTCTTAATTTACGTGCTGTTAAAAAAGAACACTAGTACATAAACGCGTCAACATGTGAACCTTTTGTTTTTTGCTTTTTTTTTTCTCTTTCCCCAAAATACAAATACAAGTGGGCCATAGTGTTTTGTAAACAATGTCGACTATATAAACAAAACAAATAGAAGTAGTAGACTTTTTTTGTTTGTTTGTTTATTTATTTTCCTTTACTTATGTACTTACATATGCCTTTCTCCTCACGTATAAACGTATGCATTAATATAGTCGACTTAATTTTTTATTTTTTCTCACCGGATGGGTACTCAGCGTCTATACTCTATACTACATATTCATTTATGTGTATTTGTGTGTGAAGTACTCTTGAGAATATAAATGTGCAAAGTATGCACATTATATTCACGTACAACAGCGCAAAAGTTAAATTAACAAAATGCATGAAAAACCCCTGTAGTCAAGGCAACATTTATAAATGTGATTATTTTTCGTTTAGACATTATCACTAAGAACTAGTTCCAATAACTATATTTAGTTGGTGTATTTCAGTATCAAAAAATGAATACATGTTGCTCTACTAGTTGTAAGGCAACATGTTATACATAGTATCAGACACATAGACACATGTGTCTTTGTTTAAGCAACATTGTATATATGAAAACATCAACACCAAAAATCTATTTATTCCAAGTGAGATGGCTGAAAAGTGTTTTGACCCATATTTTCTGTTATTGTTGCATCATTCGGCAAACAATTAAAATTCTCTATGCACTTTATTGCATATTCTATATATATATCCATTTATTTTTCATCGTCGCCTTTGAATAAATTCATATCTTTCAGCATGTAGGTATGCGTGTGCATGTCTCATTGCACTCGGTAAAACAGTAAGTAAGTATATGAGATAAATATGTTGAAACTGTAATGGTAGTAGTTGCATAAATTGTTGCAATGATTTCATTAATATGCGACACTCGTGCTTTTGCGAGTCTCCTAAGTACAAGTATTTGCCTACAACAGAGAATATTTAAGTGTGAAGGCCTAAGCAATATGGTGCCATATGTGATGATTAAATTCTGTTCATTTCCATGCTTCAATTTTTCTCTCTACTCATTTTCCATATATTTATTTGCTTTTCATCCTTAGCCTCAAGTATCATACTATGCACACTTCACATAACACTGTTATTATTCGTCCTTTTTCACAATGTTTTTTCTTTATCCACTCACTTGTTTACTTTCTAATGATGTTTTTATTGTTTCATAAAATTAAAAAGTTGTCTTTATTATTATTTTTTATCAGATTTTTTTAATGCAATTTTGTTTACAATCTTCTAACTTTATCTTCTTTACATTTCGCTTCACAATCATGAATATTCTATTTAAATTGTTTGTTTTGATATTTTTTTTTTCTCCATTCTTTTAATCATTCCATGGACATTTTTATTTAAATAATGTGAATTTTTTAAAATTATTTTCTCATTTGTCAAAATCATCGTGAAGAGATATAAATGATGTGCGTTTGCATTTGCAGAAAACACAAAACAAGCAATCAATTAATTTAGTTTTAATTATGCTGTACTGATTTTCTGGATATAAAGGGACATGAATTAGCATAGAAGAGAATAAGGTAGAGAGTAAGTGTGTAAGGTTGCAGGAGAAATCTTTGGTAAAGTGAAAATGTTTTACATAAAAAAAAAGATGGAAAAAGCATCAACAAAATCCTAGTATGACAAAGTTTTAACTCGAAAAAGGAAATTAAAAAAATAATTTCCAATTGTAATGTAAATGAATTGACTCGTCAGAGCAGATGTAGTCATTAAGTCATGCATATGAGTCATTATCGATTAACAAATCTACAAAATTACTGGAAATATCAAACTGCAAAGAAACAAGAGTGACAATGAAATTAAGAAAATGATCGAGAAAACCCTCAATTTAATATAATCACACGACTGCGGAATTACCACTTTTGGTAAGAATTCAACGATTCAAAAAAACAGGAAAATTATCTCAAGAAATGTAATTAAATAGGCCAGTCTATTGCTCTCCTTTTTATCAGTATATGTTTGTATATCACCAGTGATATACAAATGTTTTAAGCTTTCTCACCAAAAGCGTACACAGAAATTCTCTCATTATAACTTTCACATCGGCATTTTATAAGGAACGAAGAATATCCCTAAGCTTTGTAAGAAATAGAGGGAAGTAACGTTTCTTGATCACTAGTAAGTACTTTAGAGCTGGTGCTCTACTTACTACAAGGTGCGACAAATATGTATTAAGACTAGAACCATATCTCAGCAACCAAGCGCGCCATCTATGTGTAAGTACATGCGTTTTAAGCTTCAACCTTCCTCTACTAACTGTCAAAATTTCATGGCATTTGGTTGACATTTAACGTTTATTAACATTCATTTTACAAAACACGTGTTCGTTTGATGTTGAAATTTTAATATGAAATTTAACATGAAATTTAACACAGCACTCATGGTTCGTCAATTTTTGGCTCGGAATCAGGTCTGTGTGTTGAATTACCCGCCGTATTCACCTGATTTGGCACCGTGCGACTTCTTTTTGTTCCCAAAACTAAAATTGAAGTTGAAAGGATGCTTTTTTGATGACATTCAGACCATACAACGGGCTTCGACGAGGGCACTGGAGACAATTCCAAAAAATGAGCTGGAACACGCATTTAAATCACTATTAAATCGATGTAACAAGTGTATTGAATCATGAGAGGTATATTTCAAATAAATATACCGAAAAATTAGCAGATATCGTGTTTTAATTGTATTTTCTAGAGACAGTCTTAATACATAATTGTCGGACCTTGTATTTAACAGTAGCTTCTTACATGTTCAATTATAACTCTTGTGTTCTACGTCTAACACGAGCACTTTTACTCCAAACAAATTCACATAAAGTCCACAAAATATTACGTATATACAAGGGCGGTCCCAGAACTACCCGACCTAACAAAGAAAACAACAAATTTGGGGAAATTTTTTTTTATTCCTCAACATAATCTCCTTTTAGATCTTACACTTTTCCCAGCGATATTCTATAGCTTCGATACCTTGTTTATGGTATGAACTGTCTAGCACATACAAATACCCATCTACCGCAGTCTCCACCTCTTCATTGTTTGCAAATCTTCTACCAACCAACCATTTTTTAAATTGCAAATCTGGCGAATAAGGTACGTGCTGAAGCAATTCGAGCTTTAACTCCTCGTTTAAACCCTGCCACCCAATATTTGATGGTCTTAAACGAAGGAGCAGCCTTCCCCAGTGTAGAATCTAGTTCGGCTTTAATATTCGTTGGACTGAGACCTTTCAAATGAAAGTATTGAATTATATAACGGTGACCAATTAACTTTCGATGGCTCCAAAGAAAATACTAAACAACGTGGCACCTTGAAACCTAAAACATATATTTTATAAGGTTGCCACTATTCACCAAAGTAATTTTTTTCAAACTACTGGTCAGGTCGGGTAGTTCTGGGACCGCCTCCTAAAGTCTATTATCCTTTTGATCATAGCTTTGATATTGAGAGTTCATCATAACAATATTTTTAGCTAAAGGAACAACAAAACAATTGAATTTTTTTTTTTCAAAAACATGCACACAATCTTCTTTGTGGTAAGTTTGTGTAAATGAAATTATGTACAAAAATCATAGACCACTTTTCTAGTACTTAACTCTTTATATATTGTATTTGTACTTGTATTTACTATGATTTTGTAATACGTTGAGATTCAAAAGAAACCTCAAAATGATGTAATTAATTTTGTAAGCATATGCACTATGAAATAGTTTTCGTTTTCGTTATAAAAGCTCATTTGCTATACAATGCTTTTACTCAAAAACAAACTACATAATTTGACATTAATTACAAAACCATAAGATTTACAACAAACAAATTTTAATTTTGTTGAACAGATTTTACCTGTGTGTGTGTGTGTGTGTGTTTGTGTGTGCATTAAAACTAAAATTTAATTATATTATGTTTCGAGTTGATGCAACGTTATCGTTTATGTTGGTACAACGTTTCACTTAATTAAGTCCTTTTTGTGTGAGCAAATGTTTGTGCTCTATGTATTCACTTGTTTATTAATTTAATGTGGATTTTAACAATGCTAATTACAAAAGAGCTAATTTAAACATTTAACATTTAAGTAGGTAGATATACACGTAAATAGCTATCGGTCTATTGAAGAGTTTAGTTGTTTACAATATGTGCTCGTGTATAAATAAGTAATATGTATTAAGGTACTCTTAGTAATTAATGAATATTTAATTGCAAACATTGTTGCGCATGTATGTATATATGGAAGATAAGTGACTAAACTATGCAATATATGTATAAAGCTCATTGGGTACGTTTGTATACTTTATAAAGTACCTACTATACAGCTGCGGTCAATATAATAGCACCAGCCACACATTTATACTGACTCCGTTTATTTCTGTTTAACTGTTGGGCCGATTCAACTCATAACAAAATAATAATTTCATTGATGCTAATAGTTTATTATCACAAAAAAATTAATTAGTTTTTTTTAACAGTTTATAATATGTTAATGAATTTAAACAAAAAACTTAAAAACTACACAGTCAAAATAATAGCTGTTTCAGCGGAGAGAAGAGGAATGCCGGTGGGCTTGCTGCGATGTGGTGCACTTGCCTACAAGTCGTTTGGGTGGCAGAGGTGTGGATGACAGTGATGTGGTTGTTGTTGTGATGAAAACACACTTCTATACATTAAATACTCCGCACTTTATTTTTTATTATTATTTATTAAAATTAAACTTAAATGTACATCGGGACGGGAAATATTTCGCGCACTGCTCGAGAAAATTAGCTCTGTTTATAATAATTTTAATTGTTCGAGAAACACGTACTTTTGTCGAGGGAGTTTTATCAACACTAATAGCAAAGTAAATAAACAGAAAGTGAATAGCTAAAGTTAAGAAAAGAGAGTATGGGAGTGAGAGAAAGATAGAATGAGAACGAAAAATAGCGGGAGGAAAGAGACTTACACTAGGGTTGCTAACCCATGCAAACTTTTTACGGGCAGTGCGCGACACATGTCTTCTGGCGCAGACATTCCGCCCCCCTTGCAGGAATACTGCAAAAGAGACGGAACCTCCACCCGAGACGAGGGGTTTGAGGGGGAAAAAATTAAAAGGAGAAGTTAATAAGAAATCAAAATACAATATTTCATATAACTTATACTAATCTTAAATGTAATTAAAATTATCTCTAAATATTCCTATGCGTATGTGTTCGATGATACGCCATCAGGAAAATCGGGAAATTGAAGTGGAAGGTTGACGTTCATACGAGTGAAAAGAGCCCTTTAGGAGGGATGACGCATGTTGATTGTTGAGGATGTTGATTGCAGATCTCGAAGCGAATGTTGATTGAAGAACGTGTTGATTGATGAGCGTGTTGATTGATGAGTGTAGATCAATGTTGATTGGTGTGTGGATCGGGGTTGGATCACACCATCTCAGGTGAACAGATTCTATCAGGGCTGGTCGTAGACCAGATCAAAGGTTTCGAGAAGTCAACGCAGTTGACAAACCTAGAGCTCGTAGATCGCTTGCAGCATTAATTTTTCCATATTGTCGGGATTGCCATAATATGCAACGCTCGTGACAAGTTATAAACTCGGATAGAATCTGCGTGTCTTGGGTTCATGATGACTCAGCTCATGAATATGTAGCAAATTATGTGAAAATAACACATGGGATTATTCATACGCATATACACTATGCCAGTTCATAGTTCCATTGAAGCATCGTAGAAGTTGGGGAATTAACTCGGGCAGTTACAGTGAACTGAACAATGTGAGAGTGGGATGCATATGACGGTCAGTATCGCATAACCTGACAAAACGTTGCTACATAATACGGGTGTGGCATCAGAGGCTTATATGTTGCTCAAGCCACAATCTTCAAATCACCTTTTAAGTGACAGCAATTTTGGGGGCCCAGTATTAGGCGGGATCGAATGTATTGCTGTTCGAGTACAAGTCCTCTCGTTGATTGAACGAGCCTTTTGTGGGGAGTGATATGCAGAACTCGATATTCCGTTGGATATTGCTGTATGGGAAGTATTACGTCTAGTAAATACTTTTGACGGGAGTTGTCCTCTTCTTGGATGCGATCTGTAAGATCGATCCTTTGTATCTGGGGGGAGCATTGCATTATGGCGAACTTTCCGCTTTGCTCTCGGGTCATGCCGCGCTCTGTGAAGCAGGGAATGATGTTGCTTCCCACAAATACGGCATGAAAACTCACTGTGGCATTTCGCAAGGGTATGCGATGTTGCCAAACAGTTGTTGCAAATTCCATACTGATGCACACAGAGTATTCTCTCTTCAACCGTAAGTTTGGAGAACTCTTTACAGTGTCGCAGGGGGTGCTTGTCTCTACATAGCGGGCAGCATGTCTTCATGACAGTACTATGCAACGAACTAACATCTTTAGCTGTTGTGAGGGGTTTTTTTGAACATTTGGGGTGTTTTCTGTTATTACTTCGTGTCGGGTGCTTATCGCATTTAGCACGAGGTGATGAATGCGGGAGTTTGTCGAAATGGATTCTGCTGTGGAACGATGAAACCTTTTTATGGGAGGTCGATTTCATTTGTGGGAGGATTGCCGTGATGGGTGCTGTATCCAAAGCTGTATTATGTTTTTTCTTCGTAACCGCTGGCAGCAGAGAAGAACGAGTACGCTGACAAGAACGTTCAGCTGTGGTTTCAGTGGGAATTGACTCGGGAGTTACCACATAGCGAGTGCTGGAAGCATTCTCTAGCCTGTGAAGTAGGGAATTGTGCCTTTGTCTGCACGATGAGCACGTAAACCGGCTTTTACAGTTATTATAATTGTGAGAGTTGGCGAAACAGTTGGTACACAGTTTGTGTTTGTTAACTACGCTGTAGCGTTCATCAACCAACAACTTCAGAAATTCGGGACACTGTCGAAGAGGGTGTGTCTTTCGGCACAATGGACAACCGTGATTGGAGACACTGGCATGATAAATGCTAATTCCGTGTGACTCTACCTGAGGTTTATTTGTACGCTGGGAAGGGTTGAATCGACCGGGTTGCTGATTCGATGGTTGCCTGAGTTGCCGAGTTGGTGGTTGGCTGGATTGCCTAGAACCATTTCGGATATCTGCGACTGATTCCAAAGTCTGATACCGATCTGTAAGAAAGGCATCGAAGTCGCTCCAATTAGGGATTTCACGTTTATTTTTTAATGATTGCTCCCAAAGACACAAGGTGGTATACGGAAGTTTTGTGGAACACAAATAAACAAAAATAGCGTCCCAGTGGCTTGTATCAATGCCTAAGAGCTTCAAATTCATAATGCAATCGTTTAGTGTGCGCTGTAAGCGCTTCAAATGCGGGCCGGTTTCTTGAGTTACCGGTTGGAGAGTGAAAAGGGATTTCAACTGTAAGTTGACGAGAATCCTCTTGTTTTCATATCTCTCCTCGAGATTGTGCCATGCTAGTGCGAAGCCATCATTAGTCAAGGGAGTAGACTGAATGATATTATGTGCTTCGCCTCGGGTTTTCTGAAGCAAGTGGTATAATTTTTCCACTGGCGACAGCCGGGGGTTATTGCGATATAAGGCCGTAAACATGTCGCGAAAACTTGGCCATGACACATAATCGCCAGAAAAACATGGGGTGTCGCATGGAGGCAGCTGAACAGCGGGAAATGAATGTTCATTTATTTTCTCAACGTGTGGATTCGGAATTGCCGGAAAAGAGGAAACTGCGGGGGATGCCACCTCGAAACTCAGCTCGTGAAGCACAGTCGGAAATGAAGGTTGACGGGGTATATTTTCAGCGGTGGAAGAGGAAATTGCGGGGGGTATCACTTCGGATCTCAGCTTGTGAAGAACTGCAGGAAATGAATGTTGATGAGATATGTTTTCAACGAGAGAAGAGGAAATTGCGGGGGGTACCACTTCGGAACTCAGCTCGTGAAGATGAGCGTTGATTGCAGAGAGGCACCGGACATACGAGGTGTAACATTTTCTATATACCTCTTTAATTTGATTAACGTCAACATCTTCAGCTACTTCCTCTGTCATGAGAGAGTAATATGCCGTTTTGCAATCACTCCATAGGGATAGGAATTGCTTTTTCTGTGCCTCCAAGCTAATTTTGTTATGAGCTTCTGGGTTGATGGCATGAAAATTGCTATCAAAATCAATAATATCTTCCACGGCAGCTCTGAAGAGATCGTAAGTTGCCATCCTTTTCGCAATTGTAGAATTCCAGATGTAATACGGGATAAAATTTGATAACGAGAGAGTGAATTGCTTGCGAATCTGGAGTTATGTTGCCTGTTCGAACGATTTATCAAAAAAAAAATGGGTTGCCAAAATGTGACTGGCAAGAGATTAGTCCGAAAGACTTAGTCTTCCTCAGTGAAGTTAAGTGGAACCAGTGGGCAAACTTATGGGAGTACGATAATATTATATAAAAATACACGTAGGTATATATATATAGGAAAAATAACCGCGGGGCGGAATAACAGTTTGGGAACCACTGTATTGTACGTTCCGGAACTTGTACTATATTATCTCTCACCAAGAATTAATTTGTATTATATTTGATCGCACTGTAGCAACTTGGGGTTGAGAGTGACTATTTTTCTCCCTGGGTGTTTTTCAATAGAAAAGATAGTGTACAATTGTTATTGCAGTTACATTTCCTTTATAAAAAACACCAGCCAATGCAATTATATTTTGTTGCTATCATATGTATATGCAAAACAAAAATTGGGAGATAGAAATTTAGCAACAATATGCACTACCGCTATATTTGTGATCAAAACGCAGGTATATTTGTCGAGACAAATCAATGCGTTTTATTGTTGCCTATGTATGACGAAATACCTTTATTGCTTGCTTTTGGGTGTGCTTGTTGTTGATAGTTTAGGGATATGCATGAACCACGGTAGGTAGTTGAAATTTAACAACAACAAGTAATCGCATGTGCGTTTGTATAATAAGGCGGTTGTTTTTGCAAATGCACAAGGCAAAGGTATTGAGAAAAATATGCAATATGTATGAAATTGTTATTGCACTGCCAAACAAATATTTTTGAATATTTTAATGTTATTGCCGATATCAATTTTCGTGAGGGAAAAAACAACTTCTATTGGGAAAGTGTAATTGTATTACTTATGCTTTGTTCTTCCTTTTACAAAGCAAGAGAATATTGTTGTTATTATTGTCAATAATGTTTTTCGTAGAGGGGAATATACGGGGCGATACGACTGATATGATAACACTTGGTGGTTATGTTTGAGTAAAATAACCACACAAAATGCAACAACGATATCTCGGAGAGAGATGCTTTGATGTACCTATATGATTTTACTGAGAGATGTGCAAGGGATTAGTAAACAAATTTAATATAGTTATAAAACACCAATATAAACCAAATGGGGGATCATTCAAAGGTGTGCACTGATATGTATGTATGAAGTTCGTGTGGTCTCTCTTGAGATCACTTGATATATTTTTTCTTTCTCTCTTCTCTTATCTTATGTAAATGGTATGTGCAATATGAGAGATATGATTTCGGGTATTGTTTTTGCACATATACCAATTAACAACACTTTGAATAATGAGAAGAAGACCATAAGCGAGAAATAAAAACAAAATAGATCAACCAAAAGTGCGTTTTGCCGTCGGCAAAACAATATCTATGGTATCACGATATATATGATGTAATTTCTTAATTCTTGCAGCTGTATGGGATACAGAATGCAATATTTTAACTCAGCGAGAAATTCGCTGTAAGTTATCGGGATGTTTAAGCGGGATTTTTTATAAAATGTACGAACGACGTACTCATAAATAATGTAGCCAAAAATTAAGAAATCCAACAATAGTTGTGCTGCAACAATGTTATTAAATACTTCTTGTTGAATTTATCGGGATGACGGGATATATGTATGTGGGTACATAAAACGCACGGAATGTACGTACCTGGGGTGGCAAGATTTGCTTACCAATCGTTGCGAGCCTATCCGGCTCGAAGGACCAATGTTTCAGCGGAGAGAAGAGGAATGCCGGTGGGCTTGCTGCGATGTGGTGCACTTGCCTACAAGTCGTTTGGGTGGCAGAGGTGTGGATGACAGTGATGTGGTTGTTGTTGTGATGAAAACACACTTCTATACATTAAATACTCCGCACTTTATTTTTTATTATTATTTATTAAAATTAAACTTAAATGTACATCGGGACGGGAAATATTTCGCGCACTGCTCGAGAAAATTAGCTCTGTTTATAATAATTTTAATTGTTCGAGAAACACGTACTTTTGTCGAGGGAGTTTTATCAACACTAATAGCAAAGTAAATAAACAGAAAGTGAATAGCTAAAGTTAAGAAAAGAGAGTATGGGAGTGAGAGAAAGATAGAATGAGAACGAAAAATAGCGGGAGGAAAGAGACTTACACTAGGGTTGCTAACCCATGCAAACTTTTTACGGGCAGTGCGCGACACATGTCTTCTGGCGCAGACAATAGCACTTCAGTTCATTTAAAAAAAAAAATAATGGTATTACTTAAAACAAATCAAAAATTTTAGTCAGATATCTTGTAAATAAATTAATGTCATGTTTTCAATATTTTGTCGCGTGCCCTTTGTTTGCTATTACCGCGGCACAACGCCTTCCCATGGAATCCACTAAATGCTGGCATCTTTCAACTATAATGGAGCTCCAAATTTTCTGCACAGCCTGCCAGAGCCCTTCAACACTTGTTGGTTTTATTGTAGATACACCCTTCTTTACGTCGGTCCACAGATTTTCGATAGGGTTCAAATCCGGGGACTGTGCAGGCCATTCCATTACGTTGATAGAGTTATCGTTGAACCATTTTTTTGCCATTTTGCTGGTGTGTTTGGGGTCATTGTCTTGCTGGAAGACCCAGACCAGCGGCATTTCGTAGGAAGCATACGGCAGCATAATTTCATCAAGGATTTTTACATAAACCGATGAATCCATAACGGTTTTGATCCAATATATGGGACCCACACCTTGATATGAGAAGCAACCCCATACCATAATACTATGACCTCCATGTTTGATGGTTTTTGATGTGAATTGTGGCTTGTATTCACTGTTAGGTGGCCTACGGACAAAACATCTGGAACCCTTTCCACCAAAAAGAACAATTTTGGATTCGTCAGTCCATAGCACATTTCTCCACTTTTCCTTTGGCCAATTTAGATGTGCTTTAGCAAAAGATATTCTTTTAGCAACATGCTTAGAGGAAAGCAGCGGCACTTTTCGAGGACTACAGGCATTCAGGCTGTTGTCTCGAAGTCTGCGGCGAATAGTTTCCACGCTCGCCGGCACATCCAATGTTTTTTTGAGCTCCGTAGCTGTCATAAAGGGATTTGCTTTAGTCGTCCGTACTAAACGTTTTACCATTAAGGGTGACAAAACTCGCTTTCTACCACGGGATTCAACTTTTTGTTCATATCTTAGAGCATTTATAATCATTTTATTGGAACAGCCCAGCAAATCCCTTATTTGGGAATAAGATTTACCCTCGGCAACAAATTTTTTTATTAGTTCACGTTTTTCCGGCGAACAATGCTTTCCGCGACCCATAACTATACAATTTTTTGTAAATTATTACACGATTTAATAGAAAAAATATAACAAATTTATATTACCTTCCGTTATCACTTTTTTTTCAAAAATTTTTGCAAAACAAATTTAAAAAAGTCTACTGGTGCTATTTTATTGACTGCACGAAATGTTAAGTGTTGACAAAAGATCTTTTATAACTGATTGACAGTTACGAAATTTGACAACAAATGCACACACACTGAGATAGCATAAAAAATGTAACTGTTTTTTACACTCAAAAAAATAATATAATAAATAGGTGAAATTTTTACATCATTCGATGCAATATAATGCAACTGGTGCTATTATATTGACCGGCACTGTACATGTATTGCTTTATTCTATCAATTCTATATTCTTGCTATATTTTTCTATATTCTTACTAACGATGGTATTTGTCGTAATTCTCCAAAAAAGAGACTTACTTGTATCGAATGTATCTATTCATTATGTATAGCAACATAAATAAAACATTTGCAACTGTATAGTCATTAAGATGGTACATGTCTCTTGTATACATATGTATACTCATTAAATATTTATAAACATTTTCTGTATGTTGCTGTAATCACTTGTCGCACTTGTATGTATTTTATCTATCAAAATATTGTGCTAAAATTTATATTTAATTATCACCAAAAACTAACAAACGTAATTAAATCAAATTGAAATTAATTTGATTAGCTACACAAACATGAGACACAAATTTGTTATTGCATGACTGCTTGATTTGCTTCTATTTATACATATATATATTGTACATACAATGATTAGCATAAATTGCTACTTGAAAATTATTTAGAATTTCCCCCATAATAAAGGTATACGCGTCGCTTTATATGTAAATGGAAAAGGAAAAATAAGATAACATCCATGTATTCACACGTTCGCATCATTACCTTTTTTGAAAAGACATTCATAAGGGTACATATAGACATATATGTGCAAATATACACACCCCAAGTGTGTGTGGAATCAAGTTGGATGGTGTATTGACCCAAAAAAAGTGTGCAAATTCTCCCATTAAAAATTAATTAAATCAACCTCACGCACATGTACATATATTCTGTGAGTCCTTTTTTGCCCTCAAACTCATTTATTTTTCGTATCGCAAGCTTTCACAATGTTATTTAAGCATATAATAATGTAATGAAAAAAAAAAGACCATGAAGAGTTAGGAATGTAATACCAGTAGTTATGGTTGGTCATTTAAGAGAAGAAACAAAAATACATGAATTTATATTGACATTGTAGTATAGTAGTTGGTACATTGGACCCTAAAGATATGAAAACAATTGTTTTCTTTTATTTGCGAAGACCACATGTCGACAATTATTTAATTAGAAATTCTTTCGGCAGTAAATTTCGACTGTCAATAAGAGATTTTTGTGAAAAACTGCGTTTATATTTTTTTCATATTACATTCATATATTTTAATAGAAATTTGATTCAATAAAACCATAAACAATTAGGTGATATTAATTGCATTATATATTCTTACCTTCATTGCTTCCTCATCGGCAGTTGGTGCCGTTACAGTTAAATAATACACATTATTGCCAGCTAATGAACGACAGAGTAATCTTAATTTACAGAATTTCGATTTGACGGGATGCTTTTGTATTTCCATTAAATAATCCTGTTGCGATGGCAGCAATTAAAAATCAATCAAAATCAAACACATCAAGATGAAATATATAATGACAATGTTAACGATTTTGAATAGCATGTTCATTGATGTCATGTTGTGGAAAAAGAAATTAATATTCGAGTTAATTAAAATTATTTATTATTGTATCGTAAATATTGGATTGGAAGATGATTACTCTACAAGTCTAGTATATCTGTCTGGTGATTGTAAAATGATTTATAGCCAAATGTCAAATAAGGATAAAAGTCTTTTCTTTTTTTTATTTTCCACCTGCCCACATCCTATTATTATTATTATTATTATCAAGAAATTGCACTCACCTGTAAATCACTATATGTATATGGATAACTGTGTGCAAAGAAGACTGTATCATCGTCATTTGGAAATTCAATATTAAATGTTAATGTATATGATGCATTGTCCTCATCATCTTCACTGGAATTTCTACATTGCAAAAATGAAAACCATGAAAACCGAAAATGATCAAAAACAAACATTTTATTTTCATTCAAACAAATGCATATGGTGTGACTTGTGCAGGCAGAGTCATTTTACATTGGCCCCCCATATATCCAATACGTACTCAGAGCATTCATTTATCTCACATAAAGTCCCACAACAATTCATTTGTAGATTTTTGTTCTTTTGCACTTGGTTATAGGTACTTGTTACTAAAACATATGTATCAGGTCAGTCCATAAGTTCGTGCGCTCTTTGCATACAAAAAATGATTCGTGGGAGATAAAGGAACTATTTTTATTTTCTCTGATGTATTGTGCATTCAACAAGTGATTTTAATCGCGGATAGAAGTACGCGTTCTAAAAAAATAAAATAGAATCTTCAAAAGAGTATAATAAGAGGAATATTTTGTATTTTTTTTTTTTATAAAAGTGAAAAAAATGCAACAACTGCTGTTGCAGAAATAAACACAACTCATGGGGATAATACCGTGAGTGTAAGAAATGCGCAAAAGTGCTCAGTTTTCAAAATTCCGAATTGGTGATTGTGACGTTGAGGATGCCCCACGCTCTGGTCGTCCTGAGACCTTTAACTCCGACGCCTTGCTGGAACTCGTGGAAGCTGAGCCAAGTTTGATAGTCGATATGATGGTTGGAAGGTTTAATACATCACATGGAATAGTTTACAGGCACTTGGTTCAATTGAGCAAGGTTCCAAAGCTGGGAAAATGGATTCTGCATAAACTTTGCGTCGCAAAAGCGTGTTCTCAGCTTGAAAACAAGAGTTTTTTGAACCGTATTGTTACCGGGACGAAAAATGGGTCTTTTACAATAATCCTGTTCGCAAACGCCAGTGGTTAGATAAAGATGAAACATCAGAACCAACCCCCGTGTTGGTGGGATATGGCCGGTATCATTTATTTTGACCTGCTGGAACCAAACCAGACGATCACAGCTGATTACAATTGCCATCAATTATCCAAACTGAATGAAGCACTTAAAAAAAAATTGATCGTCTTTAGTCAATAGACGCAAAGTTTTGTTTCACCACGCCAATGCAAGACCGTATACCGTAAGATAGACCTTAGGCAAGCTCAACAAGCTCGGATGTGAGTTAATGCCGCATCCACCATACTCTCCGGATATTACACCTTGTGATTATCACCTTTTCCGTGGTCTACAGTCCCATTTAAGTAATAAGAACTACACCTAAAAAGAAACTATAAAAAGGGATATCGACGCGTATTTTGACTGCAAGGACAAACAATTTTTTGAGCAGGGAATTTAAAATTTGCCTCTACATTGGGAAGACATTGTAAATAATGCAGATATTTTCCTGCATTATTGATTAACAAATACTGAAAACTTATTTTTTTTTTATTTATTTTTCAACCCGCCTAAGAAAAACGCACGAACTTATGGACTGACTTGATATATAGAATACCGTAGATATACTCACTCATCATCATTACGATAGTAAGAAATATTTTCACCGCATCGTCTCCATCCTTCTTCGGCTTGTTTTGCATTGATGGTGGAGTACATGAGTGGGCGCATACCATCGTTGTAAAGGCTATCCGATTTGACCAGGTTCACAATGGAGAATCTATGGGACATAGTTTTTGTTGCGGTTGCAATAAACACGTACATATCGTTGTTGTTGTTGTTGTTGTTGTTGTTCAGTTGGTTATGTATGAACGTGTTCATGATGATATCGGTATTGTTATTAGCATCACCACCAAACCATCACCATAGCAGTAGTACATAGTAATGTAGTAGTAGTAACATATGCATGTGTGTGTGTTGTCATTGAATCCAATGAGCATGATAAAAATGAAAGAAACAGGAAGAACATAGAGAACAAGAACAAAAAATAAAAAAACAGATTCTAAAATTAGTGCTATGAGTTGAAAATTAGTTTTTACACACTAAATGTAAATTGTACGTATAAAAGGAACATTTTCAAATTGGTCAATTGGGGTCCAGTTTTCTGACCATACGTGACGCAACAAATGCATGCATACTTACACATACAAATGTGTACATAAATACTAAATACATAAATTCAGACTCACCTGTATATCACATTTTTTCTGGTTTTACGTACTCTAAAGTAGAACCATTGTTTCGAACGGCTGGTATATAAATCGGGTCGCAAATACAACTCATAATAGGTTTGTGTGATTTTGATCGCTTTTGCCAAATTGCCCGATTCGAAACGTGATTCAAATTCCAGTCCATCATACTCATCGGCATTGTAGGGATGACAATTGGTTAGGAACTTTGACCCGCCAACGGCTGAACGACTAAACTGTGGTTGAGATAGAATGGAATCAGAAGTGAAATCTTGATGAATACATGTACTAGTATTTCTTGAAATGAGGCGTGAATTTTGCTTTAGCCTATTGATGCCAAATGTCAGCTCTTGAATTTGTGCAGATAATGCCAATTGATTATTGCCGATCGATTCAGAATTTTCTTCATGGGTTAGCTTAATACTTATTGCTGTTGTTGTTGTTGTTGTTGTTGTAGTATTTGTTATTAGTGCATTTTGTGCTATTTGCGAAACATTGGCGCACAATGTTCGACCATCATCATCATCACCATCGTTGTTGTTGTCATCATCAACATTAGCATCGTTATCATTATCATCATCATCATCATAATCGGTATTATTTGCGGAGCTTAAGCAACTACTACAGCTACTACCACTACTACTATTAGACCTACTTAACTTATTATTATGTCTATTTTTATGATTATTCTTATTATTATTATTATTATTATTATTATTATGATTAGTTTTGCTGACTAATGCTAAGCGTGTCAATTTTGCAGTCTCAAGGCTTACGGGTGTAACAGCTTTTGTGAGAATTTTCAATTCAGCTTGTGTACGTGTTGCAGGTACTGGTGCTGGTGCAATCTCTTTGCCAAATTGACTCTTTATGTATGTTGGTGTGGACGCCATATATTCGGGTGATTTGTCTGCCCATATATCATCGATACCATCATCCAGTGTTTCATCACCATTGCCTTGTTTACATCTATCATTTACACCGTTTTCAGCATTGGCCTCATTCAGTTTGTTCTCCCTTTCAACGTCAGCAGCACCACCATCACCATCATCATTGTCGATGTCATCATCATCATCATCATCATAGTCTTCATCGTCGTATTCATCATTTGAATTACTTGATGAGCGTGGATGCAGTGTTTCGAGTAATTTGGAAAAACTATTTTTCAATTGTAGCTTCCGACGATCAGGTGTACTGCATTCAGGTGTTGAGCCGCGTGATTCAGATGATGATATATCGGAATCACTTGATTCATTGCGTTTCGATTTCTTCGGTTTATTCTAAATGATGACGTTTGTTGATTGATGATAACATTATATAGTATTGGCAATGGAATCGATGTATTGTTGTGAGATGGAGAATGAGGAAGAGAAGCATTTATATTTCATTTTAATTTTTTTTTCCAACTTTTATACATATATTGGGCCAAATTTTGCAAACAATACAAACTCAACGTTAGTATTTAGTAGTAAGTATTTATGAGCATACATATAAGCAAGTCAGATTGTTAGCTTGTTAGAGATGTTATTTAGGTGTTGATACATATATGTTACAATAAAATGTATGTTGGCAACTACTGTTTGGTAGTATTCATCTACTACTACTGTTCTCTACTTAAATTATGTACCTATTATTTTACAATATTTCTTTTCATCATTATTCAATTGTCATATTTTATTCATGTCAGCGATTATTTGTTGTGTATCTCAACACTTACATTATGGGCACTTGCCAACAATTAATTATTACAAGTAGTATTTATTGCAATCGTATGAAGAGTTCCCTTGCCAATATATAATTGTGACTTTGCAATAAAATGCTTCTGTGCTTGAGCAAATTGTACTTACATGTACATACATTTGTACATCTTGGTCACGATCAATATGTCATTTTGTTTGCTTTTAGCCAAAAATATCATACATACGATGCGCGAATTATATATGCGAATTAAATTGTCTACTTAAATTGCTGACTGTGTAGCAATATTTATGAGAAAGCTAATGCTGCTTATGCACACACACACACACAGACATACACTCTCATATCATGCCAATGAATTTTACCTTCACTACGTTGCTGTTGAAGTAAATTCCTTGTTTATGTGGGTTGTTGAAATGAATTTTCTCTTTTTTTTATCATTTTTTATTGATGTACGTATGTGCATGCGCATCTTATTTGTGTATACAAGTATTATTGCTTTTAGTTTTATTTATTTATTTTTTTGCTCTCTCCACAATTAATTGAATAAATTCAATAAAATCTTCTATTTCATGTCTTTGGGTATGATGTATATAGATATGTTTCCGTAGAGATGCAACTTCTCAGCTACTCTCATATTATTATTCTCTGATTGAATTTCGATTTTTCCTTGAATACGAATTTTTGTTTTTGTTATTGTTCATTTAATTGGATTTTTATTTATTGGTCGGTTGGCATAGTGAGTGAGGTTTTGCAAAGCACACGCACGTTGGTGTGTGTGTATGTGTGGGTGTGCTTTGCAAATTTGTTTTATTGTGTTGTTTTTTTTATTTGTTTTTTTTTTTATTTATAGATATATTTTGTTTTGTTTTGGTTTTTGCAATAAAATCAAAGGTGAAATTGTTGAAATTTGCTTCCTACACTTTTGAAGAAAGCAAAAGTCCATATTATATCTGATACATAAGCACATACATACATACACATTTGTGAGAAGAGAGTGTGAGTGAGAATGTATTATTCAACTTTAGTTTTTTGTTTTAATTATTTATTTATTTATCTATTTTATATAATTTATTTTTGTTTTCAAGTTCAATGATTTTGCATTTGATTGTATTTTTTTTTTAATTTTATTATATTTTAATTTTAATTTTAAATTTATTTTGTTTGTTTTTGTGTTAGTTTCTGTAATTTCAGGTGTACACACACAGAGGTAATGTCGTTTTTCTTACTAATTGATAGTCATTTTTTTTCTTCTCATTCTCAAATGAATTTGTATTTAAATAGTTGTGACCATCATTTTCAATGACCTCTGTTCATATGATTACCAAATTTTCGATTCTGTTTCGGTTTTGTAAAATTTGTTTAACAACAAATTTAATTAAACTCTTTTTGACAAAATTATGGACGGTTCGGAAAATATGGTAGTCAGAAAGGATAAAGTCTTATCTAAATTACTTGATTTTTTTGATGATTTTCACAGCAGAAGTTTGGACATTATTGTGCTGGGTTATTAGTCGATTTTAAGTCTATTGGTACATGTTGTTTAACCTCAATTGAAGATTATAATCTATCCATTCTGAATTTATCGATCATCTAACGCAGAGCAATCCTAAGCGCACTACGCCATTGATATTTCACCAAGTAGGCGACCATGAAGTATCCATAAACTCTGAATTTTGATTTCACAATAGCTATAAAGGCATCTAATTTAAATTCATTTGGTCAAACACATTCTGGCAAAAATCGCCTACTCGTAATCGATCGTACTTACGAATTTGTAATGGATTTGAATAAATTAAATTAATGACCGTTAGTTGGCTTTGTAGCATTTACGTTTTTATCAAACTGAAAAAGCATACAATATCTAAAATTCTCAACTCATCATTTCGCATTAAAAATCAACAATGAGTAAGAGACCATTGAAAACAGATAGGCACTCTTCAACGAAATTCAATGAAATGATTTACATTTACATTCACATCTCGATTATTATTGATTCAAACATTTTATTTAAAAAAAATAAATCACATTACCTATGAGTACCATATTAATTGGGTTTTTATTGTGGTTGTATTTCTATTTTGTTGTTCGCTCAATCCATGTCTACATGCAATTATAATTGGGTGTTATTTGAAAAAATTTTACGATATCTGCAGCGACAATAATTTGAGCTTATGTCTGTTTTATGCATTTTACAGGAATTCATTTTTAATTTTCACTGAGTGAAAACGAAAAATGATTAAGAAGTCAAGTAGTTGGTTGAATTCACAAATTCTGAAGCTATCGATAATATCAGAATAAACTCAAGAACTCGCCAGTATGAAAAATCTTCACCTGATTTCTTTCGCTTCATATAAAAATTCGCTTTATTTTAATTTTTAAAATTTCACAAATTCTTTTGATTTTACTTTATTATTGTGTTCGAAATATGTGATATTAACTGTCGCACTCAGAATCATTTAACGGATTACTTAAATAATTACTTAGTGAAAATTTGAAAAAATTCACTCTCAGAGTAAATTAATGATTAATTAAATTTAAGTATGGGAAAATATTTACTTAACTTTTTAAAGATTGTTTTTGACAATTCTGCTTATTTTGTTTTCTATTATATCTACGTTACCATGGTATATGTATATTAGGGTGGTCCTTAAATGTAGGAAGAAATTTTTCACATCAGGTTTCTTAAACCTCAATTGGTAATACCACGGTCAATGATATTACATATACATTTTGGTCCCGATCGGAGACGGTTAATGAATTTAAAATTTAACCACTGTTCGACACGCCTAAACCGTAAACCGATCGGGACCAACATTTATATGTGATATCTTCGACTATAGTAGGATTGATTTTGAGTATTCGATAGAAAAAAATTAATTTTAATTTTTTGAGTCTCCCCAGACACATCTGAAATATGACCCCTGTGCGTCACGCTTTAACCGTCTCCAATCGAGACCAAAATTTATATGTGATATCTTCGACTATAGTAGGATAGATTTTGGATATTAGATGGAAAACAAATTTTTTTTTATTTTTTGAGACTCCCTAGACGCATCTGAAATATGACCCTGTGCAACAAGCTTTAGCCGTCTCCAATCGAGACCAAAATTTATATGTTATACCTTCGACTATAGTAAGATCAATTTTGGATTAGATGAAAAAAAATTAATTTTAATTTTTTGAGTATCCCTAGACGAATCTGAAATATGATCCCTGTGCAATAAGCTTTAGTCGTCTCCGATTGAGACCTAAATTTATATGTGATATCTTCGACTCTAGTAGGATCGATTTTGGGTACTAGATGAAAAAAAAAAATTTTATTTTTTTGAGTCTCCAGGAAGAATTCTGAAATTTAACCACTGTGCGTCACGCTTTAACTCTCTAATTGGGACCAGAATTTATATGTGGTATCTTTAAGCGTGATATTAACGATTGAGGTGTGAGAATGAAAAAAAAAATCGTTTGCTTTTCAGGATCACCCTAATATGATACAAGCGTTTCTGAAAAAAAAACAAATTATTTTTTTCCGAATAAAAAACTAAAAAGTAATTTAAATATTTAATTTCACATTGACGTTTATAAGTGATGCCATACTAAAAGGGCCGCAACTGGGGGATATTCAATAAATTAAATTATGAGTCTGAGATGTAACGTTCATTACTGCGTATATCGATAATTAATTATGTGTTCGTTAGAAGAAATTTAATGAACTTTTTTGAGTGCGGCAGTAAAACTCTTAAGAATTCAATGTTCATATTTTAAGAAATTATTTATATATTGAATTTTGAATTGTGCGTATTTACTTTTGTGGTACTACATATATTTTATTCTTTATTCTATTTTAATTTTTATTACATTTGATTTTTAATTAATGGTTTTTATTTTTATGATTTTTTTAAATAAATATTACAGAAAACGTCGTATTCGATAAGCAATAACGGTTTAGATAAGTTACTATAATATTTATTATAAATTTTCTAGGAAATTATTATATGAAAATTTACATTTAAAAAAAAAATACAATAAATAAACTTCTATTATCAAATCGAAATCTCAGTTGAAGATGTTTACCCAGAATTGAATTGTTGCCATTGCGTAGTGTTGGAAGCATAGCTTTGTTTGTATCAACTTTACTATATATTTTTATTTCTTTAAAGTTTTTAATACTCCTAATTAATCACTGTATGCGTATGTGTTAGACTATGAGCTTTTAATAGTAAAGCAATATCAATTTGGTATTGGCATGCTATGTAAATATATACTACAGTGTGCTAATTAACAAATAAATCATTAAGTATCTACATAAGTACATATATGTATTTATTAGTAAGAAATATACATACAAATACATAAATGCAATTAATTATGAACTTTTCTATTAAATCATTACATTTCTATATGTATATGTATATGTACGTATAAAAATATCAAGGCATAGAAACACATTAATAATAACACCTACTACATACATACATACGTACATACTTATTTAATATCTATATATACTCACATAGTTAACAGCACTGATGGGATTATAATTAAACACCACAATACCATTCTCTTCGCCCACTGGACGTGGTTTCAGTTCATCGCCAGTAGGTTGATTGTACGGTTCCGGTTGTTTGGGCACATAGGGAATATGTATGATACGCTCCTCGATGACCTATTACCATGTCCACAGGGAAATGAAATGAGAAAAATAACACAAGAGTTTGTAATTTTGTAATTAAACGAACATAAATTTAATTTGTTTAGACAGTTTTTGACAAATTTTTATTACGATATAAAGCAGCGGAGTTTATTTTTTTTTTTTTTTTTCAAATTTTCATTTATGAAAATATAAAATTATTAAATTTTGTACAACTTTAATTAAATTACACATTATTCAACCATACGACATGTATAAATACCGCTATCATGTAAATATTTCTAAATTTCATTGCCATAAATTATTCGATGAATTTTTAGAAGGAAATTATCGCACATGCACATGTGAAATAAAACTCTCTAAAATGAAAAGTTTTTAATTAAGAGAGCAACTTGTATCGGTTGGGTGCAAAATAATTTATACAGAAAAATAAAAACGATTACAAAAATATCTATATGAGAGAGCAGTATTTTAATATTTAATGTAGACAACTCATAGTCTTTATGTGCACATCTATATATATGTACATTAAGGTGTATCAACATCCATATAGAAATCAAATAAGTTGCTCTTTTTGCCAGTGAAACTTGATTTATTTTGAATAAAAAGCCAAAAAGTGCAAAAAAGCTTTCTGAAAAAATCTTTTTTGCACAATAAGCGGTCTCAGATAATAGAATACAATAGAAAAGTATAAACTACTAAATTCTACAGTAAAGTTTTTTGAAAATATGCCATAGACTCAAGTTAATCAGATTTTTAAAGGTTTTTTGCAAGACAATTTAGCTCATGAAACCACTGTTGCTTTTGTAAAAATAAAAAATTTTTTATTGAATCATCTTAATTTATGCATGAGTGTCAGAAACAAGTTTTCATTTCAACACACATCCATATACATGCATATCCGTATGTATACTCTAACATCCATACCTGTTTGCAATTTAATTTCTTTTAAATTTTTCATAAAGATGCACATACACATATGGTAAACTCGTACATATAAATAGACCAGTCACACACACATTATTCATTACTAAATCATTTTTAATGGTATATCCTGTCTTTTTTGTGTCCATAGTATGTGAATATTTATATGTGTGTATGGGTTTAGTTACCTCTTTTGCATATAAACGGTCATATAAGCCCATAAATATACATTTTTAATTAAATATTAACTATGTATGTGTATTTTTCATGTTGTCGTTATTGTTGTTAATGTCGTTGTAGAACATTATAACATATTACATCGAATGGGATACAAGCAGGTGTTAATATCACATTTTGCTTGCTTGTCAACGCCTAAATTTATGCTATACAAGGTTCTTCGTTAATTAATAGGTCTAACAGAGAGAATCGTAAATCGTTTCTTAGGGTATAGGAAGAGCCAAAAAGTCACATGGTGCACAAGGAGATTATGACATGAATGAGAAGCTGACGAAAAAGAAATTCGAAGTTCAATAAGTCTAGTTTTCTTAGTTTGTTAATTTGTCTCTGGCTCAAGTTTAGGAAGAGCAACATGTCACGTGGCGCCAAATGAGATTATGATATGGCTGGATAGCAGACGGAAAATAAGATTGAAGTTTAATTAGCCTATTTTTGTCAGCAATTTGACAATTTCAGTCGGCAAAATACAAGCGCGTTTATTTCAACCTTTGACCCAGAGCACTTTTATCGATAGGTGCACACAAGTAGAAAGAACAAATTGTTTGGATTTTATTCATAATTTCTGGAGTCGTTAGGTGAGACAGTCTTCATAAAAATTTAATTATCGATGTTGTGTAATTTTGCAATTTTGATATGGTCGTGTTTTATTTTATTTTATTTTCATATATAAAATCCTGTTTAAGGGGGGAGTAAGGGATAATTTGAAATAAAAAACACTTTTTTCGCTGATTTTTTACGGAGATACAGCTTAAGCAAATTTATTCAAATTTTTTTTTAATTATAAAGCATCATCTAGCAATTAAATATTGAAAATAAGCCGGTGACAGAGCATTTCCCAAAACGTCTTTTGAAAAATACGTTGTTCGGTGAACACGATAGCATTTTTAGCAAATTGTTACTGCCGGAAAAATTGCCAATTCTTGCCGGCAGGAGGGTACCGTTCAAAAGAAAAATAGTTTCGATATTAAATTTTGTTATGGTACAACCGGGGGTTGAACCGACGACCTACAGATCAGAAGACCACCGAACTAACCACTGAGCTATGGCACCCACGTAAAATATGTAGTGCAGTAAATGTTTGCAGTGAATCTGGTTATAAATGAATATAGCCTATCGTACAACGGTGTTACCGAACAACCTTTCTTCCTTGTATATTCCTTCAGTTCGACCCTGCACACTGTGATTTATTTTATAATTGTCAGTTCGTACATATGTATTTTATATGTATTCCCTTATCCTAATCATACCGCAATGTTAATTTAGTTGATTTTATATTCATACTATATTTTTCATTATATGTACATTTATATTTCCCTACATTCAAATATGCCTTGTGCTAGAGGAGAAACAGTCAATAAAATAAGAATTTTGCAACATCGAATGCTCCTGTCAACTGTAATTCCTTTGGTGTTTGTCTGCTCCTCTTAATTTGTTTAAGTACGTTGACGTTTACATGTGGCAACACACATCGCATAGTTGAAGATAATAATTTAAGAAATTGCAAATAAATTTCCTATTCATTTATTCGATTTGCAACGCCATTTTATATATTCTTCACTCTCAGAACTTTTCACTTTTCAGAAATTATACTCCAGTCAAAAGTATTACAACTTAAGTGACGTCAACAGTGTATCCTATTCGACGAAAAACGAAATTAATGAAATTTAATAAACCCATTTATGGCATAAATTTATGGATATAATAAAATTTTAGCCCTTCTTCCTATCCCTCCCCTCTCATTTATACATAGTACAATAATTAAATCACTAACATCAACAATCACGCCAATTACAATGCCAGCAAGTAATATAGTAACAATAATACCACGTATGTATGTATAGACGTATAATTAAATTGAATTTAGAGAGAAGGTCAATCACTACCAAGGATTAAGTTAAATAATAAGAGGTCGTGATATAAGTTTCATCTTACAAATTACGCATATGAGTGAACGAGAGAGAGAGAGAGAGAGAGAGAGAGAGAGACTAAGATGCAGGCAAAGTATCAAATAAGATAATAGGCGGTAATATGTTTGTGTGTGTGCTCAGTGAACAAAGCACATTGCATGTTCGTTCCTTAATTAAATGTGGTGAATTTGTGTATAATTAATTTATGCACTGTACTCTTGTCGTTGAAAGATGTATTTTACACACACACACACACACACACACACACAAAGACGTACACACAAATTCAGAAAGCTATATTGTTAACGTGATTGTATAAGTATTTTGTAAGCCTGACAGATGACATTCACGGCTGTCACAACTGTCAAATGTCAAAATGGGAATACCAAGTGTTGGAGAAGAAGAAGGATGCTTATGCATATAAATTAATGAATGAATATGAAGATGTAGGAATATAACTGCATATACACTACATAAACTATTGTGTGTTGACAATGATAAAGCATGTCGTCTTTCTCAATCGTTCAGCTTTTTGTGGTTTAACGCATTCGCTCTCTAGTAACATAAAATACAGCATAACAATTTTCCACACACACACACACATATGGATTTGCGCGTTCGTGTCATCGCACGTGACACTCAATCTCTTCCTCTCTCTTTTGTTTTTTTTTTGTTGCCATCAACATTGTTTATATTCACTTGCCGCTGTGGCGTGCAAGTGAATGTATCTATGGAGCGTGTTTAAGTTTCTTGTACTCCTACTTTTTCTTTCAAAATACATATAATACATATACGTAGATTCTATAAAGTCTTTGCACATTATTTTTTGCTATTCCAAGTATTCGTATTCTTCCTCGTACCTTCTTGACCTGTCAATGCGTGCTTTTTGCCAATTTATTTATTCTTTGTAGGTACTCTTTTTTTACTTGTTTTATTTTATTTTATTTTATTTTATTTTTTCGCGTATAATTTTATTTTGGCATTTATTTACTTTCGTCATGTCTGTCACATACACGTACTTCCCATACTAGAATATGTAGTTCTTACTTTCATACACTTGACGTTTCGCATATATGTAGTATATACCATAGGTTCTTATTTACTGTACACATGCACGCAGCATACACATGAGATTTTATGTAATTGTATAATATTTCCTTTTTCTTTTTTTTTTGTTGTATTATTGCTACTACATTTGTGTTGTAACAGACATATCGAAATGAAATTTAATGTGACAGTTTGAAGGAACATGTGCACGTTCACTGTATTTTGTGACATATTGGAAAAAAAAATGCTTGCATAAAATAAATTGGAAAAAAATTAAATTTCTAAATTTATTTATATATAATTTGTAATAATAAAAAATCGAATTTGAATCGTAAATAAATAAATTTACATTTCATGAATTTATTCATGTTTATTAAATTTACGAAAAAAAGTTTAGCTGCACTTGGCCTAAAATGACACTCTCAGGGGAGGTATATAAAAATAATATTTATCACACACTCATATTTAAGCATAATTAAGCGGGAAAAATATTTGTTTTGTAATAGTAATAATAGGCAAAATAGTATTTTATTAAATAATTTGCTATATTTGTGCAAAAAAATAATACAAAGAGCTTTATTATCCTGAATGGAATTGATTCAATATTGTAGTTTATATGTAAATCTCAACTAGAATAAATTCTAATTATTCTTTAATTTAATTAAATAAATATAATGAAATAATTTGTTGCAAAATTCTTCCTTTTCTTCTTAGGTTAATTATCTAAACACTGCCGTTTAAATAATCAGTATAACAGTAGAAAAAATGAAAGTAATTGGTAGCATTATACTTAAACAAGATGCTAAATACTCGCGCTATGTCTGACACTTTGTTATTATTTGCATGAAAGGTGTCATTATACCCTGCATAATGCAATATGCATGGTATATTCATTTCGGTCAGATGTTTGTGTCCACTTGAAGGAATCTCCGGAGATATAGACATGGATATATATTCGTGATCAGCGTCGATTAAATTTTCGTTTTAACGATGTCCGTCCGTCCGTCCGTCCGTCTGTCTGTCACCTGGCTGGTTCGCACGATAACTTGAGTAAATATTGAGCTATTTCGATGAAATTTGGCACAAGTGACCTATGATCCAAGGGTACGGAGGGGATTGATATTGGGCATGATCGGTCAATAGCCACGCCCACACCAAGCATTCAAAGCGACTAACCTCGGAATTTTCAAAATCTTTAACTTGCTATAACTCACATAATATACAACTTGGGACAACAATATTTTGCACATAGGGTTATATTATACTACTATATAACCTCGCCAAAAGTGGGTGAGCCACGCCTACTTTCTAGCGTAGCTCCCATACAAAGTGTCTGTACTTCTTTTAAATTGAAACTGCTGTAACTTCTACAATCTTCTGTCTAGAATAACCATAATTGACACTTAGATTAACACGGCAGTCAGAAATAATATGGCAGAAAATCAATGTGCCACGCCCACTCCTTTTTGGGTCTCGCATACAAAGTTGCTGAAATTAAAAAAAATGTTACCGGTTATAACTTGCAAACTATTCAGCGTAGAATAACGAGATTTAAGGTGTGGATTAGTATTGTACGAGCAACTAGGCTCACAGAAAATGGGCGCACCACGCCCAGTGTTTATCGTAGCCCCCATACAAATTTTAAATTGAAACAGCTGTAACTTAGGCAATCTTATGTATACAATAACAATAATTGACACTTAAATTAATATCGTAGTCGGAAATAATCTGGCGAAAAATCTGCGTACCACGCCCACTTCTTATTGGGGCTCCCATACAAAGTTGAGGAAATTAAACAAAAATGTTAACCACCATAACTTAGAAACTATTCAACGTAGGACACCAAATTTATGGTGTGGATTAACATTGAAAAATTAATTGGATTTACTAGAAAGTGGTAAGCCACGCCCACTTTTTATATAGCTCCCATACTAAGCCTCGGAATTATCTTGAAATCCTTTTACTTCGTCAAAGTCAACCATATTTCGGGTGTAAATTAGTAGTATATGCAAAAATTGTTTCTCGCAAAGTGGAAATAAAAGAAAAGTTGGAATTCGAGTAAACTTTTTATATATAAATCTACATATGCAGGGTATAGTTTGGTCGGCCCCAGCCGACTGTAAGGAGATTTTTTTAAACATCATTTTATTAGATCCTCTCTCTGAGAGGACAACTTAGACCAGAAAGGCTCATTATGATACCACCGAGCTTCTCTTCGAATACTGTTGTACGTATTAAATTTGGACAGACTTAGAAGGGAACTACTTCTATTTGCCGGTTCAGAACAGCAGAACCCTTGTAACATTACTTTAACTTAGTTTTGTCACAGAGCTCGTTTAAGAAACATTTTTGGCAAATTGTTACTTCCGAAGACATTATTAAAATCGCATTATTCTGTGAACATTATCGTCACTATTATAGAAAAGGTAAGAATGCGTCGCAGGCTGCTGAACACATTCGTCAATTTTACGGTAACTAGAAAAACAGCAGCGATGTGGTTTGCTCGTTTTGGATCTAATAATTTTGATGTTGCTAAAGATGCACCTCGCTTAGATCACTGAAAATGTCGATGAAATCATGCAAAAAAATTGAGCAAGACCGGCACATAAGCAGCGTCGACGTTGCTAGGGAACTAGGCATTCATCACCAAACAGTTATCAATCATAAAGAAGAAAGCTGCATACACAAAGAAACTTGCTGTTTGTGTGCCACATGAATTAACAGGTAAAAATTTAATTGACCGAATATCCAATTGCGATTCACTGCTAAAATGGAACGAAATCGAAGCATTTCTATAGCGGATGATTACGGGCGATGAAAATTGTATCACGTAAAAGATCATGGGCGAAGCGAAGTGAAGCTTCGCAAACGGTGGCAAAGTCAGGATTGACACCGAGAAAGGTAATGATGTGTGTCTGATGGGATTGAAAGGGAATTGTTCGTTATGAGCTTCTACAACCTGATCAAACGATTGATTCTAATCTCTACTGCTAACAATTAACGAGATTGAAGCAAGCAATTCAAGTAAAAGGGCGAGAATTGATCAACAGAAAAGGTGTTGTGTACCTTCATGACAACGCCAAACCACGTCTTTGATGACCCGGCAGAAATTGAAAGAGCTTGCCTGGGAAGTTTTGATGCATCCATCATATAGCTCGGACCTTGCACCTTCAGATTAGCATATGCTTTGATCTCTGCAGAACACTCTTAATGGTGTAAATTTAAATTCATTAGAAGCCTATAAAACGCACTTGGATCAATTTTTCACTCCGAAAACCCAGAAGTTCTAAACAGATGGAATAATGGCTTTACCCCAAAAATGGCAAAAGGTTATCGATCAAAACGGCATATATTTGGTTTAATAAAGCTCTTTTCAAATATAAGAGAAATTTGTTTCATTTTTGGTCAAATTTCTAACCGAACATTTTCGAGTACCCAAAATAATCTTCAAATAGAAGAAATTTTAATTGATAAAATATTTTAAAAATAGTAAAATAATTTTCTTCGAAAATTTTTCCATTTCCTTTTCTTATTAATTATAATATTTTTAGCATTGAAATAAATAGATAGCGAACATGCTGAGTGTATTTCGACTTTACAGTTATACGCGCTAAGTCTAGAATTGTTGTTGTTGTTTTGTTATATATTTATCGATGCTGGGTAAATATGAATATCGAATAAAATAAGGCTTTTGTACAAAATTCCAAAGTTAGTCTCTTTGGATGATTCGTGCGACTGTGGGATCATGTAGTTGAGGGATCATGGCAATTTTCATAGAAATACATAACAATTTTCAAAATTATGGACAGACATTTTTATATCAACTACTCAATTGATTTTGAACATACATTAATATATACTTTACGAAATATCGTAACTTTCCCCACAAGTGTTTGCAGACACCTGCTTAAAATGCATATATCCATTCTCTGCACATTTTATTTAGTAAATAGCAATTTCAAATCGAAATTAAATGCTTGATTTGAAATATTAATTATACCTATATATCTGATAATACAGTATAAATATTTCTATCATTCATGCTCGAACATAAACAAACTCTTTCAAGTATTTTGATAAATTGCAAACCACACAGATTAATTTATTTATAGTATATAAGTATAAATATGTACGATTATAATGTATAAATTGCCAACTAAGTCCGAGTATATTTGTTGTGCATTTATAAACATAAACATTATGTTAATTGACTGTAGAAATATTAATTGTAATTTTTATACCGACTTTTCTATTAAAGACGAAGCTTGCATGTGTCTAATTATATGTTTATAATATGGACCAATTTGAACAATTTAAACTCAAATTATATCCTGAAATATTATATATATGAAAACTAGTTTCACCTAAAGAAATATCTATTTAAAACAATTAATCTGTGCTTTGATTGATATCAATATTACAAGTTTTCCTATTAAATGTCTACCTTCTTGAGCTTATATCGCGTATGCTTTATTTTATCTATTAAGCTGAACAAAAGAAAGCAGCTAACTGGTCTTAAATTATATAAAACGTGCTTCAAAACCTCAATATATGCATATAAAACATAAAATTATATTAAAATACATGAAACTATATGATCAAATATAATTTAAAACTACTTTGAACGCTTGCACATATGTATGTTGCGTAGTTATACTTATAATACCTCGTTACCTACTTATATATATAAGCTTTCATCATTTGTGACAGTTTGGAAATTTGCATACTTCAGGAGGATGAAAAATAAAAATAAAAAATAAAAAAATAAGATAAAATCTTGACGTTCCAACGTTATACAAGATATTTGCATTTTTATATTCAGTCGCTCGTAGTAAAAATGAAAATATATTACAACGCATATTTCTTCATGTTCGTGTTATTGAAATAAAGTGGAGCAAGGCGAACATCATAAAAAAAGCCAAAATGCCGGAAAAATAGTAGTAGCTATATACATTCAGCTTATATCTAACAGATGAGCATAAATATTTTAGCATATTTTTTGGCGCATCAACTTGAATGTAAAAGAGTTAGCGGGAAAAAAAGAGAAACAAGAAAGAATATTCATCATAAATATAATTTCTGTTACACAACGTGTTTGGCGAGATTATATTGTAACAAAACAAGGCAAAATTGTAAAAAAGAATGAAGAAGATATTTAAATAACATTTTAGGTGTAGAATTTTGACAAAATAAACAAATTGAATATTTCTATAGAAGCTTGAGTACTATTATTTTTGTCTCGCATCCTAAATTAAATTCTGAAGGTAAATAAGCTTCATTCAAGCTATTTTTTATGACCATCGATTAGTGAATTGGTTTAGTTTGTGTTTATTTTAAGAACGTCCAAGAAAAACATGCGAAGCTGCAAAACAATATTTGTAATTTCATAATGCGTCAAATTGAAAAGCAGACTCAAAAAGTAGAATTCCCGGCTGAAGCATGACAAATTTAGTATCGAAAAGATTTTTCTTTCGAACGGAACCCACCTGTCGGCAAGGAATTGGCAATTCTTTCCGGCAGTAACAATTTTGAAACCACTTCCACAAAATGGAATTATCCTCTGCCATGGAGTGTAGCCTCTGTCTGGAGGAGGATGAAAAATCGATCCACAACTTTTGCGAATGTCCGGCCTTGGCCACTTTCAAACCTCAAACACTTTCAGCTGAGTTTCCCAACACCTGCTTCAATCATCAAAAGTTCGACAAGATCAATTCTATCCTTCATTCTACCTTCAAGGTAGAGCAGATTCTAGTGTCGTAGACACGCTTGGTCGCAGTGCCCGTAGCACTTGTGGTTGGCCCTCAGAGGTATCAGCCGTAGGGCTCATATCCTCTAACAGACCTTGGTCTGTTTCTCTTGATCCTCTTGATGAACAAGGATTAAGTCCTTGCTCCAACGTCATGCTCTCTTTTGATTGATTGATTGAACAATTTGCCATGAAAATGCTTCTGAAAGAACTCTGTGACAAAGCTGAGAAAAAGTGATGTCGCAAGAGTTCTGCCGTTCTGATCCGGTTAAAATAAGTAGGTTCCTTCTATACTGTCCAAAATTTAACACGAACAAAAGTTATGGAAAAGAAGCTCGGCCAAAGAGCCCTTCGGGGCTTTAATTGATTGATTGATTGAACAATTTGTCATGAAAATGCTTCTGAAAGAACTCTGTGACAAAGCTGAGAAAAAGTGATGTCGCAAGAGTTCTGCCGTTCTGATCCGGTTAAAATAAGTAGGTTCCTTCTATACTGTCCAAAATTTAACACGCACAAAAGTTATGGAAGAGAAGCTCGGCCAAAGATCCCTTCGGGGCTTTAAGTGCAACATATTTATTTATTTATTTATTAAAGTAACAGCGTACTATTTAATAGAATATATTGTTAAAAGGGTAAATTTAATATTTGGTTATGCGTTGCCGGTTTAATTGTGCGTGTAAATTTATTTGCATTCCCATTCAGATTTTAGCAAAAAGGTACGTCACCTATTTTCCCACTCATTATCCATCCATTAGATATTAATTCACTTGAGATATAACTATCTTTCTTTTGGCATTACAAAAACAAAAACTTGTGTTTAAAAACCAAAAATGCTTCACTAAAATCAATAAATTTCGCAAGTACGTCAACCACCACCACCATCACCACCATGAGCAGTAGGAGCAGTAAGAACAGCATTAATTTTGTGAACATATACTAAAGACTGTTAAAGGATCATCATTTACAAGTGTCAAATTCATATCGTCAAACTTTTGTTCATTTCGTTTATGTTTTATCATATTGGTTGTAAATGTTCTGTCTTGTCTTTGCCTGATGTTACGATTACTGATATTCCTGCTGCTGTCCCTGCTGTTTCTCCTTAACATGTTGTTGTTCATTCAGTAAGTGATGAATTCTCACGTCAACATTTAGAAACGTGATAAAATCGGTTACCCAAAAGTCTCCCAAAAGTCATGTATATTAAGGACAATTTATATGTATGAGCCACCCTATTGTGCAATTGATTGTCGACAAATGTGCATGACTTAATGTATGTAGAGCGTATTTTAATAGTATGTGTATGTATGTATATACAATAAGTACTTTATAGTAGTTGCTGCAACATCACCGTCACCATAATCGAAAAAATGAACAAAGAAAAGAGCAAATCAAAGCAATATTAGGTATACACCCGTATCCATACAATCATCCACCAATTCAACAACCGGTAGTTGTCGCTGATGTAAAAATTGATTTGACGTTAACGATAATGATGATAATAACAGAACATCAAATTTGATGTTTCCACGGGTTCTTTGTCCCGCTGCTGCTTGTGCCTTTGGGTGTGTTGTGTGTGTGTATGAGAGTCTGCCTCTGTCTGCTAGTTAACGTTACGATGTGCGACTAATACAATACATTCTTATGTATACATACAATGCGTGAATATTGATTATCAAGGGAAATGGGAAAGTTTAGTGTAAAGAGTGGGTGTGTAGTGGTATTTAAACGTTTTGTTGGGTGTATAAACGACAACAGTTTACAATGCCTGCGTGTGGTGATGTGATTGATACCAAACGTGTAGTTTGAATTTTCTTTTGTTCTTTGTTTGATTTTAATGACGTTTGTTCATATTGGAATCGTCATGAAAAAATATGTAGATGTTTTATTGTTTACTTTTTATATTTAGTATGCACTGAGGTTAAGTACATATTTTTGTTTGTTTGTTAAAATAGGTCATCTGATATGAATATTTGCATAATTTTTGTAGTTGTCCCATATATGATTTGAAGCATCAAATTCGGTAGTATAAATGCACATATAAATATTCTCATTCAGATTTATTGCGATTTGAATAGATGTGCCAATAGATGGCAAATACGATTACGATTTTATAACATGGATTCATTTCGAAATATACAATGGTTCGAAAGCATACCGTTGCCATTCGAATTTTAACTGGCAATGCGCTAAACTTAGCAGCTTTATTATTGTTTTGCTATGTATTTATCGGTGCTAGCTAAGTACAAGTGTCGCACAAAACACGATCATTATTGTTTTTCATACCTCCTTGGGAAATTTACAACATAATGAGTCAAGTACCGAAAAATAACATATTATATCATTAATTGCATTACGAGGGCGGTCTCAGAATTACCCGACCTGACATATAGATAGCGGCAATAGTTTGAAAAAAATTCCATTGGTGCAAAGTGTCTTAGGCTTCTAGGCGCCACGTTGTTTAGTATTTTTTTTGTTTTGGAGCCATCGAAAGTTAACGACCTCAGTGAATTTGTAAACATGGAAAAAATTGGTCACCGTTATGTAATTCAATACTTTCATTTGAAAAAAGAAAGTGTTGTTTCATCAAGACAATGCACCAGTTCACACACTCGATATTGCGATGGACAAAATCAATAAGTTAAAGCTCGAATTGCTTCAGCACGCACCTTATTCGCCAGATTTAGCTCCTTTGGATTATTTTCTATTTCCAAATTTGAAAAAATGGCTTGGTGGTAGATGACTATTTTAATGAGCTAGACAATTCATACTATAAACAGGGTATCGAAGCTATAGAATATCGCTGGGAAAAGTGTATAGAGCTAAAAGGAGATTATGTTGAGAAATAAAGAAACATTTTCCCAAATTTGTTGTGATTTCTTTGTAAGGTCGGGTAGTTTTGGGACCGCACTCGTATATCGACTTCACATTTATACAAGGATTTAATGCAGTTCAGTTCTTCACTTGCATAAAATTTTCAAAGCAATATAATTTTTTAGCACTTTTTTATATAAACATATTGTATGTACCTACAAATATGTACTCGTATATATCATATAATACTATGCAGGCGAAGAAAAGGTAAGAAAACATATAAAGATTAGTTTCAACAAAGAAAACAAAGTAAAATTAAATCTTAAGTTGAAAAAGGAAAAATATATTACAATAAATAAAAAATATGGCCCAGTTTTTAAAGCAGATGTCAAGTTTAAGGCTTTTACTTCACACGATTTTCTTAAGCTACTTTTATACATTTCTCTCTCTCTCTCTCTCTTTATTTTTTTCTTTTAACAACTTATACACAAAAAAATAAAAACAGAAAAAATGTGCCCAAAGCACTAAATATACTGGCAAAGTGGAAAATGAAATGAAAAATTAAGAAAAAGTAAAATAAAAAAAACCGGAACAGCTTTTAAGTAAAGATAAACAAAATAAATAGCAGATAATTTTTTTCGAAATAAAAAAACCATACTAAATTAGATTAAATAATATAAACACACACAAAGCGGCAAAACCGATGAATAAACGAAACAACGGCAAAATGTAATCGGTGTATGTGTGTGTATGTGTGCGTTTTATGCAGTCAGCAAAATGAATTAAATTAGAATTTAGAATTTTATATTTTACTAGAACGAAGGTAAAGAAGAAAATTTGAAAATGAAATTTTAATAGAAAGCGTATAATGGATATATAAATAAACTCCAGCAATCTTACGCCTTCATCACCATAAATTTTATTGTTTGCTTTTTTTTTATTAGAGAAATCAAAAAAATAAAAAAAAATTTAATTAAATAAAATAATAAAAAATATCTCGCCTCTCCATTAGTTTTCTTCTGTATATTTCATATTATACGAGTATGTATGCTGCTGCGCGTACAACTTAAATAAGAATCAACGTAATAAAAAATAATAATTGTAGGTGACAGAATTGAAACGGTTATGATGGCTACCATTATAATGTTGCCAACTGGAGCATAAAATGGTGCGTTCTTGCCATAAAGAGAAAGAAAGAAAAAAAAAGAAATACTTTTCTTTTGTTGACGCAAAATCCTTTTATGCTTATTTTGCTTGTGGGAGCAAAAGAATGACTGAGTGGTAAACATCGCTTAAAATTAAGATGACGTTGATGTGCAAAAAAGTAGTAATAATAATCATTTATTATTATTTTCTGCCATTATTATTCATAGTGATGTGTTTGTTTTTCTTTTTGGTTAATATTTTTATTTTTTTTTTCTTCCGAGCCAAATGAAAATGAAAATAATATAGTCATCGGAAGTATAATGGACAGAATCAAGTCTGTCATTACTATCATGCATAATTAAATATACAGTTGCCTACCTTTTTTTTATTTTTTGTTATTATTTTGTGGATATTATTTTGTGGTTATTATTTTGTGGATATTATCTTCCCTTTCACAAAATGATTCTATTCTAGCCACAGTAGATAGGTATTTTTGAGAATTAGGGTGTCTCATATCAATATTTCAATTTTTCAAACAATGAGTCCTGAACATATTTAATAAAACGTCAATATAAAATTACGTCGACTTCTATATTCTAAGGATCATGCATATTGGCTGATAATATATCTAAAATAAAGATGAATGGAAACAGTTTTCCATCATTATATGAACGCTAATATCTGGCAAACGAATGAGAGTTCTCTATATTTTCTTTCAATGAAAGGTAGCCTAAATTTAAATAAAACATCCGTCGGAATATTTTACTGCTATAAAACAGCCATCTGAAGTCTTCATTGACGAAAAATCGCTCCTTCGGGTACGCAAAATCATTTTATTTGAATGGCTCTCGTGTAAATTGAAATTTTTTACTTAATAATTTCTCGTATGAGTTTTAACACATCTGTTGAAAAGCAATGAATATCCAATAAAACAACAACTTTGTGGCAATATTCGACTTTAGATATCAACATAGTATCCTTCAAGAGTGACACAATCATTCTAAAGCTTCTCTAACCTTTCGATACCTTTCTTACAGAACGATTCATCTTTGGGCTCAAAGTAGACCTGTGTTTCGGCGATCACGTCTTCATTCCAGCCAACTCTCTTTCCGGCAAAATTTCTATTTTACAAAATCAATCGCTGCGAATCAAATTCGGCTTATACGGTGAGTGCGGAAGCAATTTGGCTATGATATCTAATGATTTATGACATGATACATTGTTTTGGTGAAATAACACTTGTTTCTCTTGCATATAGGGCCGTTTTTACATGATTTCCTCCTTCAGATGCCACAGTTAAGCCATGTAACGATCGCTACTGATGATCTGACCCTTTTCAATGTAGTCGTGTATCTCAAAATATGGACGCCATAACTTTGCCAGATGAATGTTGCGTTTTGGGCGAGGTTTACCGGTTGTCGGGTCACTCAGCTGACCGCCGATTTGACACTGCAATATAGTGGTGAATCCTAGTTTCGTTCGAAATAGCCCCGAACAGCTCTCAGAATCATCGACACTTTGTTGTTTTTGATCCACTGTGAAAAAACGTGCCACCCATTTAGAAAACAGTTTTCACATGGACAAATGTTTATGAAAAAAAATCTCCTTACAGTCGGCTGGGGCCGACCAAACTATACCCTGCATATGTAGATTTATATATAAAAAGTTTACTCGAATATCCAACTTTTCTTTTATTTCCACTTTTCGAGAAACAATTTTTGCATATACTACTAATTTACACCCGAAATATGGTTGACTTTGACGAAGTAAAAGGATTTTAAGATAATTCCGAGGCTTAGTATGGGAGCTATATAAAAAGTGGGCGTGGCTTACCACTTTCTAGTAAATCCAATTAATTTTTCAATGTTAATCCACACCTTAAATTTGGTGTCCTACGTTGAATAGTTTCTAAGTTATGGTGGTTAACATTTTTGTTTAATTTCCTCAACTTTGTATGGGAGCCCCAATAAGAAGTGGGCGTGGTACGCTGATTTTTCGCCAGATTATTTCCGACTACGATATTAATTTAAGTGTCAATTATGGTTATTGTAGACATAAGATTGCCTAAGTTACAGCTGTTTCAATTTAAAATTTGTATGGGGGCTACGATAAACACTGGGCGTGGTGAGCCCATTTTCTGTGAGCCTAGTTGCTCGTACAATACTAATCCATACCCTAAGTCTCGTTGTCCTAGGCTAAATGGTTTGTCAGCTATGGAGCTTAAAATTTTAGTTTAATTCACTCGACTTTGTATGGGAGACCCATGAAGGAGTGGGCGTGGCACACTGATTTTCTGCCAGATTTTTGCCGACTACGATATTAATCTAAGTGTCAATTATGGTTATTTTAGGCAGAAGATTGCCGAAGTTACAGCTGTTTCAATTTAAAATTTGTATGGGGGCTACGATAAACACTGGGCGTGGTGCGCCCATTTTCTGTGAGCCTAGTTGCTCGTACAATAATAATCCACACCTTAAATCTCGTTATTCTACGCTGCATAGTTTGCAAGTTATAACCGGTAACATTTTTTTTATTTTCTGCAACTTTGTATGGGAGACCCATGAAGGAGTGGGCGTGGCACACTGATTTTCTGCCAGATTTTTGCCGACTACGATATTAATCTAAGTGTCAATTATGGTTATTCTAGACAGAAGATTGTAGAAGTTACAGCAGTTTCAATTTAAAAGAAGTACAGACACTTTGTATGGGAGCTACGCTAGAAAGTAGGCGTGGCTCACCCACTTTTGGCGAGGTTATATAGTAGTATAATATAACTCTATGTGCAAAATATTGTTGTCCCAAGTGGTATATTGTGTGAGTTATAGCAAGTTAAAGATTTTGAAAATTTCGAGGTTAGTCGCTTTGAATGCTTGGTGTGGGCGTGGTTATTGACCGATCATGCCCAATATCAATCCCCTCCGTACCCTTGGATCATAGATTACTTATGCCAAATTTCATCGAAATAGCTCAATATTTACTCAAGTTATCGTGCGAACCAGCCAGGTGACAGACAGACGGACGGACGGACGGACGGACGGACGGACATCGTTAAATCGAAAATTTAATCGACGCTGATCACGAATATATATCCATGTCTATATCTCCGGAGATTCCTTCAAGTGGACACAAACATCTGACCGAAATGAATATACCATGCATATTGCATTATGCAGGGTATAATAAAGCCGACACGCTTCTTCGATATGTTTAAGGTATTATCTATCTCCTGCAACTTCGCCAAAACGATTTTGTGGACTTTTTTTTGACGTTCTGCGGTATTACCGCCTCTACATCGTATCATCGATCTTGAACGGTGCTTTTTACATCAAAAAGCAATGAATCCATTGCTTTCAGAAGCACAAAAGTATCGTTGCTGAAAATATTGTAACTTGTGTACTTGGACTGTCAGAAAATTTTGAAAGGTATCGTTTGAAAGTTGACACTTCATAAAAATTATTGTTCATTATTTCATTAGTGACGCCACCTAAGTGTCATAGTAGGTAGGTTGAGGCTCATTGTGATACCGCATGCCTATGTGTCATCCAGCAAGGACATAATCCTTGTTCATCAAGTGGACCACGCGAAACCAGACCGAGAGCTGTTAGAGGATATGAGCCTTACGGTTAATGCCTCTGAGGGCTTACCACAATTGTTACGGGCACTGCGACCAAACGAGATCTTTTGTACCCAATCCCGTCTACGACACTAGAATCTCCTCTACCTTTTTAATGAAAGATAGAATTGATTTTGTCAAACTTTAGATGATTGAAGCTGCTGTTGGGAAACTCAGCTGAAAATATTTGTGGCACAAAAGATGTGGATCGATGTTTCATCCTCAGAGGATAGTTCCATTTTGTGGAGCTGATATTTTAATCAGTTATATCCTGTGATATAGCCGGTTATTAGGCGTAAGTTTGTTCTGCTAAGACTAATTCCGTCAATAGCTGCATCAAAGCTTATGAAAGCTTTCGCTTGGCGGAGTCGTGTCGAATTTGTCCATTGTAGTAGGTATTTGTCGTGATAATGTTTTTCTATCATAGCTTTGGCCAATGCCCAGCTTATACCGCAGAAAGGTTCTGGGCCCGTCAGTGGAGAAGACGAGCCAGCTCAAACGTCTAAAGTGAACGTTAAAAATCATCTTACATAAACATCATTTAGAAATACGAGTCTAACATGATCTGTTATAATGGTTTTCAGAAAACATTGATGAAAGTGACTCTTGTTCGATTCATATTTCTGAATGCTCAGAATCTGGTTTAGAATTTCGTAAATGTATAGTATTTTAAAGTAAAGCTTGAAATTTTAATAAATTTCTTTAAATGTTCAATAACTAACCTAATTTTCCATAAAATAGATATTTTATGTAGCACAATCTCGTCTTTTATTCATTGTGTATTCTTTTTTTTTTCTTTTGTTGCCATCCCCTAAGCATTTTCATAATAATAGTCGAACTTTCTTCACATACATTTCGCTTCTATGAAATTTGTTGCATTTTATATTCGCGTAAATTGTGTATTTCGTTACCAACAAGCATATACTCAACATGCTTAAAAATGCTTCGCATTGAAACTTGAGCAACACTCTTCGTATTCTACTTCTATGAGCGCACACTTTTGCACATCTACATAGTGTAACTATGGTAAGGTACCTTGTTTCTTTCATTCCACTTCAATATTTTTTGTCGACTGCAACCTCACCTCAAAATCGTTCTTTTAAATCTAGTAGACGTGTACGTATGTATATGTAATATAAATGCACACATATGTATACACTAATATTCATACCACGTAAACATTGATGCGTAACGGAAGGTAAGGTTATAGCTTTAAGCTATAAATGAATGTACATACATAATTAAGAACCTAGAAAAAACTATACATTTTTTATAACATGTTCATATCTACATATACACTAACTAACAATGATGCCATTGATTAAATTTTTCATTTTTTTTTTTAAATAAAGGAGCAAAAAGAGATGTAAAATGGAATTTTGAAAAGCAAAAAACAAATAATTCAAGAGAAGCAAATAAAGTGATATGCAAGTTCTGAATATGGATTAAGTGGATATAATAAAATAAATTGAGCATAGATTGTTAGCAATTTATTCATATGTATGAACGGCCTGAATTATTAAAATATTCGTTTACCCAACTCAACTATGAAAAACGCATACATGGTATGGTAAATAAAATTGCAAACTTTTTGGTAACTATGCTCTCATATTTCTCTTTGCTATTTTCATTTTATTTTGGTTTTTATTATTTTTTGGCAAAGTAGTATATCATAAATTTGTTGCTATTGTTGCACTATATAGTGCGAAAGTAAGGTGTATAAAAATGTTAGAATGAAAATAAATTCCAAAACTGAAAGTAGAATAAAAATCAATATAAAGTTAATACTTAATGCAAAATGTAGTTTTAATGTAGCTAAAATAATTATTTCTTTCCAAATAGGCAATAGGCAAATACAACATATAAGATATAGTAAAAAGAAATCCATTATTTTTGCATTAAATTTAAGCTTTTATTTAGCATAGTTAGAATGATCCGATTTAGGTCAAATATGCACCGTTTTATTCGATAACTTGTTGCCATTTTGAAGGTAATTTCATAATGCCACTCTCATAGAAACCCTCGTCCCTATTGGCAAAAAACTGGGACAATCGATTTTCACAAGCTTCTCTTGAGGCGAATTTTTCACCAGCAAAATCATTCGCCATAGACAGGAACAGGTAGTAATCACTTGGTGCCAGGTCCGGACAATAAGGTGGATGCATAAGAACCTCCCAACCAAGCTCCCGGTGCTTCTGGCGAGTCACTATCGATGTGAGTGGCCTGGCGTTGTCCTGAAGGAACACAATTCCTCTCTTATTGGCCAAAGCTGGCCGCTTCTAGGTGATTGCTTCCTTCAGACGGTCCAATTGTTGAGAGTATAGGTCCGAATTAAGATTTTGGACGTAGGGGATCAGCTCATAGTAGATGATTCCCTGCCAATCCCACCAAACACATAGCAAAACCTTTCTGACCGTCAATCCTGGATTGGCCACCGTTTGCGCCGGCTCACCGCTATTCGACCACTACCATTTTCGCTTGGCGTTGTCGTAAGTGACTCACTTTTCAGAAATAATGGATTTCTTTTTACTACACCTTATATTTACTAAACATATTCTTATACATGCCTTACTATTAACTTAAGCCGATATTTTATTTCAAATGGGACTTATTTATACTAGTCGATTTTTGATAGTAGAACTATCTTCGCTTAATCTTTTCCGAGCTTCGCCACAAAACGTGTTCAAAACATTTTTCATGGCGAATTGCCAGTTTCTTGACAACGATTTATATCTTTCAGAAGAAAGAAAATGCCGGCTAGTTGATACTTGAACATGGAGTTGCAAGCACAGAAGTATATACATATATACGATTAATAAATCCAAATCCAAATAAATACATAGATTTATTCAAATCAAATTGTAATAAATTAACCGATTTATAAATCAAACAAATAATATCATAACACATGAAAATATTTCTCTATGAAGAATTTGCCAATTGCCAATTGCCAATTACGTGTTCCCCAATGGGTTATTCAACTTTGATTTATTGAATTCTATGCTATTTATATTTCATATTTTTTCAGTTTTAGCTAATATTGCTTTTTAAAAACTTTGCCAGAATTTTCTCAAAATTTGCACCAAAAAACTAAAAACAACAAATGATGAATACCTATAGTACTAAACGCACTTCTCTTCTACCTCAATTCGGGTGAATATTTATTTCACTGAACACTTTCAACAAACATCGACAAATAAAAACAAATAAATAAATTATAAGCAAAATAGAAGAAGCGGCAATGCACAGTAGGACGATTTCATGCAAAAATTGAATATTTGTAAGATGTCAGGTGCAAATTTCAATTAATTTGGTGGCATCGATCCTAGCAATGTTAAATATATTGCGACATTTTCTGTAGTTTTTGAATATCGATTCTTACTAGCTTGGACGAGCTGATTTCAAACTGAAAACTGTAAGTGTGAAGAGAATCTGAAATTTGAAATGTGCAGAAACAGAAAGGTGTGTTAAAATATATTTTCTTTGTTTTCTTTTAAGCAGGAAAATAGTACTTTTTGTAGATATCGTATTCAAATATAAACAACAAAATTGGAAGGCTTTATTGCTTGCTGGTTGTAAATATCAAAAATTCCATTATCATATTTTTGCTGTTCAAAGGACAACATTAGACTCAGAAGTGCCACTAAACGTTTACTTTTCATTTATCTTATCCCAAAAATTGTCTCGTATGTTTTACTAAATTTTGTTTTTTTCATATTTATGTCCATGATTTCCCACTGTGCGACGGTAGCAAGCACATATGACAAAGCGACTAAAATACACAAAGAATGAAGCGTAGGTGTGACCAATGAATGATGACTTGTATCTAAAAATGAACACAACCAAAACGAATGAAAATTACAAAACAAAATAAATATTGCTACTGTTGATGCGCGTCACTAAAAGTGTGCCATATTTTCTGCTTGCAACACACACATTTCAACACACGCACTCATCATTATTGTATGGCAATTTTGAAAGAGTATATAAAATGAATAAAAACTGAGTGAAAAATAAGAATAAATAATAAATAAAGTAAAATACTACCACCGATGCTGCAGTCGAATGCTTTTGAGACAAATGTCTACTGAATACGGACGGCTATATGTATATTTAGGAGAAGAGCTAGCAGGTGAACCTATACTTTTTACAACTTACCTTTCTCATACAATTTTTTTTTCTTGCTACAGATGAATTTTAGATGCTCATATGTACGAGTATGTATTTACATCGAGTGTAGTGGCATTGCATATATCATATATATATTTATATGGTATTAAAATGGATCGAGTGAAATAGAAATGGTAGTGTGGCAGAATAAAAAAAACATTTGTATACCCAAGAGAATTGATTTATGGGAAAGTTCTATGTACATATATGTATATACAGTACATATGTACATATATGCGAAATAAATTTCATAAACATTATTTTTCTTCAACCAGTTTATTTTTTTTTTTTTTAGATTTCATCGGAAAAGTAAAATTTGACTTTTATACGATTTTAATATTTTCAAATAAATTGTGATGAATGTGGTGGTATGCTGTTATGTTTCTTTTTATTATAGCTGCTAATTTTTTATGAGTTTAACACACAGATATTTCAATATTACGCAATTATTTGTTTTCTTTTTGTGAGCATTTGATGTATTATATTTTCTTGGAAACGATAATATGTTTTTATTTTGTTTTTATTGTTTTTTTTTTTTTGGATGCGTAATTTTTTATTTTCTTTTTTGGCATTTTTAATTGTTAATTATATATGATTTTCTGGTGAAATGCATGCAACCATTTTCAATTTTTAATCATATTTTATTTTCGGTTCTATTTCTGTTTACGTTGTTATTTTTCCTTTTATTTTAAATTGCCTACAATCTTGCACTAATTTGGCTTTTATTACTTTTGTTTATTGGTATGTTTTTGTTTGTTTACTTTTGAATTATATTTTGTTTTATTGTACTTATAAATTTATTTTAAATTTTTAAGAAAAATTAATCTTTTAGTTAATGCATTTAAATATAAAATATGTATTTATGTGCCGCAGCACAGCTGTTATATTGAAAAACTTCAGTGAATGGGGTATGATGTCCGAACTACGTCTCGATCAACACAAAAGCGTTTTTTTGTTCAGAATTATAGTTTTTCATATTTGTTTATAAGCTGCATTAACTCAAACTGCATTGATTTTATAAGTAAACGTAAAAGTTTGCGCAACGAAAAATAATTCACCAAGGTCAATCCTTTGAAGATTTAATGGACTTAGCTCTTTTCCCTACGTTTTTTTTTTTGACAAAGTACTGTCATCTGTCTTTCTGAATCATCACAGCAGTCTAACATAAATTATTTCTTTATACACAGGTATCCGACAGCACAGACATGGACCATCTAATAGTCCTGTGGCTTTATGAACTTTATGTGACTCGAGAAGTTTTGAAACTAATACATTCAATAAACTCATTCTCTGCAAGCTTAGCTTAACTTCGATACACTTCGCTTTTTTGCTTCGTAGAGGCCTTGTGAAAGTAATTTTGGCTGATATATTATTAACCTGTGGAGCTTATGGAGGCTATTAAATAAAAGCAACGCTCTTAATCGTATTTTTAGCAATGCTTTGCTGTGCTCACGGCAACTCTCTCTCTCTCTCAATTCCTTGTATTTTTAACATTACTCACGACAAAAAAAAATCTTCATACGAAGCATTTCGTTGTGTGTGTGCGATCGCAAGACGAAGTCTTTCTATATCTGTTTTTCTAAAGCGCAAGATTTGGGTGTAATTAATGGCTATAAAGCTTGTGAATTATTTTCTATAGGCTAAATGGAAACTAATAAACGATTATTTCAAACTTCCATACGGAAGCATTGGAGAATCCTTATCAAAGTTAGCACTTGTATTTGAACCTTAGTGAAGTGCAAATTGTAGCCTTGGAGCTGTTGACTTCTGCAAGTTATTGTGTCATTCGCTTAAATTTGCATTCCAAACAAACAATAAATTTTCGAAAAATGATTTTGTGAAATATGGGAATAATATACCTCATCTATCTTATTAGCCTAGTGACATACACAACATGGAAACCTCGAATTTTTTTAAATGTCGCTATTTGCCGACTACTGAATGAGTTCGAGAATGAGCCTATTCGGATGAAGTTGACGTGTACTTCCCATACTCCCAATGAATATTTTAGAATTCAATTTTTCTGACTTCACTCCTGAAACGGTGTAGCTATTTAACTAAAATTCAGGACACAACTCTATCTGTTCACCTGTTTATGTAAGCTTTCCTATTACCGAAGTTAATTCCTTTTCAAATGTTTTCTTTATTTACAATATTATATTTTTTAATAACCTGAAAAAGGAATGTTCTTTTATTACTCTTGTTGTATAACATACATTTATGTATATGTGTATGAGTATACATTATATACATATATGCATACAAGTATACTTTTATAGACACATATTCATTATTTGAATCTACTCTCACATCATTTTGCAACATGTTGAAATGCTTTTATAAGGAAAATAAACCCCAACATACGCTGCTTCAACTTCCAAAGAGATTTACAAATTTATGGAATTAATTTCAAAACCGCACAAAGAACAACAATATCAAGAAATTTCAAGCAAATATTAATTCAACTGTATAACTCTAAGAATACTAACAGTCCGTATATTCGCATATTGCTGTACACATACTAGTACATATCTACTTTGTAGATATATAATATGTATATAAGTATAAGTAAATAATCGCATATAAAATACATATGTGTGAATATTTACATTTGTTGATATGATTCGACTTGCTTCATTGTAACGTATATATGTAGTATGTAGTATGTGAGAGTGTGAATTTAAATGAGTGTGTGTTTGTGGGTATAATAAAAATAAAAATAAATTAATTGGGGGTTAAATCTGAGAAAATGTTGCATGCATCAACAGATGTCACTAATTTAATTCAATTGATGTTTTTGTTGTTATTTTATGGCATACATTTGGTGCAAATGTATATATAACTATGTATATATACATATGCAATCTGGTAATTATAAAATAATTTCGTAGAGTTTATAGTTAAATTAATCCATTAGAATTACATTTTACAAATTACTACTACTGCTAGTTTCAATAACTGGAGTTAGCGTAAGTATTTAAATTTTGTTACTTCATTCTATTTGGCTGGTTCAAGCATATACGATAACCCTGCTTTAATCTACTGGTTTTAAATAACACAGCGCAACACAACTAAGCTTTTAAATTGAATAAAAAAGTATTAAAATAATTTCAAAATATAAAAATGCAAGATTTAAAAGAAAATGTTTTACGTTTCGTTAAAATTTTTTAATAAAATATCAAATTTTTACTTAATTCATCAGTTATACACAGAGTTGATCCTACGGCAGAAAATATTTAGTAAAACTTTTCCAAAATTCTACGTTTAATTATAATTGTAAAAGCAATAAAATCATTGAATTTGTTATAATTTTAATAAATCTTTCAGTAAATTTGCTATAAATTCATTAAAATGTATTCGAGATTCTCCAAAAACAGTCCAATTTACGAATAAAATAAAAAAATAAAAAAATAAATGAATATGTGGCACTTATAAGTCCCGAAGGGCTCTTTGGCCGAGCTTCTATTCCATTACTGTTGTGCGTGTTAAATTTTGGAAAGTATTTGAGGTGATATATTATATTATTATGATATATTAGCCGGTTCCGAACGGCAGAACCTTTGTGACGTCATCTTTTCTGAGCTTTGTCACAGAGTTCTTTTAGAAGCTTTTCCACAGCAAATTGTTACTGCCGGAAGAATTGCCGCTTGCTTGCCGACAGATGAGTACCGTTCGAAAGAACTATGTTAAAGTTGTGCTTCAGCCGGAGATTGAACCCACGACCTACGGATCAGAAGGCCAACGCACTAACTACTGAGCTATAGCGCCACCCCAATTCACGGATAGTTATCACTAAAGCCGATATATACCCTATATTGCTATGCCCAAAAAGTAAAGTGAAGTATTCTTCATAAATCGAAGTAGATTCGAGCAGATTATTAAAAACTTAGAAAAAATGAAACGAGTACTAGATTACTTAATCACAACAAAAAGCGCTCACTGTATCGAATTCATAATCTCCTGAAGAAATGTAATAAAAGAAATATATAAAGTACTTTTATCTAATTTTCTATTTCTTGCTTGCAGTAGCTGACACACAAATACTTGCTGTGGGTCACTATTAACGCTATAGCGCCATTTTAAAATCACTTTCTTACCGAACACTGATCTATTTGTAGTCTGGAGAGTTAAGATATCAACAGATTCTTCAGATTGACTTTCAAGCAGTTTGACAAATCGGACATCCATTCTGGTAGTGATTTTAAAAACCTCTAATACATGATATGTAAAGTTAATATATAAGAAGAAGCAACCGTAGCATCAATAAATTTCATACACAAAATTGTTCATTTGAACATGAAAATATTGCTTTAAAGGTGTGATCTTTAAATGGCGACACATACGAAAAGAAAAGATACAACCTAAATCCATGAAGCGAGTTCTTCATTGAATACGAAACTCGACATCCAAGCATATGAGAGGAGACATAGAAAGTGAAGATTGATGATTATAATTTAAGATGTCGCAAAATATTTGCTCTTTTCTTTTTGTGTGAATACTATTCAGACGAAAACACAACATAAACAAAGTGTAATAAAAAAAAAAAAAAATAAAGGCAAAAAAAAAGTACAAAATAAGTCTATTTTATTTTCTAGATTATGATTAGAGCATATTTTTGTATTTTTCCGACAAATTCTGTGGTTTCATGTGGTGGTTTCGTGTGGTGGTTTCATTATACATATTTCGTTTGTTGTTTCTTGTTGTTTTGTTGTTATTTTTTTGGTCTTTTTGCACATAAATAGGTGCGCATAATATTTATACTGCACGCGATGTCATATTTTTTCACAAGAAATTATTATTATCTGCATATTTTTTTTTTTGCACAATAAAGTTATATTTTAATAAAATAATCATGCATAAAATATGGCATGTAATACCTAAGTATGCTGCATTGCGTTATGAATGAATGCGAAAATTTTTGAATAGACAGCAAAAATCAAGTAAAAAAAACATTCAAATATCTCACAGCATATATTGCCTATGTATATATATAATCTCTTTTATACTTTCTTTTTAATTTTCTTCATTTTTCTTTCTTTCCACATTTCTCTCTAATCTCATAAGTCTCTTATGATTAACATTAATTACGAGTAATTCAAAAATTCTCTTTTTTATTGCATGAGTCATAATAATATTTATAAATATGTACATAATGTATTTAGTATTTACTTGTTATGTTTGTAGAGCTTTACGGCATTATTTTTATTCATAATTAACACTTCTTTCTGTTGCCGTTTTTAATTAAAAAGAAACCCAAAAAAAGCATGCATTATACTGAAAACCACATACTCGTAAGTAGACATTCATGTTAATGTATGATTATTTAATATTTCATTTGAGTGTTGCACATACACTGTATAATATGTGTGCTCACTTAAGTCTGAGTTATGTTGTATTATATGTACGGTAGGTACTTGAAAGTAGAAGTTATTCAAAGTGAATTTTAGAAATGGCGAACGTACTGTCTGTATACATAAAACTCGTTCTTATACTCAAATAAATGACGCTAATCAACACTTGCTATAAAATGTGAATACATATGTACATATGGTAAGAATAAACATGAATGCGTATTGTTGTCAAGGATATACAATACTTTAGAAAATAAATAAAAAACATAAAAAACATAATGTTTACCACGTATTGATGTATGTCAACAATTTAGGAATAAACAAATAATAAGCGACAAATTCGTTTTCGTATTTTTAGTAGAAACTCAATTTTAGTTTACCTAAATATGCCTGCCACTGGGATAGACGTATGGGCATTTCCCAAAAAAAAGTCAAACCAGAACTGAAAAAAATTGTAGAACTAAAAATCCCCGACTATTTATTTTAACTTCCGATAAAGCTTGAAATAAAATTGTTGGGACGTTATTTGGGATGCTATTGACAACCTTGGCTCTCTTAGTGCCAAATTTAAGCACTATGGGTCAAGCCATCCCCGAATCGATATATGGTAAGGGACAGAACCTGTGGTTTTATATATATATACTTTAGTCTACAAACAGATTATGACAGATTATTCCTCCCAGAAAGTAGGTTTCATTATTTATTATTATAGGCAATATCGGGACCAAAACCTGAAGTATCTTTTATGTAGATTTTATATATTTGTTTATTTTTAATTTCGAAATTTTTGGAATAAATTCCATAAATTTTGTAAGCAATTAAGATTTGTCGCGTCCGTAATGTCACGTCCGGTATTATACTTTATATTGAACTAAATTGCAAAGAACGTAAGTATATGAAGCAATTAGGTTGTTTTTACTGTATTTGGATAATTTCAAATAAAAACATTCCGCAAATTTTTGCATAATTTCTAACAATTTCACATGCATGACAACATTAAAACCCTTCTACATATATTTTTTCACGTCTGAATCGAGCTATAGTACCTGATATCTTGTAATCAAGCACTCAACTATGCCTAATTATAGTCTGCATAATGTATATGCAAGGAATATTCATTTCGGTCAGATGTTTGTAACCACTTGAAAGAATCTCCGGAGAAATAGAAAATTATATATATTTGTGATCAGCGTCGCTTAAATTTTCGATTTAACGATGTTCGTCCGTCCGCCTGTCTGTTACCTGGTTGGTTCGCACGATAACTTGAGCAAATATTGAGCTATTTTGACAAAATTTGACATAAGTAACCTTTAATCCAAGGGTACGAAGGGGATGGATATTGGCCATGATCGGACAATAGCTACGCCCACACCAAGAATTCAAAGCGACTAACCTCGGAATTTTCAAAATCTTTAACCTGCTCTAATTCACTTAATATACCATTTGGGACAACAATATTTAGTACATAGAGTTACATTATACTGTTACATAACCTTGCCAGAAATGGACGAGCCACGCCTACTTTTTATAGTAGCTCCCATACAAAGTGTGTGTACTTCTTTTAAATGGAAACAGCTGTACGTCTGCAATCTTCTGTCTAGAATAATCCTAATTGACACTTAGATTAATATTGTAGTCGGAAATAATGTAACATGAAACCAACATGCCACGACCACTTCTTATTGGCGCTCCCATACAAAGTCGAGGGAATTAAACAAAAATTTTAAGCGCCATAACTTTTAAACTATTTAGAGTAGAACAATGAGATTTAAGGTGAAGATTAATATTGCAAGAGCAACTGGACTCAGAGGAAATGGGCGACCCACACCTACCGTTTATAGTAGGTCCCATACAAAGTGACAAAATTTCTTTTAAATTGAAACAGCTGTAACTTCGGCAATCTTTTGTCTAGAGCAACCATAATTGACACTTGGATTAATATCGTAGTCCGAAATAATGTGACATGAAACCAGCATGCCACGCCCACGTCTTAATGGGGCTACCATACAAAAATGTAAAAAAAAATTTTAATCTATAATTTACGAACTATTCAGCGTAGGACAACCAAATTTAGGTTGTGCATTAATATTGCAAAGATAAATAGATTTATAAGAAAAAGGTAAGCCACGCCCACTACTAAGCCTCGGAATTATCTTAAAAACCCCTTAAAACCCCCATAACTCAAAAATTGTTCCTAAAAAAACTAGCGAGCCATGCCTCATAATGTAGCTCCCATACAAAATTGTGAAAATAAAAGAAAAAATGGATATTCGAGCAAACTTTATATATATACCTACATATGCAAGGTATAATTTGGTCGGGCCCAGCCGACTATAAGAGCATTTTTTCCCCTTAAGTATATATACTCATCTAACATAACAAAATTTTGTATTACATCCTTCCGTAAGAATGTTACATCCGTAATCCAGGAAATGCCCATGTGTATGCAAATCTATTTGTATATTTGTATATTTTATATTTAGGTTTCTAGGTTAGTGTTACTAACACAATTTTCCTATATGCACAACAGCATACATGCCTGTGGGATATATTTCTATTTTTATATATGCGTGCCATATTAAGTTTCATTTCATGTCGATTTGTTCAAATTTATTTCATATTAATATTGATTGTTCATTTTTCATAACAATTTTATTTAGGAGTGAAACTATAAATGGTTGTAATCTATGGGCAATTACCTGCGGTATTTGTCACATGATAAACTACAATTTTGATGTGTGATGTGATTTCTTACCTGAAAAGAAAAGAAAAGAGAAAATGTCCATTAAAGTTTGTTAATTTTTTTTTTTTTTTTGACTACATTTATACATATTGTGGTTGATACCTATATACCTTACATATAAATTTATTATTTTCAAGTAAGTACCATGGAAATGTTAAATTTGTGTTAGCCAACTAATAAACACCTAACAAACATGTATGGAACATTTGCATAAATGAAAGGAACTACACGTCGTATAAGCTATATTGAATATGACTTAATTTGTAAATTGCTTTTGAAGCAAGCCAATGGAGCCAATAATCATACAATTTCGTATTTATTAACATTTATATTTTATAGCACATTACGATACAATCCACATATGTATGCAAATAACCTTCCACTTAAGAAAAATATGCTATTAATGTATTGTATATATTTTTTCATTTTTCACTTTTGATGATATACAATTTTTGTGTGTGCAACACTCACATGAAGGCACATTTACATTGCATTAACATATAAATGTGCACATTTCTGAAATAATTGAAAATAAATTTACTGATATCTGATGAATTCGCTACAGCTGTAAATGTAAAAACATAAAAAGAATAAGAAGAATAATGCTTGTTTTTGAGAGAAAAAAAACAGAAGAAGAGAGCGAATCAATAAAAACAAAAGTACAATTTTTATGATGAACTTTTTTTTTCCAATATTAAGCATCGGCTACCACCTTGTTATTTTCACATGTATATTTTATAGCACATTCGATTCTTCAGTTTTCTCTTTTACCCAAGTTTGATATTATTTTTATTTATTTTCTGTGTAATGACGGTTGGAAGTTATAAAAAAACTTTTTACAAATTGATGCTATAACAAAAGCAGTGGCAGTTGGAATTCAACAGTATACAGCGGCAACGTCATTAACAACACTGGTATCGGCAATGAGAACGTTTATGATGGATTTGTTTTGTATTTTGTTGTTGTAGTTGTTGTTGTCATTTTACAATTTACTGTTTATGACAGAAATACGCGGTTTTGCTCTGTTTGATGTACTACTCGCCGTATTCATTTATTTTATACTTTTGATTTTCATCAAAAATATAAAAATAACCCAAGATGGAAAAAAGCAATTTGTATTGCCATAAAACTTTTTTTTTAAGGGAGCGTTAGTATTGTTAGTATTTTCATGACAATTTTTGTTCTTATTTTGAATAATAGCGTGTCACTGGTGTACACAGGCATATGCCGTACATAATATATGTTAGATGATGTGTAGTAAAAGTATATGGAGGTTTGCCATAATAAAGTGTAAATAAATGAATAGTTCAATGGACTTTTTGATTGTGTTCATGCTAGCATTCAAGCTTATCTATTTTACCCTAACAACTTTGACGAATCCGCTCTGGACTATTGATAGTGGCTTGTCAGAATTGTATTTACCAGTTGAAATTGACTTTTATATATAGACAAAGAAATTTATTTATTTTTTTTTAACTGGACAATACTTAATTTTTTAGCTCTCATTGATGTGTATTTAGGGCTTAATGGACTGTCTCACAAAAGTCCAGAGAACGATAATGATAAATCTGACCGGAACAATAACAAAGAATTGTTAAGAGAATGAAAATATCAGTATATCAATTTCAAATTAAATTATTAAATGATTACATGAAAACTTCACTATGTCGAATGAACATATTTATACATTTATTTTTAACTAAATCGTTATATTGGAATGAAATATCCACATTCCGTTGTTGAGGAATCGAAAAGTAACCCCAATATATTCCAATAATCCAAAAATAATTAATTGATTTTAACAAAAATCTTTTATTTATTCGAAATAGTCTTCATCAGCTGATATACACTGTTTTTCATGATCAACAAGTACATCAAATTAGTATTTCATGTCGTTGATTGGTATGTTGTCGATGCATTATCATGCAGAAATCTTCAGCTGCTTGGTTCACGATATTCATAACGAACACTATGAATACAACTTAGCAAACGCTTCATAACACTAAGGTAATAGTCAGTCTTAACCGTTTGGAACCATTTCGAGCATTGTTTTGATTTTTGACTTCAGTAAATGAGATTTTATTGGATTTCCTTCGTCTCGTGGCCGCTATTCACTACTTTGTCACTTGGTTTTGGTTCATATTCGAAACATGATGTCTCATCACTAGCCACAATCGATTTCATGAAGTTTTCGTCACATCAATCGAGTTTAATGATGTCTTCGCAATGCTAAATTCGGTAGAAATTTTAATTGTTTGTTAAACGATGTGGAACGAACTTCTAATTTAGCTTCCGCAAACAAATACAATGCGATAAATTGTTGTTTTAACTATTTCTAGTTCATTTCCATGAATTATACCGATGATTTTTTCCAAACTTCCACAAATTCACGTACTTTTTCAATATTTTCTTCAGTAATCGTATTATATGCTCTCTTAAAATTGTCGATACCACTCGAAAACTTGTGTTCTGGATAAACAATCGTCCACATAACAATTTAAAACATTTGAAGCATTTCGATAACAATTTTACTATTTTTAACGCAGGATTCAATATTTTTTGTTCCTTATATATTTTTTGAGACGATACACAAAAACGACTGTGACTTAATACACTTTATTTTCGCTTCTACTGAACGAAATTATGACATACATATTCTGGAAGGTTCATAATACATAGACCATTAAAAATCTATAAGATGGCACTACTTATTCCTTGGTTTACCTTCCCAATCCGGATTGTTTCTGGATACACTTGATGTAATATTTCCTACACTTCTAGTCCCATATTTTAAAATAGATATGTGAAATGCAAATATTTCGAGGAAATATTATATATTCAAATTTAATTCAGGTATTAATAAATTTAAAATATTGTCAAGGAATTGTTGAATATTTATTAAAATATTAATAAATAATTTTGTGATTTTTTCCTTTTATATATTTAAATTTTATTTTTATTTAAATTCACTTTTTAATATGAAATAAATATCTATAGTATTTTTTTTTTTTTGTAATACAAACATCATTTTTTTTTTTCCTATGCAAATTTTAATCAACGAGATGGTTTGTGCTATTATTTTGCATACGTATATGTATATATGTAAGTATATATTTTTTATTTTCACTCATTTTTTTTAATACAAATAATTCCCATTGGATTTTTGCATAATACTTTATGTAAAATATATATTTTTTTTACATATATGTGTATTCATATAAATTTTGTATATATGCAAATATATATATATTTTCCTGGGTGTCTATATTGTGTACCAAATTGAACAGTCAATTTGATAAAATTGCTTTTAAACGTTATTGAACTGCACATGAATGCATGAATGCACATAAACGCATGTATATACGTACATATATTCGACTTTATAATATCAACAGCATACGGTAATCACATAAATCAGTTTATATGAGAGTGTAATAAAGTTCATAAAGTAGAGTTGGTTGAGGGTGTATAGAAGAGGAGGAATTTTATTTATTTATTTTTATTTTCACACGCATCCCCAAATTACAAGTGGTACTGCAACCTTTCGTAGCAATCATGCATTTCTGTTATGCGCGTGAATAACCATTCTATAAATTATATACATTTTTTTCTTTCACATTCTATTCACCTATTTTACACATCTTGCATTTTTCCCTTGCGTATAATTTTCATATTATAGCAGAATAAATATGTATGTATACATGGCTTCATACAGGTACATATTGCAGATTTTCAAGTTATGTATTTGATTCGGTAATTTTTTATACTCTTATCTAAAACCGTTTGATGCACATACATGTAGTATTTTATAATATGCGTTATTATTTTTATATTTTTATTTGACTTCATTTGTTGTTGTTGTTTTTTTCCCCCTCCTGCAGTTGGACAAAAATATCAACAACAACAAAAATGAAAATTCAAATAAAAAAATAGAAAATATAAAAAAGTTGAAAATTTTATTTGAGTTGTGTATGCTTCTGTTGTGTAACACGTTATTTACAGAATAAAGTTTTGAAATTAAATTTGTTGCTATATGTTATGTACCTTTTAGACGATTACATATTATCGTATACGTACAAATGATGATGAGATTATGCATTGACTATGAAAGTTTGAAGATAAGCTCTTTTATTTGTAATAAATATTTTATACATTTTTTGTTTTTTTTGTCTAAACTTTAATTATGCAATTTCTCTCCAGGCAACCTCATTTTTCATAATAAGGGCGTTCAGCACAAACAAAGAAAATGAGCTGACGTAAGTGTTGTAAATGCCGTGCAATTTTCCACAGTCGGAGGAAAATCGAATTAAATATGATTTAAAGAATGTCCATTTTAAAAAATCATCTTATTTTAAAATTGATAAATCTTGTAATGAAATTAAAAATTTTGTGTTTTTGTACTAGAATGAAATATAGAGAGCTTAAGTCTGAATACAAATCAAAATTTAATATTGTCATATACTTTTGACATTGCATGTGCTGAATATATTTTTAGTTTACAGTGATCACTTGTTTTACTTGGAAATATTCTGGCTCTATTAATGGCTGAGAGGGCAAAATTTGATACATGTATCCCAATATATTTTATGAGAATATTCCATTCTATTCCCCCTAGAGAAGATTCTGGGTATTTTAATTTATTTGAACTTCCATCAGTTTTTTAAAGGCTAGGGACGAAATGCAACGAATTCAAATGCGTATAGAAATGTATCGTGCAAGGTGCATATTCGTGCATTTATGTTTTTAAAATGCTGTATTTAAATTAAATTTCACCACTTTAGTTCCGACTACTATTTTAAATATATTTAATTATTTATGTACATATATATTTGGTTTTGTTGTTGTTGTTGTTGTTTTTGTAGTTAGTATATTTTGAATAAAGACAATTCTGAAAAATTGTATATAATTCTGACATATATGATCTATATGTTCTCAAATTGTTACGTATACGCAAAGTTTGCCAATAAAGCGATAATCTTTGCAAGCTATGCGCGTATGAATGAATTTAAGTACAAATTTAAATCCATATCCTCCATAGATATAAACAAGATACTACATTTGAATTAAAACTATTCTAGACATTTCAAAATAGTGTATGTTTGCTCTTTAAATTATTCAATAATAACACGCATACGCCCCATGTGCATGTATGAAGCGAACATGTAACATGCAATCAGTTTTGCATGCATTTCTTTAAAGACCGGAATAGTTTACTTTGAGTTTAAAACTTGAATGATACAGTGCAACAAAAATTGAAAAACGTGAACCAAAACAATATCTTGCTAAGCTAAGATATCACACCGAACACTATAAAAACCACGTATTGAAGGAAATATTAAGATATACCTTCCAGTTGTCATTAAAGCGGTAATTCTCATAATTTATGAACATTTTATTATCAAGCAAACAACTCAAAGCATAAACTATATTTAAAACGTGAAATTTATCTGCTCAAATCCAAATATATTATCAAATTCAAATTTGTGATCCCAAAAAAATTGATCAAATATTGCTGCACTGTGTTATGTATGTATATATATATATATATATATATATATATATATATATATATATATATATATATATATATATATATATATATATATATATATATATATATATATATATATATATATATATATATATATATATATAAAAATACATTCTTAGTTTATATTTATACTCGTATTTCTTAAAATGGAAGACTTTGACTGATGGAGACTGAGAAGACCCCAGAATGGCAGAAGAGCAGAAGAGGAAAAGAAAAAAAAAATAGCAAGTAAATTGCTTTTTATGAGACTAAATTATAAATAATAGCTTTAGAGCTTTTATTTAGTTTTATCGTTGCTGTAGCACACACATGAACATACCCGACTCAAATAACAAACATTTATTATGCTATTTTCATATAAACACAAGTATACAATACACTTTATGTAGCACATGTGTAAGTGTAACGCTAATAATAACAGCAACAACAAAACAACAACAACAACAATAGCTATAAGAAAGCAGTACAATAGCAACAAAAAAAAAGATTCCACCGCTTGCTGCTATTATTATTATGAACAAATGCTATATAATGTGTTGTTGTTATTGTATTTGCCATTGAAGTACCATAGTATGCATGCATATATTGTTTTTTTTTTTTTTTTTTTTTGTTATTGTACAATAGTAGTAGATTTTACACTGAAGGGGAAAATATGTAAATTTTGAAATTTTATATTGCGAACCTCTATATTTGTCAAGTATATGAAATAGATATAGATATTTGGACTAAAATATGTTAATTAGAAAATTTCATATTGCGAACCTCTATATTTGTTAAGTAAATAAATTAAATATAGATATTTGGACTAAAATAGTACAATTTGTCTTCATATTCGCTTAAATTTCTCGGTTTTGATAGATTCAAGCAAAAATTTACTGCATTTGGACCCAGAAGGCAAACAATTTAAATACATAATGCATATTTGGGTACTCGTGTGCCTACCACCACACAAATATTTCTCATAATCATACATACAAATTTCACTTCTTTATTTTCCTGTAATCGCTGTATCGCGCTGATTGTATCAAACCAATTTGGAGCTAAGGGTAATTTGGATTGTATGTGTATTTGTCGAATAAGCCATAGGTACAGAGTTGTATTGAACGATGAAATACAAATAGACTGACGCTACTACCTCAGGCACAACATCATTATACCTAACACTATGTACCACTACACAGAAGGTGTAATTGGTAAAGTGCAAAGTACTAAAAAGTCTTTCAGTCAAGTGTCTTCGACGGTGTACATACAAAATATATTTACACAATTTACACACGCATCAGCATGGATATTTCCATCTGTTTTGTGCGTATATTTGTATTGTTAATTGTACGTAAAAGAGTCGCACGGTGTAACGCCTCCGTAAAAGCAATATACAAAAATGAATGACCATCTACGTGGCAGAGAAGTGATACTGTAATAAAATGGTATATTATCAGTTAATCGTGACCGGTTTTCGAAGATTTATTTTTTGTATAAAGTAAAGGGTCACAACTTGGTTATTACTTATGTAAATAATTTAAAAAGAAATGATTCAGAATTCAATATTCAAACCCGAAGAATTGATTAAGTAATTCAGTTACCAAGTACAATTACAACGCATTGGAATTGAGATGGAATATATATAATTCCTGCAGGAATATTTTCGACACATGTTGTTTTTTATTATACCAATTTCCCAAATACTCGTCACACTGTCTGTCGTTGTATACATACACCATGCACTTAATTATTTGCTTTAGTAGAGCATTTTAAAATTTAAATCAGCCACCAATGGCCATATGTATGCTTGTTTTAAACCACACAGCTCTTAACCGCTTGCAAGGTATTTATTTAAGTTTTTCACAAGTGTGCGTAGTTTGTTCACAATATTGACTACTGTTGGTTGCACTTTGTTTCTTCGTACCGTCAACGAGTTTGAATCATACTTTGTATGTGTTCAAATAATGTGTCGTCTCTCTATTATTATTATATGTATGTGAGTGTGTGTGTGTGTGTGTGTGTGTGTGCAATAATGATAGCAGCAGCAGCGGCGGTTATGTACGTGTTAGTAATGGTAATGTCATGCATTTATAGGAGGCGTTGGACTGAGAATTTAATGAATAATGAGTTGTTACTTTATACTGCCTTTGCTCATTTTTGCATTGCTACTTGCACGCTTTTATTGTGTGTGTACTATGTAAATATGATACGTATTATATGTTTATAAAGGTGTATAGTATGACCGTTGGTGTACATTAAGGTGGCCGCCAAAGTATAAGAGAAAATTTTTGACCGCGAATTCAGAGTTCTGACTTGCAATTTTATAAAGAATTATAAAATTCAATAGAATAGGTTCGTCTCAGTTACTGAAATTCCCTAGTCGAGAAATCATGTTCATTCGTAATTTCTCTTATTGTTGAACCATAATATCTCACCTCTAGAGTGGTGAAATGAAAGGTCGACTTTATTAATTTTTTCTCTCCAACATTTTCTTTGGAGAGAAATGAGTGGTGATGGGTCATATATCTCTCAATTACCGAAATTCCCTAGTCGTGAAATCGTGTTCTTTCGTAATTTCTCTTATTGTTGAACCATAATATCTCATATCGAGAGTGGTGAAATGTAAGGTCGACTTTATTAATTTTTCTCTTAATTAATGGTGATGGGTCATATATTTAAATCCCTTGTGGACATCATAATAAGTGGAGATAGAGTGTATGTATATTGTGCAGCAATGTTGGAAATTAAAAGTTAATAGGAGTTTTTCTTACATTTAATTCCCCAAGAGCCGATTCCTTTGTGATTATTTATCGAATATCAGGTTTTTGTGCGTTCTTATGACAGACACCTTAAGTGAAGGAGATAGAGGGTATATATATAAGAGAAAAATGTTGAAAAACAAACACTTGTGGTGGTCGGATTTAAATTTAACCCTCTTGTAGGCGATTCCTGCAATTATTTATAGATTTTCAAGTGTTTTTCGTTCATTTTGTATGAGGGCCTCCCTTAGGAATCGATATAGGGGGTAAGTATTTTGGAAGAAAATATCATCGGTATGAAAAGGGGTTTTTCACAGATTTTAACGCTCTAGGGGTACCCTTAGACACCTTTTTACAACATGTAAATTTTGCAAGGCACCGTCTAGGGACGGTAAAAAAAAGTATATTTTGTATGGGAGCGCCCCAGAAAGATTTAAGCAGAGAAGTTGAGGAATATGTATATTCGATGAAATGTTGCGGAGGAAAAAGCAATGGTGATCGACCCTATATTTGACCTGTCTAGATGTATAATATTAAGCTAAGTCATTATGAAAAATGATAAAAAAAAACTTTTTCCAATTTAATGGCTCTCTTTTTGTGGTTTTTTTTTATTTCATCGAATATTTGTAGCCCACGAGAGATCCAGAAAGAATGCTTTTCTAAATAACGTCCACCCTAGTGTACATATTTTGTGTATATAAAAATAGCACATACATTTGAAATATGCCATATTGATATAACTGCCATATTGATAAAAGCAGAATAAAACATCATGTTCTCGAAGATTTCAGTAGCGTCTACTTGCAAGCAACATCTATATGTCTGGCAGAATACATCTCTAAGCTAGTAATATCTGCGATATACTGTCCCCCAAGATACAGTATTACCGAACAGCAATATAAAGAATTTTTCTCAACTCTTGGTAGCAAATTCTTGGTTGCTGGCGATTTCAACGCCAAACACACTCACTGGGGCTCCCGCTTAATAACTCCAAAAGGCAGAAGACTATGTTCAATCATCACTAACCATGGCTACGATGTTATTTCAAACGGTCAACCGACATATTGGCCGACGGACAAGAGGAAAATACCCGATCTCATAGACTTTGGAGTCGCCAAAGGTTTGCAGATGGAAAATATCTCCACAGAGTGTAATTATGATCTATCATCTGACCACTCACCCACGGTAATATCTATAAAATCACCAAGCCCCCAAGGTAATTGCGTTAGAAAGAAAATAGACTGGTTAAAATTCAAGAAATATATAAATTCCCATCTTCCTCTGAGTACTGTATTAAGAAATGGACACGATGTAGACTCAGCACTCGGAAAATTCAACCAGCTGCTCTCATTAGCTCTCAGCTCAGCCACCTGCACAAAGGTATGCAAGCAATCAAACTATAGCCCATACACACCAGCCGATATTGAATTGCTAGTAAGACAGAAAAGAAGACTCCGAAGACAATGGCAAGAATTCAGATCACCGAATCTGAAAACACAGCTACAGCACTGCACTCGAAAGTTAAAGCAAGCCTTAAAAAATAAAAACAACAAAGAGTTAGAAGAGCAAATAGCGAAATTAACACCTGGTGAAGCGTCAGACTACTCTTTGTGGAAATCAGCAAAAAAATCAAATCGGCCAATTCTCACTGATTCCCCCATCCGTTTGAGTGACGGTAATTGGGCTAGAAGCAACTGTGAGAAGGGTTTGGCTTTTGCAAACCACCTAAAAAGTGTGTTTACACCCAATCCACCCTCTTCACAGTCCTCATTACCAATATTAACTTCTCAACCTTGCTCAATAACGCTCAAAATTAAAAAAAAGGACATATTCAAAGCAATTTATAAAGATTTAAACCCAAAAAAATCACCTGGTCCAGATAAAATTACCGGTAAAATGATAAAAGAGCTACCTCCGGCTTCAGTAATTCATCTCATGCACATTTTCAATGCTATCCTTCGTATTAAACACTATCCCAAATGCTGGAAAACTTCAAAAATTATTATGATAGCAAAACCAGGAAAAGACCCTACAAAAGTTGCATCGTACAGACCTATCAGCCTCCTGCCTCTACTTTCTAAAGTATTCGAAAAGCTACTTGTCATGAATATAACTCCATTTATTAATCTCAACCAACTGATTCCTCAACATCAGTTTGGATTTAGAAAACAGCACGGCACAATAGAACAAGTCCACCGCATTGTAACTCTGATAAGGAACACTTTTGAAGAAAAAAAGTATTGCTCAGCTGTCTTTCTTGATATCACTCAAGCTTTCGATAAAGTATGGCACGATGGCCTTATTTACAAACTCAAACTATTACTGCCTGCAAATGTCTCCTCATTGCTTAGTAGCTACCTCACGAAAAGACAATTTCTGGTACATCACAAGGATTACACAACAAATCCATTGGATATTCACGCTGGCGTTCCTCAAGGAAGCGTTTTGGGCCCCTTACTGTATCTCTTATACACTACAGATATGCCCAGCAATAACCATACATTTATATCGACCTTTGCAGATGATACGGCAATATTGTGCTCTCGCTCTAACCCCATAGAAGCTACTAAACTCCTGCAGACTCATATCGATTCTCTCGAAATCTGGCTAGCAAAATGGCGTATAAAAGTCAATGAATCAAAGAGCGTACATGTAACCTTCACGCTAAGGCCAGATACATGTCCCCCACTTAAAATTAATGACCAATCGGTTCCACAATGTTCCTCAACAAAGTACTTGGGTATTCACCTCGACAGAAGGCTGACCTGGAAAAATCACATAGAGGCAAAGAAAACTCAGATCAAGCTTAAAATTAATCAGTTATGGTGGCTGATACACAAAAGATCAAAGTTGAATCTCTAATACAAAGTGCTATTATATAAAGCAATCCTGAAGCCAATCTGGACTTATGGTATTCAGTTTTGGGGTACCGCATCTCCCTCAAATATCGAAAAATTGCAGCGAATACAATCCAAGTGTCTGCGAATTATTGTAAACGCGCCTTGGTATATGAGGAACGTTAACATCCATCGAGATTTAAATGTACCCACAATTTCTGAGGAAGTTGCAATGTCTTGCAGAAGCTACATTCAAAAATTACACAGTCATCCGAACCCCCTTGCTAGGCAATTGTTGCTGAGTACGGGGCATCGTCGATTAAAAAGAAAAGACACACTGAATATGCTGTGAAATTGATATACCTCGTGACTCAACAAATTGTGATGGAACGTTGGGAATATCACATAATTTTATTTAGTTTGTAAGATTTGATTACATATTGTTAGTTTCTAAGTAATTTTAGAAAGATTCAATAAAAAAGCTTGTTAAAAAAAAAAAAAAAAAAAAAAAAAATTTGAAATATGATTATAATAATTCGTCATTTAGGTTAATTTGAATTTTATTGATAGTTTTGCTGTCATCTGGTATTATATTAATATTTTTTTATTATACATCATATCAAATTTGCATGTTTTTCAAATGAATTCATTGTAGATGTGCTACTATCCCATTCATATAATGCAGACTATCTACATATACTTGTATGAATACTACATAAATACATACAATAAATGTCAGACTTCAATTACTACTTATCTAGCACTCGCTCTCTCCCTCTCTCTCGCATTTTCCTTTTCTATTCTTGATGTTTTTGATATTCATCAAAAATTCTATTTTTCTTTTATTATTATTAAAAATATACCTGCTGATATGGTGCATGATGAATAATGAAAAATGTTCTCTATACTTCACTTAAGTACGAGTACATACTGACACATGGTGTCGATATGCTTTTGAAGTGTTACATAATTTTATAGGTGAAAGCTGTCAATGGAAAATGTCCAAATTACAGAAAACATGCATATTATTAAAATTAAATTGAATGGGAGTGTTGGTGGATACATGTACTGAAATAATAATTTACTTCAAATTTCAACAAAGGATAATATTAGATATTTTTTGAAATCCCTTCAGTATATACATTATTGATTAAATTTGCAATTTTATTAAATTGCTTTTCAGCTAGAATAAAAGAAAGAATGAACATTTTCCAGCCTTGCCAATTTAATGGTACTCTTTACGCACTTTGATTAAATTAAATGTTATGTATACGCAATGTGGTACACTATTGTATATGTTTACGTATACGCACGAATAGTGAAATGGCATACTTATGCTTTTGATAGAACTCTTACAAAGAATTATTGAAAAATATACTTTTAATGATTCAGCAAAAATGTTACCTACTGAAGCCACACTGCAATGCCATCGTATAGGATGAAAAATGCACGTAATTAATTGAATTTATTTGCGCTTGTCAAAAAAGTTTTTTTATATGAACGTTAATATGAACTTATGCAATTTACGCACACACACATATACATATGCCATGACATGGTTAACCACTTTAATAAAAAAAGAAACTCGAGAATATTGCTTTATGTGTATGTACATATACGCACAAAACCGAAAGTGCATTAATTTTAAATGAATATATGTGCATACGCATGTATGTTGATATTGCACATACCATGGTACTTTACTTCACATAGAGCCATTGTGAAAATGGCATAGGTCAAAGGTGGATCGTGAACAATGCAACTAACTACTATACCGTCTGTTGTTGTTATGTTGCTGTTGCTGTTATTGATGAAATGCATATGCACATAGAGATGTATGCAAACATGTAAACAATACATGCATGTACACACTTTTACAATAGAACAATGTGTATGTGCTACACATTATGTACCTCGAGCTATGAGCACAGTGGCAGTGTAATGGAAATGTGTATGAAATATTTAACAAAGCTAATTCCGATTGTGTTTTTCGATTAGAAAAAAAAAATTCTAAATAAATCATCCGCAAGCCTAAATGCGTTATTATTGTTCTCTGTGGCATGTAATGTATGCGTTGAAATTTCAATTTCTATTGAATACAATTTGTTGCCACAGCCAACTACTTTAAAATTGTTATCAGAAAAAATGGAAAGAATTTTATGAAATACAATATGAATTTTATTCTCCTTTTTCTTTTTCTGCCCTCCTCATGAATACAATGCGTACTTTCATTCATATACGTACTCGTACGGGGTTCATCTTTTCTGTTCATTGAATTCTTTGTTGCCATTTTGGTGTTTGCATTTTTTTTTTTATGAATTTTCGTTTTATACTTGGTATTTTTTCGTCTTACTTCTTTCGCACTATATTAATGTTGTCCTTCAGCTTTTGTTAAAAGCTGCACACTATTATACAATATTATACGATATTTTTGTGTATTTTGTTTTTGTTTGATTTTCCAATGAAAATGTGTTCTCTTTTTCTTGTTGATGTTTTTTTTACAATATATACTTTCTTTGGATATTTAGAAATCCATTCATTCATTCATTCATTCATTCGTTCACTCGATTCATTGCTTTTGTCAACGTTAACTCAATGGAACGGAAATTGAAGGAACGCAACCGATAATACCGAATGGTGTACAAAAGTCTCGGAAATAGTTCTAGCCGAATGTATTGTTGTACTGTACGCTATTCAGTTTGCACTAACTGACAAATATTTATGGATAGATATTAGCGCAGCAACGTTGCTATAAAGTTTGTTACGTTCGTTAGATGAATATATATGATACATAAAGATGCCTCAATCTCCATGCAAAAAAGAAAAATCTGTTGTTGTTTTCACCAGTGTAGCATGAGATCTAGTTTATACAAGGCCAAAATATTTTGGACTCTCGTGAAATAAATCTTTTTGAAAAAAAAAAATTTAATTTTTTCCCCAACAAATGGACTTATATACCTAATAGAAAAAATAATTTTAAAAATCTAATGAATTACTCAAAATATTGAGATTTTTGGAGATTTTTACTAAACAGTTAAACTGTGCGAATTACTTTTTTTTTAGACGCAGTATGTTTCGTTGGTAAAAACAGCACGTTCTTTTGAAGGGCCACCTTAATGTACATAGATATTATAGAGAGATGTTGATAGAATTATTAGAAGTATGGATATGATACACAGAGCTGTAGTTGCATTGATGAATTTGATGGAATCTCATCATAAGAGATTATTTATGTTAGTGTGATAGATAAAGAATTTCTTTAGAAATATTCTCTTTTGATACTATTGATTTTCCATTTTATTTTATAAATGGGTACTCTATTTCATCATTCAATATGCCTACATATAACTAGAGCATAAATAAACGTATTTTACTTTGTAAACAATTATTCTTCTAACAGAAAATGTTTGTGGTTTGTGGCATTTTTCTTACTAAACTGCGTGTGTGTGTGTGAATTTCGTAGTATTAATAAATGATTAAAAAAGCATGTTTAGTTCACTTAAAAGTAATTTCTTATTAATGATGAAACAAAATATTACTTTGTATTATTTTAACAGTAATTAATCCATAAATATGTACTAGGGCTGAGCGATTAATCGACATTCGACTAATCAATTATTCAATTAATCAAAAATGTTCATTAATCAAATATGAAATTATTCGAATAATCATGATTTTGAATATTCAAAAACTGAAATTATTCGATTATTCAAAATTTTGATTAATCAGAATAAAATTTTTCGAATTAAATATTCAAAATATTTATAATATTTTTTCAAATCAAAGCAGACAGGTAGCTACGAATGCGTTTGAAAGTTTTATTCCCAGAGAAAAATAAAAACGAAAAATATTTTGATTAATCAAAATTCTGATTAATCGAATAATTTTAATTTGGATTAAACAAAATTTTGGTTAATCAAATAATTGATTAATCGAATATATTGGATTAATCAAAATTTTGATTAATCAATAATTGATTAATCGAATATTTTGACTAATCAAAATTTTTTGAACAAACAGTTAATCGTACAGCTCTAATATGTACTTCACTAAATTATTTATGTAAATCAATTACCTTGCACTATAACAAAAAAAAAAGATACTGAAATAATGGAGAGAGTTGATTGGGTTGATTGAAAGCTTGATTTGGAAATTAAATAATCATGATTTTAAATATTTAAAAATTGAAATTATTTGATTATTCAGAATTTTGATTAATCAGAATGAAATTTATCGAATAAAATATTCAAAATATTTAGAATATTTTTTGCAAATAGAAAGTAGACAGGTAGCTACGAATACGAGATTGCGCTTGAAATTTTTATTCCCTAAGAAAATTTGAAAAATAAAGAAAAATAAAAATGAAAAATGTTTTGATTAATCAAAATTCTGATTAATCAATTTTTGGATTAATCGGATAATTTCAATTTTGATTAATCATTTGATTAATCGAATAATTAGATTGATTTGGAAATTTTTATGCATCCATATACAGCATAATCCTAACTATACTATTTGGCTCGTGTCTCCATTAAATATTCTAAATTTTGTCAATTTAAATTCAAACCACATGTCACTGACTGTATTCTAATGTTACAACATATCATTTTTTCGTATAGGTTTTATTTGAATGATTTTCATACTGAAAATAATATATTTTTTCTTTCTTCCACTCTGCGAAATAAATATTGTTCAATTCATCAATATACTTTCAGTTACATTCATTTGCAAACAAAAATTATCATCACATTGAGTGCTAAGAATTTTTCTGGATTGTTTGCATTTTTATTTGGTACTTTTTTTTTTTTTGTAAATGGTATTTAAATAAAAATTAAATATTTTCTGTACAATTTCCACCTTATTATGCGCTTAAAGCAATCTTTATTATTACCCAAACAGGTCGTCGTAGTAATAAAAATCTCAAGCCGAAAAATAAACATGCAATTTTATGGAGTAAAGTGTTTTGTTTTTTCTCGTCATACATACGATATACATGAATATTCATTTACATGCATAGTATGACAACACATATAACGAGTATAAGAAAAGAAAGAACACGGCATCTACCATTATCAACGTTACCATAAACAACATCGTCAACGCCTACTTTCACATACACGCACACACACACACACACACATATATACATACACGCAACAAACCCCATTGCGTCTCAATTAATGCACATCATCAGATTTTGTTTGCACAGTTTTATATTACATGATGGAAACAACAACAACAGGAGTAGCAACAGCAACGGTAGCAGCATCATCAAGCTTAAACAACATAATCAGCAACACATTCAATCCCTTGGGTGTAATATTTTTTTACTTTAAGCTATACGTTTTCTTCTGCTGCTGCTGCTGCTGCTGCTACTTTTATTATCTGACAGAATGTGATATTTAAGAAAAGAATGGCAAAAACAAAGCGTAAACAAAAAGAGGAATACTAACAACAACAACAACCTTAATTGTATGCTTTACAAAGACAAAACACCCTCACACATTCCATTCAATCTAAGTTATAGTGAAGAAGACGGAGGCAAAATAGGATACATATATGAAATTGCTTCGTATGCAAATTTCACAGAACACTGAAAAAGAATGAAAGGTTTTCGTTTCGTTTGGTATGAATGTACCGCCTACTCATTTTTTGTTTTCTTTGTTAGGATTATACTTTTAAGCCATTTAAATGTTGATCCCTTTTTACGTTTTTGAATTAAATGAAAACTGTCATCTTAAAGTATGGTTATCATATGTCACTGTTCCGACAGAAGTTTCGCAGAATTTCTTTTACCTATCCTTTGCATTCAAAACTCAACACAATTATTGCAAATGCAATGCATATATTTCATTTCACAATGAAAAACGCAAAACATGTAAGGATTCCATAAAATATTTGTTAAATTTAAATGTTATTGCACTGTGTGTATTGTAATACCCTGTAGCCAACGTTGAGAGTATGTTGAATTTTGTCAGAAGTATGGAAAGAGTACGTAAGCCTTGATCAGCGTCACCTCCTTACGTGATTTAAATATTGGTGTATTTATTAGCTGACTAATTTACATGATAACTTGAACAAAAATTATCCATTCATGATCAACTGCGACGATTTCAGAACCAACATTAAGCGAAACTAATCTGCCGATATTTGTGAAAGCCAATGCAATTCTCATTCAGTATTTTACTCAAGTGAAATAAAAATTTTTGTTTGAAGAAAATGCATCGCTCTTAATGAAAAGCACCATGTTAATAACCAAACGAAAGACCAGACAGACCGAAAAGAAAAACACAATCAAGATATGAATTTTTAAGGGGCAAAGATGTAGAACAAAAACATACGGATGGATACATATGAATATATTATATGCGGGTTTCAGCGAAATGCGTGCATACGAATGCACGGAAAACATACCACCTCAGGGCGATGTTAATTAAAGCATCAAAAGCATCAACAACAATAATAGTAGAATAACTCAACTCAAGTCATAAAGTTTATAGTCTCGTTAAAAGAGTTGGGTGATGTTGGAAAATTATGAAGCAAATTGGAGCTGTTCAAAAAAAATTATTATATGCGGAATATGATTTTCATCCAGTGAAAGCTTTTCTCAATCTGATATATGATAATGGGTTTTCCCAACCTACTCCATTATTTGATGCAAGGTAAAATTATGAAATCACATATTGTGATTGCAGAAACAACGAAATATTTCTAAAACAGGGCTCACAGCTATGGTACACTGATGGGTCCAAATTGGAAGATGGTAGTGCTGGAGCGGGAATTGCAATGGGAAAAATAGCTTCCAAATTTCAGGCGGAGGTCCACGCCTTAGAGCTATCTGTCGCAGATTGTCTACATAGCGGCACTCTAGAAACCAACATATGCATTCTTTCAGATAGTCAGGCAGCTCTAAAATCACTAATGAACCTCTCGTTCCAATCTAAGTTGGTCTGGGAATACTTCAAACTTTTCAATACCTTATCAAAAAAGAACTCTGTGACACTAATTTGGGTACCGAGACACGAGGAGCATGCAGGCAATGAAATGACAGATTCACTGACCAAAAAGGACGCAGACACTCCTTTAATAGGCCCAGAACCCTTCTGCAGGGTAAACAGTAGTATCATGAATAACTTAATATGTGAAGAGGAAAAAAGTAGTCCAACTGATTACTGGAGAGCCCAAAGAGGCGGCAGTCGAAAAGATTCATTGACCGTGGACACATTAAGCTAGATGCTATCTTCAACCTCAGCAGAAATGACATCAAACTCTACACTGAACTACGTGTATTAACAGGTCATTGTAAACTTAATTATCACATGATGAAAATGGGTATGATTAACAATGATCTCTGTCCACTTTGTCTTGAAGAGCAGGAAACAGCAGAAAACGTTCTTTGCAATTGCCCAGCTGTGGCTGGACGTAGACTAAGCTACCTGGATTCGTAGTTCCCAGGAACCTAGTTAAAATCAATCCTACAACAGTAACAAGATTTTTAAATAGTCTTGAGATCTGCTAGATAGGAAATAAGCCTCCACAAAAAATCTTCAGGTCGCAGTGCTTCATGGCTTTAATTAATAATAATAATATAACGAAATAGTTTTTTTACCCATATTTTCTGTTTTAAAAATGGGAATTTTTTGAAATTTGCTAAAAAAAATAATCTTTTGAATATTTGGACATATGTAATGTACACGCAAATATAAACATAACCAACATAAATGCTATTACAGAAGTAATAGTGTAATGAAATTGTTAATAAACTTTTCAACATGACAAATGCAGATATGAATAATATTGTGTTATTCAATTTGTATGTGTATATCAGAGAAAAACATACGAATGTCATTAATTTGAATTGAATTTTCTATTAAATTACGATATTTAACGTATGTATGTATGTATGTATGTATATGGATGAAAGACGAAAAAAAAAATAGTTGAATGGAATTCAATATAAAAGTTAAATTCCATTGTTTTGAAAGTAACTTTTTTTGGAACAAAATCACAAAGTGAAATTTTTTCTCTCTATTCATTGGCTATGTAAAAGGAATTAGTTTGAAATGTGACATAACAAATAAGGTACTTTAAAAGTTTGCTAAAAAAAAGATAGCAAGTGTGATAGAGAGAGAGATAGAAAAAAAGTAGTTTTTTCAATTTCAATGAGCAGACCGAGAAAAGAATTACAATTTTGAAACAACTTTTTATTGAAAGGGGAAGAAAAAGAAGAAGAATTCAACACAAATATACGAATTTACTTGAATAAAAGAATGAGCAGAAGGACACTTGACTTTTCAATATCTTTTAAGGATACAAAACAGCGCATTTATCATTTACTTATACCTACAAACATTATATTCTATCAAAATTACTTTCCCATTACCATTGTCATATAAATTATTTGAAAAGTAGACGTATAATACTATTGGATTTTAGTCAACAAAAGATCAAGCTGTTATCCTGTTGTTACTAGTAACATAACGGTTGATATAAATTTTGCTATAGACATATAACTACATGGATTAAGTGATGTAAAGAATAACATACAATAAATATTCATACGAAATGTTACTTATTGTGTATCATTTTATAATTCCATTTAAATGTTATGCTTTAAAAAAAAACATAAATTAATTCTCTTTTACTTGAATTAAATATTTTCAACTAAAATACTACTACTGGTGCTGCTGCTGCTGTTGTTGGTTGAATGACTGTGTATGTATACAATAAGATAAGCATATGCATAATGGCTGACATAAAATTGCTAGTTTTAAGACATTAAACTCTCTTGTAAATGACATACATTTAATGATAATTGCTATGTATTTACTTGTTTGTAGTTGAATGTTTCTTTTTTTTTTTTTTGGTTTTCTTGCTATTGTGACACTTATTGCCATTGTCTTTCTGAATGAAAGAGTGACAGCATTAGTTGTCTTGGATAAAGTGTTTGTAATTTGACGAAGAAACTGTATTAAATACTTTATACTTGTGTACTTGTGTACATGTGATAAATTGCACTCGAGTGCATATTTATGTCAGGCATATAAAAAATAATCAAATGATCAATTGAGTCCTGTATGTTATACACAATTAAACTTGTCTAATTGCTCATAATAATTTGATGGGGAAAAAATATCTTTTAGGCGCAACAATCGTTTGAAACTGACCCATTCAAAAGAACCATTTGTGCATTATTTAGAGAGTCTATCAAGTTATGCTCAACATGTGGCCGAGCATTATCATGATGGAAAATCAATTACTCGTGTCTGGTCGATCATTCCGGCTGTTTTTGATTCAATGATCGCTTCAATTTCATGAGTTGTTGTCCGTAACGTTTCTCATTAATGCTTTCACCCAGTTTTAGCAGCTCATAATACACCATACCGTTCTGATACCACCAAAAACAAAGCTTTACCTTCGAACTATGGATATTCGGCTTTGGATATTCGGTTTCATATGGAATCCAATTTCTCACTTTATGGATCATTCCAATCTTGTTTAGACGCAATGAAATGTCTTGTGGAGTCACTTTTAAGGATTCATCAAGGTCCTTTTGACTATGTTACGGGTCTTCGCTCACTAAAGCCTCGAATTCAGCGTTTTCATTCGTTGCTGGCCTTCCATCAAGCTCTTAATCGCTTGTATCAAAATTATCACTTTTGAACCGTGTGAACCAAAATTCTCAGGTTCAAAGTAATGGCTTTCTGTGGCACTTTTCTTCAAATGAAAACAAAAGAGGAAGGCTTCTTGCAAATGGGGTTTTGTAGTTGACGTAATCGGAGCAAAAAAAAAATATGTTTACACTTTGAAAGAATGATACATACTGACTTCAACAGAAGATAAGTGTCGCATTATCCAATGCAATTCAATACCACTAATTGCCCAATATTTTGCTGTCGAAATAATAAGAACGCAGTTTGTTGTCCTTCAACAAAAGTGTCATGCTGCTGGCGTATGCCACCGATATTGACATAATCGGTATCAACTTGCGAGTAGTCAGTGCAGCATTCTCGGAATTGGAACGAGAGTCACGTCGAATACGTCTTACGGTGAGCGAGAGCAAGACGAAATACCTAGCGTCTACAAACAAAAAGTTCCTGCGGTTTGGGCAACACGTCACTGTTGATAATTACACTTTCAAGGTGGTGAAGGACTACGTCTATCTTGGAACCAGCATCACAACTGTAATGACGTCAGCCAGTAGATCATGCGTACGATAACTCTTACTAACAGGTGTTACTTTGGGCTGAGTAAACAATTGAGTAGTCGAGCCCTCTCTCGAAGATCGAAAATCACACTCTACAAGTCCCTTATTATTCCTGTACTATTAGGCACATTATGGCACAGAAGTCTGGACAATTTCCACCACGGATGATAGGATGCTTGGAATTTTCCAGAGAAAAGTTCTGCGCAGCATCTTCAGACCTATTTGCGTTGATGGCGAATATCGAATAAGGTACAACGATGAGCTTTATGAGCTGTACCTTGACATTGACATAGTCAAGCGAATCAAAATTCATTGGCTGCGTCATGTCGAGCGACTGGAAGAAGAGGACGCAGAAGAAGAGGGAGATCAAACCTCCGTTGGAAGGACGAAGAGTTGGGTATCCGCTTGGCGGCGTTTAGAATATCCAATTGGCACCAGCAAGTGAAGAACAGAGAAGACTGGCGCTGCATTATATGTTCGACCTAAATCGATCATCGGTTGTTATGGCCACATAAGAAGAAGAAGAAGTTTGTTGTCCCTTAAACCAATAGTTTTTCGTTTTTGGTTATAAAAAAGAGTTACAAAAACGGTAACAATGTTGGTATTTCATGAAAAAAACTTGCTAACATTTTTCAATATATTTTTGGACAAATGTCAAAACGTCAAGTCGTAAGTTTATCAAATCTAACTCATTGGATGAAGAAAATATGCATTTGTGTCGTTTTAAAAAACAAACACTTTGGCATTTCTCAGTGCAGATTCTTATTTAAACATTATTTTCTTATCTCATCTAATTCATATCTCTCTCTCTGACTTTTGATACATACATACTTTATTTCGGTATGTAGTACGAGTACTATACTCATGTACTGACAACCACTTACAATATGCATAACAACTTTATGCTAGCTTTATTTACTTAATTGCATGAAAAATACCATATCCAACAACATTCAACAACAGCAACAACAACAACAACATCAACTTAGTACTACAACTACTATGTAGTACATAGTACAACTGTGTACTCTAATGTAGCAAACCGACCACTTGTATGTGTACAAATGAAGTGTATTTGCAAGCATGTAAATATGTAAATACATACATGTGGATGTATAGCAGGCATGATGCTCGTTTTGACCAATTCCAGAAAACTATGCATCTGTATTTAAATGTTGCACACTGTGTGCTTCTCAGCTCAGTAGTTATGCCACACACACACACACACAGTGGAGAAGAAGCTGCACATAAGCATAATTTGTGGTGAAATAAAGTGGAAGAAGTATCAATTTTTTTTATCGTTTTTCTGCTGTTTTCATAATTTTAAATGCTTATAAATTTATTTATTTGCCTACAAAAACAAATTTTTTTTTTATAAAAATTTAGTTTGTCCCTTGAAATTAACATAGTCTACTACAAAGTATTAACTAGCACTACGTTATGTATTTTTTTTTTTTTGCATGTTTCTTTGTGATGTATGGCCCAAATGGCCTTACCACAATGACTACTAGCATCATTTTTTAAATATTCAATGCTACAACACTCTGTTTTTTGTTACTACGCTCTCGTTCGAGTTAAACCAGAAACTGTTATTTTTTTTGTGTGCATTTTTCAAGTGCTCATAGCTTTAGAAGTTCAAGGTTTTAGTGCTGCATATCATGTGAATGGAAGAATGTAGAAGGAAAAAAACTATGTTTATAAATTACTCGAACGTAAGTACCATGAATATATAGTCAAAGAGGCAACACATAGCAAAATAAGCCTTCTAGTTAATTGCATACGCAATTATGTTTACAATGTGGTAAATTACTCTATTAGATTAATTCAACTCAAGTTAATAGCACTCCAGCGACTTTAGTATTTAATCGACATGTGTTTATATAAGCTCATTCATAAATGCAATCAATACAAAACAATATGTCTTACATAAGAAAATAAATTTATTTATATTAAGACATGACTACAAAGTGTAAAGCAGGAAGGAGAAAGAAGTACAAAAGTACAAACTAACATCAATCTTGTGTAATTCTTTTAGTAAACACTCAAACAGATTGACTGCGATGATGGACTATGAAGAGTTTGTGAAACATGTGAAAAAATGCCAAATTTAATAACTCTCTTTATGTTCTTTTATACCACATATATGTAGGTATCCTCTCTGGATAGGAAAACAAAAGGCAGAGAGTGAGAGATACTCATACAAACAATGATGTATAAATAGTACCAGCAACAGCACAAAATTGTATGAAAAAAAATAAGCAAAATGAATATAGAAATCACTGACATAAATGATCATCAATCATTATTGTGGTGAAAAAAAGCCGGTTAAATCCTCAAAACACAAGCTCAAATAAATTCAATTTGGCCCAATCATAAGACAAGCATACAAACATGTATATCTATGGATGCGCATAAATTTGAAGTCATATTGGTGTTGATGTTTTGTGAAAAATTTATGAGTTTTTATGCTAACACAGACATCACATCCACAATATATAAAGCATATCTGCAAATGCCTTGAATAGGATTGTGTATATGATGTACATATATGATTTAAATATGGGCATTACTTCATTACCTGACATTCAATGGGCCATCGGGGGGCCTGTTGTGGGCAATCATGATCTCTATCTGCTTTAGGCAGGGCGAAAAGATCACGTGGTTCCTTCAAACGAGCAATTGGTCGCAAAGTCTTCTCATCAGTATTCACCTCCAATTGATTAGTCTTCAGGCTTTTCGATAGAAAACTACCAAGAAAACCTAAAAAAAAAGAGAAGAAGAATAGAGTATAAAATAAAATGAATAATTGCTTCTCTTTTGATAACCATCATATTAATGATAACGATAATTTATTATTTCCATAAAGAATACGAGAGTTGGTACACCACCTATTTACTTCTAAGTGCCATGTACTTATTATTAAATGTTCATTATAAATAAATCATAATAAACCATTGAGTTTTCTCTGCTTAATTGTTGGACAGAGAATTATTATGTAAATATATTAACAACATCCAAATTTTAATTAAGTTTTTTCGCTTTTGTTTTGAATATATTTATAATTATGTACGTACGTTTACTGCTTTTTATCCCTATACAGATATTCAAATCCTTTCCCTATGTACGATATGTAAATAATTCTTTATATATGTTTTGTATATGTTTGCATACATATACAAAATATATGTGTGTATATTTGATGTGGGTTATGTAATGTAGATGTATTGTTGTAGCTTTTTGTATGTGTATCCTTATCAATCACACAACATCTGCATTTAATTACAAAATATCCCTTGACAACAATATGTAGCTGAGATTTTTGTTGGATTTTTTTTTTGGTTCTTTTTCTACAGTCATACTTATATGTCGTTTTTCCGCTTTTATTTTATTATGTCATACATATAATAAGGACACTGTATGTTATGTATATCCTTGAGATATACATTGTAGTAGCACATCATATAATATATAACATATAATGCATTGTATGTATAAGTTTCGTCCATTTTTATCCTCTTTGGTGTTAAAGTAATCTCTCTTACTCTTTGTCAGTTACTAAAATGATATGATTGATATACTTATTGTATATTCTGATAATATTCATATGTTGAAATATTAATAAAATCAGTTTAAAAGCACGCTTATTGCTTTGGTAGATTTTTACTTTGTTAGCGATAGAGAGAAATATTGAAACAATCGATTAATATCGAGCACTAAATTGTACTTTTATACAAAACCAGCACATATTTCTGAAAAACAATATGTTTGTGCTTAAAATGGCATTTTATATTAATGCATTCTTTGTTTTTATGCTTTAATAGCTTATAAAGTAGTAATACTTTGATGTATGTATTTTTCACATATTCGAGCATTTACTGTAATACTAATTTATAAACCATTTGACAACAGGGGCAATAACTAAAAGTATCATTGGGTATCATTTAATATAATCAGAGAGATTTTCATTTTATTTTATTTTCGCTTTTGTTTTGCATTTTTACTTTTCCGTTGTATACATTCTAAGTTGTATTACAATCTGAAGGACCACCTACTCTAGACATTTTTTTTTTTTGATTTATGCCACTAAGTATCAACTTGTATCTATCGTTTAACATCCCAATTGTTTTTGGGTTTTTGTTCTCCCTTTTTTATTTTTCTTTGTAGTTCTAGTTGACTCTATTTTAAGTATGTTTATTTTCTAGTTTGTTAGTTTATCCTCTTCTTTCTATTATTATTATTTTTATTATTATTATGATTATTATTACTTGAGCTAGTTGGAAACAATTTATACAAAGAAATATATACTGTAGAGAGGTATATGCAGCATTGTGGATGTATGAGTATTGAAATGTACATCATCCTATTTTTTTTTTTTAAGCGCAACAACGTCAAAAGTCTTACAAAATTTCATACAAAAAATATCGAACGGAGAATCTTCAACGACACAATATTTTGAAGATCATATTCAAAAACAGCATAGAGACTTTGGTAAAAAATTACACACCTTAAGACACATTTTGAAAAAAGAAAAAATATTTTATTTACATAATAAAATTCAATAAAGAAAAACTGTCTGGATCTATCAATTATTTACATTAACTTTGTGGTGTACTCAAAATAGCCAATACGGAAGGGTAAATAAGAAAGTCCCTAGTTAAGGGCAACTCTAATATGCATACATATTTCTAAATCCGATGAGATGTATATTTGTACATATGAATGTATGCATATATTTCATAACTATCATAAAAATATGTTTGTACATACGAATACATTAACTATTTGTATGATTCTACTCGTATATTTTATTATTATTATATTTTAGTTGATTGTATAATAAAATTGATACATCGGTACATCATATTATTTGACCAAGTTCAATAAAAACTAATCTTAATAAATTAGTAGATTTCAATAGAATCGATTATATTATGGCATTTCTATATATCATATTATATGTATTTTTAGAGATCCTAATTTCAATGAAATTGACAAAGCGACTATATGAGTACCATATTACCTTGAATGAAATATCAGCTCTTTTATTTAGAATCTCCAATATGAATATTGTTAATTTCTGAGAACATATTGTCTATAGTACAATAGGTAATTGTTTTCTATCATTTCAACACACATTTATACAAAGCAGTTTAAATTGAATAGTTTTAAATGAATCCACCTATATAAACATAGGTTAGGTTAGGTTATGTGGCTGCCCTCTCTCCGAGAGGACAAACTTAGACCAGAAATGCCTATTGTGATACCACCGAGCTTCTCTTCTACTGTTGCGCGTGTTAAATTTGGACAGCGTTAGAAGGGATCTACTTATATTAGCCGGTTCGGAACGGCAAAATCCTTGTGACATCACTTTAACTTAGTTTTGTCACAGAGCTCTTTTAAGAGACATTTTTGGCAAATTGTTACTGCCGGAAAAATTCTTGCCGGCAGGTGGGTACCGTTCGAAAGAAAAATCTTTTCGGTGTTGAATTTTGTTATGCTTCAGCCGGGGATTGAACCCACGACCTACAGATCAGAAGACCAACACACTAACCACTGAGCTACGGCACCCACTATATAAACATAATGCGACTGACTTTATCTTTGAGTGCTGTCTAAAGTGACATTCGACTGATTTTAACCAAAAAATATATGTCCTTACTATAATCTCATAATTTTTCCTTTTTTATCCAATTAATTATGAAAATGTTGACGTTTGGTAGCTTCTGTAGCAGTTAGCATCAAATTGTTTGGCATGATATAATGTATTTTTTAGCTAATACCATCCAAGCATATTGTACAGTGGTAGTGTTTTTGTCCCTGTCAACGCGGAAAACTTAATTTAATCCCGGTAGAGGCAAAAAATCATTAATGAATTATTTTAAATGAACATTCCCTGAAGTTACCATATGTAAGATATTATAGGGTTGGCCATTTGTGCATTAGCTCCTTGTTTTCTCGGAGATATTAGCGGAAAATTTATTTATATCTATATTTAATTTAATTTAATTGCGAAAGAATTTTTTGACTTTCGCTTCATCTAACTCAGCAGCATTTTTTTCATAATGATAAAATATTGTTCTTTCAAATGGTGACTATTGCTCACTTTTCGACACTTGATTTGTAATTCCTAGGATAGCAAAAATATGCCCAAATTGATCAAGTTTGTGAAAAAACTCTAACAAAGCTTAGGCAAAGAGTTCTGCCATAAGAGTTCTGCTATTCAGATGTTAATGTACGTAAAGCCTTTCCCATTTGAAATATCTTAAATTTAAGTGTCAAAGCAAGACTATGACCGAATCGAGTGAATTTAATCGATTTGTGTACCTCATTTACTTAACGATATTCATTAATATTGGACCTACAGATGAAATGAAACACTTCGCTCGTGAAATTAAAGAAATCCTAAAGTTGCTAGGTAAAATTAATAAGAGTAATAAAGTAATGGACCATATTAAAAAGGGTACATAACGAAAATCTAAAATAGAAAAGTGATAATGATCTTGAAAATACAAAATCTTCTTTAGTATAGATAACACTTACTGCAATGCATATTGCCTCTTAAAGGTTATCGAATCATCGAACCATTCTTTTCTATATTATTATTGTTGATAATATTGTTGACCATGTTAACGAATACCTATATACCATTTTCTATGATACTTTGGAAGTTAGTAATTTTTTACTCATAGTCATACATTTGTTCCACTCAATGCATATACATAATGTCCCTTTTATTTTGCTACTGCTACTGCTTCTGTAACTACTGATGATGGTGTTGCATCAACACTACTATTAACATTACTTTTCGGTTCGTTATTTCTATTTGTATTGGTATTAAGGAAGTAGGTAGTAGTAATATGCAAAACACGTAGTACAATAATGACAACAGCAACAGAGATGGTAAATGGCCCAACAACAACAAAAAAAAAACAATATTGTATCTAGTCACATTATAACAGTCGGAATGCTAATACTAATACTGAAACAATTTTATTGTAATATGCATATTAAGTCGTTTTACAAAAATCAGAATTACTATTATTTCTTAATAAAAATTAATATTGGTTTATGTATTTTTCAATGCTTGATTTTTTCAAATGACAGAGAATCATAACGGTACTTTTGACCAAAATTAAAATGAAATGTTTATAAATACAATCTTAATAATAAAGTATAGTAATAGTATTCAATCATAAATCCAAACTTTCATATGTTTTCATATGATTTTCTTTTCCAAGGCATTTTTTAAAAGCGCAAAAAACCATAAAATTCCAAGTTGCATTTAATTTTTTTAATATACCTGAAACGATTGTTCATAAGCTAATCCGAAGAACATATTATTTGAAATCAGCTCATTGAGATGAATCTTGTTAGATATTCTGTAGTCTATGTTAGGGCGTTTTTACAAGGGATGTGGTGGTAAAACGGCATTTAATGCTAATTGTGTGACACAGTAGAATTTCTGTAACCAATCAACCAACCAACCAACTATAAATGACAACTTTTCGAATATATGTTTATATAATCACACCTAAGAAGCTAAGCAAAATGTGTAACAGCTTTAATCCACCTAACCTCAAGGAGAGCTACGCTTTTCTATGGCTAATTAATACCATCAACATCAACTGTTTGTATATTGTGAGTCAAAGTCATTTGAAATTAATTAATTAAGCTAATACTATCCCAAGAGCTATTAGTTGTTTTTAAATGTTTTTTATAAATGATCATTTATTTGTATCAGAAATAATTTTTTGAACGACTTAATGACGACGAACGATGATTGTTAAAACCATAAATTTTTCTAGAACATCTATTTATTTTCTATGGAACGTAAGGCACTTTAATGTGACAATACACTTTTTGAAGATGCAAACATGAAAATAACAAAACAACGACAAAAACGACATACCCGAAAATTGTGCAAAGAAAAACTGTTAACAAATTTGACAACAGTTGCAACGATGATGACAACACAAACAGCAACAACAGCAGTTTTCAAACAACTTTCACTTGTCGCAGAGCAGATGCTTGTAGTTGGTTGTTATTTTTTTTTATATACTTTAACTGCTGTTGTCGCTATTGCTGCTGCTGTTTATTATGTCGTTGATGTTTATATAGGTTACCAATTTAATTTTGGTGTTTGGTGTATTTTTTTTTAGCAATAGAGATATTTTTTATATATTTTGTTTGTTGAAAATATTAATGAATTCTTGACACCTTTTTTTATATCATTTAACAAAAACAATTCGTAAAAACTTTCTACACAGACACACCAATTATTTCACTTGCACACTTCAATAATCTATAGATTTAGACAATCAATTGTTTTGCCTATTAGATTTTTAGATTTATCTATTTCACTTTTATATATACTTTGTGTTTATGAGTATATAAATCTACCGTAACCGTTCACCGCTAACAGTTTGCTGTTGCTCGCTTTGTTGATAACTAAAATGAAAGCGGGAAAATTTTGTTGTCTATACGAGTGAATATCGAAATTTTCCTCCTCATCTACTAATGAAATACCACTACAGTTGGCACATTTTGCGAATGTGTGAAAATGAGAAAGCTCTTGTCTAACAAATCTGCTCATATGCATGTACTTCATGATGTGGCCTTCTTATGGCTCTTTGAATTGAGCTTTGTCGCTTGAGAGGCATAAGAGCGAGCAAATCATTTAAGTGCTTAGTTTGAGAGAAAGCTTGCACATATGCTTATACAAGTATGGGTACAGACACACACACACACACTTGTAGCGTATGTGTATGTGTGTGTATATATGATGTGGGTGTACTTTCTTAGTACAAATATTTGTTGCATTTTCATGGAAAAACATTTCACAACTTTTATGCGCTTTCGTGCACAGAAAAAAAAAGCTCTCTTTTCAATTTCGAGTACGTCCACATTTCGCTTGTATCTTGCTTAATTTACTTTAGTGCAAGCTTCGCTATTGGTTTCACGGTGAAGTACTCGTACTCATACTATGTATTCGTATTAATACACAACGAATGTTTGAACGAGTGAGTATTTTTTTTTAGTTTTAGTCTTCTTCGCTATTATTATTATTTTCTTTTTTTTTTCAAATTCATTTCCTTTTTGTTTTGTTTTGTTTTGCTTTATTATTATGGCTTCTAGCAGCATCAGCACCAACCAACAGCGGCTGTCAATATTTTTGTGTATGTGTGGGATGTTGATGTGGCTGTGTTTTAATTTTGCCTCTTTAATATTTTATTGTTGATAATTCCCTATGGTCATTTTCCAATAAATAAATTCAATTTAAATTGGTTTAGTAGATATTTGCAATTTGAGATAAAAACTTTTTCAAAATGTGACAATGATATAAATATAAATACATGCTATTTAAAAGAAAAAAATATAGCAGCTTGTAAATTTTTAGGCCTGTAGTTATTCGTTCCTAAGTTCAAGGGAAAAGCTGGAGCAACTTTGACTATAACCAACTCGTGATCAACCACTGTTTACACGAAACTCTTTTGCACTTCAGTCCTCCAAGGTTTGCTAATACCACTAAAGTTAAATTCAAAGTTAGAATCAGCTTTTTGACAGATATTTGTAAGGGGAAATATGTCAAATGTGTCAATACTAACTTGAAAATGATTCTAACTTTGACTATAACTACGGACCTAAGAATTTTGATGCTATTGTAGAGTACTTCTCGCACCAAAAGCCGTCCTCTTATAAATGCTTCATTTTTTGGATCAAGGAGAAACGCTCCAATATCATGAAGAGCCTAAAATTATATAAACGTTTCAATCGGATTTCATAATTTTAATTTTTATATGTTTAGCATTCTGTCAATATTGACACTATTGGAAAATTTTCACAAAACTCTTTCGAAAACCTTTTCCCGACAAATTTTTACTGCCAGAAGAATTTTTAATAAGTTGTTTACACTTGCAAAAACCCATGTTCTTCCGTTCTTCTTAAAATATTACTTTTGTATTGATATTCAAAGCTATTGTACATCTTCACTTTTTTTATTTAAAATATTCGAAATTAAAATAGACACTTAGAGTGTTTGCAGGGTGTACAAATGACGACCTAAACATATTAATAAATTGTTTTTATTTTCATAAAATTTTTTAATTTATAATGACTGTACGTCAACTTCTCAAAAATAAATATATACCATATAATATAATCATTTAGAAAGATTATTTTATGTTCTGTGGTAAATAAAATTTTTTACGGTCAAATAATATTACGCTGTTGTTTTGATTTTATAAAAAAAAATCCATTAATGAATTGTTAAAGAAAATAGAATAAAATAGAACACATAATCTATTCATTAACGCTAATCCAGGGCACTTTATATTATAAATTTAATTTTTAAAATCATTTATAAGCGATTAGAAAGAAACAAATAACAAATTACGCATAGATAAATTAACGCTTATCCTAAAGCTGATTTTGTCGATTTTGAAAATATAATGGGTCTATAGCATATACAAAACAAATTTGTTGTTAGCTTTGAGTACAATTTCTTCAACCAACAAGTCCAATTGGTTCTATTTATAAGAACATGTTCGAATATTGATATCCATTAGCATATTGGCAGGTTATTGGGAGTATCAGTATCAGTTTCGAACTTTTACTTATTGTTGTTGTTATATATTATTCGATATTTTCTTTTCTTCTACTTGATGTAGAATACTAATATTTATTATCTCTTCACTCGTTACAATTTTTTAAACGTTTTGGATTTATTGATGTTTTTTTTTCTCTTTATTTCATTTCTTTCGTCTAACAAAATATTTTTTTTTTTTAAAGACGAGGAAGAAGAAAATCATTCGTTTCACTGCCCTCAAAAGAGTACTTGCTATTGTGGTGCGAGGCGATATAACAAAAATTCTAAATTAGCATCTCATAAATCATTATGTCATTTTCTTAGCATATTACTGAGAATGCTTTACCATTACTCCCTCCACTTTGCCGCTGCCACTGTAAACACAATTCTTATTGAAAATTTATGTCTATACCTACATACATACATACTACATATACACATCTACTACCAACGACCGTTTTTACCATCATACTATGTATAAATGACCTATACTACACCCACATATACTCGTATAGACTCAAATGATAATAAATTTTTGCCAACTCATCACGTTAATAGCATCATGAAATGGCACATAAACATACATACATAGTATAAACTTTACTAAAATAATTTTCACTTAAATATGAAATATTGAATATACAGACGGCATTGCTTGCACCGTTGTACCATGGGGCAACGAGTATGGTTAGGTGGCCAAAAGTCATAAATGGTATAAATCGTTGCGGGATTTTAATCACTTTTGTCATACTCTTTGAGGTTAGCTTAGGTTGGTGTTGTTGCGCTCTCTCGGAATGGACACGCTTACGCCAGAAGGGCGCAGTTCTGTATAAAAACTGGTTCCAAATGTCAGGAGTCTTGTGAAGAAGCCTTTTTAAGAAGCGTTTTTTTATGGCAAATTTTTCTTGCCGGGAGAATTGCCAAATGCTTTTCGACAGGTTTACACAGTTCGACAGAAAAATCTTGTCTATATGAAAGTTCCTTCAGATGGGGTTTGAACTTACGACCTACGGACCAATAGGCCAACGCACTAACCACTGAACTACGGCACTCACACTCACATATATTTTTTCGAAGAATTATACAAATTGGACCGGAACTAGGTTCAACTCCTATATGCACCAAAATTTTATAGAGCAATAACATAGAAAGGGCGATACTATAAAATTTGTTAGAATATTTGTGGTGACTTTCTACGACGAGAACTTTGAAAATCCCAGAGATTGCAATTAAATGTGTTAATTTTTAAGAAAATGCGGTTTCAACTAAAACCAAAAAAATATTCAATATAGGCATTTTCTGAAGGAGTGTTATATTATAAATATCATATATAATTAAATATTTTAAAGAATATTATCAACTATATGATATTTATTTAAAAGCTTAATCCCCGAAAAAATACAGTATCTCACGATGGACATTGTTTCGGGGTTATGACTGTAAGGGCCATTTTCACAGTAGCAAGTTAACTCATAGAATAGAGTTAACACATAATCCTTAGTGGCAAAACTGTTAGTAACTCTATTCTATGAGTTGTTGTTGTTGTTGTTGTAACAGCAAGAATACGGAAATGCTTTGTTTTGTTCCCGTCTACGTCCCGTGCTTCCGGGACGTAGACGCATCCATTTTTGGGAAGCCTATTCTATGAGTTAACTTGCTACTTTGAAAATATCTCCAAGTGACGCTAAAAACATTAAATCGATATAAAAAAAATTTTTTTTCTTTCGCATCATTATTAGTATTATTGCAAAATATATCAAAATATTGCAAAAAAATATACATTTCTCGAATTTAAGCCTATAATAAACAAATAATAATTAATTGATCTTCAAACACTTTTTTTTAACATCAATCAATTTTTGATCATCGAATCGGACGTATTAGCCCATAGTGCAGTGCTTCATCCATTTGTTCAGTCTGCAATATGAGTCCTTGCTGAATGACCACAAACATAATTTTTTAGCTTAATTATATAGAAAATTTCTATTACTTGGTTGTAAATTTGCACAAAATTACTAAATAATATATTCCAAAGTAGACGCACGTTCATTTGTATTGAGTGTATGTATGCCTCTGCTACAAATTTGTGATAAATATGTATGCATAAACTATAATAATAATAATAATAGAATAACGAAAAATGAAAAACGAAGAGTTAGCGAATGAAGAAAAACAATTTGCAAGAAAGAACAATAATAATACAATAAATTGGCAATAATTTGCGTCACACAATTCTATTATACACTGTTCGCTGGCACATGCATACACATGCCTACACATAGTATACGAGTGCTAATATGTGGGCTCATAAGACATATATCTATATTGTGTATATGTTTGTACATATGTGGTGCGCAGATACATAAGTATGCATATGTATGTGTTTTGGCTCAAATAAATATGTGTAACAACAATATGAACAGCAATACTTAATATCAACAAACAACATTGACCTTGTATATTTTGCAAATTGTATTTTTGCTCTTTTTTACAGTTTTGGTACATATTGTTGTTGTATTTCCTATAGTTGTTGTTGTTCTATCATATTGTTATTGTTTTTATTTGTCTCGGAGAAATAATAAAAATTCAAATAATACAATCGAAATAGTAGAGTCAAAATATGAAAAAAAATACCAAAATGAAAATATAAAATGCAAAACGATATGATAGTAGTCGGTTATGTTTGTTCCTACAATACTTGCTTTCTCCTAATTTCTCTCTTGCTCTCTTTCACAATAAATCCTCATTGCTCAATTGTTTAGTAGGAAAAAGCTCTTTGTGTGTTACACTCAAAAAGTTATTAATTATTCTCTTTTAGCCTCTCTCAATTATAAATTTACTCATAGTAAAATTTGTTGGCAACAATTTGAACTTTGCGTTGTTGTTGTTGCTTTGTAGTGAAAAAATTTTAATAATTTTATAATAAATAAAAAATTGTGTATATACAATATGTGGGTATCCATGATTAATCTTTTTTTGTTTTTTTTTTTTTGTTTTTGTATGAAATTTAAATAAAAAAATATTTCATTTTATTATTGTTGTTGTTTAGTCTCATGCAATTGCTTTTGGCTATGCAATGACAGCAGATGAAAAACAATTATTCAACAAGTTGTTTATTTGGTTTGTACTTATACTCGCATGCATGCAACAACGTATATTCTTAAACCACTTATCTGCTCTGACTAAATTTGTATTTGTATATGTTGTTTTTTTATTTATTTAAATTTCTCATTTAGTATAATTAGCGTTTTTTAATTCTTTATTTTCTTAAAATATTTTTCCCACTCACCTTTGATAATTTACTACGCTTTGTGATAGGTAAATAAAATTCATCGTAAACATTGATATATGTAGTATGTATTTCAAAGGCTGTATAGGGTTTTCCAAACACAAATTAATTTTTTTTTTATTCAAATGAAACTAGCAAAAATCAAATGTATAATATATTGTGGATTTATTCGAAAGAGCAAATATTGCCATTATCTATGAAATACAATATGATTACATACATATTCATATTACTTCCACGGATGAATTCGCAGTGGCGCATTTCGTTAACCCAATTTTTCAAAACCGCTCACTCATGGCTCGGATCTGAATAGTTTGCGCATTACATTAAACTTTCACCCGCGAGAAAAAGGTCTAACGGGGTCAACTTAATGCTCTCTTAATTGACATCCCCAAGATGGCTTATAGTACGTTTACCGCAAGTGCGCTCTGAAAATATCGATTGTGAGATGACTGGCTGACATGGTGGGCCCTTCATGTGTCAAATTTGGACCGACGGCAGCCACTTTCATGTTGGTGCGCACCGTACGATGACGAGAATCATATGGTTCAGCATAATGACTGCATAAACTGTAGGTACAGTTTTCATAATGCCCAAAACTGCAATTCTTTAAGGTTTAAATCTGATAAACAGTAAAGATTTCGAACTGAAGTGAGCTAGGCTGCAAAAATAATCTATGATTAAAAAAGAAACCACTAAATGGAGCACCCTATATATATTTAGTTCTAATCAACTTACAATAATATTGTACTAATCAACTTATTGGTACTCCTACTTTGACCAGAACAATTTATATTCGCCTATAAGCATAGGTTACACTTTTAGACTCTTTTTCAATATTTGTTCAACATCAACTGGCCTTTTTTACCATTCAATCGCTCTATGGTCATTATTAAAGATGGGAAATTGATGAACATTTTTTTTTTCATTGATGTAATTTTCATCATATGAAACGAAATTTGTATTCGTTTATTTTGCTTTCTAATCAAGTGTGCAACAATCAATAATCAATAATTTCTACAAAGTTTCTAGTAAAACTCTTCCATCGAATTATAGCGTTTTTATCTATGGAAATCATTTCTAATATTTGTATTACAAAATTTTATAATTTTAAAACAATTAAATATGGTTGAATTTAAATATAAAATGTTGTCGACTATTCGAAATACATTTTTAATTGTGCAACAAATCTCTGCATCATTTAAAAATTTATTATTTTACACAACGTTAACAAAATATCAAAACAACTGCTATAAAATCAAGAATATGTTAATAAGTGGCGCAAACAATTTACGTACAAAGGTGATGTACATTCTGTCAAATAAGTACCCGGATATTCTCATTTTTAATTTTCCCTCTGAGAATATTTCAAAAAAAATTTTTTAACAGGTTGGCACAACTGTCAGCCACTATTCTTTGAATTTTTATTGCTATGTGTCATTTAGTTTGGTTACGGCGTCATTAGGGACAAGTCAACCTTTTGTGTGCGTTGCGATTTTTACTATGGATAAAAATATCGAACAGAGTTTGTGTGAAATTTTGTGTTTCAAACGAAATTTCTTGTGCCAAAACGTTGGAAATGTTGAAAAAAACATTTGGTGATTCAACCATGTCGAAAACTCAAGTTTACGATTGGTATAAATCCACGACCTACAGATCAGAAGGCGAACACACTAACCACTGAGCTATGTCACCCACTATGTAATTTCTTATATTTTTCATCAATAGTTTTTCGTCGATGACTCGTATGGTATCATAAATGTGATCATGTTTAGCAATATTGTTGCTAATATTCAGATACATAAATTATGGGACACAATAAATCTCGAAAATCAATTGAAAATCAATTAAATAATTAATTAAAACGATTTTATTTCAATATTGGTTTGCAAAATTCTGACAAGGTATCATTTTTCGGATGCACTATGATTGGTTTATAGAATGTATGTATCTGAATATTAGCAAATTTTTGGTATGGTTATTCAATAGAAAAAATTTGTTGTATAGTGTAATTGATTGTAGATTGATAGTATTATTTTGCGATTTATAAAAATGTTTTTATTTTCAATATTACAAAAATGTATTTGTTAAAATTGAATACGAATAACAAAGCTTAGCAACATGGCAATAAAAATAGAGCGTTTTACATACATATATAGGTAGTAATAAAATTGTAATTGATAAATTGTAACATCTGTTCAACTATATAAAATACTATATTTTGCATATTTTTGCAAATCTTGCTTCCCAAGCGTGGCATAACTTAGCTGCAAGAATTTCTTTGTACATATAAATTTATTTGTATGCTTGTGTATACATAGGTACAATTTTGTATACAATGACAACGAACAACTGTTTCAGTAAAATGTTGGCATCATTATCATCATCATCATCATCATCATTATCATCGTTTACGTTATGGCACAATTTTGCACAGATGCTTTCCGATATCGCTTTGACTATTTACACCGCCGGAGTATTATTCGATGTCTGACAATTAATTAAATATTTATGCTCACATGAAATTGGTATTGTTGGCAATGAATATATTTTATATTCTATACACATTGTTTGTATACATATTTTCGCTGTATGATATTTTTCTAGCTGCGGCAAAAATATGAAATCTTTTAAATAACTGCAAACAACGAAGAATCACTAATTAGAAATATGAAGAAGTGAGGTTCGAGCAGTAATAAAGTAAATAAGATAAATGCGATCACCACTCTATCAATTATAGAGAAATTGTACAATGTCGCACGTACATATCATGCAATATAGTAAATTCACATTTTTTCGCCATCGCAATATCACTGAAAGCAAATTAAGTAATTCCACACGATTTGATTAATTTTTATTTATATAACGAACAATATATATTATTTGAAAATAGTGCCTTTTCTAAATGTTTTTGATGAACACATTTTTAAAATGCTTGAAATTTTTATGCATACAAGCATTATTTACATTTTCAGTTTTGCCAATTAAACGAAAGAAATAAATATACATGCATTAATGTTTTGAATAAATAGGAAAGATGAAAATGATTTCTTTAATTGCATCCCATATAATATCTTTTACTATATTTATGTGATGGCAAATTTTTGTACAAATTGTATTTTATTTATTGTTTATTTAAATAGACTCTCAGAAATGACAACCATTTAAATACATCCATCCATTCATGTATTTATTCATCCATCCATCCATCCATACTTCCATTGATATGCATATATTGCATATTATGTATGTATGCATACTACGCTACTAGCGCATTTAAATACAAATGCATTTATTGTTGTATTTATGAATGAATGCAATAAACATTGCTGTGAGCATTTTTAAAAGGATTTCACACATGCAATGCAATAACGTTTGTTTGTACTCTTCTTATTTCATATTCTGTTGCGTTCTGCGTATGCAAATATACACATATGAGTTATTTATGCGAGCTGCTACTTCTTCATCATCACACATCCATTTATTTATTTATTTATCTTATTTGTCAAGATAAATCAGAACAAAGAGGATATGTTCACAAATGTGTCTACATATTCTATCCTGTATAGATAGATAGAATATGATATATGCATGTATAGCAAATTAGTCAAATGCATTATTAGAAATCTTCTTATTCAATCAGATTATTATCAACATTATAATTCGTTTATTCGACGATTTATACTGAATTTTATTTTTAAATATTAATCAAAGAAATACGTTGCTAAACATGTTTATTTTAAAAGTAGTTCTGTAAAACAAAAATAAATATGTGGCACTTAAAGCCCCGAAGGGCTCATTGGCCGAGCTTCTCTTCCATTACGCTTATGCGTGTTAAATTTTTTGGACAGTATTAGAAGGGACCTACTTATTTTAGCCGGTTCCGAACGGCAGAACCCTTGTGACATCACTTTTTCTGAGCTCTGTCACAGAGTTCTTTTAGAAGCTTTTTCATGGCAAATTGTTACTGCGGCAAGAATTGCCAATTGCTTGCCGACAGGTGGGTACCGTTCGAAAGAAAAATCTATCGATATTAAATTTGTTATGCATCAGCCGGGGATTGAACCACGACCTTCAGATCAGAAGGCCTACACACTAACCACTGAGCTACGATTCTGTACAGAATTTAAAAAGGAAGGAAAGACAAGTTTTAAATACAAATAACTTTATCGACTACTGAGATTTATAATCCTGAGTAGTGTGCGTACAGTGTAGAATATTAAAAAAAAAAAATTTTTAAGTATTTACCTCACCCACTATTAGTTGATAGATTGCAGTTACTCTTCCATAGATATTCTGACATGTTACATAATTAGCATTAATTGCCATTTTGACACCACAGTCTCCGCACAAACCTTCTGATAGCCTAGACAGACGACATCCTTAATCCGGATTAACGACACACTTAATACAAATAAAATACTAACCTAACAGACGGCAATATTGCGGATTAAGTAAATAGCTGATTGCTGTTTTATTAGGTTTGCTCACTTACATTTACTATTACTTACTTATATTACAATTTCTGTCATCTGTCATTCTGGATATGAGAAAATATACAAGAAGTACGCGAATTGAAATCTATCAGAAACTTGTAAATTGACATTCAGAGTACTCAATTGACAGCTGGATTTATTTGTTCGTCAATGTTTTTCCTACCGAAAATTGTTAACAATTGTTGAACGCTTTTTTTTTTGTTGGCGAACACACCTATTATTTTGTAAGTTCCATCGAGAAAATATTCACAATAGAAAACAACAGTGTTACCATCGGAAATTTCCCTAATCCTCTTTAATTTTGAGAATTAACTCGTAGAGCTAATGCGGATTAGCTGTAGTTAATGCCCAAGTTAAAACGAATAAACTCGTTAATCCGGATTAACGCTGCCGTCTGTCTATGCTATAAGATGCAGAAGATCTCGTCGAATTAATGTAGTGTAATATATTATTTGGACTAACTTTTGACAGATCTGATGGATTTTCGAGGAAGTACTTTTCTATGATGCCTACCATTAGTACCAGGTGTTATTTATAAAGAAATAAGAAGTGAACTAAAATGTATTAAATAGATGTCTTCACATCCATATTAAATTCAGTAATTAAACTATTTTATAAAATGTTTCTTTATAAATTTATTTTAAAATAACATTTTAAATGACATGTACTCCATCAACTTTGTCTTTCATTTTATTATACTAAATTCGCTAAATTGAATGACAGTCATTTTCGCAATTATTTTAATTAAAATTTTATAATAAATGAATTGAGACTAACAATTGTAGAATTTATAATAAATTCTGTTAACAATTTTATTATGTGATTTAGAATTAATTTTCCATTCATTTCATTTATGCAAATTAATTTAATTAAAAAATTTAGTTTAGCAATTTATTATTTTGATCATACCACATTCATACTTGTATTTTCATATTAAATATAAATTGCATGTACGCCTATTACATATAAATGCATATGTATAATAAATTTGTTATGCTATTTTTTCATTATGTGGAACAATATTTTAAGCGTATGTATATAAATATAGTTTTTAATATCATAAAATCCAAAGGTTTATTTCAATAATTTTCAGATCGGAAAGTGAGAGATTTTGAGATTGTTTTCATGGACATTTCACTCTATAAGCCAGTCGTAATATCTGTTCATGAGGCGTAAACTCATAACTGGATATTTTTTTCTTAGTCATAACCGTTAACTGTGGCCACTCATTACTTAGGTATAGGATAGGCGCAAGTAAGCTACAACGTAACCCTCAATGGGGATCGCTACAGAGCCGTGATAATTGACCATTTGATTCCCCAATTGCGTGGTATGAATGTGGAAGAGATATGTTTTCAGCAAGAAGGCGCTACATGGCCTACATCGAACGTAATAACCAATCTTTTGAAGAAAACATTTGGCCACAACATAATCTCTCGATATGGGCCTGTGAACTATCCTGCAAGACTGTGCGATTTAACGCCTCTGGACTATTTTTTGTGGGGATATGTAAAAGGGCTAGTTTATGCTGATAAACCAGCGAACTATTGCTGAGGTTAGACCCATATTGTTTGGAAAAGTAACCGAAAATTGGGTTTTCAGATTATGCCACGTTATAGCCAGCAGCGGCAGCTATATGCCCGAAATCATATTCAAACACTAATTGCATAAAATTCTAGTTCAGAATATTACATTTTCTATTTTGTTTCCTAATTTGAAAATGCTTCACTCTAAAAAAACACTCGTTATAAATTGTCGATACCTGGATATGTCTCACGCCTAACATAACGCCGATTGAGGCAGCATTTATCCTTCTTCTTCTTCGTCTGCAGTTTGGTGTCCACCTGAATGAAATGTAACATTTGTTCTGCTCTGTCAAATGCAATAAAAATTCGTTTGTTTCTATTTTTATGTTAATACTTGCAAATAATGTTTGTAAATGTTTGTTTTTTAAGTTGTTACCATGAATTATTTGAGTGCAACATTTGTTTTAAGAATGATTTAATGGCGTTTTCTTTACTCGAAAAAAATGTTGTCCTCAAATAGTTTTATATTCAATCTCTAAGCACTTTATTAAGGTAATATTAAATCTTATAATAATAATATACTTGAAAAAGTGTTTCATATTTTGAAATAAAAATAAAAACAGGCAAATTCATATTTGACAAGACAAAAAAAAAAGAGTTGTATTTTTTTCAAGAAAATAAATCGCCATAGCATCAGCTATTTAGATCTAGTCACATTCCTAGTGCATTTTAAGACTTATCTTTAACTAAATAGACCCTTCTTTAAGTGTGAATGGTGAAAAAGTTGTTGAAAACGATAACCACATTCATTTTTAGCGTATTTACATTTAAGCCACGAGTGCTTATTATAAATACTATTATTAATGGGTGGGTGCCGTAGCTCAGTGGTTAGTGTGTTCGCCTTCTGATCTGTAGGTCGTGGTTCAAAACCCGGCTGATGCATAACAAATTTTATATCGAAAAGATTTTTCTTTCGAATGGTACCCACCTGTCGGCAAGCAATTGGCAATTCTTCCGACAGTAACAACTTGCCATGAAAAAGCTTCTAAAAAGAACTCTGTGACAAAGCTCAGAAAAAGTAATGTCACAAGTGTTCTGCCGTTCGGAACCGGCTAAAATAAGTAGGTCCATTCTAATACTGTCCAAAATTTAAGACGCACAACAGTAATAGAAGAGAAGCTCGGCCAATGAGCCCTTTGGGGCTTTAAGTGCCACATATTTATTTATTTATTTTTTTATTATTAATAAATATTAAAACGTTTAGTTATTATGCCACTGTTTATAGCAGCGTTATTTCCAAGCACAAAAACAAAAATGTAAATTTATTTATTTATTTCAAAATCCTTTTATTGCTATACATATTTTTGCTACGATATTATATGGCATATTACAATTTATTCATATACATTTTCTCTTTTTCTTGTCTTTACAGAGTTAAGCACAACGATATTTGTTATTATCATTATCATCATCATCATCATTAACAGTAATAACACAACAAGAACAAAAGTCTAAATACAATCTACAACACAAGTAGGTACATCGACAAGTTGTCAACAGCAATACTAACAATAAATAGCAACAACACTAACGAACTAGTTAAGGGAGATGTGAAAATAACAAAAAGTTACAGCAATAATAACACTACCAAGGACAACGAAAGAAAACTACAGGGAAATAAATCCTTTAAAAAGAATTGAATATTGACTTCATCACATAAAGCAGAACAGAATAAGCGACAAACTCTATATTATGTGAGTTTTCTTGTACAATTTTACACACACACACACGCAGAGAGAGAGAGACATTATAAATTTGTAAATTTCTTTTACTTTTTTGAAAAAATCAAGCATTTCAGAATCAAACAAACACAAAATGAAATTGAAAATAAGTAAAAAAGTTTAAGGATATCGTCTTAATATCCGTTCGTCACACAATGGAATTATTTATATTTAATATAGTCATGCTGTAAACGTGAACAAAATAATATTTTTTGTATTTTGTTTTTCAATGAGAAAAACTTAAAGTATAATGGAAAACACTATGGGTTTTCATTAGAGATACAATATGTACGTCTAACAGTATTTGATGAAAATATGATAATAATTACCATTATTGTTTTTCTCATGGCTATTTAGCTTTAGTGAGCTATGAATAATATCCGCTAATTTGGGAATATAATTGTCGCTCTTCCAAAAGTTTAGTAAAAGTTTTGCTTTCAACAATTTAACACTACAGTAGTCACAATTTGTTCAAAGAAAATATATATGTTGAACATTAATTATTCCAACAGTAAGATAAAGTGTATTCTAATACGAGTATTGATGTACTCGAATTTCAAATATTGAGACTAAAACGATGACACAAGAGATTTACTTTGTACAATGTCCTACATATATTGTGTAAATGTGACTGTATAAATTATCAAAATAATACCTCTGCCTCCAACGCCAGCTAGATTGGGTGTTAGCGTGTATACGGGAAATAATTGTGCTTGCAAAAATTGCACACGCCCACTACCGCCACCGCAAAAACTGCTAATATCCATTTTTATTTTTATATTATAGTTCGTTTATGAATTGTTTGTTAGCTTCATAGATTAGCATATACGTGCAAGTACGCACATTGTCGTTCTGCATATATAACATATTTTTATTACATTTGTACATTGTGCCAAAATGAAATTAATTAAAATTTACTGTTACTTTTTGCATATTTTCTACTAACACGAACACATTTCCAACCGCTTATACAACACAAATGAATTGAAAAAAATAATAATACGAGCAAAAAGTAAAACAACAACAATGGTAATTCTTAAAGAAGAAATATTTGTAAGATAATTGACTTTCGAAAACTTCTATGTATCACTTTTATGGTCATGGACATTCTTTAGTCTTGGCATTTTACTGCTATAACCAGCAACAATTATAAATGCGAGCGAACTCTTCAACCAGAAAACGCACACGTTCTCGTACATGATTATTTCTTTTTCCTTCTTTTTGTATGATTTTATTTTAAAGTTTTCACTATTTAATACTGTTCCATTTGTTTTTTTTTTTTGCAATCTTCATTCACGTTCACCTAAGACAATATATTTTTCTTTGTTGATTTCCGTTTAAGTTGGCTTAGTTTCGCCATTCTTCCAATCTCCTATTTTTTTCTTGTTTTTGTTCGTTATATATTTCATTCGTTCGTTAGTTTGTCGGTGTCTGTTTATTGGTTGGTTGGTTGGTTGGTTACCTTGCACATTTGTTTGCTTTTGGTGCTGATGAGTCCTTGTCAAGAAGTTACACTTTATTTTAGTTATAGTATTGTTTTTGATTTTTGTTGTTGTAATTCAATAGTACAACATTCTCTTAGTTCTTGTATTACTTTATATTTAATAGGAATTTTTAAAGGATAAAACAACATTTCGAATCGTCTCTATATTAATTTTTCTTATTTGGACATTTTTCTCAATACAACTTTCTTTGAATAATAAATTGTTGTTGTTGCAATGAGAATTTCTATTTTATTTATTTCTCTATTTCGTCTTCGTTCTGTTGATTACTATCATGTACTTCTATACGTACATTCTATAGTTATTATTATATATTGGATAGGATGCCAAATGCAACTGACACTTGCCACCATCATCATTATCATGTTATCATCCTTCAATTCATCCACAAATTTGTAATCTGTGAAACTCATATGGCAGACTATCCACACTTTTGACTTGTTTACTTCGAAAATATTGTCTATTTCCGGTATTACATCGAAAGAAAGATTCTTGAAGGAAACATTTAGTATTTTGTTGATGATGAGAATTTAATATATAGAAGAAAAATCGATATTATTATTGAATTTCCATATATAATTAAGCAATTCACAAGTTCTTATATTAATAAAGGGTTATCCATTTCGCGGTTTCAAAAGTATAGGGCTAGAATTCGACATCTGTCAAACTGAGTTGTTAAAACAATTTCTTTCTTTTTCAGTTCAAAGTCTGACATTTGCAAAAATGGATCGCTTAACTATCGCACAACGCATTAAAATTGTAAAAACCTACTACAAAAATGGTGATTCTGCCACAGCCACATATCGTGCTTTAAGAGGAGATTTTGGTTTACATAATCGTCCAACTACGCAAGCAATTGGCAAAATTGTGAAGAAATATGAAGAGACTGGATCGGTTACAGATATTGTAAGACCTGTGCATCATCGTTTCGCTCGTACCACCGAAAATATCGCTGCTGTAAGTGAAAGTGTTGCCGAAGACCCGAATGTGTCGATTCCTCGTCGTTCTCAGGAATTAGGACTGTCTTACGGCACATTATGGCGTATTTTGCATTTGGATCTACACCTACATCCATATAAAATCCAGCTCACACAACAACTGAAGCCAGCTGACCATTCACAACGTCGTAGATACGTCGAATGGGTGCTTGAACAACAGGCGACGAAGCACATTTCTCACTCGGTGGGTATGTTAACAAACAAAATTGTCGTATTTGGGGTTCTGAGAATCCTCAAGTAATTGAAGAGAGGCCACTACATCCACAAAAAGTCACTGCTTGGTGCGCTCTTTGGTCCGGAGGTGTGATTGGACCTTACTTCTTCGAAAACGACGATGGAACGACTGTCACCGTCAATTCGGAGCATTATGGTCATATGATAACCGACTTTTTTTTGCCTGCTATTGAAGAATACGACTTAGAGAATATGTGGTTTCAACAAGACGGTGCCACATGCCACACAACTCGAGCGAATATGGCTTTATTGCAAGAGAAATTTTCTGGCCGCGTAATTTCTCGTCGTGGCGATATCAAGTGGCCACCAAGATCATGCGATTTGACACCGCTTGACTTTTTTTTGTGGAGCTACGAAAGACCGTGTTTATGTAGATAAACCTTTAACTCTTGAGCACCTAAAAACCAACATTCGTCACGTTATGGCTGAAATACCGCCCAATATGTGTCAAAAAGTGGTCGAAAATTACCTCAAAAGAATCGATGCTTGCGACAATTCGCGTGGTGGTCATTTAAATGATGTAGTATTTCACACATAATGTCAACGTTCAAACTTTATAATAAAAAAGAAATATCATGATAAAAAATATTTTATATGTGTTTTATTTACATTTACTTTTGAAACCGCAAAATGGATAACCCTTTATTATTAAAAAAAAAAAATATGTGGCACTTAAAGCCCCGAAGGGCTCTTTGGCCAAGCTTCTCTTCCATTACTGTTGAGCGTGTTAAATTTTGGACATTATTAGAAGGGACCTACTTATTTTAGCCGGTTCCGAACGGCAGAACTCTTGTGAAATCACTTTTTCTGAGCTTTGTCACAGAGTTATTTTTGAAGCTTTTTCATGACAAGTTGTTACTGTCGGAAGAATGCCATACAACACCGACCTGGCACAATACAACTCTGAATTTCATCTCCTATTTGCAAAATTTAAAATATTGAATTTATTTTTTCCCCAAATGTACATATTTATAAAGTTCATATTTAAGCACATAAGTACATATATTTTTTTAGAAGACACAAAAAAACAAAAAGAAATTCAATAAAAAAATCGTGACTCAACTCCACAAAATGTGGAATAAAACGTTTGACATAGAATAAGAAGGAAATTTCATTGCAACTGATTTTTTTGCTTCTTTATATTACAGACATACCCACACATATGTAATATACATTTGTATAAATTGCCAAAAATTATTTGTTTATATTCGTACAATCATATTTTGGATTTATCTAAAAAACAATAAAAAATATGCACAATTTTATTATTTTCACCATTTTTCGATGCACCATCATTTGCTGCTGTTTGTTACTTATTTACACAAATTCAAAAAAAGAACTAACAAACATTGCCAAAATAATACGATAAATTCACTTCGCATATTGGCTTATATCTATATAAAATCAAATAACATCATATATATATACAAATACTCGTACATACATATATGGGGGAAAATACCGAAAATGCCGATATCCTTAAAAAGAAATCCTTGGATACGCGACGCGGCAGAAAAAAACAATCAAACAAATAATAATACTTAATAGACAATCGAAATTCAACAACTGCAAAGACGTCATCACGTCATATATAGCAAAATGTTCAAGCATAATGACAGCGTTCAAGTTTACTTAAACGATTCCCCTATTGGAAAAATAAACTGATTATTTTGCAAATTTCCAAACATTTGAACATTGAAGTTGAATTAGAATACATACAAAAACTGATCTAATTGTAATAATAACAGCATAAATTGACATAGTACCTATGAGTTGATGATATGAATAAGTCGAATATACATATTTCTAACGTCCGCCAAATGGTCTTCTACATGCATAACTACCTATGATTTTACTTTAAATGTTAAACGATTTAAAAGAACACCCTTTATTTCTAAATAGTATTTCAAATATATATTTATACGCACATCTATTTATGGCATATAAATGTGTTTATGTTAATTTCAAGTTACGTTGACATGTTAGCGTTGCTTAACATTTATATTAATTACCAGAAAATGGAAGAGTAGTATTTCATATAGTACTATCGTACAATTTATTATACTCCTATTAAAGAAATTCTATATATAGTGCACATGAAATTGAAACCACGACGACGTCTTAGAAGAAAAATCGATTTTGCATTTGTCGACCTAATATAAATTTTGGTTTATTTGATTATCAGTAGATTATCAGTAGCCAGTAACAACAACTTTTTTGGATAAAGCACTATGTTATACAGTAGTGCTCCAATTCAATTCTAATATAGAAAATGCTGTTTGATCCTATGTATTGTACCTATACATTTTGGTTCTGTAAACAAAATATTAAAATTTGAGATTAGTTTTTATAAATTGCATCCCATAAAACAAATTATTATATGCCCAGCACTGAAAAAACTATGCTAATTCAACAAGACATAGCCTCATTCCATGTTTCTAGAATTAGTGTAGTTTGAGTTCAAAAATTCCAAGAGAAAAGTTCAGGCAGACAATAAAGCGAATAGGGGATATACGTATCATGCGTGTTAGTTATAAAAATAATTAAATCTCATATTTAAATGAAAGGTCATGACTTCATTTTGCAATTTTAATAGGTAAAGCAAATAACTCAGGACCAAAACAGAATATAGTAACTCACACAGTGCATTGATCCCGTACAATGGTTGGACAAAATTCTAAGAAATGGTTGGATTTCAATAAAATGTCGTATGTTAGTAAATTTAAAGATCTCAAATCCGGAATTGTTATTTATGTAGAACTTATAGAAAAAAAAAACAATTAATATGTGACACTTAAAGCCCCGAAGGGCCCTTTGGCCTAGCTTCTCTTCCATTTCTGTTGTGCGTGTTAAATTTTGGACAGTATTAGAAGGGACCTACTTATTTTAGTCGGTTCCGGTTTAGAAGCTTTTTCATGGCAAGTTGTTACTGTCGGAAGAATTGCCAATTGCTTGCCGACAGGTGAGTACCGTTCGAAAGAAAAATCTTTTCGATATTAAATTTGTTATACATGAGCCGGGTATTGAACCCACAACCTACAGATCAATTCCGGAATCGTCATTTGTGTATGTATTTATGTTTTTGATAGAATCTGCGAGTCATATAAGTAATTTTTTTATAATAAATGGCTGGTATTTTGTGTTTCGAAGACCATTATCCGTTTTATTTTGAGATTCATAGCACAAAAATGCTAGGTACTTTTCTGCATATACCATTCTTAAAACTGTAATTGCAACTACAAAACCAATATCATACAAATAATTTTTAAACGAAAATGTGGCATAAAATTAGGCATCTGCTTTTATAGTCATATAATTATTATACACATAAGAAAAAGGTATATGAAATTATTATTAGGTACGATCCTGAAGATATGCCCTATCTGTTTGAATAATGCTGTTGAATTTCTGTCACAAATAAGATGTTTGGAGCAATTTAAAAATTACATTTTTTTCCAAGATGGTTCCAAAGGGATCGAAAGTTTTAATATAGTGAAAGTGAGAGGTCCATACTTTAGCACACAAAAAGAATTAATGCGGAACTCATCGGGCCGTTCTTTTTCCCGCACCTATAAATATAAAATTTGTATTTTTTCATACTTTAAAGTGGTAATTTTAAATTACTCTTAATTTAAAGTTATAACTGCTGTCTCCAATATTATAAAATCAATAAATTCTGTGATATATTCCTGTTGAACAACAAGTAAGTAAATTTAAAGACAGAATTATGGCGATTTTTCATTTTTCGTGCCTTAAAATGAGAATTACACATTTTTATTTTTACGAAATTTGTTCAAATTTGACGAGCTGTGCCACGCATATAATGAGATTTTTTTTTATTATATTCAGTTTGGCTATTCTCTGCAAAATGATACCATATTTATCAAAATCGATATCCCAAAATTTTCGATTTATTTCCACTAGTCGACGCACTGTACGTCGACCAGTATTTGCATATTTCTTTTGAAAATTATCACACAATTTGCGCTAACTATGAATTTCAATGACTGTGGCATTTCGCTTAAAGGGGTCCACCTGTGTGAGCGCGGTATTTCGAATGCTTTTTCGGGAATTTTCGTTAGGAGAACTAATTCGAAAATAAGAATAAGTTTTACGTTATTTTGAAGGTTTTTGCTTATATTTCAATAGTAAATTTTTCCAATAGTGTAATCCGAAGGCTTGTACTCATTAAGGGCGTTCAAAGTGACCCCTTCAAAATGAAATACCGAAATTGTGGGCAAGATTCCGCTCGAACCAGTTATCTAAAACGCAAAAAGTAAAAAAAAATCATATTTCTGTTTATATCGTTGAGGTACTGACGTAGGATTTTGACGAAATTTTAATAATTGAAGAAATGGCAGTTGTTTTTATAAAAATTATTCATTTTCATGCTTTTTTCGATATAAAAACTGCTGTAAAATTGAAAAAAAAACCGCTTTCGAAAAACCGCTACGTGGGTACCTTCAGTTATCTGTATTAATGAGTCTGTCAAAATTTCAATCGGTTAAGTAGATTTTTTTTAATCCTGCCCACAAAATTCAAAAAAATGGTTTCGAGAAAAACGCTTTCAAAGTTTGGAAACACAAAAAAACTTTGTATTATAGACTCACATTTAATCTGCAATACCAAGACCATAAACTTCCCCTCCCTCATCCTGTAGAAGCTCTCGTTAAAGATGCGAAAAATGTAAAAAAAAAAATCGATTTTTCGAAAATTTTACACAGGTGGACCCCCTTAACCATGCAATAACATAGAAAAATACATTTAACACATATGAGCTGCGTTCTTTTGCAATTCGCTTACAAAAGAAGCGATACTTATTTGTGGAATTGAACAGATTTAGGATCGAAAAACTAATTACAAAGCTTCAAAAACTAATCCCCGAAAGAAACTCTGAAAAATACCGAAGTCCGAAGTAGAACATTTGGTTTCATCTATCTCACATGATCTCCAGGGCGGTCCAATCAAATATTATAATTTAAGTTAACGTCTCTAATTTAATTAAATTTTGGCAACAAATTAAGCAGCACCATTATATCAACATAAAAACTAAACATAAATTGATAAAACCAATTTTTTTAAAATGTTAATTAGTTTAACAAAAATAAATGTATCATTCATAAAAATTTTGCGGATAAGAAAATTGTCAACAAAAATCGTACAACTCTTTTTGGAGTCTTTTTGAACTTCTCAAAATCCTGGATCCATCCCTGACTTACATATACACATATATGTTATGTTTTATTGTAAAAATGTTTAATTCTCCTGATGTTGTTTCAAGAATTTTAATGTTGGTTTACTTAGTTACAACTGACAATTTCGTAAGAAAATGGCAAATTCAAATATACATAAACCTACGTTATAAAATAAATAAACAATTTTTAGGTCTTACGAAAAAGATTTTCTAAGAAGTTTATATAGGTACATAACCTTACTTTATAAAATATATAATATTTTTAGTACCTGCGTTTAAGTGTTTCTAAAAATTTTATATAGACGTAGGTCTATATACGTTGTAATAAATATAATATTACCAAGATCGAAAAACAATCAAATAGAAAATATTTAGAAGATCTTCATAGTTATCCTTTGTTAAATTCATTTATTAGTATTGTTTATCACAGGTAATTTCCCTTTAAGTTCATCTCATTTCACCATGTAGGTACTATATGTATAGGTATATAATTATAACTACCCTGTAGTGACAAAAACTGAATTGGAACTGGATTGAATTCCCTAGTTCTAGTTCCGCAACTAGTTCCACTTCTATCCACTTTCCTTTGTCACAACTGGCGAATTTAATATGGCGATGTAATAGGAATTGTCGATTGACCCGTTTTAGCAAAAAAAAAACATCTTTTAGAATTATAATAAATTCTTTTAAATTATTTACAATTTACCAATTTTTTGCTATTCGCCGCGATTCGAGCGAATTACTTGAAACTAGTACTAGGACTAGGACTAGGGCATTTATTTCAGCCACAAAACTAACACATAGTCGTACTAGATCTTAGTTTTACTGTAGGTATAACTACATCACCAAAAATATGATTAATTCATTTCGATTGGCTTTGTGCAACAATTAATGCAACATTTTTCATAAATATTTTGCATATATACATAGTACATACTATAGACAGTGTTTATACAAAAACAAAAAATTAAAATTATTTTTACTTTTGACGTGCGTCGCATTCTTGCCATTGAATATTTGTTCACCTTGACAGCTAAAATTTTAAATTGTTGCAATTTGAAATTATATTGGTCGTATTATTTATTTGACACTTGTTGTGACATCAAAATTGCCGACAGCTGAATTGTAGGCGTCTTATATATGACAAGTAGACCACAAACAGTACAATTGCGAATACTATTTTGATTATTGGATATATACATATAATCAAAATTGGGAATAGTTGATTTGATTTTTATTCAAGCCAACATAGCAAATGTAATTTTCTGTCACTGTTTGTGTCAAAGTCAAATATTGCGTTGTCTGTATGTAAGAATGTTTAACAATAACTGTATGGCCTTTATAATCAGTGATTTTGAATAAAGTAATTACGTGAACTTTTAATTGATCAGTTTTTTTTTAGAACAAAGTTTTTTTTTAGATATTTTCATTTTCAGAAAATATTAAAAATATATTAAAGAGGGAAATTTGATTTATTTTGTTTAACAAATTATTGATATATTTACTTTATACTAAATTACTTCGTTAAATGCATTCAAATATTTGTATTTTATTTCCATAATCTTGATTAATCGAGGCAGATTATATTTTGTCAAACAAATTTTGATTTGATATTTAAATCGTATATGAAACAGATGTGAATGTGTGTGAAAGATTTTTCTAAAAATTTTCATATCACAGTCCATATGATTAAGATTGAATGATTCCACGATCATAAAAATATGTTTTTACAAATTGGTCAAAGGGAATGCTCTGAAAGTGAAATGAGAAAAACACACTTTTTTTTATTATTTATAAAAAAAATTGTTAATAAATATTATATGTTCTTGCTACCATTTCGTTCACTCTGTAGTCAATACCCACAGTGGGATTTCAATTATTATACCCTGCATAATGCAATATGCAAGGTATATTCATTTCGGTTTGTGTCCACTTGAAGGAATCTCCGGAGATATAAACATAGATATATATTCGTGATCAGCGTCGCTTAAATTTTCGATTTAACGATGTCCGTCCGTCCGTCCGTCCGTCTGTCTGTCTGTCACCTGGCTGGTTCGCACGATAACTTGAGTAAATATTGAGCTATTTCGATGAAATTTGGCACAAGTGACCTATGATCCAAGGGTACGGAGGGGATTGATATTGGGCATGATCGGTCAATAGCCACGCCCACACCAAGCATTCAAAGCGACCTCGGAATTTTCAAAATCTTTAACTTGCTATAACTTCTACAATCTTCTGTCCAGAATAACCATAATTGACACTTACATTAATATCGTAGTCGGAAATAATCTGGCAAAAAATCAACATGCCATACCCACTTCTTAATGGGGCTACCATACAAAGTTGCGGAAATTAAAAAAAAATGTTACCGGCTATAACTTGCAAACTATTCAGCGTAGAATAACGAGATTTAAGGTGAGGATTAGTATTGTACGAGCAGCTAGGCTCACAGGAAATGGGCGCGCTGTGCCCACTGTTTATTGTAGTCCCCATACAAAATGACTGAAATTCTTTTAAATTGAAACAGCCGTAACTTCGGCAATCTTCTGTCTAGAATAACCATAATCGACACTTAGATTAATATCGTAGTCGGAAATAATTTGGCAAAAAATCTGCGTACCACGCCCACTTTTTATTGGGGCTCCCATACAAAGTTTAGGAAATTAAACAAAAATGTTAACCGCCATAACTTACAAACTATTCAGCGTAGAACAACCAGATTGAAGGTGTGGATTAGTATTGTAAGAGCAAATATACCCACCAGAAATGGGCCAGCCACGTCCATTGTTTATAGTGGCTCCCATACAGGATGACTGAATTTCTTTTAATATAGCTCCCATACTAAGTCTCGGAATTATCTTAAAAACCCTCCTTTAAATTATCCCTTTTAGAACTATCATAACATACAAAGTACTTCGTCAAAGTCAACCATATTTCGGGTGTAAATTAGTAGTATATGCAAAAATTATTTTTCAAAAAGTGGAAATAAAAGAAAAAGATGGATATTCGAGTAAACTTTTTATATATATATCTACATATGCAGGGTATAATTTGGTCGGCCCCAGCCGGATGTAAGGAGATTTTTTTGTTTCAGTTTGTTTGTTTTCCGTCCAACATGTTCTCATTGGGACAAAGGATAAAATATTTGGGTATTTATTTGTACAGTACAGTACAGTATTTGTGATCGCGACAACTGATGATAGTGTGATATCCCTCTTGGCTTCTATAGTTTATTGAGATCTAAGGTTTATTGCTGCGCAGTCTACAGTTTCTATAAACTATAGACTTCAATAAATATAAAGATCCCTGCTACCTACTAATGAGTGTCAAACAAAAGACGGCGAATTTATGTATTTGCGAATGTTATACATACACTATTGCCTATTGTGTTTCACACCAACATAGTCATGATGATGTACTATATAAGCCAGTTAGTTATAAGCATCTTTATGCCATTTCAGTATTGAGTATTGATTGAGTAAGATCTAAACCACGAAATATTTGAAAAATTTGAAAATGACGAATGTGAAATGTCGTTTTGTTTCCTGTGAGTGGATGGGACCATCGGATAATTTATTCGAACATTGTGAAACATATCATTCGAAATATGTTATTGAGTCAACGGAGCATGCTTATTACGATTTTTCATTCGACGATCTAACGGTGCCAACTTTTCTACTGTGTGGCCCCCAAGGCCTATATTGGTACTTGCTAGATGTAAAAAACGATACTGAGTGTTCTACAGTTATTAGGCGAGGATTATATCATATTGGTAACTCTGAACCCATCCCATATACATTAAAATTGGGTTTAATACGTGACGGCCTTGCGGATTATATGGGACCACATACCACGCATGAGGATAATGGACTAGATGAAATGCCTGAGGAAACATACGCCTTGGTTTTTCCTTATGGTTTCATTGTATACCTCAATGAAGAAATTCCATCACGATTAATGCGTCTCTACATTAATACTTTCGATGATAGTGATGATGTGTATGTGCCTAATCATCAAGAGATTGAGTGGAACGCAAAGGAAGAGGAGGTGAATCGTGTGTGCATCGAGCAGTTTACATGTCCAATTTGTATGGAGTATATACGTCAAGATGCACGCTTTTGTGAGGAAAAGCATTTTGTTTGTCTTCCGTGCTTCAATGCGATGCGAGAGAGCATGCAATTAAGGTGTCCCATATGTCGTCAAGAATATCCGTATGACTGCAGTGATACTAATATTGACAACCTCCTGCAAATGATTAAATTTCCTGATGCAGCTGTGGTGCAGCAAAACGACGATGAAGCAGGAGCATTAATAGAGGTGCCATCGCCATGTGAAGCTGAAAGGTCGTCGGTGATAGTATACGACGACGAACAGCCCAGTACATCGAAACGCAGAAGGTTATAGTAATTTTTTAAACTGCATGTCCGTTTACTACGACAAATGATCAAATCAAAATAATTGTTGACCTATTATTTTATAATCTTTGTGCTTATTTTGTATTTATTTTACAATTAAGGAAATTTTAATGTTTAATAGTAAATTAATTTAATGTTTATAACATCTGTTAATAACACATAGTACTTGCATATAACAATTAAATAGAAACGAACATTGAAGAACATGTGTTTGAATTTTAAATCTGCCTCCATTCTTGTCCTTTGTAACTGCTATAAGGAATCGCTGCTTCAATAGCTCAGTGGTTAAAATCTAGACATTTTGATCCTAGGGTCGCCGTTGCGAATTTACATGATGTCCTTCAGTTTTTGTTCAAAATTTTGTTTAACATTTCGGCAAAAAAAAACTGCTCGTAATATATTATGTATATATACTGATTGCTTCACGTTCAAGGTATTCAAAGGTTAAGGCTGCTAATTGAATGTTGGGGAACTTTAAACTGTAATAACTTCTGTTAAAAATATACAATTCGCAGAAATTTTTAATGAATTGTTAACAAATTACAGAAAACCAAAATTACATTTAAAATGGTATTTTCCATTTTAATTTTTTGCGTTGTTAGAACATGGGTGATTTTCGATTTAAAACTGCAATGCAAGTAATTAAAAAATACAATTCAAAATCATGTCATTTTACAGTTTTGATTGCTTCATTGCTTCATTGATGATAAAACATCATGATATATCAATGGAATATCGCGCTTCTATACAAAATATGATTACTATCTTCTCCTCCTTCTAGAAGTTAATTAAAAAACACATCTTCAGACTAAGAGCTTTCAAATGCTCATTGTGTTTATTTGGATATTGTAAATTTCTTTTTGATTCAATCCGCGACTATCGTGACAGGGGTGATTCACTTTAATCCTACTTACCACATGGATAATCGGCCAATATGAGTGTATAATCCATGTTTATTTGTTATGCGTTCCATGAATTTATTATCACTATTATTATATGTATATTTTTTTATTGAGTAAGTACATACTATTATGGAAATATTAAATATTCTTTTTTAACACTTTAGCAACTATGTATATACTCTTGAATCACACTACGATATGCGATAAAGCGCTTGTATAACGAAAATAATAGTAATACCAACTATCGGAAAACGTGCATTATATTTCATTATTGTTTGACTCTCAACGTCTCTATATCGTTCATCAATCATCAATATTTCAATGAAAAAAAGAGAAAATAATTTCAAACATACACTTGAGTGACGAGCAAATGTATGTCTAAATGTACGTCTCTATGCACATTAACGATGTCAATAATTCAACGTTTTTCTAAAATAATAGAACCGATTATCAAATTAAAATATTTGATAAATTTTAAAAATTGTAGGAAATATGATTAAAAAAAGTAAAATTTACCTATAAACTATGATCTAAATCTACCTTTTATAAAACTCCAATCGTTTTGGAGCTATTTATCCTATATGGCCTTCCTTAAAAGTCTTTTATTTATATTACAATCAAATAAAACTTTGAAAATTGTATTTCTTTTAATAATATATATATATATATAATTTTTAAAGAAAGTTGCAGAACATTCATTAAACTCGAATATTGAAAGAACATTTTAATTTTAAAACAATCATTTATTGAACTTTTTGTGAAAAATATAATTTAAAATTGGTAAAAATCTAAAATAATATTTGCTAATTTGATAATATTTGCACACTTTCCTATTATAAATAAAAGAAAATTTAAATATGCGATTTGAAATTGCAAGGTTTTCATTACGACTACTACTTTGAATACCCGAAAGAAAAACCGATTTAGTCGGTTTTGTACATGACAGCCCTAATGTGCATGAAAGCACGATATGTGCTATAAACCCAATTTGTTGCTTTTGTTTTTTATTTTTTATTTTTATTTTTTTGCTTATTGTTATTGTTTGTACGAAAGATTTTCTAAAAAAGAGCCACTATACTCAGCAACCCCTCGAAAAAGGATAATTTTAAATAGAAGTTAAAAAAAAAAGGAAATCCAACCACAATGCATCATTATTTTGTTTGATCAATTCTTCATTTTTTTTTTTATTATAATTTATTTGATTTTCGATTTTATCTAAATACAATTGCACTTTTAATGAGTTGCTCAAAAGCATAAATACGAAGCTAATTTATTTAAGTGGAGGTCATTATCATTTTGAAAATTTTATAATCACAATTGTTATATACTTGTCATCAAATAAAAATGTAACCGAATTAAGAGTTGTTAAAAATTCCATAGAGAATAATTAAGAATCACACAAGGAAGAGCTCTATTATAATTTAGAATTGTCTACTAGCAAATTCACGCTATTACTAATGTATGAACTATATTTGCATAAGCAGTATCAATATTTGTGATTTGCTATATATTGTATGTATATAAACAAATCATTTGTGCAGTCTGATATTGGTGCACGCTAGCAAAGCTTCCCTCACTTGAAGTAATTTGTGACATTTTTTTTTCGTATACATTGATTTATGGGCTATCACGAATAACGCTTCTAAATGAGAAAAAAATTATAATAATAGTAATAATAAAATGAAGTAAAATAAATTCTTAGACATGTTATAAATAGATTAGAAGCATTGAGTATTCCACAGAAGAAGTAAAAATAGAATCGGCTACCTGGGAATACCTGAACATCGACAAATTATTTTAACTATTTTCGTTAAATAATGTCGTCATATTTTACTTAAATATGATCGTAAAAGTGATATTTTAAACACTTTCAAATATACGCGAAAAAAGGAAATAGTCTACTCACATAGTACCTGTAAACAAAAGAAGATGTCCTTCATATGTTACATTAATATATCTATTAGATAACATTAGATCAGTAATTCTTTTGGTATTCTACAGCACAAATAGTAAAAAATACCAAGAAAGCCGTGGTAAATAAAAAAAAAATGCCGTTTGTATTATTTTCTCTGAAAATAGTTATCACCATAGTAAGAAATAAAGCAATTCTTTACAGACAAATAGTCTTACCTAAATATTTTCTGATGACAAGAGCGAGAGAGCAGGTAGTAAGTGTTCAGGTAGTAAGTGTTCGGTCCTATCCATTAGTATAAATACTAAGCGCATGATTTTATGTTCTCATATTTGATTTAAAGTACGACACAGAGTGACATAGAACGATGGATTCTAAATTTATGAAATTTCATTTAAAAAGAGTGTGTGTGACATGTAGAGAGTATCAATATGGTAAACTACGCAAATGTGAGAACTCGCACATTGTATGTGCCGACTGCTTTGAAGAACTGCCGTATGGCTTATGTCCTCTGTGCCTAGGGCGGTATTATCGTAAAAACTCGAAGACGGAGCACAGCTGTCATCGGCCAAATGAATACTGGACTATGACAAGGAGGAGGAAAACGTCACGCAAAACAAGGAGAAATGATTCAACGAAGAGTCCAAAATTGAATAATTTCAACTCAACTGTTCACATAGATGATGAAGGAACAACATATGATGAATATGATTTGGAAGTACAGTCTATAACGCAGAACTATAAGCCACGACCAATAGCGATCGTAAACAATGTGAAATTCTACTTCTAAAATTATAACTAAACTCATAATTAAATTACTATGACTATTATTAATAATAAAATCGAATAAATAAAACATTCTAAATTTTATGTATTTATTTTTATGTTTATACGAGATCAGCAGGACCCAGGAGTATATGATATCGAAAATATATATTTTTTTAATATAGTGAACGTGTGAGAGAGATGCCGGTGGGCTCACACCTTGATTGAGTTGATGTTCCTGCTAACACAATTACCGACTGCTTCTTTCTTTCTGAAAAATTAAAATTGTGTGAGAATTAATTGATCTTTTTAAATAAGAAATAATCAATTATAAATATAAATCTACTTGGGCATGTGAGATTGTGTCGGGATTTTGTTGTTGTTGACGTTCCGCTGGCGTTTCTTCTGTTGATGATGTTATTGTGGATGAGGCACTTCTTTTGATCCACATATTAGAGGTTGCGTTAATGTGGTATCCATCAGTTCGTTCATTTCGGGTGATATATTTGGCTACTGTCGTATTTTCCAACATCAAACTATTGCTGTCAATACTTGATGACAAATCTTGATGTTGTTGTCGGTGATTTTCTTCTGTTCGTTCTGCTTTATCAACTGTTGTTGTTATTGTTATGGTTGATGAGATGGTGGTGCTGCTAATACTTGTGGCAGTTGTAGTATTCGCATTAGCACACTTTCCATCAACTTCCAAATTGTAAAGCCTTTCGTTGGTGGCCAATACCATTTTTCAAAATGTATGTTTAAATCAAATTTTAATGAATTTCTTCATTTTCGTTATCGGAAGGAATTCCGTATTGAAACGAAAGAGAAATGTATGTGTATCACAAACAATTGTTTTTTATTTAATGTATTTTATTTCGTACACAAAAACGTTTCTATATATATGTGCATATATATATAAACATGCACTAATTTAGTATTGCACTAACTTATTAATATTAAATTGACTATGTTCCGCAATTGGAACTTTTTAAAGAAATAACTTTATACAAAAGAACTACGAGAAATAAAAGAACAGAAATTGCGCGCACTGTTCTTGTCGGGAAAAAATATGTATATCAGAAAAAAAATAAGAACAAGAATCACGAATCGACTGCTGACTTATCAAGTCAGAGTTGAATTCGCCTTCAATAAAGGTGCCACCAGACAGTGCGAGTGACGCAATAGTCTGGCGTAGACATTCCGCCCCCCTTGCAGGATTACTGTAATGGAGACGCAAAGCCTACACCAGAGAGGGAGAGGTAGGGAGAGAGATGAAGGGAGAGATAAAAAGAGAGGGAGAGAGAAAATAGAGTTAATTGTCTCATAAAATAAAATTGAGATTAATATAAAACAAAAATTAAATTAAAATTAATATAAAAATTAATATTAAACGGGAGGGAGATGAAGGGAAAATGTATGTTTAAATCAAATTTTAATGAATTTCTTCATTTTCGTTATCGGAAGAAATTCCGTATTGAAACGAAAGAGAAATGTATGTGTATCACAAACAATTGTTTTTTATTTAATGTATTTTATTTCGTACACAAAAACGTTTCTATATATATGTACATATGTATATATAAACATGCACTAACTTATTAATATTAAATTGACTATGTTCCGCAATTGGAACTTTTTAAAGAAATAACTTTATACAAAAGAACTACGAGAAATAAAAGAACAGAAATTGCGCGCACTGTTCTTGTCGGGAAAAAAATATGTATATCAGAAAAAAAAGAACAAGAATCACGAATCGACTGCTGACTGATCAAGTCAGAGTTGAATTCGCCTTCTATAAAGGTGCCACCAGACAGTGCGAGTGACGCCAGACAGTGCGTCACTCGCACTGTCTGGTGGTGATTTAAACCAAAAATACTAAAGTTGAGGGTACATTAAATGTAATTGAAAGTGGGAAAAATTCTTAATACTTTTTTATTTTTTTTTTAACAAAACTACTTAAAACATTACAGGGAGAGTACTTTAATGCATTTTTGTTTTTGTCTTAAATTTTTTTTTTTTTTTTTTTTTTTAACAAGCTTTTTTATTGGATCTTTCTAAAATTACTTAGAAACTAACAATAAGTGATCAAATCTTACAAACTAACTAAAATTATGTGATATTCCCAACGTTCCATCACAATTTGTTGAGTCGCGAGGATTAGCAATTTCACAGCATATTCAGTGTGTCTTTTCTTTTTAATCGACGATGCCCCGTGCTCAGCAACAATTGCCTAGCAAGGGGATTCGGATGACTGTGTAAATTTTGAATGTAGCTTCTGCAGGACAATGCAACTTCCTCAGAAATTGTGGGTACATTTAAATCTCGATGGATGTTAACGTTCCTCATATACCAAGGCGCGTTTACAATAATTCGCAGACACTTGGATTGTATTCGCTGCAATTTTTCGATATTTGAGGGAGATGCGGTGCCCCAAAACTGAATACCATAAGTCCCGATTGGCTTCAGGATTGCTTTATATAATAGCACTTTGTATTAGAGATTCAACTTTGATCTTTTGTGTATCAGCCACCATAACTGATTAATTTTAAGCTTGATCTGAGTTTTCTTTGCCTCTATGTGATTTTTCCAGGTCAGCCTTCTGTCGAGGTGAATACCCAAGTACTTTGTTGAGGAACATTGTGGAACCGATTGGTCATTAATTTTAAGTGGGGGACATGTATCTGGCCTTAGCGTGAAGGTTACATGTACGCTCTTTGATTCATTGACTTTTATACGCCATTTTGCTAGCCAGATTTCGAGAGAATCGATATGAGTCTGCAGGAGTTTAGTAGCTTCTATGGGGTTAGAGCGAGTGCACAATATTGCAGTATCATCTGCAAAGGTCGATATAAATGTATAGTTATTGCTGGGCATATCTGTAGTGTATAAGATATACAGTAAGGTGCCCAAAACGCTTCCTTGAGGAACGCCACGTGAATATCCAATGGATTTGTTGTGTAATCCTTGTGATGTACGAGAAATTGTCTTTTCGTGAGGTAGCTTCTAAGCAATGAGGAGACATTTGCAGGCAGTAATAGTTTGAGTTTGTAAATAAGGCCATCGTGCCATACTTTATCGAAAGCTTCAAGAAAGACAGCTGAGCAATACTTTTTTTCTTCAAAAGTGTTCCTTATCAGAGTTACAATGCGGTGGACTTGTTCTATTGTGCCGTGCTGTTTTCTAAATCCAAACTGATGTTGAGGAATCAGTTGGTTGAGATTAATAAATGGAGTTATATTCATGACAAGTAGCTTTTCGAATACTTTAGAGAGTAGAGGCAGGAGGCTGATAGGTCTGTACGATGCAATTTTTGTAGGGTCTTTTCCTGGTTTTGCTATCATAATAATTTTTGAAGTTTTCCAGCATTTGGGATAGTGTTTAATACGAAGGATAGCATTGAAAATGTGCATCAGATGAATTACTGAAGCCGGAGGTAGCTCTTTTATCATTTTACCGGTAATTTTATCTGGACCAGGTGATTTTTTTGGGTTTAAATCTTTATAAATTGCTTTGAATATGTCCTTTTTTTTAATTTTGAGCGTTATTGAGCAAGGTTGAGAAGTTAAAATTGGTAATGAGGACTGTGAAGAGGGTGGATTGGGTGTAAACACACTTTTTAGGTGGTTTGCAAAAGCCAAACCCTTCTCACAGTTGCTTCTAGCCCAATTACCGTCACTCAAACGGATGGGGGAATCAGTGAGAATTGGCCGATTTGAGTTTTTTGCTGATTTCCACAAAGAGTTGTCTGACGCTTCACCAGGTGTTAATTTCGCTATGTGCTCTTCTAACTCTTTGTTGTTTTTATTTTTTAAGGCTTGCTTTAACTTTCGAGTGCAGTGCTGTAGCTGTGTACTCAGAGGAAGATGGGAATTTATATATTTCTTGAATTTTAACCAGTCTATTTTCTTTCTAACGCAATTGCCTTGGAGGCTTGGTGATTTTATAGATATTACCGTGGGTGAGTGGTCAGATGATAGATCATAATTACACTCTGTGGAGATATTTTCCATCTGCAAACCTTTGGCGACTCCAAAGTCTATGAGATCGGGTATTTTCCTCTTGTCTGTCGGCCAATATGTCGGTTGACCATTTGAAATAACATCGTAGCCGTGGTTAGTGATGATTGAACATAGTCTTCTGCCTTTTGGAGTTATTAAGCGGGAACCCCAGTGAGTGTGTTTAGCGTTGAAATCGCCAGCAACCAAGAATTTGCTACCAAGAGTTGAGAAAAATTCTTTATATTGCTGTTCGGTAATACTGTATCTTGGGGGACAGTATATCGCAGATATTACTAGCTTAGAGATGTATTCTTCCAGACATATAGATGTTGCTTGCAAGTAGACGCTACTGAAATCTTCGAGAACATGATGTTTTATTCTGCTTTTTATCAATATGGCAGTTCCTCCGCGTGCCTTACCGTCCTGATGATTTGTGGTGTACAGTTTGTAATATGGTATTTGGTAGCAATTTTTGTCAGAGAAATGGGTCTCAGATTTCATCATTATGTCGATTTGGCTGGATTCAAGGAATTGAATTAGCTCCAAACGGTGCTGGCTTAAGCCGTTGGCGTTCCAGTGGCATATCTTGAGACAACTCATGGTCTGGATAGCAATGTTTGGAGTAACATCGATTGATTTTTCATCATTTCTTGCATCATTGTTTGCATTGAGTTCATGAATTGGTTCATATTCTGAATTAATGTTTGAAGCAAATGTTCAAGGGTACTTGGCTGTTGGGTGGGCAGTGAGTGTTTCTGCTCATTATTTACATTGCTTTGTTGGTGTGGGTTTTGTTTTAACACGCTAGCGTATGAATTGGTTTGATTCTTGTTCGGGATTGCAGAGAAGAATTGTGTTGCATCAATATTTTGTCTCTTACTTGAGTTGGCTATCTGAGTTTGCTCAACTGGTTTTAGAGGTTGATTGCTAGCGGAGAAATTTAGCTTTAGGGTTGTATATACTGGGCAACCTCTATAATTTGCGGTGTGATTACCTCCACAATTGCTGCATTTTTTCATGCTAGCATCTCGTTTAGATTTTGGGCATATGTTTGATTTATGGAGATCTCTACAAATCACACAAACAGCTGGCAGGGTACAATATGTCTTAGTATGTCCATATTCTTGGCAGTTACTGCACTGAGGAGGTCCAGTTCTCTTATGGGGTCCTTCGATTGTGATTTTGCGATGCAATAAATATCGAATTTTATATATGGGGTGTACTTCACCTTTTTTTAGGGGTTTTGTTTCAGGCTGAAGCTCAATACGATATAACGGTTGAGGTATATTGCTCTTGTTGAGAATGTTGAATACTGTTTTGGCTTGAAACCCTTCTTCCTGAAGGGCAAGTTTGATTTCGTTAATGTCAACGTTGGGTTCGACGCCTTTGAGTACTACGATTAAGCCTTTACTACTTTTTAGCTGATATGTGTAGTAATTCTTTTTTACAACATCAAATTCCGCAATTACTTTGCGATAATGAGTTTCGCTGTAGATTTGCACTTTCGTTTCCTCAATTTGGCCTTTGCGAATAGGAACAACGTGGAAATTCTTTGGTCCTATAAGACTTGTAATTCTAAAAATCAACTTATCTGAGTTGCGTTCTCTTAAGAAAATGGGTGGGGGTTTGAAATTTTTCTTGGAGATAATATTTTCGTCACTTTCATCACCTGAAAGCAAAGCGTATCTATTTTCCGAACTAATAGGGGCAGTGTTCTGCTTTTGAATTTTTGTTGAATTCATTTGTTTTGAATTTTGTGGACTTCTTTTTCGCTTTACTACAGTAATGTAGCGATCAATTCCAGTTTGAACAGCAACTGGTTCTTTATTAGTCATCGCACTAGTTTCTTTAACTACTGGGTCATGCACTTCAGTAGAAAGGCCGTTATTTGTTTGCTTTGATGTTGTAGCTGTTGGTGTTACAGCAGGAGAAGCGCATTGTACACTCAACGGTATAGAGGGAGATAGTATATCACGAGAGAACAAATTATTTTTTTTGTCTGTATTTATTGTTGTTGCAAATTTTGATGTAGTGTTAGAGTGAGGAATATGTACAGGCAAAAGATTTGCACTGTTACTTTCACTTGTGCAGTGTGTATCAACTGTTTTTTTTTATAATGCACTTATCGGGGGGGTTTGCGCGGGTGATTGCAAATTATTGTTTACACACACATTAACAGGCGATTGCCGTTGCCGGAGAGGAGAGCGCTGAACACTCATATTATAAACAAAATGTTTGCAAACGATATTATTATTTTGTTTATTTTTTATTTTTTTTTTTTTTTTTTTTTTAATCACCGAAATAACTCACTGAGTTTCTTAAATTAAAACAAAAAGTATCAATATTTTGAGAATAAAGCATTCAACACAAATTAAACCATTTTAGGATTTAATAAACTTGCAAGCATAATTCATAGTTTTAAAATAAGGACCCATTAAGTTCAGGTGTCTTAAAAAAAAAGAATACTTTTTTTGTTAAAAATGTTTAAAATCAATACCAACCATGGAATTAAAAGTAAACTATGAATTTTTACTGTGCAGAAAAGACATGATCATACTGAGGAGCATCACAGTACAAATACTCATCTGCGCTAGAAGATTTTGTTCGATAAATAGCCAAAAAGTAAATAAGCAAAACTACTTAATGATGCTAAAAAATTGTAATTAGAAGATCATGCTGAACTTTTGAAATACTTGTGTAAATTTGCCTCTCTCTTAAAGCATCAGATAATCATTAATAAAAGAATACGTTTAACTAGTTTCGGCATTTTAGTACAATTTGTATATAGCGGTTCTGTTTGTGACAAGGATAAATTTATGTTGAACCTCTTGTTTTGATATTGTTTAGTATTTTGTTATAAAGACGTTGTTATTGCTGAAACATATCCTGACTATACAAACAAACTATCAATCCAAAAAACTCTGAACAAAAGTACCTTCATAAAAACTATTGTTTTTTAAAAAATTTATTTGAAAATAATATTTTATTTATTTCCTTTATTGAGATAAATGACATATTTCGATTTGCAGATAACAGAAATTGAGTAACATAAACGCTCAACGCATTGCTCATAAGAAAAACGGTATTCAAATCACTCACCATTATATTGTGCTGCCATCATATCTTTAATTTTGTCCAATTTAATATTGTAATTGATATACGTATGGTAGTATGTAAATAATATTACAATTTGTATTAATTCAACGAAACGAAATTTGTCAAGAGAAAATTTACCTCCATAATTTTATGGAAATTTTGATACAACAAAATCAAACACTTCACAGAATTTCAAAACAAAAATGACACATAGTTAATTCCGCGAGTATAACAATTTCCAGGTATTTCTTTTTGAATTTATATGCAAACTATTTAATAGAAAATCACAATTTTGCATTTATTGTTGTGAAGAATTTTCAAAAGCAAAAATTACAATATTATTTCGAGATTACTTATATGATGTATATCAAACATTTTCAATATGACAAATTGACAATGTTTCAAATTGATTTTTTAATTGGCATATCACTGTTGGAAGTCAAAAAACCTTTTGCATATGACTTATTCGACAGGTATTGCATAGAACATAGTTAGGCATATATTTAGTATATTAGAGTAGTAAATAAATGAAATCATTTTGCTCTCTACAACTGAACCTATTTTGATGTCAATGTACAGAGAGAAGGTTATTTCACCCCAACCCAATGAAAGCTATCGGATCTATAGAAATCCATTCATCATCGAACGACATTATTGTTTTCAGTTAAATTTGAAACGATATATTAGTTTCTGTAGCTAACGAATCAATTCTATTCTAATATTTTGGGGTTATATTGCGTTCTATGGTGTAAACGTTAAGCCGTTATTCTTTGTGCAATAAACTAAGTTCAACGCATTCCTAAATGTATTATAAACAAACACCATTTGCCATCAAACACCATAAACTTTCTTTTAGTATACCTAACACATAACTCTGCAGTCTGAGCTGCATGTACATATACACCATAAGTATCAGAGATCTGCAACTAACAGCTCAGCTCTCATGATTAAAGAATATGACAAGAAAAAATCATCAAATGACAAACGTCACTTTGTTTTTTAATTAAAGATAGATTTAAAATGTTCTAAGACACTTTCTTAAGTACCTCAAGTCAAGTCAAAAATATTGGTACACAACTAAACGCATTTATTACGAATGCAATAGTGGGTGCATACATTTCATCTTTACTGCGATTTGACAATAAAAGCCACGTAAAAAGTTTATGGGCATCAATTGTTCATGAAATGGGGCGACATCGAAAATCGTATTGTTGTAGTTGGCCTACTAAAATGCAACATGGGAATAGGCGATATCTTTCGGACGTTGCGACCGCTTAGAATCACTCGCAATTTAGTGTATCGTGCTGTGAAGTTGTTTGAGAATAATCGTGGAGTACGAGATCGTCAAAGATTCGGCCGACCGCGCATTGTGAGAACTCCGAAAACGATCAAACGAATCGACCGAAAACAGAAAATTTTGTCGCGGTAAATGCAAATTTTGCAAAAATTGATGTCCATGAAGATTTGCGACTCAGCGCGTACAAACGACACATTGGACACCTGCCGCATTGGAGGAAAAACGCAAGCGAAAATCGAAAGGGTTACCCAGCCGATACGCTCACAGACAAATTCTGTTTACTGACGAGAAAATCTTCACCGTAGAAGAATCGTTCAATAAACAGAACGATCGTGTGTATGCTCGGTCATCCAGAGAAGCATCCCAACTCATCCTGAGGATCCAAAGAGGCCACCATCCTGCGTCTGTAATGGTATGGTGGAGAGAGCTACGATGGCGTTACCAAGCTACATTTTGCGAGAAAGGAGAGAAAACATCGGCCAAAGTATATCAATCGAACCCACTGTGAATCCTCTCAACGAATCAATATTCCCAACAAGCCGTGGACTTTTCAGCAAGACTCTGCTCCAGATCACAAAGCAAAGACGACTCAACTGTGGCTAAAAAATAACATTCCGAACTTTATATCAATGGATGATTGACCAGCTGGTTGTCCAGACCTCAAGCCGTTGGATTACAAGTTGTGGTCGATTTTAGAGAGCATGGCTTGCTCTACTCGACACCCAAATATTGAGTCGTTGTAGCGAGCCCGAGCAGTGGACAATTTTCCCATGCATGAAGTGCGTCTCGCGATCGATGAATGGCCAGATAGTCTCAAGTCATGCTCGAAGCAAATGGAAGTCATTTCGAATAAGTTATTTTAAGATTTGTATCAATTGAATAGCCCAATAAAAAGAAAAAAAAAATATTAATTCCTTTTCATTTGGCGTCGATTTTTCTGTGTACCAATATTTATGACTTGACTAGGTATATAACTGGCAGGCGATATGTCTCAATCTGATCTACATCTAAGGACATCTACTACACAGAAAAGTGCACTACAACTATTAGAGATTTCAAAATAAACTACAATTTTTTACTTAATGGTTTCAGATCTGAGATATGAATTGACGAAAGAAAGATTTTAAAAAGTTTGCATAAGAATGTATTTTGCGCAGAGGAATATAAAGCTGACGAACAGTAACTCAATACACGATTATGCCTGTCAGTCGTTCTGAGTCTATATCCGGCATAGTTGAGGGTAACTAAGCTTCGGTATTAGTTTTCCCATATTTTTTTCCTCCCCAAATATCTTCGAACAGTGTCTGAGTAAACCACTGAACGCAGCTCACTGCTATTTGAATATAAGTACCTGTATATGTGATGTGTCCTCGGATAGAACAAGAATAGCAAAATGCAAATGCTTTCATAAATACTGTACATAATGTTGTAGAACTTGTATCCTTATTGTTGTTTCACTATTTATTTCAACATAGAACATATGTGAGTTGGCATATGTCTATGTGTCTGCTGTCAGTCACTCAAAATCGTTCTCACCATGTTACCTGGTAACATAAGCATATGAATGTCCATATGTATGTATATGTGTATGCCTGGGTAACTGCCGTTATTTAACTCTTTTTACAGATGGTATTGTTGTTGTTGTTGTTGCTGTTTTGCGTTTGTTATGTATACAACAACGCACTAAAACTAAACAAGGATTGCACCTAGATTATAACTTTTGCAACACATACACATAAGTACAAACATATTTATGGTTTAAATCCATGTATTACGTCAGTGGCAATTGTTACTACAGCTTTAAGGTATTCAACTGACAAGTTCAGCATTCAAATTAAATGAATACGCGGCAAGACATACAGTATTGCACTCAAAATTTATAAGAATATAAGGCAGATAAATTGAAAAAAATATCCCCTGGTTACCACTTGTATTGTTAGAAATGGCCTTTTAAAGCAGATTCATCGTTCGAGTTCAGAAATTTTCTTCTCTGTGGTTGTTGTTGTGTTCTTCTCTCAATTCGAATCGTGAAAGCAACGAAATAAGTTCTGAACTCTTTTGAGAATATAACTTAAATTTAACTATTGTTCTGAACGCTTCTGACATATAGAATTTTATCATGAAACAGTTAAAAAATGCAAATATTTACATATGGCAATGTGCTTCTTGTCGTTGTTACATATATTATTTTGTTCTGAACCGTTCTATTCGTGAAAAAGGATGAGTAATTGGAAAAAAGTTCTGTACTAGAACGATGAATCCGTCTTTAAAGTAACGATGAATCTACCTTCATACTACCTCTGTCTTCGTGAGAGAGGATGAGTAAGTTAAAAAGAAGTTCTGAACTACAACAAAGAATCTGCCTTAATATTCTTTTACTATGGACTGATTCAAAGAGCATAAGAATACGTGTGATGAGCAATCACTGCTCTATTTTATGAAATTGTAAAATGCTACACCAAAATAGTTTTCTGCCCATAATTCTGGTCTCTTACTGTCATACTCGTAAACCCACGTCTCGCCTCCAGTAATGATCCTTTTCATGAATATGGGATCGGATTAAGCCTCGCAAATCATGTCTTTTGCGGCGTCAATAATCGCCAACACAAACAGATATAGATATACTTTTGGCTACGTAACTTTTGCAAATGTTAAGCTATGACGCTAAGATTTGAAGGGAATATCAACAACAGATGTACCAACTTAACAAAAAAAAAAAACAGAACTCAAATTGGAACGATGGGAGCACCACACGGTGGTTATTCCGGGAACTTTTTGATCAAGGTGGTATTGTTAGGAATAATTTTATTTTTCATTGAATTCGTTTTTTAACAAATTGTCTTCCTCTAAGCTTTTTATGCATTAAAAATTTGCACAACGCTCTATTGTTGCCGGCATCATATGTGGATGCCGTAGCTCAGTGGCTAATGTCGACTGAAGCACATCTTTAGTATAGAAAATATTTTTATTTCGAACAGTAGCCACATGTTGGCAAGCTGCCGGCAGTGACAATTTGCCATGAAAACGCTTCTAAAAGAGCTCTGTGATGTCACAAGGATTCTGCCCATTGAAACCGGCTAATATAATGCCGTACAAAATTTAACACTTCCAACAGAATTGGAAGAGAAGCTCGATCAAAGGGCCCTTTGGGGCATATGAGTGCCACATATAACTTTTTTCATTTTTTAGATCATACGGAAAAATTAAAAAATCCTAAACCTAAATCCTTACTAAATAAAACGGTTGCATTACTACTAATATTAAGTCTTCGTTGACCCGTAAAAACAAAACTCTGTTTTTGAAGGACCCTCGTGCGTTTTCTTTATTTGCCTACCATCTTTATTTGAAGTGTGTGATAATTCATTCTATCATCAAGGCATAATTTTGAAATTTACTTTTTAGTTAACATAGTACATCATTTCTAATAAAATACGTTGTGATGTAATTAAATTTTAATAGGATAAAAGAAGGAATGCTAATGTAATGACTTTAAACTAAAACTTTGCCCGTAATTAAAAGACATCGTTATATTTTTAGATACTATATGTACATTTGGATGTCTGCTTAATCGCAATGTCTGCGATTTTGCTGCTGGCTGTTAGTTCTCTTCGTTATGGCATAAGTTTTAACAAATTGTAATTAACCCTTATATATCATATTCAAAAGGAATAAAAAAATGCTTACAATTATTATGAATGTGCAACATTTAATGAGTAGTAGTAGTTGTAGTAGTAGTCGTAATTATGTTGAACTTTAGCGTAGCAATACAATTACAAAGTAAAAAAAAAAGAATGGACTGCAAACAATAAATAAATGAAATGCCCACCTTATCGAAGCAAACAATAACTTTACGTGGATGCAATCTATGCAAAGTTTGATTAAAGAGAATTCCGTCAAAGTTCACAAGCATGTACTATATCATGCTTAGTTGTACAGTTTGATCGATATCCAAATGTTTATAAGTACGAGGGCGGTCCCAGAACTACCCGACCTAACAAATTTGGAAAAATTTTTCTTTATTTCTCAACATAATCTCCTTTTAGCTCTATACACTTTTCCCAGCGATATTCTATAGCTTCGATACCGTGTTTATAGTATGAACTGTCTAGCACAGTAAAATAGCCTTCTACCGCAGACTCCACCTCTTCATTGTTTGCACATCTTCTACCTCTAAGCCATTTTTTCGCATCGCGTCCCAATAGCAGATATGTGAACTGGTGTTTTTGTTCTATTGTCAGCAAACGCGGCACCCATCTTGCACACTGCTTTTTCATCTCCACATTTTCGGTCAATATACGATGCATAGCACTTTTTGAAATGCCTGTAATATCACCTAGCTCACGCACCTTCAGCCGGCGATCATCCAATATTTTATGGTCGTAAACGACCTCCCTCTGAGTAGAATCTAGTTCGGCATTAATATTCGTTGGACTGAGGCCTTTCAAATGAGAGTATTGAATTACATAACGGTGCTCATTTTCTTCCATGTTTTCGATGGCTCCAAAAAAAATACTAAACAACGTGGCGCCTTAATACTTAAAACATCTGTTTTATAAGATTGCCACTTTTCACCAAAGTAATTTTTTTGAAACTACTGCCGCTATCTATATGTTAGGTCGGGTAGTTCTGGGACCACCCTCATACATTGAAAGCCGCAATTGTTGAACGTGTAACCATAACTGCCATCGACTGCTCGTATTCATGGCAGTAGCAACGTTAAATAACAGCGATGGCATTTCTTTTTTACAAAATTTTGTATTTTCACCCCCAAAAGAAACAAATACAAACGGTTTTCTTTATAATTTGCAATTTTATGTATATGCATAGTATGTCCATAAATAAATAATATTCTAATTGATATTGAATGCTTTCTTTATAGTCTGATCTTGTTGTTGACCAATCACCTATTGTTTTCGTTCCGGTGCATTTCTTAACCAATACAAGCAACAATTTGCCATAGTTCCTTTTATTTGACATCGTCATCATTATCACTGTCAGCAAACACTGTTATTGCCAAAATGGGACGTAAGATTACAGTTGCCGTTTCAACGCTCAATCAATGGGCACTTGATTTCGAGGGTAATCTAGCCAGAATATTACAATCGATATTGGACGCAAAAGATATGGGTGCCTCCTATCGTACTGGACCCGAATTGGAAGTATGGTAAGTATGCCAACGCTTGCATTGGGTTTATTTGAATGCCACTAATGTTACATTTCATTGCTTACTTACAGTGGTTACAGTTGTGAAGATCATTTTCGTGAACCCGACACATATCTGCATTCATGGGAGGTGCTCTTAGAGATCATGATGTCCCCAATTTGGTATTTATTTGACATGTTCTGAATTTCACTGAGGATTGAAATCGATTCGGTACTATATGATTTTTGTCTAAAGTGAAATATTGAACAAATTACCATTTTTATTATTGCTATATCAAAATGTACAAATGTTTGCTATTTTAAAGTGAAAATATATTGGTGGATGTTGGCATGCCAGTGATGCATCGTAATGTAGCCTATAATTGTCGTGTGGCCTTTTTTAATCGTCAAATTCTATTGATACGACCCAAAATGGCCAATGCAGATGATGATAATTACAGAGAGACACGTTGGTTTACTCCATGGACAAAGGTATTAAAGCTAAAGGGCTGACTGTGTTCTTATAAAAATGTAATTTCATTTCATCTATAGGCACTACAAACGGAGGACTATTTTCTGCCACGCATGATATCACAACGCAACGGTCAGAATACGGTAGCATTTGGTGATGCTGTCATCGCGACTAAAGACACATGCATTGGCTATGAGATATGTGAAGAATTATGGAATGTACGAAGGTATGTAATTTAAGGCTGCTACAATACGTAGTACACTTGAATAAATATATGTACATATTGTATACCAAATTAACACACAGCAAGCACATCGATATGTCAATGTCTGGTGTGGAGATTATCGTTAATGGTTCTGGAAGTTATATGGAATTACGTAAAGCGTATATAACCACCGATTTAATACGTAACGCAAGCTTTAAGGCTGGTGGCGCCTACTTGTTTAGCAATTTACGCGGCTGCGATGGACAACGCATTTATTTCAATGGTTGTTCAGCAATTGCTCTCAATGGACAGATTATTGCACGCAGCAAACAGTTTGCTCTGCAAGATGTGGTATGTTGTCGCATGATCTGAGGGAGGATGCGAAATGATAATTAACCATATATTTGCAGGAGGTCACATTGGCCACAATCGATCTGGAAGAGATACGTTCGTATCGTGTATCACAGCGTTCACGTTGCACCATGGCGGCATCGGCGCCCACCTATCCACGTGTTGTGTGCGATTTTGAGATGTCCACACACAGCGATATCTTTAAGAGTTCCACTTCACCCATGCAATGGATTTACCATTCGCCGGAGGAGGAAATCGCAATGGGACCAGCTTGCTGGCTGTGGGATTACTTGCGACGTTCGGGTCAAGGCGGTTTCTTTTTGCCACTCAGTGGTGGTGTCGATTCGAGCAGTTCGGCCACCATTGTACATTCGATGTGTCGTTTGATTGTGAATGCAGTTCAAACGGGTGACACACAAGTACTGCACGATATACGTAAAATACTTGCAGACACAGAGTACACGCCAGAAAATCCTGCGTCGTTGTGCAATCGCTTGCTTGTCACCTGCTTTATGGGTAGTGTAAATTCAAGCAAAGAGACACGCCGTCGTGCCTCACAGCTGGCAAATCAATTGGGCAGCTATCACATCGAAATTAGTATTGATACCGCGGTGAATGCGTTATTGGGCATTTTCAATGCGGTCACCGGTCTGACGCCATGCTTCCGTTCTCAGGGCGGTTGTGCGCGGCAAAATCTTGCTCTGCAGAACATTCAGTCACGCATACGAATGGTGCTTGCGTATATTTTTGCTCAACTAATGCTGTGGGCACGCAATCGTCCCGGTGGCCTACTAGTGTTGGGCTCCGCCAATGTTGACGAATCGTTACGTGGCTACCTGACCAAATATGATTGTTCCTCTGCCGATATAAATCCGATTGGTGGCATTTCGAAAATGGATTTACGTCGTTTTCTCCATTATGCCAAGGATAAGTTAGTATTATTGAACTTATTTAGTCCTAGGTACAAAAAAAAAAAAAAGAAAAATTCAGGCAACTTGATATTTTTTCAGATTCAATTTGCCAGTGCTAGAGTCAATTATTGATGCACCACCTACAGCTGAATTGGAACCACTACGTGAGGGTCACTTGGTGCAAACCGATGAACATGACATGGGTATGACCTATGCTGAATTGAGCGAATACGGACGCCTGCGAAAGCAAGCCTGTTGTGGTCCATACAGTATGTTCTGCAAATTGGTGGCCACTTGGAAGAACGATCTTACACCAAGAGAAGTAAGTGATAACTTTCGATAGTGAACGAGATAGAAAAAATAAACAAATTTTGTTTGCACACACAGGTTGCCGACAAAGTGAAACATTTCTTTCGCTGTTATGCAATTAATCGCCATAAAATGACTGTGCTGACACCTGCAGTACATGCTGAGAGTTATAGTCCAGACGATAATCGCTTCGATCACCGTCCATTTCTGTATCGTGCCAATTGGAGTTGGCAATTTAAAGCGATTGACGACGAAGTCGACAAGCTACAGCCATTGTATACACCATCATCATCACAAATGCGTCCGAGCAGTGATGATCTACTTTCGCATGATACTTCACATCGTTCATCACATCTCGATTCGAAAACTTCATCGCCATTGTCATGTTCCTCGATGGAAGGTGCTGGCGGTGCTGGTGGTACAGCAACATCATTGGCTGGTACTGCAGCTGGCGGCACCAGTGGCAGTATGGGTACGCTGGGACGCAAGTCGAGCGGTTATTCAAAAGTACATGTAAATGTGCTTGGTAAAATAAAAGATCGTACCGGAATACCTGTTTAATGCAATTGAATATTTTTCAATACCTAACAACAACAACTATACTGATGATATGCCTCCATTGAATTGATTCTAATTGTAAGATAAATTTTACAAATTACATACATACATACACATTTTACAAACATTGTCACAAATTCTTAGTCAATTTCATAATAGTAATTTCGTAATTTCCAAATAGTATATGTACAATACATTGTACAATATGTACAATACTCATTTACTCGCTTAAGCAATGTAATAGCCCTGACAGACGACGGCGTTAATCCAGATTAACGATTTAATTCGAATTAACTAGGGCATTAACTGGAGCTAATCCGCATCAACTCGACGAGTTAATTCTCAAAATTAAAGAGGATAAGGAAATTTACGATGGCAACACTGATGAAAAATTTCTATTGTGAATTTTTCTCGATCCAACTTACAAAAGAATAGGTCTGCTTATAAAAAACTTTCAACAATTGTTAACAGTTTTCGACATGAAAAGCGTTGGCGAACAAATAAATCCAGCTGTCAATTACAAACTGTGAATGTCAATTTACAAGTTTCTGATAGTTTTTAGTTCACGTACTTCTTGTAGATTTTCTCATATCGAGAGTGACAAATGACAGAAATTGATAGTGATAGTAATGTAAGTGAGCAGACCTAATAAAACAGCAACCAGCCGTTTAGTTAATCCGCAATACTGCCGTCTGTCAGGTTAATATTTTATTCGGATTAAGTACGCCGGTAATCCGGAATTAGGCTGCCGTCTGTCTAGGCTATAAGCGACAGCACAAAAGTCGATTGACCATAGAATCATAGTACTAGTATTATACAATTCCTTCAGTTTTACAGATAATGTTTCAAATAGAGATATAACTTATAAAATGTATGATTATAGAGTTCGTTTCTCAATTTCAATTTACGCAGTATTTACATCGACAGCCACAAATGCATTTAGCTATCATAGTGCTTCATATCGGTTGTAAATGCCTTAAATAAACAAATTTTTATTGCATATTTGAAAAATATAGACATATTTCAGTTTTTATTTGTGTTTTTTTTTTTTTGTTATTTTAATCATTTTCAGCCAATTTAGGGCATTCATCTATGCGGATTCATCTCAAGACCTTTCCATTGATATGTAATATTTAAAATGTTTACTTTTTCACGTATTATTTCATCGGAAAATTCATTTCGATATACAGGCTATCAATAAAGATTTCGTACAATAATTACTCGCGATGCTCATTGATAACGCAAACATTTTTGACAATCGAACTTTGTGTGGTTATCATGCTACTCTTCTTTCGTGAAGATGTTTCTCTTGGACTTCAGATAAGCTGTCAGTTAGAGTGAAATTACTGAAGATTTAGTGAATAAATTGGATTATTTGTCTCAGATAAGGGAAATGATGGTGATATTGATCTCACACTACAGTACCACATTCGATCAATACAATTTTTCAATACCCACAACGGCTTCTCACAAAAAATAGTCCAAGAGGATCAAATCACAGCTCCAAGGTAGCCAATTGACATCATAATTTCGGCTGATTATTCGACTTTCAAGGACGGTGCGCAGAAGATCGATGGTTATGTTAGTTGTGTAGCATGTGGCCCCATCCTATTGAAATCATATGTCGCCCATGCACGGTACAGCTCGCAATTGACGACATTGGCGGTTCTTTGCTTATTTTCGAAGGGAAATGGCGCAATGAATCCGGCGGACCAAAAACCACACCCACCAGTCACTCATTGTGGGTATATTGGCTCTTCAACAACCACGTGTGGATTCTCTGATCTCCAAATGCGACAATTTTGCTTTCTGACATACCTTTCAAGGTGGAAATAAGCATAATGGGAAAATATGATTCTTCGGCAAAAATGCTCATCTTCGACGAAACTATCTTCAGCCCATTGTGCGAACCGAAATCGCATAGGATGGTCATTTCTTGGACTAATTGAACTAATTGAACCATACAATTACCGATTTCAATATATGTACCTAAGCCAAGTGGAACAAGATTAAAATTAACTGAAAAATCTAGATTTCCTTAGATAATTCTAGATGGAAACAAAACAAATGACCCTTCCATATGAAAACCACTAAAATTGTTGTTACTTTGGAACATTTATTAGATACAATTTCAATTACATAAGTCATTGGAAAAATTTGTTATTCAAATGCAAACTTCCAGATGTTACACATATCTTAAACTTGGTTAAATGAATTTTGTAGTAGCAATTTTGTAGAGTTTCACATTATTCCATAGTGTCCATATTATTATTCGTTGATGTTTGATCGCTGACTTTGATATTATTCAGCTTATCTTCAAGATAACTGTCCACGCTTGAATTCGTTGGATGTATTCGATAATACATACCACATATTGGGCATAGACCATACGGCAGCTCCTCATAGCAATCGGTACATATATCGTGAGAGAGCTCGCATTGACGTATGTCATTATTATGAAACTTTTTACATTGTACGCATGTTCATATTTGGTAAGTCTAACTCCACGTTGTGACGTTGTTCATATTTGTGAACCAATTATTTTAAACTAAATATATGAACAATCGGTCGTTGTATTTATACTAACGAATTGAGTCAAACACACGGAGTACTTAAAAAGCGTGAAGAAACGTAAGTAACGGACTATCACTATCAGTGCTGTAAAAAGATCATCAACAAAGGATACAATACAAAGGACTTAGCTAACTGCTGATCCTTATTGTTTATTAATTTTTCGGAGAATTCATACCGACATACAGGCTTATCATAAATAAATTTCCGTGAGAAGGAAGTGACTGGTTTTTGGTCTGGCGGCATCATTGAGCCATTTTTCTTCGAAAATGAGCAAATGTAACAAGCCGCCGTTACCGTCAATGGCAAGCATTACCGTGCCATGCTAGACGATTTTTGTTTCCAAAAATTGAAGATGACATGGACGACACACGATTTCAACAGGACGGGGCCACATGCTACACAACCAACGTAACCATCGATCTTTTGCGCAGTCTTTGAAAATCGAATAATCAGCCAAAATGATGTTAATTGGCCGCCTTGGTGCTGTGATTTGACTCCATTGGACTATGTTTCGTGGGGAGTCGTTAAGGATAAGTATTACGCTCAACATTCAGAGACGTCGGAGGCCTTGAAACAGTAAATCGAAGTTGCCATTCAGAATTGAATGATGTTGTATTTCATTCATAAATGGAAAAGTCCAATTTTTCGAATAAACGCTGGACTTTGAAAAAACATGCATTGGTTTTTTTTACAGCCGATTCTAATTCCACTAGCCACTGATAAAAAATCGACACAATTATTAATTATATTAAATATTTCACATTTATTATATTTTCTTGACAGGTGTATGCATGCATATTCAAATGTTTTCTTCATTATCATAATTATAGAAATAGTAATAAGAAAAAATATAAAATTGATATACATAAAACTAAGAATTTCTCTTTTCATTGCTTTGTGTTATATAAATCAAAGACCAAAAGAAAAAATTCAATTGTTTTTGAAAACAAAACAAAATCAAATTAAATAACCAAAACTTAAGTCAACATTTTCAATTAAAAATTATGATGATCATAAAATCAATGTCAGTTTTATTTAACTTCTTATTAGTACACAAATATGTCGACGCGCAAATAAAGTGAAAATATGTCTAATTCCAATTAATTTTGTTTTTTCCCCTACTCTCTTTGCAGCATAACAAATATTTTTCAATTGTTCATTCTTAAGGGGGAAGACCACTTTGACGGTTTGAAAAAATCGAATTTTTTTTTTTTTTGCTTGAAATGTTCTATGAGGTGTGTATTTTAATGTAGTATGCATCTATAGTCCGCCAGAAACATTTAAACGAGGTAACGAGACGATTTTTTTAAAAATTTCCCGGGGCACTGAGCGAGTTTCTAAAACTTCAATTTCGTTTATCTCGAAACGACATTTTGTAAACTGGTGGGATATATCACGTTTGCAGTTTTCAACCGATTTTGATGAAACCTTGCAAAATTATCGAGAATTTAATTCTGCATCGAAATACTGGATGGGATTTTTGATATTTTATAATTTGGATTTTTAAAGCACGATTTTGAGACAAATTTTACAGGTAAAACATTAACAATTTTTATAAATAGCCACCATTTTCGTAAAAATTAACTTTTCAAAAAACCGCTTCAGTATTTCAGTGCGAAATTATATGGAGAATAACCTGCCTATCTAACTTTTGTTCCAGATTCGCTTGACAAGGGTCCAGATGTCCCACCGATGGGGAAAACCGGGCTGGAGGGGGGCTACGCGACCTGGTGCAGCGTGTACAGGGAGCCCGAGATCCAAGCAAAAAAAATTGACATTTATTGTAAAAAAGATAACTAATAAAATCATATAAAACATTTTATCATTGCAAGTTGTATTAATGCTGAAAAAAGTTCCGAAAATACTTTATTTTCCGACAGCTCAAGGTGGTCTTCCCCCTTAAACCTAAATAATGCATTATTAAGTGTGTATATTTCCATTAATTAGCTTAATTAATGTAAAAAGAAATTATTTCTAAAATTCTTCGTTAAAATTAAATGCTATTTAATATGTATTGTGTAATTAAAACAAAAAAGTGTAATTAACCATCACATTAAGAGTTGTTAAAAATTTTACAGAGAATATTTAAGGATCACTAAAAAAGAGCTCTACTGTAAGTACGCGCAAAAAGAAGATAGTCTATTCACACAACATAATATCTGTAAACAAAAGGTGTCCTTCAGTACTTATGAAAACCACGAAATGTTTGTTACATTTATATATTAGAAAAATGTTATTTAGATAAATAATTATTTTAGTATTCTACGGCACAGGTAATCACACAATTATAGAGGTTGTCCCGTATATACAACCCTAAAGCTAAATTTCTCCTCTAGCAAACAACATCTAAAACCAGTTGAGCTAACTCAGATAACCAACTCAAATCAGACGCAAAATCTTGATGTAACACAATTCTTCTCTGCAAACCCAAATAAGAATCAAACCAATTCATACGTTAGTGTTTTAAAAAAAAACCCACACCAACAAAGCAATGTAAATAATGAGCAGAAGCACTCACTGCCCACCCAACAACCAAGTACCCTTGAACATTTGTTTCAAACACTAATCGAGAACATGAACCAATTAATGAACTCAATGCAAACAATGATGCAAGAAATGATGAAAAATCAATCGATGTTACTCCAAACATTGCTATCCACACCATGAGTCGTCTCAAGATATGCCACTGGAACGCCAATGGTTTAAGCCAGCACCATTTGCAGCTAATTTAAGTCCTTGAATCCAATCAGATCGACATAATGATGATATCTGTGACCCATTTCACTGACAAAAATTGGTACCGAATACCACATTACAAACTGTAATATAAAGAATTTTTCTCAACTCTTGGTAGCAAATTCTTGGTTGCTGGCGATATCAGCGCCAAATACACTCACTGGGGCTCCCGCCTAATATCTAAAAGGCAGAAGACTATGCTCAATCATTACTAACCACGGCTACGATGTAATCTCAAATGGTCAACCGATATATTGGCCGACGGATAAGAGGAAGATACCCGATCTCATAGCCTTTGGAGTCGCCAAAGGTTTGCAGATGGAAATATCTCCACAGAGTGTAATTATGATCTCTCATCGGATCACTCACCCACGGTAATATCTTTAAAATCAGCAATCCCCCAGACAATTGCGTTAGAAAGAAAATAGACTGGTTGAAATTCAAGAAATATATAAATTCCCATCTTCCTCTGAGTACACAGCTACAGCACTGCACTCGAAAGTTAAAGCAAGCCTTAACAAATAAAAACAACAAAGAGTTAGAAGAGCACATAGCGAAATTAACACCTGGTGAAGCGTCAGACTACTCTTTGTGGAAATCAGCAAAAAACTCAAATCGGCCAATTCTCACTGATTCCCCCATCCGTTTGAGTGACGGTAATTGGGCTAGAAGCAACTGTGAGAAATATTTGCAAACCACTTAAAAAGGATGTTTACACCAAATCCACCCTCTTCACAGTCCCCACTACCAAAATAAACCAAAAAAATCACCTGGTCCAGATAAAATTACCGGTAAAATGATAAAGAGCTACCTCCAGCTACAGTAATTCATCTCATGCACATTTTCAATGCTATCCTTCGTATTAAACACTATCCCAAATGCTGGAAAGCTTTAAAAATTATTATGATAGCAAAACCAGGAAAAGACCCTACAAAAGTTGCACCGTACAGACCTATCAATTTCCTGCCTCTAATCTCTAAAGTATTCGAAAAGCTAATTGTCATGAATATAACTCCATTTATTAACCTCAACCAACTGATTCCTCAACATGAGTTTAGATTTAGAAAACAACACGGCACAATAGAGCAAGTCCACCTCATTGTAACTCTGATAAGGAACACTTTTGAAGAAAAAAAGTATTGCTCAGATGTCTTTCTTAATATCACTCAAGACTTTGATAAAGTAGGGCACGACGGCCTTATTTACAAACTCAATCTATTACTGCCTGCAAATGTCTCCTCATTGCTTAGTAGCTACCTCACGAAAAGACAATTTCTCGTACATCACAAGAATTACACAACAAATCCATTGGATATTCACGCTGGCGTTCCTCAAGGAAGCGTTTTGGGCCCCTTACTGTATCTCTTATACACTTCAGATATGCCCAACAATAACTATACATTCATATCGACCTTTACTGATGATACGGCAATATTGTGCTCTCGCTCTAACCCCATAGAAGCTACTAAACTCCTGCAGACTCATGTCGATTCTCTCGAAATCTGTCTAGCAAAATGGCGTATAAAAGTCAATGAATCAAAGAGCGTACACATAACTTTCACACTAATGCTAGATACATGTCCCCCACTTAAAATAAATGGCCAATCAGTTCCACAATGTTCCTCAACAAAGTACTTGGGTATTCACCTCGACAGAAGGCTGGCCTGGAACAATCACATAGAGGCAAAGAAAACTCAGATTATGCTAAAAATTAATCAGTTATGGTGGCTGTTACACAAAAGCTCAAAAGTTGAATCTCGAATACAAATTGCTGTTATATAAAGCAATCCTGAATCCAATCTGGACTTATGGTATTCAGATATGGGGCACCGCATCTACCTCACATATCGAAAAATTGATGCGAATACAATCCAAGTGTCTGCGAATTATTGTAAACGCGCCTTAGTATATGAGGAACGTTAACATCCATGGAGATTTGAATGTACCCACAATTTCTGAGGAAGTTGTAAAGTCCTGCTACATTCAAAAATTACACAACCATTCGAATCCCCTTGCTAGACAATTGTTGCTGAGCACAGGCCATCGACGACTAAAAAGAAATGACACATTGAATACGCTGTGTAATTGCTAAATCTCGCGACTCAACAAATTGTGTAGGAACAACAGTAATATCACATAATTTTAAGTTAGTTTGTATGATTTGAATACTTATTGTGAGTTTCTACGAAGGGTAGAAAGATTTAATAAATTCTAGGTATAAAAAAAAAATAACATAATAAAAAATAGTCACTGCGAAAACTGCCTTGCCCACACTCACCTGAAACCTAATTGTGGTAGTAAATACTGTTATGTATACAAGTACTGTCAGCGGAAACATCACTCTATGCTTCATGTCAGCACCACATCACATTCTCCACAATTAAATAGTAGATTTGAAACTACTATTTCTCAAAAGGTCACTTCAATGTCTGCATATTCATGCACACAAGCACAAGCAAGTGATGTGCCAGAGGAACACCCTTGTTCTTCTAATAGGAAACATAGCACTAAAGTGCTACCTTACTCTAATAGGAAACATAGCACTAAAGTGCTACCTTACTCTAATAGGAAACATAGCACTAAAGTGCTACCTCTCTCTAATAGGAAATATAGCACTAAAGTGCTATCTTCCTGCTCTGGCAATTGAAGCTAGGTCATCCTCCCAACTGCACTTATCCCTATAATGCACTCGGGAAAAATGTTCACTCCCCGAGCGTTGATTGACCAACCATCGGAAAAATCCTCAATCTCTCCCCACATACCGTGTGAAATGAGCAAATTGGCAAGAACTCGCCAAACTTGACCTCGCTGATCTGTCTCAAATTGGCTTAGTAACTGGAAGTGATTTAATCCCTCAAATCCTTCTGAAGGGGCTAGGTCATTGTGCGCATGGAACACTTATAGTACAAATTTCTCTATTTGACTATATCATCAGTGGGTATACAATAGTGTGTCCGCACTCGACACAAGCTAAAAAGGTCTTTAGTTCCTATCGAAGACCTTCGCAGGTACTTTCCAAGGACAACTCCCTCGTCCATCGTGGTAATAAATGTAAGCCCTCTCTGAAATCTCCATTATTGCACTCGTGCAAGGGGGCCGGCATGGTCCTTCGAGCCGGAGGTTTAAAAACAAAATCAAAAAAGTATTCAGAACTTTTCTCACTCTCAATTACATTTAATGTACCATCAACATTTTGGTTTAAATTGAATATCTACATATATTAAAAAATATATATTTTCGATATCATACATATACTCGTAATTCTGGATGCATATTTTATTTGTCATGCATTGCTAATTTCGTATAAACATAAAAATAAATACACAAAATTTAGAATGTTTTATTTAGATTATTAGAGTTTATTAGTAGTAATAGTAATATCATTTTACTTATTAGTTATTATAGTTATTATAGATAGTTATTATTCTAGAAATAGAGTTTTACATTGTTCCTAAACGTCGTGGTTTATAGTTATACCTTTCAGCTTCACATGGCGATAGCACCTCTACTATTGTTCCTGGTTCATCGTCGTTTTCAGCACCACAGCTTCATCATGAAATTTAACCATTGGCAGGAGATTGTCACTTCTAGTGTCACTGCAGTCTTAGGGATATTCTTGACGACATATGGGACATTGTAATTGCATGGTCTCTCGCATCGCATTGAAACACGGAAGACAAACAAAATGTTTTTCCTCACAAAAGCGTGCATCATGACGTATATATTCCATATATATATCCAATTTATCCTCCTCTTCCTTTGCGTTCCACTCAAGCTCTTCATAATTAGGTGTTAGGTCGAAAACAATAATGTAGAGACGCATTAATCGTGACGGATTTTCTTCATTGAGGTATTCAATGAAACCATAAGGAAAAACTTCAAGCACTTCATCTAATCCATTATCCTGATACGTTGTATTTGGTCCCATACAATCCGCAATGCCTTCACGTATTAAGTGTATGTGCCCTGATATTTGAAAATAAATACATTTATATGCTTCAATATAATGTTTTGAATTTTATTTTCGGGATTGGAATCTAATGTATTTTTTGCAAGTAAAACCAGCGATAGGGTGATAACAAATGTCACATACCTGGGTAGCAAGACTGTAGTTTACCGAAGGTTTCGATCCGATCCAGCTCGTAGGACCAAAAATGTGGGTTTGTAAAGGGGTTGCCGGTGGGACGCGTGTTGGTTACCTTCCTTGCCACGGTTGTTGTTATAATGATTGGTGATACTGCTGTTGTGGATAATATCACTGCACTGACACACACCTTATTAACTTTGTCTTGATAATTGTTTCACAATTTTTAATTATATTTTTGTTTTTTTTTTCGAATTTTCCATTTTTTTTATATATTTTACACTTTTTATATATTATAATTTTATTTTTTTATATTCACAATTTTTCGTTTGTTTTATTTTATAATTTTTTATTATTATCAAATCAGACCAAAAATCGAGCACTGTCTTTTTACCGAGAGATATAAATAGAATGAGAATGATACGATAGAAAAGGAACAGAAAGTAGAAATGGAAAAAGAGGAGAGAGAGAAAGAGAAATTGGCAAATAGCGAAATATAGCATATCAAATTTACAGTGGATTGCCAAACCAGTGGAAATTATAATTTAAAGTCCATTAACGGACAGTGCGCGACATTTCTGTTCTGGCGTAGACAATTTTATTATGTACATGTTTATTATGTTGTTAACTGCGATGGAGTATTAAATTGTAAACATTAATTATATAAATTCCCTTTAAAGAAAGCTATTCGCGGTTGTTTTATATTCTAAGTATGCACTGATTGGGAAAATGTTCTCGTTAAGCAAAGAAATTCTATAATTTCAAATTTATTATTGTATTTAGAAATGGTGTTTTCGTGGAGCAGACCTCTCACTGAAGAAGTTATTACTCTGCTGCAAATTAATGCACGATTAGGGGATACAAAAATTCCAAGTTATTCTAATCGGGAAAAACGGGAACACACCCTAGATGCTATGCAACGGCAATCATGATATCTGGGCAAATATTCAGACCTTTGAAGCCAATATAGGAAAGAGTTGACAACTATTGACACGATCTACGATCTACGATCGATAAGAAACTATTCACATTTTTATAGTGTAAATAATGAAATTTACTACTATAAAATTCATTTAAGTTTAAGATATTGTAACATTTGAATCTTTGTATTTGAATAACAAATTATTCCAATGACTTATGTAATTGAAATTGTATCAAATAAATGTTCCAAAGTAATAACAATTTTAGTGGTGGAAGGGACTTTTGGTTTGTTTCTATCTAGAATGATCTAAGGAAATCTAGATTTTTCAGTTAATTTTGATCTTGTTCCACTTGGTTTAGGTACATATATTGAAATCGGTAACTATATGGTTTCTTGTAAAAAGCAGTAGTTCTATTTTGCCAGGGTATGCAACAACGGATCCACTATGTGGCGCAACGTTATTTGCCTAGTGATTTTAATATGCCTACTACAAGGTGGACCATCTAACGTTTAGAATTTGAACTACCGGTGATTTTATAAAGACCTCGGTATGAACGCCTACAGCGTTCAATTAGTCCAAGAAATGACCATCCTATGCGATTTCGGTTCACCCAATGGGCTGAAGATCGTTTCGTCGAATATGAGCATTTTTACCGAAAAATCATATTTTCCCATTATGCTTATTTTCACCTTGGAAGGTATGTCAGTAAGCACTATGAGACACATATATGCTTAGAGAATTCTCACTTTCCAGTATACAAAATTTTAAAATGAATAACCAGAAATCAGCGGCAGTGGATTTTGGTGTTGAACGTGAGTGAACCGAAATATCAGACGAAATAGAAGTGGACAATTGAACAAATGGTTCGATCATACCGCAAAAAGTAGAAGCGACATGGTATTGAAAGAAGACGAAAGCGGACTGCGCATAACATACAAAAGCAGAACGTGCGTACAGATTTTGTATTGTTTATATATGTATATGAATTTTAATATTCTTGGATTATATTTAATAATATTTCTTCATTTATATCATTTATTTAATATAATTTGTTATTTAATCTTTAAGTAATATTTATTATTTAGACATAATTTATTCATTTTATTTAATTAGAAAAAAAATTAGAATTGAAATTTACAATAAATTTATACATATATTATAATATCATTATCTGAGAAGTAAAAATGCATTATCAATATCCAATACGGATGTGCAATCAATTTTTATTCTATCTATTTTTATTCTATATATATATACATATGTACATACGCACATACATATCTGCAATATACAAACAGTCAAACTCTCAATTTCGATTTTTTTATTCGCCTATGTAAAAAGTATATGAACGTATGTTCAGCAAAATACTATATTTTTCATTGATAATTGCACCCAATCGGCAACACAGCACTTGAGATTGAATTATTTGGCATTTTTTGAAGATTTTGTCATTTCATGCCATCCAACAGCCACCAAAATCAAGAGGAAGACACTTCAACACATCAAATTGTTCGTCTTTCGTCGATTTCACTCGCATTGGTACACACACTTATCTAATTATCGTTTCTTGTGGGAGAAAAATACTCTTCAATTATCTTATGTTCTATTTTGTCTTCCATTTACAAAACAAATTCAGACATGGAAAACAAGGCGGGTGGAACTTGTATACTTTGTTCCTCTGCGTTAAAGCATATAATTGACAGCGACGGAAAATACGGTGTAAGTTGGCCCAATCAATACGCTTCTCATCGGATACAAAACCACCTGTTTCTTTTAAGCTTACTATACAATTTTAGTATTTGTATACATTTAGTGTTTGATTCATTCAATAACTATTTCAACATCCGTTTAATGCAATATTTAATATTATTTTAATTTTATAATAATTTTTATTGTTAAAATGCAACCCTGTTTGCTTCATGTACGCTAAAGATAAAAGTTGGCCATATTTTATACTTTGCGTTGAAGGACACGGAGTGATTGGGCATCATTTCATACAAATTCAGGTATTTTAACTCAGCTGTCAGTTATGTATGACGGATTGGCGTATATAAAGTATTCTATGGGCTTCGGCTTTTAATCTGTGATCAGTGCTTTATTACTTCACTTTTTTCCGAACCAAAAAGACAGTGCGCGCATTTTTTTAATTATTGCTTTAAAAATTATATATGTAAGAAAAAAAAAAGCGTTTACGAATTGTTAATTGTATAGAAGGAAATAAACATTTGAGAATTTCATTAGAAAAACAAAACTATGAGAATTATTGAAATCAAATTAATTGAAGCACTTGCAATTTGCGCAAACAGCTCTAGCCCAGCTCCAAGTACAGTGCAGAAGGAAAGAGGTCAGCAAACTCGAACTAAACAACCATCGACAGCAACACCAGCATTTAGGGTGCACGTCAGCCACAACAACAACAGCCTCACCCATCACCCATCACCACATCGGAGCGGCCAAGGCAGGAGTCCATCGGCATCTCTACCTCAACGCTTCAGCGAAGGATAAGTTAGTATTATTGCACTTTTTCAGTCCTAGGTACAAAAAAAAAAGAAAAATTCAGGCATCTTGAAATTTTTTCACATTCAACTTGTCAGTGCTAGAGTCAATTATTGATGCACCACCTACAGCTGAACTGGAACCACTACGTGAGGGTCATTTGGTGTAAACCGATGAACATGACCTATGACCTATGCTGAATTGAGCGAATACGGACGCCTGCGAAAGCAAGCCTGTTGTGGTCCATACAGTATGTTCTGCAAATTGGTGGCCACTTGGAAGAACGATCTTACACCAAGAGAAGTAAGTGCTAACTTTCGATAGTGATCGAGAAGGAAAAAATAAACAGTTTTTGTGTGCACACACAAAGTGAAACATTTTTTCGCTGTTATGTAATTAATAGCCATAAAACGACTGTATTGACACCTGCAGTACATGCTGAGCGTTATAGTCTACACGATAATCGCTTCGATCACCGTCCATTCCTGTATCGTTCCATTTGGGGTTGGCAATTTAAAGCGATTGACGATGAAGTCGACAACTACAGCCATTATATACACCATCATCAACACAACTGCGTCCGAGGAGTGATGATCTACTTTGACACTTCACATCGTTCATCATAGCTCGATTCGAAAACATCATTTACAAAGATTGTCACAAATCACAGCTCCAAAGTAGCCAATTGACATCAGCATTTCGGCTGATTATTCGGTTTTCAAGGACGGTGCTCAAAAGATCGATGGTTATGTTAGCTGTGTGGCATGTAGCCCCGTCCTATTGAAATCATATGTAGTCTATGCTCGGTACCGTTCTCAATTGACGACAAGGGCGATTCTTTGCTTATTTTCGAAGGAAAATGGCGCAATGAATCCGGCGGACCAAAAACCACACCAACCAGTCACTCATTGTGGGTGCATTGGCTTTTCAACAACCACGTGTGGATTCTCTGACCTCCAAATGCGACAATTTTGCTTACTGACATACCTTTCAAGGTGGAAATAAGCATAATGGGAAAATGTGATTCTTCGGTAAAAATGCTCATCTTCGACGAAACGATCTTCAGCCCATTGTGCGAACCGAAATCGCATAGGATGGTCATTTCTTGGACTTATTGAACTTTGTAGGCGTTCCTACCGAGGTCTTTATAAAATCACCGGTAGTGCACCCTGTAGTAGAAATTCTAAAATCACTAGGCAAATCACGTTGTGCCGCCATAGTGGATCCGTGCATACCCTGGCAAAATAGAACTTCTGTTTTTTACAAGGAACCATACAATTACCGATTTCAATATATGTACCTAAGCCAAGTGGAACAAGATTAAAATTAACTGAAAAATCTAGATTTCCTTAGATAATTCTAGATGGAAACAAAACCAAAGTCCCTTCCATATGAAAACCACTAAAATTATTGTTACTTTGGAACATTTATTAGATACAATTTCAATTACATAAGTCATTGGAAAAATTTGTTATTTAAATGTTACCATATCTTAAAGTTGGTTAAATGAATTTTGCAGTAACAATTTTGTAGAGTTTCACATTATTCCATAGTGTCCATATTATTATTCGATGATGATTGATCGCTGACTTTAAGATTATTCAGTTTATCTTCAAGATAACTGTCCACGCTTGAATTCGTTGGATGTACTCGATAATACATACCACATATTGGGCATAGACCATACGGCAGCTTCTCATAGCAATCGGTACATATATCGTGCGAGAGCTCGCATTGGCGTATATCGTTATGAAATTTTTTACATTGTACATATTACAATTATGTACATTGTAATTATTTTAAACTAAATATTAGAACGATCGGTCGTTGCATTTATACTAACGAATTAAGTCAAACACACGCAGTAGTTAAAAAGCATGAAGAAAGGATAAGGACCTTTGTTTCTTTGATTTTTTTTTTTGGGATATATTTTATGGCAATTGTTTGTCTGCAAAGAATTGCTTTATTTCTTACTATGGTGATAACAATTTTCGGAGAAAATAATACAAACGACCTTGTTTTTTTTATTTACCACGGCTTTCTTGGTATTTTTTACTATTTGTGCTGTAGAATACCAAAAGAATTACTGATCTAATTTTATCTAATAGATATAATAATGTAACAAATATTTCGTGGTTTTCATATTGTACTGAAGGACAGCTACTATGTGAATAGACTATTTCATTTTTCCCCGTATATTTGAAAGTTTTTAAAATATCACTTTTACGATCATATTAAAGTAAAATATTTTATTATTTTTTTTTAACTAAGAATTTATTGTATCTTTCTACCATTCGTAGAAACTCACAATAAGTATTCAAATCTTGTAAACTAACTTAAAATTATGTGATATTCCCGTTGTTCCATCACAATTTGTTGAGTCGCGAGATTTAGCAATTACACAGTGTATTCAATGTGTCATTTCTTTTTAGTCGTCGATGGCCTGTGCTCAGCAACAATTGCCTAGCAAGGGGATTCGAATGGTTGTGTAAGTTTTGAATGTAGCTTCTGCAGGACTTTGCAACTTCCTCAGAAATTGTGGGTACAATCAAATATCGATGGATGTTAACGTTCCTCACCAAGGCACGTTTACAATAATTCGCAGGCACTTGGATTGTATTCCCTGCAATATTTCGAATTCTTCATGCTCTTCAATGATCGTTTCTATTTTATTTTTATATGCAGGTTCTATGTGTTATTACAGTACATTGAAATTAAGTATAAACATTAAATTAATTACAATTAATTAAACTACAAAATATAGTCTGTGTTTTAATCTTTGTGTTTGTTTTGAGCTCAAGGCCAGGATTCATTTGATTTGAAATTAAGCAAAAGTGAAAATTTCTTTAATTGTAAAATAAGTACAAAATAAGCACAAAGATTATAAAATAATAGGCCAACAATTATATTGATTTGATAATTATCGTATTAAACGGACATGCATTTTAAAGATTACATTAACCTTGTACGTTTCGATGCACTGGGTTGTTCGTTGTCGTATACTATTACCGACCACCTTTCAGCTTCACATGGCGATGGCACCTCTACTAATGTTCCTGGTTCATCGTCGTTTTCAGCACCACAGCTTCATCATGAAATTTAACCATTTGCAGGAGATTGTCAATACTAGTGTCACTGCAGTCTTAGGGATATTCTTGACGACATATGGGACATTGTAATTGCATGGTCTCTCGCATAGCATTGAAACACGGAAGACAAACAAAATGTTTTTCCTCACAAAAGCGTGCATCATGACGTATATATTCCATATATATATCTAATTTATTCTCCTCTTCCTTTGCGTTCCACTCAAGCTCTTCATAATTAGGTTGTTAAATGCGTTAATCGAAAATATGAGTTCTAAATTATTGAATTGTATGGAATTTGTCTAGCAGCTATATGATGTCATTTCCATAGATGTGATTTGACATTATTCTCATAAAAAAAAACTTTCAAATAGCGAACCGAAAAAAAACAGACATCAGGCGTATCCAGACATAACATATAGAGTCACACGGTACTGTGTATGTGCATTCATGTTTTGTCAAATATGCACAAATGCAAACATCAGTGCACACACGCACGTACATGTACATACATTTAACATAAACGCAACATACAGTCTGCTATACTACAGTGTAGTCTTCCACACTGCAGCAAGAAGTGTAAGATATAAAGCGTGATCCATTTCGAGGTTCCCAACTTTTTTGAAGAAAAAAACACAGAAAATTCAAATTGAATGGGGAATGTTTATTATCATTTGAAAGAACATTCTTTGGCATTTATTTTTTGAAGATTATGTATTTCAAATGTTGTCCGCGGCTACGTCTCAGATGGTCCTTCCGTTGAGTCCAATTTTCGATGACTTGTTCTTGCACAACCTGTATTTTGTACGCTTTCAATTTAAGATGAGAATTTAATAAGAGAATATGATTCGTGTACATCTTTATCCCAGCATGTGCTCATACTTACTAACCTACACACACACAGCCACACATACAAATATGTACACGAATCATATTCTCTTATTAAATTCTCATCTTAAATTGAAAGATACAAAATACGGCTTATGCAAAAACAAGTCATCGAAAATTGGACTCAACGGATGGACCATCTGAGACGTAGCCGTGGCCAACATTTGAAAGACATAATCTTCAAAAAATAAATGCCAAAGAATGTTCTTTCAAATGATAATAAACACTCCACATTCAATTTGAATTTTCTGTGTTTTTTTCTTCAAAAAAGTTGGGGACCTCGAAATGGATCACGCTTTATATATGGCAGGCTTTGTTTTGTTTGGGCGCCATTATTGTTCATCCATCATGGTACACTCTCAGTGACATTGCTCCGGCTGGTCATAGTAATCAGGGCGTGGACTTCAACCCGCCACTGAAGAGCGATGGACGAACAATAATGCCCACCATTACAGCAGACACACATAACTACAATTCATGACTATATCCACAATACGAAAACACATGATACGTCACCTCACCGTCACACTACCCTGGTATGCTTCTTGAGTGTGCCCTCTCTACCTGGGCTGCTCATACACACCATTAAATCGTGGGCAACCCCCACTAAAACATATTTAGGACCACTCGTCCTACTTCACCGCCGCTCCAATTCCATCCATCCCCCTTAAAGAAATCAATTATTCACACATATTCAGGATACATAAACCCATGAATAGATACATCATTTATTTCTAGCATACTCATATATAAACAGATTTAATGGTATATTTGAATCTTATGTCCTAAAAAAATCTTACTTATCACAAACAAAAATGCTTTTATAAATAAAACGGAAAAAAACAACAAAAATAAAAAGTGAAAAGAAATTCAAATTAGGTGACAATGGAAATGCGCATTGCAACACGTACCAAGAGAAAGAAATTCAGTGGATTTTAAGCGCGCATATAAGAAAAAAATAAATTCAATCACCAAAAATAATAAGGACCACCCTAATTATGCCCTACGCCTATTGAGCTCAATGGGGGGTATTATTGCACTCTCGTAAATCACAGTGCAAGCCGTACGCTTCACGCAATACCAAAAACAAAATCCACCTCAACTTGGAATCTCTTGCGCACTACGTCGCGGAACGCTAACAATAAGAAAAACCGTAACTTGCGGTTCCGTCGAAAACCGTTATTTTCTTGACAAAAATTTTTGTGCAAAATAAATTTATATCTAAATATTTAAACTATACAACATATAATATATAAAAGAAACCAAAAATAAGCATTACACAAAATTTAACGCTAACGCAATAAAATTAACGTATTAAACTCGTACACATATTCTGTGGCAACCTGGTACTGCTATCTCGTGTAGACTTTTTCAATTATGGCCTCGAGTACCATCTCTAATTGTCATTACCTTGTTTACCTTTTTGGCAAGAATTTATTTACATTTACAGAGGTAAACAAAAAATGAATTTTTATTGTTTGTGCGCGTCCAGAACTGCCAGTGATTCCAATCGTGGAACACTTGCATATAAACTTGCATATAAAAAGTGATAATCGCGGTTGCGTTATACCGCTAATGCAAAAATCATTCTCGCCACGGTGAAAAGTGTAGGAAAAAAATTATCTCGTGTCGTGCTCTTCGACTTCAAAAGAATCAGTGCTCATTCGGGTCGAATGCACCCTTATTATATATATGTGTCGGTTTTTCTATATATAAAACTCGCACTTTCCTCAAATAATTTATATGCGGTATGTTACACTATATGCGTGTTCCATATATGCGTGTATATATATAAATGTGAATTACAAACGATTCCACAGCACAACATATGTACAGGTGAGTACCACTTTTCTGTTCCAGGTATACTCTCTTTAACACACCGGACCCCACACTTGGAGCAGCTTTCTGGTGGTAAGCCCCATAAAATAAACATAAAAAATTTAGTACTTATTTTTTGATTTTTTTTTCGACATAATGTCTTTTGCTGGATCGCTCTGCGCGTACCTTCTGTGCTGCTGCTTCGCGTTAATGTTGTCACTGGATCACTGTGTCATTCCCAGCATGTACTGCTTCTGGACAGACGTTGATTCCTCCACAAAGTATACAGGTACGTATGTACATTCATCGGCTTTCACCATTTAATCAACCTATATCACTTGATTTGTCCACTAATACACTTTTTTACCGTTTCAGGTAACGATACCACTGACACACACTCATCACCGAGCCAACTCGCCAACGTCTTCACACAACTTGGAAAAAATCCTAACTGATGCATTCGCAAGCAACGGATCGAGTAAATATACCCTCGGTGGCAAAAAAAATATACCTATCTTGGCTACCAACACCGACACAATCGACTACCGGTTTGTGCCGAAGTAGGATGATGTCTTTCGTCAACCAACGGTGGGTATCCAACACATTCACACCCCAATTTAAATACCGCAGTCGCAGAGCAACGTCAGCGTAAGTACCTTTGTACACTTATGTTAGGTAACATAGACATATAGCTTAACAGCTTTGTACATGTTATCTACAGTGTTTGTACATGTTATTAACGATTTATATATGTTGACAACAGTTTCTATTAATGCTGTTTTCTCCATTATACAAATCTCTCCACATATATCCATGTTACCCACCATTCTGACACTTCATAAGTCTAATTCATTTTTTCTGTTGTCTTTCATTTTTCTTTTCAGAAAACTTGGACTGCAGGCCACACGCAACAAGGTGTTAGGTCGAAAACAATAATGTAGAGACGCATTAATCGTGACGGATTTTCTTCATTGAGGTATTCAATGAAACCATAAGGAAAAACCTTCAAGCACTTGAAGGTTTTTCCGTATTAAGTGTATGTGCCCTGATATTTGAAAATAAATACACTTATATGCTTCAATATAATGTTTTGAATTTTATTTTCGGGATTGGAATCTAATGTATTTTTTGCAAGTAAAACCAGCGATAGGGTGATAACAAATGTCACATACCTGGGTAGCAAGACTCTCGTTTACCGAAGGTTGCGATCCGATCCAGCTCGAAGGATCAAAAATGTGGGTTTGTAAAGGGGTTGCCGGTGGGACGCGTGTTGGTTACCTTCCTTGCCACGGTTGTTGTTATAATGATTGGTGATACTGCTGTTGTGGATAAGATCACTGCACTGACACACACCTTATTAACTTTGTCTTGATAATTGTTTCACAATTTTTAATTAATTAATTAATTAATTAATTAATTTAATAATTTTTTGAATTTTCCATTTTTTTTATATATTTTACACTTTTTATATATTATAATTTTATTTTTTTATATTCACAATTTTTCGATTGTTTTATTTTATAATTTTTTATTATTATCAAATCAGACCAAAAATCGAGCACTGTCTTTTTACCGAGAGATATAAACAGAATGAGAATGATACGATAGAAAAGGAACAGAAAGTAGAAATGGAAAAAGAGGAGAGAGAGAGAGAGAGAATTTGGCAAATAGCGAAATATAGCATATCAAATTTACAGTGGATTGCCAACCCAGTGGAAATTATAATTTAAAGTCCATTAACGGACAGTGCGCGACATTTCTGTTCTGGCGTAGACAATTTTGTTATGTACATGTTTATTATGTTGATAACTGCGATGTAGTATTAAATTGTAAATATTAATTATATAAATTCCCTTTAAAGAAAGCTATTCGCATTTGTTTTATATTCTGAGTATGTACTGATTGGGAAAATGTTCTCGTTAAGCAAAGAAATTCTATAATTTCAAATTTATTATTGTATTTAGAAATGGTGTTTTCGTGGAGCAGACCTCTCACTGTAGAAGTTATTACTCTGCTGCAAATTAATGCACGATTAGGGGATACAAAAATTCCAAGTTATTCTAATCGGGAAAAACGGGAACACACCCTAGATGTTATGCAACAGCAATCATGATATCTGGGCAAAAATTCAGACCTTTGAAGTCAATATAGGAAAGAGTTGACAACTATTGACACCAGCACTGCCAGTTGTTGATCTAGCGGTATTGCATTTCCAACTTCTTTTTTCACTTTTCAATTTGCCTTGCCCCACTTGATCGTTTTTATTTTTGCCGATTTTTCGATGATACGTTTTCTATTAACACAATTATTTTTCTCAGTACACTTCTATAATTATCGTTCCAAAAACACACATTTTCAGCATATGTGGTTGCTGTTTTTATCAAATCATTCAGCGCGGTATCCATTATGAAATCAATTGAAATAGAAGTCATAGTCAAAATTAAGTTCCAACATAAATTTTGCATAGGCTTTTTGACAGATTTTGATCATAAAATTTTGTCAAAAAGGTCAATACAATTTCTAAGTTTGAACAATTTTACTATTGTTATTTCGACTAATAAGGGCCTATATTGCGTTTTATTAATATTTGTTAAATTCATCATTCATGTTCTACGATCGATAAGAAACTATTCACATTTTTATAGTATAAATAATTAAATTTGCTACTATAAAATTCATTTAAGTTTAAGATATTGTAACATTTGAATGTTTGTATTTGAATAACAAATTTTTCCAATGACTTATGTAATTGAAATTGTATCAAATAAATGTTCCAAAGTAATAACAATTTTAGTGGTTTTCATATGGAAGGGACTTTTGGTTTTTTTCTATCGTGAAAGTCACCAATAAGAGTGGACGTGTTTCGCACCTCTCCTTTGATAGAGTCGGAAAAGTGATTGATTTCGGTAAAAAAAAAAATTAATTATATTGCGAAAAGACGCTAAGAAAACTCAAGGAGTTATTTCTGTGATTTTTTTTATTGCTTATACAAATAAGCAAAAAGAACATTAAAATCAAAGAAAATAGAAAAATAATAATATCGTTTGCAAACATTTTGTTTGTAATATGAGTGTTCAACGCTCTCCTCTCCGGCAACAGCAATCGCCTGTTAATGTGTGTGTAAACAATAATTTGTAATCACCCGCGCAAACCCCCCGATAAGTGCATTATCAAAAAAAAAAACAGTTGATACACACTGCACAAGTGAAAGTAACAGTGCAAATCTTTTGCCTGCACATATTCCTCACTCTAACACTACATAAAAATTTGCAACAACAATAAATACAGACAAAAAAATAATTTGTTCTCTCGTGATATACTATCTCCCTCTATACCGTGGAGTGTACAATGCGCTTCTCCTGCTGTAACACCAACAGCTCAACATCAAAGCAAACAAATAACGGCCCTTCTACTGAAGTGCATGACCCAGTAGTTAAAGCAACTAGTACGATGACTAATAAAGAACCAGTTGCTGTTCAAACTGGAATTGATCGCTACATTACTGTAGTAAAGCGAAAAAGAAGTCCACAAAATTCAAAACAAATGAATTCAACAAAAATTCAAAAGCAGAACACTGCCCCTATTAGTTCGAAAAATAGATACGCTCTGCTTTCAGGTGATGAAAGTGACGAAAATATTATCTCCAAGAAAAATTTCAAACCCCCACCCATTTTCTTAAGAGAACGCAACTCAGATAAGTTGATTTCTAGAATTACAAGTCTTATAGGACCAAAGAATTTCCACGTTGTTCCTATTCGCAAAGGCCAAATTGAGGAAACGAAAGTGCAAACTACAGCGAAACTGATTATCGCAAAGTAATAGCGGAATTTGATGCTGTAAAAAAGAATTACTACACATATCAGCAAAAAGTAGTAAGGGCTTAATCGTTGTACTCAAAGGCGTCGAACCCAACGTTGATATTAACGAAATCAAACTTGCCCTTCAGGAAGAAGGGTTTCAAGCCAAAACAGTATTCGACATTCTCAACAAGAGCAATATACCTCAACCGTTATATCGTATTGAGCTTCAGCCTGAAACAAAACCCCTAAAAAAAGGTGAAGTACACCCCATATATAAAATTCGATATTTATTGCATCGCAAAATCACAATCGAAGAACCCCATAAAAGAACTGGACCTCCTCAGTGCAGTAACTGCCAAAAATATGGACATACTAAGACATATTGTACCCTGCCAGCTGTTTGTGTGATTTGTGGTGTGATAAATCAAACATATGCCCAAAATCTAAAGGCGATGCTAGCATGAAAAAATGCAGTAATTGTGAAGGTAATCACACCGCAAATTATAGAGGTTGCCCAGTATATACAACCCTAAAGCTAAATTTCTCCGCTAGCAATCAACCTCTAAAACCAGTTGAGCAAACTCATATAGCCAACTCAAGTAAGAGATAAAATATTGATGCAACACAATTCTTCTCTGCAATCCCAAACAAGAATCAAACCAATTCATACGCTAGCGTGTTAAAACAAAACCCACGCCAAAAAAGCAATGTAAATAATGAGCACAAACACTCACTGCCCACCCAACAGCCAAGTACCCTTGAACATTTGCTTCAAACATTAATTCAGAATATGAACCAATTCATGAACTCAATGCAAACAATGATGCAAGAAATCATGAAAAATCAATCGATGTTACTCCAAACATAGCTATCCAGACCATGAGTTGTCTCAAGATATGCCACTGGAACGCCAACGGCTTAAGCCAGCACCGTTTGGAGCTAATTCAATTCCTTGAATCCAACCAGATCGACATAATGATGATATCTGAGACCCATTTCACTGACAAAAATTGCTACCAAATACCATATTACAAACTGTACACCACAAATCATCAGCATGGTAAGGCACGCGGAGGAACTGCCATATTGATAAAGAGCAGAATAAAACATCATGTTCTCGAAGATTTCAGTAGCGTCTACTTGCAAGCAACATCTATATGTCTGGAAGAATACATCTCTAAGCTAGTAATATCTGCGATATACTGTCCCCCAAGATACAGTATTACCGAACAGCAATATAAAGAATTTTTCTCAACTCTTGGTAGCAAATTCTTGGTTGCTGGCGATTTCAACGCCAAACACACTCACTGGGGCTTCCGCTTAATAACTCCAAAAGGCAGAAGACTATGTTCAATCATCACTAACCACGGCTACGATGTCATTTCAAATGGTCAATACCCGATCTCATCGACTTTGGAGTCGCCAAAGGTTTGCAGATGGAAAATATCTCCACAGAGTGTAATTATGATCTATCATCTGACCACTCACCCACGGTAATATCTATAAGATCACCAAGCCCCCAAGGCAATTGCGTTAGAAAGAAAATAGACTGGTTAAAATTCAATAAATATATAAATTCTCATCTTCCTTTGAGTACTGTATTAAGAAATGGACACGATGTACACTCAGCACTCGAAAAATTCAACCAGCTGCTCTCATTAGCTCTCAGCTCAGCCACCTGCACAAAGGTATGCAAGCAATCAAACTATAGCCCATACACACCAGCCGACATTGAATTGAAAAGAAGACTCCGAAGACAATGGTAAGAATTCAGATCACCGAATCTGAAAACACAGCTACAGCACTGCACTCGAAAGTTAAAGCAAGCCTTAAAAAATAAAAACAACAAAGAGTTAGAAGAGCACATAGCGAAATTAACACCTGGTGAAGCGTCAGACTACTCTTTGTGGAAATCAGCAAAAAACTCAAATTGACCAATTCTCACTGATTCCCCCATCCGTTTGAGTGGCGGTAATTGGGCTAGAAGCAACTGTGAGAAGCGTTTGGCTTTTGCAAACCACCTAAAAAGTGTGTTTACACCCAATCCACCCTCTTTACAGTCCTCATTACCAAAATTAACTTCTCAACCTTGCTCAATAACGCTCAAAATTAAAAAAAAGCATATATTCAAAGCAATTTATAAAGGTTTAAACCCAAAAAAATCACCTGGTGCAGATAAAATTACCAGTAAAATGATAAAAGAGGTACCTCCGGCTTCAGTAATTCATCTCATGCACATTTTCAATGCTATCCTTCATATTAAACACTATCCCAAATGCTGGAAAACTTCAAAAATTATTATGATAGAAAAACCAGGAAAAGACCCTACAAAAGTTGCATCGTACAGACCTATCAGCCTCCTGCCTCTACTCTCTAAAGTATTCGAAAGGCTACTTGTTATGAATATAACTCCATATATTAATCTCAACCAACTGATTCCTCAACATCAGTTTGCATTTAGAAAACAGTATTGTCCACCGCATTGTAATATTGTGCTCTCGCTCTAACCCCATAAACTAAACTCCTGCAGACTCATATCGATTCTCTCGAAATCTGGCTAGCAAAATGGCGTATAAAAGTCAATAAATCAAAGAGCGTACATGTAACCTTCACGCTAAGGCCAGATACATGCCCCCCACTTAAAATTAATGGCCAATCAGTTCCACAATGTTCCTCAACAAAGTACTTGGGTATGCACCTCGGTATTCACCTTGGGTATTGGGTATTCACCTCGACAGAAGGCTGACCTGGAAAAATCACATAGAGGCAAAGAAAACTCAGATCAAGCTTAAAATTGATCAGTTATCGTGGCTGTTACACAAAAGATCAAAGTTGAATCTCGAATACAAAGTGCTATTATATAAAGCAATCCTGAAGCCAATCCCATACATTGCGAACTCCTCGTAGAGTTAGCATGGTGTTATTGTTAAAATTAAAGTTTTATTAAAATCCACGTTCCACAACTCGCGCTCTCCACTTGTAATTGTCAAACGCGATATTTAAAGCAAAATAATTCAATTTGCTAATTGTTTGAAAATCTCGTTTTCACGCCGTTCGTACGATATTTTATGTTCCGATAACTGATGAAACCGAGACGAATTGAGGTTTTTGAGGTTAAAGGGACATAAATAATTTCACAACACTTTTTTTAATCATTAACAATGAATTGACAACATTTGGATTCAAAATGACACCTCATTAGCGATTTTTGACATTTCGTCATTATGAGCGACATTTTTTTACAATGTATAAATGACACGAAATTCTTTTACATTATTAAAATTAAGACTATAATGAATACTTAGAGTGTACTTACAATCGGTTTATCTCGAAAAACAGTAAAAAAATCGATGTGCAAACTTGGGAGAAAGAAATTGCGAAATCACTTGAAAACTTTGACGATTGTCAGAGAGCACAAAAACATTTCTGGACGCGTCAGGATACCATAAAGATTCGCTTACGGTCGTAGCTAACAGATGTCAGTAGCGCATAACAACTGTACTTTGATAGTTTGCCCAGAAAGTTCGATTTCCCACTTTACCCCACTTGCCCCTATATATACATAAATTACGAGCAGTTTTTTTTTGCCGAAATGTTAAACAAAATTTTGAACAAAAACTGAAAGACATCATGTAAATTCGCAACAGCGACCCTATAATCAAAATGTCAGGATTCTAACCACTGAGCTATTGAAGCAGCGATTCCTTATAGCTGTTACAAAGGACAAGAATGGAGGCAGATTTAAAATTCAAACACATGTTCTTCAATGTTCGTTTCTATTTAATTGTTATATGCATGTACTATGTGTTATTAACAGATGTTATAAACATTAAATTAATTTACTATTAAACATTAAAATTTCCTTAATTGTAAAATAAATACAAAATAAGCACAAAGATTATAAAATAATAGGCCAACAATTATATTGATTTGATCATTTGTCGTAGTAAACGGACATGCAGTTTAAAAAATAACTATAACCTTCTGCGTTTCGATGTACTGGGCTGTTCGTCGTCGTATACTATCACCGACGACCTTTCAGCTTCACATGGCGATGGCACCTCTATTAATGCTCCTGGTTCATCGTCGTTTTGCTGCACCACATCTGCATCAGGAAATTTAATCATTTGCAGGAGGTTGTCAATATTAGTATCACTGCAGTCATACGGATATTCTGCACGACATATGGAACACCTTAATTGCATGCTCTCTCGCATCGCATTGAAGCATGGAAGACAAACAAAATGCTTTTCCTCACAAAAGCGTGCAATTTGACGTATATACTCCATACAAATTGGACATGTGAACTGCTCGATGCACAATTTATTCACCTCCTCTTCCTTAGCGTTCCACTCAAGCTCTTCATAATTAGGTACATACACGTCGTCACTATCGTCGAAAACATTAATGTAGAGACGCATTAATCTTGATGAATTTTCTTCATAGAGGTATTCGATGAAATCATAAGGAAAAACCAAAAGGTATGTTCCTTCAAGCACTTCATCTAATACATGATCTTGATACGTTGTATGTGGTCCCAAACAATCCACAAAGCCGTCACGTATTAAGTTCAATTTTAAAGTATATTTGATGGGTTCAGAGTTACCAATATGATATAATCCTCGCCTAATAACTGCAGAACACTCAGTATCGTTTTTTACATCCAGTAAGTACCAATATAGGCCTTGGGGGCCACACAGTAGAAAAGTTGCCACCATTAGATCGTCGAATGAAAAATCGTAATAAGCATGCTCTTTTGACTCAATAACATATTTCGAATGATAGGTTTCACAATGTTCGAATAAATTATCCGATGGTCCTGTCCACTCACACGAAACAAAACGACATTTTACATTCGTCATTCTAAAATTTTTGAAATATTTCGTAGTTTAGATCTTACTCAATCAATCCTCAATACTGGAATGGAATAAGGATGCTTATAACTATCTGGCTTATAAGTACCTAAATATTTTATCCTTTGTCCCAATGAGAACATGTTGCACGGAAAACAAACAAACTGAAACAAAAGAATATAAATCACACTGTGGGTATTGACTACAGAGTGAACGAAATGGTAGCAAGAACATATAATTTTTTCAACAATTTTTTTATAAATAATAAAAAAGTGTGTTTTTCTCTTTGACCAATTTGTAAAAAAATATTTTTATGATCGAAGAATCATTCAATCTTAATCATACGGACTGTGATATGAAAAAGATGTAGAAAAGTTCTTTTTTCGGGTTATTAAATACTAAAATTATTAAATAATCCGAAGGAGCTAAATCTGGCGAATAAGGTGCGTGCTGAAGCAATTCGAACTTAACCTCATTTATTTTGGAGATCGCAAAAGCGGATGTGTGAACTGGTGTTTTTGTTCTATTGTCAGCATCTGGCACACAGCTTTTTCATCTACAAATTTTCGGTCAATATACGATGTATAGCACTTTTTGAAATGCCTGTAATTTCACCTAGCTCACGCACTTTCAGCCGGCGATTATCCAATACCATTTTGTGGATTTTCTTAACCGTTTCTGGCGTGACCACCTCAATTGGTTGACCATTACAGTGTTCGTCGTGGCAGTTCGTACGACCGCGTTTAAACTCTGCCACCCGCACACAGCCTAATGGACTAAAGATCGTTTCGTCGAAGATGAGCATTTTTACCGACGAATCATATTTTCCCCATTATGCTCATTTGCACCTTAGAACCTATGTCAGTAAGCAAAGTTTTCGCATTTGGAGATCAGAGAATCCACACGTGATTGTTGAGGAGACTATGCACCCACAATAAGTGATTGCTTGGTGTGGTTTTTTGTCTGGCGGCATCATTGAGCCATTTTTCTTCGAAAATGTGTAAATGTAATAAGCCGACATTACCGTAATGGGGAGCATTACCCTGCCATGCTAGACGATTTTTGTTTCTAAATATTGAAGATGACATGGACGACATATGATTTCAACAGGACGGGGCCACATGCCACACAGCCAACGTAACCATCGATCTTTTGCGCAGTCTTTGAAAATCGAATCGAATCAGCCAAAATGATGTTAATTGGCCGCCTTAGTGCTGTGATTTGACCCCATTGGACTATGTTTCGTGGGGAGCCGCTAAGGATAAGTATTACGCTCAACATTCAGAGACGTCGGAGGCCTTGAAACAGTAAATCAAAGTTGCCAATCACAATCGAAAATGTACAGAAAAATTGGGTTGATCGGATGGGGTACTGTAAAGCCTGTCGTGGCAGTCATTTGAATGATGTTGTGTTTCATTCATAAATGGAAAAATCCAATTTTTCGAAAAAACTCTGGACTTTGAAAATATATGTATTGGCTTTTTTTACAGCCGATTCTAATTCCACTAGCCACTGGTAAAAAATCGACACAAATATTAATTATATTAAATATTTCACATTTATTATATTTTCTTGACACACACAGCTGTATGCATGCTTTCTTCATTATCATAATTATAGAAATAGTAATAAGACAAAATATAAAATTGATATACATAAAACTAAATTTCTTATTTCATTGCTTTTTTTTGTGTTATATAAATCAAAGACCAAAAGAAAAAATTCAATTGTTTTTGAAAAGAAAACAAAACTTAAATCAACATTTTCAATTAAAAATTATGATGATCATAAAATCAATGTAATTTTTATTTAATTTCTTATTAGTACATAAATATGTCGACGCGCAAATAAACTGAAAATAATTCTAATTCCAATTAATTTTGTTTTTTTCCCCTACTCTCTTTGCAGCATAACAAATCTTTTTCAATTGTTCATTCTTAAACCTAAATAATGCATTATTAAGTGTGTATATTTCCATCAATTAGCTTAATTAATGTAAAAAGAAATTATTTCTAAAATTCTTCGTTAAAATTAAATGCTATTTACTATGTATTGTGTAATTAACCATCACCAAAAATTGCACAATAAACCCGATTTTACTTGCAAAACACATGCACATGCGCGTGGCATAATTGATCATTGTCAATACAACGCGCACTGTGTATGTGAGTTATATGATAGAGAGATAGAGAGAGAGAGAGAAAACAATGTCTAATATTTGGCCAAGGACATTCAATTGCTATGGGATTGTTTTTCGTGTTTCATATTATTCTTGTTTTACGATAGGTCAGATAATAAGATTAGATATGGTAGGAAGATGAAGTTGGTTGGTTTGTTGGTTCGTTAGTAGATTGTTTAGTTGGACAAGAGAAAACAAAAGGTACATTTTGCTGTTCATAAACAAATGTTATATATGCGATTATTGTCATGAGCAATTATGATCGTGTCATTTGTTAAAAAAGAAAAACGATTATTTCATTTCTTTTGATTTTTAACCACTAAAAGATAAAGCCTTCTTTTCTATATTTTACAACTTACATGTAATACTTAAAAATTATTCAATTATTCAAGAATAATAAAAACTAATCATAGATGAATGAGAGATTCAAAATCAGTACAAAAACATGTTGGTATTAAATTAAAAAAAAAAAAAAAATAATAATATCCATATGTACTAATACTAACATAAATTGTATAATACATAAAGCTAAACTTATAGACGTATTTCATTTATGAACAGCAAAATGCATATACTTATTAAAAAAATTTTTTTTTAATGTACTCTTTTTCATTATTATACGCTTCTCTTTACAATATGTACTCGTGTTTCTTTTCACTCATATTTTTACTTTATTAATTTATTTAAACTTATTTATAATATGAAGTAAGAAAAATTTCTTTCAATTCTTCACTATTGTAATATTTTGCTCATTCGTTTAATTGCTTAATTAATGTGATTGCTTGGGAAATATTTACACATGTTGCAAGTTGCAATATATAAAGAGAAAATAATTTTAATATTATACATGATTTATTAAAATAATGAGCGAATTAATGAAATAGTAGCATATTGCTACTAGTAACAAATTAAATGAATAATACAATTAGTTAATTCTTTTCATTTAATGAAAATCAAAATAAAAAAAAATAATAAAAATGAATGTAATATAATATCCAGTATTAACAGCAAAAGAAAAAAGGACAAATCATAGTTAAGAAAATTCAATTTCTTTTGTTTTTTCTTCAGTAAAACAAAAAAATGACTTCAAACTTAAAAGCATAAATGCTTACTAATTAGCTGATACATTATTGTTACAAGTATTTAAAAGAAAAGCAAATACGAATTAAATTATTTACTTGAAATCATTTGTAATCGACTTAAAAGAAAGTACAAAATTCAATTTTATGTCTTACGCCACTATACTATTAACTATACATAAAATTCATTTTGATCTTTAGCAATTTTACTATTTTACTACAACATTCGACAATTCTTTCTCATATTCGATTCTCTTTTAGCATTGCATCATAATGTTCTGTTCAATTTATAATAATCTCCAGTAGTAGTAGTAGTAGAGGGGCAGTTTTCTTCAGTTTAAATTAAATCAAAAATGTTCATCCTAATAAGCTAACAGTGGGAACAATCGGGTGGTTTCAGTTACATCAAAGACATTTCTTCTTGGTAGTAGAGCGTTAGCTTCCTGTTTAATTATGCACCGGCATTGGCAGCTGTCCCAGCAGGTTGTTGGCAAATTGTGAGTTTGTAAATTTGAAATGACGCTTATCGTAGAATTTCAACAATGCAGGTGAGTATGGATGATTCTCCTTTAGGTGGATATAATGTACTTCGGGCTCACATGTAGTATGACCGCATTCCTCGCACACGTACATCTGTAATGTTAGAGATACAAAATCACAATCACACAATCAAAATAAACATCACACATGATACACACCTTCGCTCGCCGTTCCTTGTACGCATACTGATGTTGCACGCTGTGCACCTTAAGGCAATGCGATTCCAATGAGCAACGTTGCGTGAAGCTCTTCTCGCACAAATTACATTTGTATGGTCGAACACCGGTATGTGTGCGCGTGTGACGCTTCAAATCGAATGTATCATTGAAGCCTTTGCCGCAGAACGTACACAAGTAACGTTTGATCTCCGAGTGACATTTCATGTGACGATTCAGCAGACGCTGCAGTGAAAATGTCTTTAAACAGATGCGACACACAAAACGTGAGCCTTCGTTATCAATCGAATCGGCACTTGCCTGACTGTTGCTACCACTGCTACCACCACCACCACTGCCGCCCTTCTTCAGGTCATCCACACAATCAATATTTCTTATGCGATGGTGGCCAGAATGTGTATTCTCAACGGCAAGCGGATTTTTAATACCATGTCCACCATTGACAAATTCCAATTGTACCTCCGGTGGCAAGCCCAACTGTAATGAAAATACGAGAGAATTGTTGATTATTTACACTATAAAATTGTGAATAGTTTCGTATCGATCGTGGCCCCCCCACATGAAAGAGAAAAGTAAAAGTACTCCAGCACACATACAAACACTTAAGAAATACTTGGGGTGCGACTTTATAAGCGTCAACAACAACAACAAACAACAATGGTATTCGATGATGCTGCTTATAAAGTCTGCACAACAAACGAAAAGTATTCTCTCAATGCTTACCCGCTGCTGAAGCACTTTGCTTTCGTGCAGCATTGCAAAAGTGGGCGACGCCGGCAACATGGAGGAGGAGGAAGAGGCGGACGAGTACGAAGCAGAGGAGCAACTTGTACTCAATTTGCGACAACTGCCAGTCGGATGAGTGGGACTTACGCTTTGAATGAGCGGCTTTGCATCGAGCATTGCCGCCGCAGTATCGATCAGTCCAGATGTGGAGGCGCCCGACGAATTGCTGGCCGCCGACGACATTGGATGATGACCCGAAATGTGTGTTCCACCATTTGGTGAGGGCAATGACAGATTACTGTTGTCGCTGTTGTGATGTAAAATATGATGCTGATGCTGTTGCTGCTGCTGAGTAATGTGATGGGAGTGAGCAACATGATGCTGTTGTTGTGCAGCTTGCTGATGTTGTTGTGCGGCTTGTGGATGTTGTGGCTGCTGCTGTTGTGTGTGATGTTGATGGTGATGTGGCGTATGCATGTAGGAATTATGTTGTTGTTGTTGTTGATATGAATGTAGCTGCTGCTGCTGTTGTTGCTGATGTGAATGCAGCATCGATGACGAATGATCCATTAGTGGATTATGTTGCTGTTGCATTTGTTGTTGTTGTTGTTGCTGCTGATACGAGGAATGCTGATGCGTAATATTATGTTCATGTTGCTGTCGCTGTTGCAACTGCATTAGATCACGTGTTGCATGTTGATAAGAAGGTGGTGGCGGTTGCTGCTGCTGTTGATGATTTCCAAGGAGTTGCGATGAATTGGTCATATGTTGTTGATTGGTATTGTTGTTATTCACGACATGCGAATGCCGATCAAACGGAGCATATACTTGATTATTATTTTGGGAGCCATTACCACCGATATGATTACGCGAGATATTGTTAGTTATTTGCTGGATGAGATTATCGTGAAATGAATCTAAATGACTTGGTGTATTATCGACTGGTGTAATCGAGATGGAATCGGGCGTCAATGATGGCGTCGAGACCAATTCAAACTCGGGCCGCGGACTGTTTGATATGTCGTCATCGCCGCAATCTCGTTGCAAAAATGAGCTCAAATCGACCGCATCCGAAAGTTGTTCCAACAAATTATCCGTCTGCGAGCTCAACATTAGTGTGGCGGTGAACTGCAAAGGATCCACCGAACCGTTCGGACCCTGCGAATTCGCCAAATCAGACATTATGGCGTCCTCATATGCAGCTGCATTGAAATTTCCAGAATTTCCGATGGTCGCTTGAATGATATTCTGCGCAAACACACCAATATCGATCTTGGCCTCGTCATACTCGATATCCGGTTCATCTTTGAGAATTATTCCAAACGCTGAGGGGTTAGCACCGTAATGGGGATTAGAATTATTATTATTATTATTGTTATGAAATTTTGCATTATGCATATGAGCTGAATAGTTTGCATTACCCTGGCCATTGGCGAACGTAGAATTATCTAAACCACCGCCTCCACCGCCAAGTGATGTGGGAGAACAGTCACCGAAATGATTTTGCTGCTGGCCGCCGAGACCACCATTGCCCGAAGCCGACATCAGATATGCCGCTGCGGCTGCATTTTGAATCAGGAAATTCGACGTGCCATTAAAATCCGGGGAAGACGACGATGAATTCATTGCGTTGCCGCCCTTTAGACTCTCGTAAAATGGTGGCAGTGCACCAGACGGTGGAGAATTAGGACCGTAGTTGCTACGACCGTCGCGTCCACCACCCATTCCACCACCAGCACCGCCGCTACCACTGCCGCCCAATGCTCCGCCGAAACCAGTTGGTGAACCACTTCCACTTGGACTTTGATTTTGACCAGCGCCTCCGTTGGCGCCAAAACCAGATGTACCTTGAAAACTTTGACCAGCACCAGTGGATGATGCGCGACCGTGTCCAGCTGCAGCAGCTAAAATACCTGGTAAATTGCGTACCAGTCGCGGATTAAGTCGGGCTTGTGCCAGTACAGCACGTGCTGCCAATATCGCACTGCGTCGACGTGCCTCGCGTAGTTTACGTTCGCGTTCCAATCGCTTCAAAGCATCAATTTGCTCTTCGTCACTGTCGACTGAAGCTGAACGTCGTTTTGGAACGTGATAGTCGATGGGTTCCTGTTGCTCAGGCCCGAGATGTTCAAGTGAACTCAACGGCAGCAGAACCTCGTGCTGCTTTTGTCGGTGCGGTAATTGTGGTGAGGGCTTCGGTGTGCGCTGTATAACACTACAACGTACTGCAGGTTCGGGCGGTGGTGGTGGACTGGGTCGTTTGTCTATTGGAGGTGGAGTGTTACGAATGCGCAACGAGAGCGGTTTCTCTTCCGGCACCAAAGGCTTTTCGTCCACTATTAGTTTAGAGCCATCCGAATCGGAATCGGAATCACTTTCACTATCGTCACTGGGTATTGGACTTACACGTCGATTTACAACATCAACCGGGTACTCTTTGCGTTGAGCTTGTGTAAGCACAATTCCACCACTGTACGGCTTATTGCCACCTAGTATGGACGAGAAGAATCTAGGCTTCGAATGGTCGTCAGTTTCTGTTTCGTGTTCTGTTGACTCAATATGCTTTGGGCTATGAGCTTTTGGCGTTTTTGGTACGGCGGAATTCCCGCTACAGTCTTTTAATTCTTTCTCTTGTGCAGCAGCAGCAGCTGTGATGGCTACTGCTGGTGATAATGTAGGTGGGCTATCTATGTGATTATGTGATCGTGCTGTCGCAGACGGCGTTTGGTTGGTCTCTGACGGCTCTCTCGTTGGTAAACTTGATGTTGCAATTTGACTTTCTGAAATAATACAAAAATCGAAATGAAACCAAATTAAAACTCAATTCGATTTACAACACTTAGAATATATCAGTCCTACTGTACGCGTCCTATATGATGCTCAAATTGGATTTGTTTCCTAGCTTTTCCTTGTTTACCTTCAAATATCCGTTAGTTAACAAGTTTATGGGGGGTCGCAAAATTAATTTACTTACTAACGGGACAAGGTCACAAATGTTTCAACTATTTAATGCGTTTCTCAAATTATTTCTGATGCAACCTGCTATTGGTTTCGAATAACTAACTGTTAATTCTTGATATCTGCAATTGCTGCCAACTTAACTGTTCAGCTTCTTTAGCAATTATGTACATACATACACATGTATATGAGATATGTGTTAGTCGGAGCGGGAACGCAATATATTACCGATTTTCTGTTCCCTCATTGGAATAAGGTGCACGCACAGTGGGTATATAATATTTTGTAGGTGGAAAAAACTCCTAAAATAGTAAATTCACAAAATAAAGGTGCACAACTCCAAACATCCTTATTTAACGAATTGATCAGATATGCATTTTGAATTACAAATAATTAGCAGATATCATTTATAATACGTAAACGTATAACGCTGTAGTAGCACCACAAGCATCAACGTATAAATCTTATCAGGGTTGCACTGATGGATTAAAATAAAGTTTTTGATTTGATATGCGTTTATAAATGAAATAAAACGGTTTGCGTTTTAACTCACAGCAACTAGATGATAATGAGCTATTTTTCCAAGTAATTACCTTCAGCATATTTATGGCTAATATTTTGTTCCTCTAATAACGAATATAGAGCATTACATACTTCGCATGCAATTGCATATTTAATATACGTTGAATAGAAAAAATTTATCTCACTGGTCGACATTTCAAAATAAACTTTTTTTTAACATTTTTTGCACAATATAAATTGAATTTAATATTAAAGTACTTCTGCATCGTGTTTTGTACTGATGATCTAGTTACGTTAAATATCACGTTATCAATTGGGCAAACAAACGGATTCACAAACGGAATCATCACACTGATTTGTATATTTTTGAATCAAATAGAATGTGTAAATGAAATCGTAATAGATTGGGAACACTTATGCAATACAGGGAGGTCTCGTCTAATTGTGTGCTACGCGTGTTAACATTGTTTGTAATTCCGAGGTGCCCAGCCAAAATTCACGAAAAAGTATGCATGCATATTCATCTGTCAAACGAAATTAAAATATACACATCCTTATGAAAGTGCCTAAATAAATAGCATGAAGCATCGAAATATTTAATAAAAATATTCTTAATTATAATATTTTTCACGTTTAAATTATGGAATAATTATATATGTAGAGCAATAAGAGATAGTTCGTGCGAATGAAGAAGAAGGAAAACAAAACTACAACAAATATATAGAAGAAGAATTAAAGAAGAAAACAGCAAAGATACGAGCTGACACTATAAGAAAACCGTTTGATATTATAAAGCCAGCGGTCCATAGGACCCGTTATCTGTCGTACGGTGCGTTTTTTCACTGACAGCTAAGTCGAGATACATACGTTTGTATTAGGTACTGCCCAATCACTACGTATCCGTCAACTCGACATACATAAGTCGGGCAATAGCCAACTTTTTCCGTATGGCGTGAAGTCTGGCAGCTATCAACTGATTCATTTTGTCTTAATTTCAATGCACAATAGGTAAAGAGCTGATTTTTTCACAGTCAGTGACGTATTGATTGGGATGTTTGGCAAAAGACGCAACGGATGAAGCCAAGAGAAGCTTTTTCAGTTGCTCACCTTTATTATAATACCATGCGTTTATATATATACATATGTAGATATCGATCAGTATTTTCGAAGTATGAGTGTCGCATAAAACACAGCTATTATTCCATATTACTAGTATACAATACTTTCAAAGGTACGAATATTTCTCAAGATTGTTGCTATTTTGGTCCGAGAATTCTTAATTAACGCTTTAATGCGTTGTTTTTCCTTGCATGAAGTCGTGTTAATTTGAATAATGATCCCAACCACCGTGCCCACCTTATTTTTAAGCGTTTAGCAATTCGTCTGACTATTTACATTACCTCATTGCGCGGACTCTTTTATCTGAATGTTGCCGCATCATGTTTTAATTTGTGCTGATCGATTCTAATAATATTCTAATATACTGGCTGAATTGACTATTCTCGGCATAATTGTTATGTGAACAAATATCAACAAAACTCAAGACGATATGAAACAAAACGTAAGAAAACGAATAAAAATTCTTGCCTCCCGTAACTTTCTCTATAATCAACAAATGCGTCGGCGCAATGATCCTAAACAAGCACATTTAAGCCACAATTGTGTATTATTAACGTTTGTATATTTTTGTTGATTGTACACATTTCTAGACGTGGACATTTTGTTTTGACTTTCTTATATTTTGAAATTTAATATTTGAGGTATTTTTTCCAAAACCAGGTAATAATCTGATGTTTGACTAAAAACGATCTTTGTGTCAATTATTAATGAAAATCTTAATGCGTTTCGTACTATCTATTAAAAATAATAAAACACGCAAAAATTCATTTACAAAATGACGTCGAATTGCAAGGTTCTTGCTATCTGCGCATTTGCTAATTTGATATTGTAGAAATATGAATGAGAGAAATGAGTAACTGGTAAGTAATGTAACGTTGGAATCCACTGAAAATAGATTTTCAATGGAGCTTATGTCAAAAATGGGAATCATCATCTGTTTTCTATTTTCTATTACACCCACGGATGACAAAATACGCCCATCTTTTACTAATAATCGGTTTCCAGTGAATGTGAACGAATTAGCTGTGTATTTAAAGTCACACTGGTACAATGGTTGCTTCAGTCATGCATTATTCCGCATTGTTTACCATTTTTCTTTGCAATTTGTCCGCCATTTTGTCATTTCTCTCGCAGCTGTACCAGTGTTAGGTAACTGTGCTCATAAATTCTCTACTACTAGTAAAATTTACTCGATCAACACGATTCAAGAGCGTAAGAAAAATCTCTAGAAATGAAAACAAAGTGAAAAAGTACGCGAACGGAAAATTTGTAAGATGTACTAGTAATTTCCAAACTCGCTTCAGTTCTTACACTTCCAAGTGAGAACAGCTGTTTTTTCTATGTTACGAATTCTTACAAGTAGAAATAAAACCAGTAAAAATTTGCAAGAATTATCACAGAGAGGAAAAAATTTGCTCTCTGAATTTCCCCTCTATTACTGGTTTTTGGTGTACGCGAACACATTTCCAGTAAGGATTAGTAAAATTTGTAATAATTTGTAAAAACTATTACTTAACGAACGGACCTACTGCTTACGCAATATTTTATTTTCGGTTGCCTTACGTTTTGACTAATTGCACCTTTACACTTTTGAACTTTAAGCTTGTATTTTTCGAAGGTACAAAGCTTTCATAGACACTTTCTGGCATAAATAGGAATGCAAAAGCACACGATTTCACAGGGCGATGCAAATGAAGAAAATATGTATAACAATTTTTTTGTTGTATGCAATTATGAATTTGTATTAAAACAAAACGTATAGAATTTGAAAAAATCAGAAATCGTAATAAATCTGTGCTACAATAACAATGTAATGAACATTAAAACATATATTTCAAGTTATGCAAATATTTTTAATACATATATGACTTGGAATCAAGAAAAGTTTTATAGCCTAGACAGACGGCAGCCTAAAATAAAAGAGGATTAGGGCAATGTGCGATGGCAGCACTGCTGAAAATTGTCTATTGTGAATTTTTCTCCATCCATTTTACAAAATATTAGGTGTGTTCGCTAACGAAAAACTTTCAACAATTGTTTATAGTTTTCAACATGAAAAGTGTTGGCGAACAAATAAATCCAGCAGTCAATTATGAACGATGAATGTCAATTTACAAGTTTCTGATAGTTTTCAGTTCACGTACTTCTTGTAGATTTTCTCATATCGAGAGTGATAGATGACAGAAATTGATAGTGATAGTAATGTAAGTGGACAGACCTAATAAAACAGCAATCAGCCGTTTAGTTAATCCGCAATACTGCCGTCTGTCAGGTTATTATTTTATTCGGATTAAGTGCGCCGGTAATCCGGAATTAGGCTGCCGTCTGTCTAGGCTATTAGATTAGAAAATGCGGTTTCGTGTAAAATGATTTTGAATGTACTAGTTACTTGCAAGCACACAAAGTTTTAGATATAAATTTATTTTTTTAAATATTCATCTACAAATTTAAAATAAAAAAGACCAAGCGACTACTTTCTGTTTCTATCTGCAATACATCATACTATGGATGTTTATATGTTAAAAGAAAGAGATGGACAGACATTAAATAAATTTGTGTGCTTACAAGTACATACATAGCTAGTACATTCAAACTCAGTATACGCGAAATCGAAATTTTTACCTACTAAAACTTTTGTCTCGATTCGAAGTCACATATTTTAGATACAACTAACCTGTTTAAAAAATAACCAAACTCCAAGCAATTTGTAATTTTATTTGTTTCACTTTATTCTCATATTAATCATTCATTGCTAATCAACTAAATCAAAATACGTTTTCAGTTGAATACGTAACTCACAAAACTTCTTACTGGCATTTAGTTGAGTCTCCTACACACACACACACACACACAAATATATATATAAATATACAGTATTGTGCAAAACTTAAGCAACTGGCATAGTGCTCTCATTGACTTCAAATTTACTAAAAAATAAAACCGCTTAGATTGAATGTTTTAATATTTATTTGTTCCTTCATTAAATACATAAAAAACAACAACAACAAAAGTTCGGTATTCTTACGAAATTATCTGTAAACAACAAAAAACAAATTATACTCATATTTCATCTGTGCAAAACTTAAGCAACTTTTAATATTTTGTGTAGTATCCCTTATTTTTAATTACTGCAGCACACCTTTTGGGCATAGAAGCTACTAATTTTCTTAAATATGATTTATTTATATTTTCCCATTCAGTTTTGAGGCCTAAAAATAGTTCGTATTTATTTTTAAAGAGCTTTGAGCCCTAGCCTCGTTTTAAAATTGAAAACAATTTTCAATAGGATTCAAGTCGGGCGATTGTGCCGGCCAATCAAGCACTTGAATCTTATTTGACTGTAGCCAATCCTTCACAAACTTCGATGTGTGTTTCGGATCATTGTCGTGCTGAAACACCCATCGAAGTGGCATATTCCATTCCGCAAAAGGCAACATTGCAGTTTCTAAGATGTCCTTATACATAAATCTGTCCATTTTGTGGTCAATCCTATGCAACGGACCAAGTCCACTCCCCGAAAAACACGCCAACACCATGACGTTCCCTCCTCCCACAGTATCCTCCCACAGTATCGCGGATTGAGGCCTTCACCTTTCGCATGTCGAACTCTTATTATTCCGTCTGAACTAAATAAATTTATTTTAACTTCATCACTGAACAGTACGCCAAACCACTTTTTTATGGACCAGCCCACGTACTTCTTAGCAAATTCAAGTCTGGAAAAAAAATATATGTTGTTGTTTTTGTTTTGAAGGCATTAAACCAAACATACCTTTTTTTTACATGTTTTGGTGTAAGCATTGGTTTCTTTACCGCTTTGTAGCTTTTTAAACCAACTTTAATCAAATGCCTTCTTACTGTGCTTGAATCGACATTTAAATTAAGAGTATTTACTATATCTTTTGAAGACATGAACGGATTTTTTTAAATCAATTTTTTAATTTGAATAGCTTCCCTATAAGAAATTTTTTGGGGTCTTTCTCCTGAATTTCGATCTGTAACGCTACCAGTTTTTTCAAATAAACGTATCCATCTTGATATCATAGATTTGTTGATATTTAATGATTTTGCAATGTCATTCTGTGGTTTTCCTTCCTTAAATAACGATATAACCTTCATCTCAAATTGATGACTATAACGGACACGTTGCATTTTGGATTTCAATATGTTTGAAAGAACTGTGCGCTAAGAAAGACTTTTTTGTACTGAGTTAGATCAATGTTAATGCACAAAGCAGAAAAAACTCCGAAAAAGATCCGTTATTTTCTGAACAAAGAAATATCGAACACCTTTGCACTCCGAGTTGCTTAAGTTTTGCACAGATGAAATATGAGTATAATTTGTTTTTTGTTGTTTACAGTTAATTTCGTAAGAATACCGAACTTTTGTTGTTGTTGTTTTTTATGTATTTAATGAAGGAACAATTAAATATTAAAACATTCAATCTAAGCGCTTTTATTTTTTAGTAAATTTGAAATCAATGAGAGCACTATGCCAGTTGCTTAAGTTTTGCACAATACTGTACATACATATAGATGACTGCGTGCAGAACGTGTTAACTAAAGGGTGTTTTTTAAGCGAATGGAAACTTAAAAAATATTAATTTTATTTCAGAAAATAATTATATTTTTAAGTTAATTGTTTATTGTCAGTTTACTGGCAGTCTAATCTTTCACAGCTTGTTCAATTTTGGTTTCTAAACTATAATGAACATAAATGACAACATAACTTCAATTGCTGGTAGCTGATTTGATGCGCATCCTTATTGGAAGATCTATGTATTTCTTCAAAAAATATACTATAGATATATAAACGTTTGTGCATGTATGAATAGATGATGGAGTGCTAATCTATTTAAAAAACCCCTTTTAAAAATAAATTTACTGGTACGATAAATTAAAATTATATAAATATGTAGAATATTGACAATAACAACTGTAATATCAATACTATGAAATTGCTTGCATTACCCTGTAGAAAAGTTAATATTTGCATTATATATTACACAGAAATTTTTAGTATGCGGCCGCCAAAGTTATTTATGATTTTCAAATTTATGAATGAAATCATCGGTGCTTTTTCTTCTTTTGCTTAACCCTTAAAAACACATGCAACATAATTTAGTAACAGGGAAAAAAATACTTCCTGTCTAAACTTTCCAACTAGGCAATTGACTATGTGTATATATGTATCAGTCTAGATACGTTTCAGAAAATCCTCATAACGAATCAATTATTTTCATACAAACCCATACAAATTCAATTCGATTCGTTACAATTTCTACCGTTCAACTAATACCATATAATATTGTTTTTAGTTATTACATCGTTATATTTTTTTTTATTTTAAACAGGGAAGCTGAAACAAGACTGTAACGAGGACGCTACGAGTGTTGTTAAACAGGCAATCATTACTTTTTTATCCTCAATTTATGTCAATATTATGTCTTTTTTTTAAGTAGACGGTTATATTTGTGTTTCATGTTAGTTTAATTTTACAATACCCATAAATTAGTAATTTCCCACAATTTTAGGGACTCATCAACATTATAGGGGCTGTGTGAATGGCATATTTTGTTCATAATTGTTCATCATTTTGTATTGAAAAGAACAAAACAGCATAACCGACCAGTCTAACGACTGCGAATGCATTTAAATAGGTAAATGTATTTCTTCTAGATTAGGTAACACCTTCAATTCAGTGTTTAAAGAGACAGTAGTGGTATTCGTTTTACTTGGAGGGCCCCAGATCTGCGCTCCGTATTTATTTGTCCTCAACAGACAATTTTGATATAGGATTCAGCAACCACTTAAGTTGACCAAATCGTTGTTTAGACTCCTTACGTTTAGTATTGATGTGGTGCCTACTCAAATGAGACTCTCGCCAATTTTTGCTCAATCAAGATACTTAACTTAACTTAACTTAACTTAACATATTAGATTTTCATTCCACGTAAAAATAATTTCGATAATATTGTAAAATATTTTCGACATTAGCTGTAACGAAAAGCCGAATAAAGAACGGCCGTATAGCGAGGTTAGGGTGTACATATATGTATTTATGGCATGCAAATATATAAAATTAATAAAAACGACAATAAATAATGAATGTTATAATTAAAATGTAAAAACAATAATATCTTGAAAATTTTTGTTTGTGTATTCTTTCTCAACTTAATGATTATAAATACAACAACAATCAACTGATACAAAATTGCAAATGCAGTTTATTTTAATATTTGATGTTATCTTCCTTAATTTCGAAATATCAAATTCAAATAAACAAACTGAAATGTTTAGAGTAAGAGAGAGAGCGAGAGAGAGAGAGTGAAAACAATAATAACAAATATTCAAGATGTAAAAGAAGAAGAAGAAGAAGAAGAAAAAACAACTATAACAATAATGAAAATATTCATGGTAGGTACCTACGTGAAGAGATTTGAACTGGTCTGTGTTTGTTGTTGTTGGAATGGTAATTACAATTCAAGTGTAACAAGAATGCAATATTAAAATATGCAAATTGTTGAATTGATTAATCTTTATTGTTGTTGAAAGACAAACAAAAGACAAGGAGAGAAACACTAAGACAGATAACGAGAGAGGGAGAGAGAGTGAATGATGAAGGGCTTTTACTACATCTGAGGGTATTGCATCTGTAATAATAATAAGTACGTACCAATAATATGAGCTGTGGCTTATTATTGTTGTTGTGTTAGTAGTTGTATGTGCAATAATAATGACAATAATACTAATAATTATAATGAAATGTTCAAAGACAAGGTTAAAAACTTGAATTGCAACAACATCCAGTTCAGTTCAATGCAACAAACAGTATTATATGTATGTATGTATATAACTATGTACATGTGTATGTACATATGTATGTATACCTACCTACCTACCCGATAATGCATATAATATTTGAGATCAAGATCAAGGTTTTTTTCTCGTTGCTTTTGCTTCTTGGCATTTTCTTTATTGACTGCAGAATACGAGTATGAGCGGTTTGCGCTTGTGCTCCAATGCAAGTGAATGAATGCAAAGAGCAATGGTAGGAGAAATACTCCCAAACAGCAAAGTTCTTTTGCTACACACACACATACCTTCATACATATACAACACTCCTATAGTATTTATTTATATATTTACCATACTTGCCAAAGCAGTATTTGAGTGCAAGTGTTGTTAGATGCCATTTCATGAGTAATACTGTATGTGTATGTGTGTGTGCAGTTTGTCTATCAGAATATGCACAGTAAAGGGAGACTTTTTATGTACATATATGCATGCCGAATATAAATGCAATGACTAGCAATGAAGAAAAGAATAGCTAACGAAGAGCATGTGGAAGAAGAAGAAGAAGAAAAAGTGCACAACAAACACCAAACTTAACGAAGACACATACTCAACATATACAGGTAAGCCATAATAGCAGAAGCAGAAGCTCTAAGAATTCTAGGTAAATAATGAATAAAGAAAAAGCTCAGAAAATAACAAAATACTCTGTAACTATTGCAATTTTATTTAAAGTCAACATTAATATACAATACGCGTCAGCTGATGAAGGGTTTGTGGGTTGGAGGAACTCAGAGAGGTTTCACAATTGAAATTCTACACAAAACAAAAAAAAAAGTTGGATTGTTTTCCTATAAACTCGGTAGATACTACTCATAGCACGATGATTTCACATTTGAAATGTAAACAAAATACATGCTACACATGTTGTCATACATGCTGGTTGTGACTACAAGTAACTGAGTAATCAATGTATAAATGTATAAGTAATACCAGTACTTACAACTGTCAATAGTTTAAGTTAAATAAACCAGTTTTACTCTATCGTCTATAAGTATAGGCGTATCAGCATATGCAGCTTGCATACGTACATAGTAAGAAAGAGCGGTAGTACACATGTGTAGGTGGGAGGGAAGCAACAATGTAATGATGACTTAGTGACGTTGATAAAAATAAACAATTAATGAAGAATGCTGTATAGGGCTTGGTACATGCACATTAGTACATACGAGAACACTCGATTTCATTGGATTGGTGATAAAATTATAACAATTTTTGTTGATTCTTTTCAAATTTCAAATACTTATGTAAGGATGTATGTATGTTTATGTGTTAAAATTCCAAATTGCTACCGTATAAATTAAAGTATATTAATTATTGTCATAAATAAAAGTACTGTTGGATTTTTTTTAGCATTTCAATTTTATATTCGTGTAGACATATACTTACTATATACGTACATATATATGGAAGATTGAAAATATGCATGTATGTAAAATACTTTTTATTTATTGATTTTCTTCTTATTTTTTGTTTGTTTTTTTTTTTGTTTTTTATTTTAATTAAAAATTCCAAACGCATGCTGGCCAAAAGCACATGCCGTGTTGTTGACTGTTGGCAATGACTGTTTAGCGATGGGATAGCACAGTCAAGTCATATCATTATTTCATATATCTACTATATATGTGTGTGTGCGTGTATGTTTTCTTCCAACAAATTATTATTATGTTCAATAATTTCAATTATAATAAATTAATACCATCAGAGCATTGCACTTTTATTAATGTTCTTTCAAAATCCATGAAATTATGTCTATCTCATATTGAATATATAGCGGAATGTAGCATTAGTTGGGCGCTACACTTATTTAAAATTATATCCATTGAAATGAGATGAAATATTTTCGTTTTTTAACAATCTTTTATTGAAATAACTTATTCTCGAATTTTGTTGAATTAACTCTAGGTTAGGTTATGTGGCTGCTGAGGTTATGAGAGGACACACTTAGGCCATTAAGGCCCATTGTGATACAAACGAGCTCCTCTTCCAATACTGTTGTGCGTGTTAAATTTGGAAAGCTTTAGAAGGGACCTACTTATATTAGTCGGTTCCGAACGGCATAACCCTTGTGATATCACTTTAACGAGCCACAGAGCTCGTTTAGAAAGCATTTTTGACAAATTGTTACTGCCGGAAAAATTGCCAATTCTTGCCGGCAGGTGAAAAAAAAATTTTTATTGGAGTAATTTATTCTCGAATTTTGTATAGTAAAAATTACCTTTAACTTTTGGTTTCAATCTTTTCGTTTTCTGTGAATTAAATTGGTGTTCAATTTTAATAATTTAATTTAATCAATGCCATCTATGTATAACACGCAAATCAATCTGGGAAAGCGCTCAAGAAATTGTACACTGCCAATTTAACCCACAACGCTTTATATGTACATATTCATACAAATAAGAATGTGTATGTATATCGTATAATATTGGTATGTTTATTTTGATAATTTTGCCATATACATATTACATGACAATTGTTTGGGTGCGTGTTTAAATGCATGCATATTATTATTATTATTATTATTATCATTTTTTTATTACTATTTTATTTTACGATATTAAACAAAAAAAAATGTAATTTAACATTTTGTTAACTTTTTTTATTATATTTTAAATATTTTCAAGGTGAAATTAAAAGTCACATTTTAATGTGGTGTGATACATATGAGCGGTAAATGGTAGCAAGCACATACATGCACATATATATTTATATATGCACGTATTTGTCATAGAAATACAACAAAATTTAGGTATATAAATTGAATTGAATATGCTAGAATTAGTTGTAGAATAGATAATATTAATATACGTCGTCAAGTCTTTAATTACTTATGTACATATAAACTTGTGTGCATTTTTAATTGTTTTCTGTTTTAAAATAATACTCAGGCGATTCACTAAATTGATTTTTTTTTTATATCTACATACATATTCGTATATATGTATGTAAGTACATATATAAATAAATGCATATAGAAGTGAGGTTAAGCATGTATCTATTTATTGAGTTTATTCACACTAATAACTAAGTAGTATGTAATCACGTAAATATGTGATTAAATACATTTAATTGCGTTATTTTTGATTAAAAAAAGAATAAAAAAAAACGAAAAATTCAAAATACTCGCTCTATTGAATATTCATTCAGTTTTAATATCTCGCACTCTCTCATTCTCATTTTTTTATGTAGTTCTCACTACATAACAACACGTGCAATTTTGTGTTTGTACAAAAAAAAAATTATAATATTAATTAATAATTAATATATAATAAATAATTGCTATTGAAAGCTATTGAATTATTTTAATAAATATCTACTTGCATGACTATGAGTAATTTTTCATAAAATATTTTACTGTTCTACTTATTCGATAATTTATATGTGAATGCACCATATGTAGAACTCTTTTGAAAATTCAATGCAATGCATAAATCATTAAAAGGTGCAATATAATTGCAAATTTGATCATAAATCACACTATATATATATATATATATATATATATATATATATATATATATATATATATATATATATTTATATATATATATATATATATATATATATATATATATATATATATATATATATATATAAACAATTAACTTTAGCCACATTAAAGTAATGGTCAGCATATATAATTAACAAGAACAAAAAAAAATGCATCTAATAAATACGATTATTTTTTCAAAAACATTATGAGATACACATAAAATATAAACCGAATTAATTTCTTTTCAAATTAATGTTAAGTGAATAATAATTACATTGATGACGCTCTAAATAAACCAGTTCATATGTACATTTATTAAGATGTCTCACCAAAAACAAGCTTTGGTTTTTATTTTATGATCTTCAGTAAAATATTTCATTAAATTGAAAGTCCGTTGTGAGTTAAATTACGACCGGTGAATTTTCTAAAGACTTTGATGCCAAACCCTTTTTTTTATTTTTCTATCTGTTTTATCTGAGGTCATTTTTTTGGGAAACAGTTTTGAATCTAAGCTCCTTTTTTCATACAAAACTCGATATACAGATGTTTTTCAAATTTTTAGCGAATGACTGCCATTTTGTTGAGACAAATTTTCTTAGTGGACATAACAAAATAATCCAAATTTGATATTTCATTGGTAGAAACAGCAACTTAACCAATCATCAATATATGATTGTATATAATAAAATCAAATAAATTATAAATTAACAAATCAAATATAAGTACAAAATATTTAAATATTCATATATTTGTTGGTATAGACACTTGTGTCGCTGTATGGAAATATATATATGTTTATTTATAAATACAAATCAGATACAACTAATTGTATTTTCTTCCTGTGCTTTAATGAATAATAAGATGCTGATAAAAACAAGAAAAAAAAAAACACGTAATTCAAATAAATAAAATAACAGTACATTTTGTATATATTGAAGCGTTTATAATTGACGAAAACACAACACAGAGAAATACAAATTAAAATAATGAATTTGAATGAACATATTTAATTAACTTAATTAGTTACACTACTACCAACAATGACAGTAGTGTGAAAATAAAATTAAATTGACTTTTACAAATAACACATTTGTTTTATTTATCGTAACAATTAGAGAACATGCTATAGTATGTACGTACATATGAGTACAAGGGTGATTTGAAAAGTTTTCAACGTCAACATGAAGATGGCGGAATTTGTCAACAAAAGTTAGGAAATCTGTTTGCGCATCATTTGAAAGCTATTTTAAGCCATTTTGGCTATGCAATTAGTTTTTATTTGACAAAATCGAATAACGAGTTGTCTTTAAATATTTGATTTTGAAAGGCAATACCCCTACATAGATAAATAATTAGTTGGACATTGTGCATGGGGACTCTAAAACTTTGTTTACCTCCGTCAAATTTTGGGGCAGCTGATTCTAAATATACTGTAACTCAATGATCAGTGCGTTGGCCTTTTGATCTGCAGGTTGTGGGTTCAATCTTCGGCTGAAGCACAACTTTTATATTGAAAAGGTTCTTCTTTCGAACGGTATCAACCTGTCGGCAAGGAATTGATAATTTTTCTGTGGCAAAGCTCAGAAAAATTGAATTTAAATGTGATCGCTTAAGCTTGAGAGACGATGGCCATTCGAGAAGTCCAAAAACTACATACAATCGTTAACCATAGCATCGAACAAGCTGACTAAATGATTCTTGAAAACCGTCGAATGAAATTGTGAGCGAAAACATGTTCTATGAATATGATCAAATAACGTATTTTTCACATATTGAATTAAGACTTTGGCAAAATAAAGCATTCCCCGCATTGTGTGCTCGCGTTAGATTAAAAACGTGTTCAAATGAACAGCTCCAATGTTCTCTTGGAGCAATATATATTGAAGTTTAGCTTCGATTAACTACTTACAAGAAGACTATGCAGCAAAATAAATACCATTTTGTAGAAAAAAATATCATGTATGAATTTTATGATGGAAACTTTTCACACCGCTCTCGTAAACACTATGTTTCTATTCAATTTTATTGCAAAAGTAATTAAACTATAAAATAATCAATTTTAATAAGCATATAATAAAAATTATTGCTCAACACATTTAATATTTGTACATTTCCTACTTTTTTCTCCTCCATTTAATTCTCATTTGCATTTAATTCTCGAATGCCCAGTTGTATTTGAAATATATACGAGCACATTATATGGAAACACCCCTTCAATTAATTTAATTACTTTCCACTTTTTCTAATGACATTTCAATGAAAAGTGTAATATTATAACTGTAAAAAATTTAAATAAATAATATAATTTAATAGCACAAATAGATATGAGTATATGTACTTTTGTATAACATTATTATTTTATTGTACATATATTTTTCAATATAAATTTAAGCTTCAATTTCAGTTGATCGCGTTAAGGTCAAGGTTAATTGTAATGTTTCTATTATGAATTTGTATCCACTAACTATATACTTATTATTGTATTATTGAACTTGTACATATATATTGTATATTGTATTTGTTTAAGTACTCGTATATAGTCATGATATCGTTTTTTTTTTGCATCATTAACAAGTTATATTTTAAATTAAGTGCAATAAAGTAAAAAAGATAATACATATAATTGTTACTATATTGTTTGTTGCCGTTGAAATTATTGTCGATTTTTTACTACTTCACTATATTTGAACATAGGAAATACATATATGTATGCTATTGTGTACTCTGTGTACGTATATAACCTTCATTGAGGTTTCGCTTTCATATGGCATGTGTATTACATGTGTTGATATGCTATACTATACTAACACATATTCAAACAATATAAAATCATTTAATTTTGAATTTCTAAATTCAAATTATTGTAGAGCTTCTATTATATTATATTTAAAATTATTATAGTTAATTTATAGAAGAAGTTTAATTATATTTCATTTTTAAATCATTTGAATATCTTTGCAGAAAATTAGAATTCCCATTTACATTGAAGTAAATCGGAAATCCGCTATAGTAATTCCATGCAAATAAACAATAGTCTTAGAATTAAATTCTCTGTAAGACAATTAATTTTGTATCTCATTATCCGTATTAAGCCCCCCCCCCTGCCTTCTATTATTTCTACTTAACTCATATTAGTGTAAAATTAGTGCTGATTCTTGTTTATTTTTATTAAAATAATCAATGCAAACAGATTATGTGTATTTTGCACCTGCCAGCAATATTATCATCATCAACATCATCATCATAATCATGATTAGTAAAATCAAGATGTACTGTAGTAGTAGTAGTAAGTAGTTGTAGTAGAAGCAGCAACAGCAGCAGCATCATTGCAAATTTATAAATAGAAAATTACCATTATGTATGTATGCACGTATGTACGTTACAAAAACAAATGTACACAATAATAATAATGATTGTAATAATAAAAAGAAATCATTACCACTAGTTGTGTAGTTGTAGTTTGCTATAGCTGATTACAGTGACTTTGTATGCTGTTACAATGATGAGAATGAAATGCAGCTATTGTAGAACGATACAGAAAACCCCACTCATTGCAACTAGCCATTTGCAGCACTAGATCAATGTAACTTGCAGTAAGTGAATATCCTGCTACCTTTGTACATATGTATTTGTATGTAAAAGAGTATATAAATTGCAGATTAGATTTGTTCAAATTTTTGAAAAATAATTTTTATTATTGACTTGATAGTTTTAATGAAAAATCATTGCAGGAAAAAACAAACAAAAAAAAAAACGAAAAAAAACGAAGCAAAGCGAAACATTGAAAGGGAAAATGTTTTTTTTTTAAACGACCCCATTAGCACTTAAGAGGTTCCTTTAGAAAAGTAAGAACACATTTTTTTAAAGTGAAAATTAAAAATTTTTAAAGCAAAATATTGTGAAACAAAGTTTTATATCTTAGATGCAAATTAAATTAAATTAAACAAATAAAATAAAAATAATAAAATAAAATAAAAACAATAAAATAAAATAAAAACAATAAAAAAAAATAAAAGTAATAAAATAAAATAAAAATAATAAAATAAAATAAAAAAAAATAAAATAAAATAAAAATAATAAAATAAAATAAAAATAAAAAAATAAAATAAAAATAATAAAATAAAATAGTTAAAAAAAATTAACATATAATTTGTTTATTTGTTGAATATTCTATTTTTTGCTCAGCTTTCCAAAAAATCGTTCAACATATAAAATATATTAATTTATAAAATTTTCGTTTAACATGCCTAATGTGCTTACTTGCATATAAGTACACATAACATTGTCGTTGTACAGCTACAATAACATATATGCAGAAGAGTTTTCATCATCATCATTCAAAAAGGGAAACCAGTATTTTCCTCAATCGTAGAACTTTATACAATTTCTTGTTGTCATTAGTACGATCGAGGTTGGATGTTGGGCCACTACTCCACACCGCAACCAAGTTATTGCCGCCAATAATGATTGTGCAACCATAACGACCAAAAGAAATAATATTCGGTGCCATGGCAATGGCAATCAGTAAAAATCAGTTACTGCAAAGGAACGAACGAAAAATTCCAACAAAACGGCGTTTCTATTCACACATACTACTTGTACCTAGTACGTAGTGAATAGTGATAGTGGTGATGGTGATGGTGGTAGTGGTGGTTACCTTTTTATAACTCTTTCTTTCTTTCGTTTTTGATAGTTGGTGCTGTTTGGATACTTATAAAAAAAAAAATGAATTATATGCACGTACAATACGTTCAATAACTGGTTAAGGTTGAAATGTAGGAATATAGGAATATGTATTATACAAGTCCGTACTTCAAGTGTACGAGTATATACATAAAATCATCGCAGCGCATTCTAAAGAGATGTCCTATGATTATTGGTGTGTACTGCTAGCTAGAAGAACAGTATGTAGTGGGGAATTTATATGTATGTACGATATATTTAGATGGCATAGCGGTGTAACCGTATGTATGTACTACGTATAGTTACTAGATGAGAGTCAAATCTCGTAAGATCTTATATGACCGTGAATTCTTTTGTCGCAACAATTTTTTTTAGCGACAACGACAACGATAACGATAACGATGAACCAAAGCAGCCATTAACCACAATACATATCTAAGTAGTATGTTGTTGTACTAGCATAACTATGAGTATATAGTAATGTATAATAATAATGATGATGATGATGATGCTGGTGCAAGTTTGCGTTGTGTTGGTTTTAAAAGGAAGTTACAAATTATTTCAAGTGAAGCTTCTTGTTTGCTTCTATGGTCGCATCGTTAATCAGCAGCAGCAACTGCAGCGGCAGCAGTACCAACATATCGTAGACATGAAATATGTTAAATGCAGTTTCTGTATTGTATGTATTCTATTCCATGTAATGGTATACTGAAGTGGCTTGGGTGCCACCAAGAAGGAAATACAATGTGGTTGTAAATTGTTTTTTTTTTTGCAAAAATAAAAAAAGGGCATCAAATAGAATGAACCATCTAATGGTATTTTCTACAAATGTATTCATACCAACTGTTTAAGAGACAACGAGAAGAAATCAAATATAGTAAGTTTGTAAGTAAGAAAGCAATATTCACATATTATATACATATGTATGATCTTCCACATTATATCTACATATGCATACATACATATCTTACTAGTATTTTACTTACGAATGTGTGCAACAAATAACAGCAACAGCATAGACAGACAACCACGCCAAACACGCAAACACGTAATCCAGACACGCTTGCGCAACAAACAGACAAACAGTAAGTGAAGAGAGAGGAAAAAAAACCACACACACACACACATACATACACATAACAAGAAATACATAAAATTGGTAATAAAAAGCAAACGAACAGAAAAAAGAAAAAGACCATCATACATCATGTAATAAATACTCAAGTCCAAGTACAAGAAGATGAAGACAAAGACAACCAAACCATATAAAAAAGACAGTAAATACAGACAGACGAAAAAGACGATGTAGTAGAAATACATCAACAACGGCTACTTATAATGGTATTGGTACGTAACGTACGTAATAAATACGAATACATAGTACTACTTATACTCGAATGAAGAAGTACCCTATATAGAGGTAACATGTAATGAAATGAATGTTTGAAACCAAAAAAAAAAAATACCGAGTGAAAGAATTATTCTGGCACTTTTCGTATTTTTGTATATAACTTTGCGTTTTTATTTTTTTTATTTTTGTTTTTTGGCTAGAAGCAACAACCAGTAACCAGTGAGTCTATAATACAAAACAGCAATAGAAATAGAAAAAACCGTCACTTTTCTTTTGTTCTTTTTACTCAAGTACACGTACGATTGAGTACTCATGCAATTACAAAATTTTTTATGACTTTTTCTGGATTATTGTTTTAGGTTTTCTGTTCTTTTTGTTGTTGTTGTTGTGTGTGTGTTGTCTTGAATGAGTGTGAGTGTGTGTGTGTGTCTTGGTGTCTTGTCTAAATTACTAATTTCACTTGATAAAAGCAAAAAACAAGAAAAAACCCTTTAAGTGCAACACATTCGAAAGTCAATTGTCCAATCTTGGCGATCATCAATATACGTAAAGTTGTTAGTTGTGCAGTGATATTGTAGAAACTCAAAAAAAAAAAAAAATAAAAAATAAAAATTAAAATACAACAATGAAAAATTCATTAGAAACAATAAAAACCAAATTGTGCTGTAACTTTTGACGAGCTATAAAATTTTTTTTTTAGAAATAAAGTCTAAAAAAAAAATTGAGTGAAAAAAGCTTTAAGATTTGATGTGTGCCACTATATGGGAATGCTTTTTTACACGATTTATTTAACTAGAATTCTTTGCTTATATCGATATTGTATTTGTATTTATTGATATTAAAATTTGTTTCTCTCTTGCTTCCCACAATTCCATTGCCACAAAAAAAAAATTGTTTTTCATAAATATGGGAGAAAATATCAACATTTAGCAATATATCAATTTTAAGGAGCTGCATCATTTCTCTACTGCGGAATCAGTTGAACTGCGAAAGAATGAATATTGTGATGAGACCAAGAGAATCGAAATTTTTAATATGGTAGTATAAAGAATACAGTCGAAGTCAAGTCAATATCTGGTAATTGGTTTTAAAATTAACTACTTATGCTGTACTCGAAAGGACAGTCAGAGGCAAAATAAGGTGAACATTAACACGACTGAGACTCTTGGTTCTTTACTGATGAATATAGTACTGAAAATGGAAGTAGATACAGTTACAAGCGCAGATTTTATTGTGAAGGTCTAAAGATAATGCAGCGTTATAATTATCTAGATTATTGCAGTGTTTTTCATTAACTATTAACACTAAACATTTTTTTAAAAACATTTATCCAGATTTGGTTTTTAAACAACGAGGTCAAAGCAAGTAAAAATATAATCTAAGCATTTCTATATATATTTAAATTGTCAAACAATCATTTTGACAATCATCACGAGTCATTACGTCTTCCTAATGAGGCCAGCGTGTTTTAGGCAGAAATGCTGGACATAAAAGAGGCATGTACATCCCATTCAAGTGATAGAATCTCTATGGCCAAAGAACAGTCAAGCTGCTATCAAAGTCCTATATTCTGATACAATATCTTCAAAACTGATCTTACAATGCAGACAACAACTTGCATAACTCAGCCAAAGGCTCCAAGTTACTCTTGTTTGGGTTCCAGGTCTTAGGAACATTGAGGTGCACGAACGAGGAGACAAATTGGCTAGGACAGGTTCTGCATTCACTGCCGGAAACTGTTGCTATTCCGTTTAGTAAGATAAATAGTACCATATCTTCTCACTACAGGCCATTGTGGAACACAAATGGAAGCGGCTGACAACTTTTACCGTGTCAAGACAGACATGGCCAAGGTATAACATTCAAAGGATGAATTAACTGCTAAATTGTTCTCGTCCAAACATCACACACATCACGGCCGTTCTGATAGGTCATTGGAAGGTAGGGAAACATGCAAAGAGACTGAATCTTCCCTTCAATTCTTTCTGTCGCAGCTGTCAGGATGAGAATGAGTCAGAAAGCCGTTCTCATTATTTATGCAAATGACCTGGTCCGCTCTTTTGACGAACCTTTTCTTCAAAGTATTGCCGAAATCTCGAATACTGAGATAAAAAGCATTTTGTTATTCTTGGATCTAACAAAGTGGTAGTAGCAATTTAAGGGATAGGATCCTGGAAACTGAGAATTTTCAACCTCTCCAATATATATCAAAATACAACATTTAAATAAAGCACTTAATGAGTATACGTGATAGTAAAATGGTGCTAGTCACTAATTAAGCAACCACTTCAACAAAAACAACAACAACATTTCGAGTAAAAATAGAGTAATTTTTTTAATAAAATCTTTCAAATTGGGCATGGAAAGTGGAATGTGGTTATTTCTTTAACTGCGAGTTGGACTCATCAAAATAAAAATACAACTCTGTACGTACAAAAATTCATTGCTCTACTTTTATTGCTTTGCGAGATATTAAAAACTTTTAAAGCGGTTAGGGTAAAGTACTCTTTTATGGAGATAGGAATGATCTTCTGAAAGTTTTTAAAAATTAATAAAACCAGGGTTGGTAATCTACATGGAAAGTGATCAGAGAAGCTGAATAAATCTTGTTCATTTTTCATTTGAAAGCTAATTTTAGTAGTATATTTCATGAAACGTACATTTTATATCGCAATAGATGCGATAGATCCGACAGTATTACCCCAACTAGAACGATATAGAGTACTCTTTTTGAATATGTATACTTTTATTTTTCTCTATCTCTACTTTCAGTATTCATAATTGAGATTAGTAATAATTGCAATGTATGTACAATGTTTATGTATGTATTAAGGTATTAACGTGTGTAATTGTAGTAAAATTCCAATAAATACTGCTAATACGAATCGTACATACAATAACTGTAATTACTAATAGTCTAAGCAATTATTTAATTAAATCAATTTCAATTTTGATGTTATTTTCAAGTATCTAACATGTTGGCATAAAGTATACAGGAAGTACCATAATCTGTACATATATGTATTAGATAATTTTCATATTCAATTTAAGGTTTAATTTATTCAAGTTGTTGTTTTTTTTTATGCTCCCATTATGTATGCTCTTTTAAGTTTGTAATTCATTAAAAGTGCTATATAATATATGTACATCGTGCTGAAAATGATGCACTTGAAGCTATACTATTAATTAATATTGTACTACTTAAATTGTATATCATCGTAATTATTATCATATTAATAATAACAAGAATAATCATTATCATCATCGTCATTATCAATTTACTATAATTATACCAATATGTACATGAATCAATTACTGATTCGTATATAGTACACTCTGTATAAGATGTTTTTTTTTTGTTTACATTACATTAGAGCGTTAATGGAAACACTGTTAAGATTTCATTGGAAAAAGATTATGGATCGAGATATTATACACAAACATATATGTACAAATATATACATATATGACTATATGAGTAAGTATATATGTATATATTGTTAACTAATGAGAAGGAGCCAAAACAGCAAAAACTCATAATCATTATTATCATCATAATAATCATTATTATATGTATTAAGTAGTCCTCTTATGTATTTTTTTTTAATACTAATTTATCACTAATTTAGTCAATAAATGGTTATAATCGTCGTTGTACTAAAATGTGGTTCGAACAAGTTCTTCTATATTCTAAAAGCAAAGCAAAAAAATAAAATAAATAATTATAAGAAATTTACAACAGCGGCTAATCGTATAATAATATAGGTATATCTATCACCATCATGATACTACACCCCACTTTTATACGATTTTAGTACTAAAGTATGCAGCCATAGTAGAATTAATATGAAATAGTGGCAGTGAACACTTATACGATATACATAGTATTGGTAATGCTCATCGTTGTAGTTGTATAGTGTAGGTATATCCATGCATATGTATAATTTTATATATATATATATATATGTATGTATAGGTACATATAAGATAGTATCACCATTGTTGTTGTTATTGTTATTTATATTGTATTTATATGCGCAATTTCTGTCTGCTGTTGCCACCTCTCTACCTTCCTGCATGATTACCTTCTTGCCTGCTTAATGGGTAAGGTGAACGACCTTGTTTTGCTACTACTATTTATGCGAAAGTATTCATCGTTCATACAACATAGTGGTATTGGTAGTAAATTGTAGGTAGTAGTAGTAGTAGAAGTAGTAGTGGCATGCTACTATTTTTTTTTGTATTTATTTTCTCAATAAATTCTTATAGAAAATATGTACATATGTACATACATATGTATATTTAATACAGTTTTTGAAATCTATATGTCGATATTATATGTATATACGCAATAAACTCATATGAACTTTTAAAATATGCCTCAACCCTCGTACCGATCCGATCAAATTTATATATATGTATGTATGTATGTATGTATATCAAATATATAAATAAAATAAAATATTTATGTAAATTTTTGTTGTTTTTTGTACTCTTCTGCACACATTTTTATAGACAACGAATGTGAAAACAACGACAACAAAAAATACAATAATAGATAGATCGAAAAGCACCAAATACAAAAATGTTAAAATATAAACAAGCATAGAATTTATAAATATATTATTTATAATGTACATATACGATTGATAGACACATGTAAATATTTATAATGGGTGATTTAATTAATGTTTTGGTCATGCAAACTTCAATTTACAATTAGCACTAAAATGTCACACTCTAATAGAAGGCACATCAATTGAAAAATACTTAAAGAAAAGTAAAAGTAAAGTGATCTGATATCTTGGCAATCAATCCAACTTAATTTAATCTAAATCTGAAGAGAATAAATGCCAAAATCTCATGATTTGTTATTTTTACCCCGTCACCTGAGGTCCTTCACCAGTAAAACAACAAAAGCAACAAAACTTGATAAAAACCTATCAAATTGTAATATCCAGAATATATGAAGTAATAAAAATTCAATACAAACCTTTTTACATCACCCATTATTCAACACCTACTAAATACTATTAGTACTCTATGATATAAATGTATAAGTAAATATGTAAATGTGTGCGTGAGTGTGTTTATATCATTCGTAAGAATTGTGGGTGTTGTCATTTTGCATATACTGTATATATAATATTTTTTACGTAAAAGTAAAGTTGTTTAACGTTTCGTAATAAAGCAGCTGAACTATTGAAATGCAATGGAGAAAGAGGAGAACGTATATAAATACATACAAACGTGAAGAGTACCAGCATAAAAAAAAACTCTTCATAGAATTTTTTATTAGTTTATAATAATTTACAAAAGTCGCAAAAGAAGAGACATTGAGCAGAATAGTACAATAGCAATAGTAAAAGTGTTACAAATACTATTTATATGCATGTATTTATGTGTATGTTATACTTCTAGTACATAAATACATTCATATACAAATGAATAGCGCGTGTAAACATGAAACGTGTTTATATTGAATTGAATCATTTTAAATTATTTATCAAATTACATTTTGCACGAAAACAGCTAACTCTAAATGAGTGAAATATGTATAGTGGTAGAGATAGTGACAGCAAGAAAGTAAAAGAAGAAAATGGGTTTAGTTTATCAATTGAAAAAAAAAAAAAAAAAAATATATATATATATATATATATATATATATATATATATATATATTTATATATATATATATATATATATATATATATATATATATATATATATATATATATATATATATATACGGAAGTATATGTTTGTATGGGAGATAGGTGTAGATTTTAATCGATTCCGACCATTTTCAAAATTGTCAATACATGAGCAAATTTAGTCATATGTATTAAGTTTCTGCTTCATAACTTCATTTTTTCGTGCTCAAAGTGTGAAAATATACATACAGAAGCATACTTTTATATGGAAGGTATATGTAGTTTTTATCCGATTTTTTTCATTTTCACTTTAGGTTATTAAATCATAAATAAAATCATATATACCAAGTTTCAGCTTGATTACTTTATAATTACCCATAAAAAATGTGATAATATACATTTGACAACATACTTGTATATGGGCACTGGTCGTTGTTTTTGTTCGATTACCCCCATTTTTAAAGTGGTTCATACATTGGAAAATATAATTACATAAATTGAGTTTCAGCTTGATAACTTTATATTTGTTTGCGCAAAATGTGAAAATATACATTTGAGAATATTCTTTTGTATAGGAGGTAGTCGCAATTTTTATTCGATTGCGCTGATTTTCGAATATGTTTGTTCTTTACTAGAAATAATTTGATGTACTAAATTTCAGATCCCTGGCTTTATATTTAAGCATATACATAGGTAATCGTGACTTTCAATTTATTTAGCCCATTTACGAACTTGTCTCTATCTATATTCTTCCATATATATCATATCTCCTTTTGGGTCTTACAAAACGAAGCACAAACTCAATAAATAGACTTTGTGCTGTTTGAATGCAGCTTGCTTATACCATACATACAAATTTCTACATCTAATATGACACAAATAAAATGTTATTTTACATTTCAATTATTAGGCCTTTATTCATCACATTCAGACTTCTTATAAGAAAGACCACCGTTTTTGGTGACGATATGATTACTCAAAATGACAGTAGCTTACAACCTAACCTATGTATCAATCAACCAAATAGATATAGTAATATTCCATAACTTTGAGTCCAGTCAATTACTTACATATGCACACATGAATAGTAAATATATGTCAACAATATTAATACAAATAAATTCTCATATAATCCATATCGACAAACAACACTCACACACACACACACCAAAAAGCTACTTTCAAGTGTGTAAGTAAAATTTGTATGCTACACATAAAACAAGTTGACTTTTATTGTTTTGCATAGCAACATTTCTTTCAGTCTTTTTAGCAGTTTTCTGCATTTTTCTCCTCCATCACAAATAGCCCCCCCCCCACTTGTCTATTTTACAAATATTCTATTCTATTTGGTAATTTTAATATGGTAAAAAAAAGAAAAAAATATTGCTAGTGTATGCAAAATGAATTTAAAGTAAAATATGAATGAAAAAAAATAAATGAAAATAAATTCCATACATATTGGTATGTATGTACTTATCTACTTATACCTATATTATGTATATACATATAAATATGTATGTGTAATTTTTGTGGTGGCAAAACTAACGATAACAGTAGCTTAATTGCAAATTCGGAACACGTTTAATTGTAGCGCAGAGCTGAGCAGACCAGAGCAGAGGAGCAACATTACAGCTAGCATGTACATATTTACATACGCTAATATAAATATATTTACATATAAGTATACATTAGCGTAACATATTCTAAGCGATGCTTTTTCGATATAAAAACACATTTTTACTTAACAATTATAACGACGACGATAAGGATGATTACTATCCACATAGGTGTATACTTATACCTATACTATATACATATTGGAATTGTCAACAACAGTACTGGAGTGTTGCCAATTAAATTTAGAAGCAAAAATATTACAAAAGAAAAACGAAGAAATACTTTTCAACACAAAACTCAATATGCTTATAGATGCCCTGCAGGAAATATATCTTATGGGCAAATTGGTATGATGAAATGAAAATACAAGAACATCTCCATAGAAATACCAAAGCTATATATTAAGCTACTGTCTTCGATTGAAAACACCTGGACTGATGCAGAAGACCTTCGGTGAACAGTTTACATCTTAAAGGCAGATTTATGAGAGGAACTGAATGGTTTAAGAGCACAGCGAACATGTTGAAGCTGAATTTGGAGTTGGATTGTCATCGATATCAACTGATGAAACAACTAAATTGACTAAATCAAAAATTGATCGTTTCAAATTAATCAATTTAATCGATTTTACAAAAAAACCAACGGAGTCTCAGATGCATCGCTTTTCGTTTGATTCCAAAACAAGGAATTTGTCCGAAATAGTAAGGAGTGCAAACATCTTTGGAGAGACCCGTATATTTTCACAACCACATTATTCAGCTGCTTTAACTTCGTGTGTGTATTCTGGTTATTTAGTGAAGACAAAAAATTGTACAACACATACATTGTATGCATGCATGCTTTTATGTATATAGACATTCCTATGCATGTACACAAAACATACTAAATAGAACTCAGTGTCGTCTATATGAAAATTCATTAACCCTAAATAAAAATGAATGACCAATGTACGAAAGAAAAAGCGAATCTACAAAAAAAATTATCGAAAATCACATAGAATTTGCATTTTATGGTAATTTCTATTGTTGTTGTTATATTGTTTTCTCTCTCTCTCTCTCTCTTTATTTTTCTCTATTTGTTGTATATTATTTTCAAATACAATTTTATGTTTTTCTAGGTGCTAATAAATAAAAGTGTGAATGTGTTGGAGCGTAACAATTTTTTTTCCAAAAAATAAAAATACTAAAAATAACATAAAAATAAATTAAATAGATTGTAATAACGAGTAATAGAGAGAGTGATGCTGAAAGATAGAATAAAAATTAGAGGCATATATATAAATAGTATGTCATTGTTATTACTGTTATTGTTACTATCAATTTTGTCGGCGCTTGAGGAATTGCACATAATAACAAATATTGCCTTTCATTTGTATAAATTTTTTTTTTTGCAAATTAATTCAAAAATAATAAAAATAAAAATTATAATTATAACATATAATATTCCTCCTTATTTTGCGGCATTTCAATAATAAATTAATAGTTGCCTTCATATTAATGCATACACACATGCTGATGTACTAACATATACATATAGTACGTACATATTTATGTACCTTCAATTTTCGCATAATTTATGGTATTTCTTTCTTTATAACTATATACATACTTATATTTTGTAAGTTATTGTTTAGCGACCAAACAAAAAAAAAAAAAAAAATATACAAAAATCATGTTTTTCTTAATTTTTTTTTTCACAAATTAATTAAAAAATATATATAAGCAAAAAGATGGGCATGTGTTAAGTGTGTGCGTTGGCTTTTTGTTTTTGTCTGCACATAAATTATTACTCATATAGGAAATTAGCATAAGTTATTAATCAACTATTTCAACTACACCATGTGATATTTGGCGACTTATTTATACAGATCGACATCTGTACGTATGTAATCATGTGTTACTTTTGGGGAATTTAGCAATTCAACTTGTTTTAAAATTTTATTCATTTCATATTTTGAAATTATTTTTCACATAATTATCATAATTTTTTTTTTGGTGTAATTAAAACTGTTTTTAAATCCAATTTTAGTCTTTCGCATATGACAAATTATTGTCAAAATTAACTGAAATAGTTAAAAATAAAATTTAAAAAAAAAGAACGTATTTCATTCACATATCTACTGATTTTGTGCACACTTTTATTTTCCTATATATAGAGGAGGATGGGGTAAAATTGGTCATAGACCATATGATGAGCCATTGCGATATAATGCCTTGATCTGAATGTTACTAGTGAAATATATACAATATTTTGAAGCCCAAATAAGACATTTTTCTTGTCTATATTCTGTCCAATGAACTTATTTTCAGGTTTTAAAAATTCTTCAAATTAAATCTTTTAAATTGGAGCCTCTAAGTAACACTTTTGAGCATGGCATTATCTTTCTCTCATTTTGTATTAATTTTATCATCAACAAGATTAAAATTACAAAATCTGGTATTCCCAAAATTATTCGTCCTATGGTAAAATCTAGTACATAAATGGGAAGTTGTCAAATAATTGTGTTGGCAGAGGTTATGCTAAAAAATTGCTAAAAATAAAGCGATTTAATTTTATGAATTAATTTTTTTTTGAATTTTCAAGTTTTGTATTTAATGTTAAAATTATACAAAATCTGGTATTCCCAAAATTATTCGTTCTATGGTAAAATCTAGTACATAAATGGGAAGTTGTCAAATAATTGTGTTGGCAGAGGTTATGCTAAAAAATTGCTAAAAATAAAGCGATTTAATTTTATGAATTTAATTTTGAATTTTCAAGTTTTGTATTTAATGTTAAAATTATTTGCTAAATTGTTAGCTATAAATTGGAAATTTTTAATAAAAGTATATATTCTGATGAAAAAAAAAAGAATCCTGATTGTAACACATTTTACAGCAGATGCTATATTGTCAAGCAGAAAAACGTCGCAAAATCTTAATTTTATCATCTCTAGAATAGACAATAAAAATCATAATAACAATTATCCAGTCTCCCCTATATGCTTACTTATGGATATATTTTTAAATTAGTAGCTATATATAAGCATACATATTTAGTTTTAGTTGATTTAATAGAGCATGAATTATGTCCAAGTGATACGATCAATTTAGGTTAATATTTTTGTGTGGCATTTTTCATATGAATTTTTATTATTGTAATAAATATTCATTGAGTATTGATGCATACAATAATTAAATTGTATATATTTGGACTTAATCGAATATATATATTCTATATCAAATTATATGATACTCTTAATCATTGATTGAATTTGTGTTTTTCTTCTTCTTAATGTTACCCTTAAAACTCATTCCATAAATTTCTTTCTTTTAAATTGTGCACACATTTCAGCTAATAAACTTTTTATGTCTCAAATTACCAACAGCTCATCGATAATTTCAGCCATACAATATATTAAAAAGGAATATACATATACATATACAGCTGTCATTTTGGAGCATTTTTGTTTAGATAATCTTCAAAACAACGAAGAAAAAAAGGATTGAAGATGGCAAAGAAAAGAATAGTAATAAAACTGAATGAATGACTTCTTGAAAATGATTGCTGCCAGCTATTAGGGTGTTAGAGATAAATTCATTTTATAATGTAGACATCGTCAATGCTGTTGTTACTGCTGCTGCTGCTACTGCTGTTTAAGCAACAAATTTATAGACTCGCCTTTAATTTACAATACAAAATAGCTATTAAAAAAGTTGGGGCGGTATTCTTAAAAAATGAACAACCACAGAAGAGATCGTGTTGCAAATGGGCGTAAGATGGTACGCAAACATCTTATTTCTGTGAAATTTAAGCAACATAAGGACAAGGACAGTATATAACCCGTTTATGTTGGAATTGCTAAAAGACTTTTAAACATTGCTTGCTGAAATAGTCGATTCTAATAATCATGTATTAGTAAATGTCCATATGAGATAAAGTGTGCATTTCAGCAGTTATTATAATTGGTCGTATATATAATTTGTTATATCCTTAGCAAAAGAAGCGCATTAGGTCATTTGGTTTTTGGCTCACACATTTACGAATAAAGAAATACACTGACAATGTCGAAATGCACCTGTTCCATAAAGAAATGATGAGAAATGAAATCGAAATTGAAATTGCAAAAGTTTAAGATAAAAATAAAAAAAAAAAAAAAAATAAGAAAAATGTTCTACCTATAACCCTTTATTGATATTCTAAAAATAAAAATTCTTAGACTTCCTTTGTGAGCAAGTTTATTTGTTAGCATACGTATGTTTGACAATCAAACAGCGGATGTATATATCAATTTGGTGTGTTAGCTTTTTGGTTGGTGTTTGCCTTTAGTTGTTGTTGTTGTTGTTCTTCTCTTTGAAAAAAATGTATTCTTATTGGTGAAATCAAGCAGTTGCCACAAAAATCATTTGACGAGGGTTTCCTGTAGCAACACAACAACTAACTTATTTCGTTTTTTTCTTAGCCATTGGCATATTAGACATGTTCATATGTAAAAATTTGCAATATATAGGCAGTGCATTTGTATTAAATTCTTTTAGCGTTGATGTGATATTGATAGAAATTCAAAAAAAGCATGTGTCTGATAGTAGTTATTGTGGTGCATGCAACGAAAAAAAGAAAAAAAAATTGACATTTGAAAAAACCTTTGAAGTGTTTGCTTTTAACTAAATAAAGACACTTGTCACTTGTCATGATGGCATAACAAAAAGAAGAAGGGTGAAAATAGATTAGCTGTCAACTAATCTGTTGCACATACACAAAAGGTGCTTAACATAAATTAGAATTGGTAATTTATTTCGGGTGCTATTATATAGAAACATCTGTATTGCAATGAAAGCAAAATTTGATATTAATGTTTAAATAATAAGAACTTTTTGTATTGAATGAAAAGACTTAAGAGACAAACTTGCATGAAATAGAGTCATCATTTGAAGCAATTAAATATATATATGAATTTTAATGCGTATTTTTATTTATTAATTATTGGCATATAAATAGTAATATTAGATGAGAAATTCAATAAACAGCAACATTTTTTTTTGTTCTTTACAGTAAAGTAAATAAATATGTATTTAATTCTTAACGCCTCCATTGATATGAATACACAATGTATTGAATGGAATAAAAAAAAACGTGCAAATTCCATTGAAACAAAAATAAACAAAGTGAATTTCTTCTAAGAAATTTGCTACACAAACAAAATGATTCATCACAAAATAACAAATGAACGATTGTATCAATAAATATAATTTTATTTTATACTTGTTTGTATATGTAATAATTTCCAAAAAAGAAAAAAAAACAGGAATGAAGAAACCAAAATGAGCTGGTAATTATTATAATAGATTTCATACATATACATATGTATATATATGTAGGTGCATATATGTATAAGTAAGCTATATAAAAATATATGCCATAATAATCTCTTTTGTTGGTGTTATGGCTGATATTTAGCATATTCATATTTATTCATTAAATTCATTTATTGTGCAGCTGTGTATAATTACTTTCTTGGTTGATTAGCAAATTGAAATGCATTAGTTAACTAATAGTATCTAGTATATTTATATTGGAATTGCTATTGTTTTTGTGCATGTTCATATTCAATTTTAATACACTAACATGACCAAAAAACAAAAAAAAAAGAGTAGAAAAAAATAAATACCATATTTAAATTAATTACTTTTAAATTGTTTTTCAATGAATTGAAATTTTTATTTCTTTTTGCAAATTGATTGTGTCATATCAAACAACAATTGAGTGAGAAGTGTATTAAATAGAAGAATTAGAATTATAGAAAAAAAAATACATTAAACAATTTTACAGATGGTCTCTGGTCTCTTCGACCAAACAAATTACACATTAGATATATGCTATGCAATAATATTTTACACTACATAACAATACATCGATATAATATCACACCAAAGTAAGCAACTATTATATGCATGCATATATGTATATAAAGCTGTTGTATGCAGCAACTATACATACACTGCCATACATGAGAGCACTGCAAGCAAGCCAAGTGTAGCTTTCAACCTTGTGTGGTAAATCAGAAACAACAAAAATTATAAATATGTACATACATTTAATTGTTAACCATGAACATACGACGATGACGATGATGACGATGATGACGATGATGACGATGATGACGGTGACGACGGCAAGTACAACAAGAACAACAACAACAAGAGCGACAGCGAAAAATAAACGAATATTGGCATTAATGTAAAATAGCACCAACAACAATGAACAAAGTTAATGTAAAGTTCATGGTAAGATTTGATAATTAAGTCAAGCAAGTATGCACGAGAGTCATAAATATGCGCATATGAGCACACACACACACAGTGTTGCAGACGAAAATGTGATTTTTTTTGTTTTTGCATGTGTAAGAAAATGATCATAAAATTAAAAATTAATTTTTCATAAAAAGATCACTAACAAGTGATAAGATGATGAATGCAACGACGAAATTGATTATGACTTAAATGATTTAATTTACGCTATAGCAATTTATAATATGTACAGTGGGTGAAAAATAAAAAAAGTCGATTATGAAATTGATCAATATAATTTAATTTTATTTTGCAAATATTTTAAATTAATTAATTATTTTTCATTTTTATATAAAATCTCATTAAATGGTACATTTGAAATGATATACTATCATACCAAAGAAAGACATTGTCAACTAAATGACCATGTAACCATTCTAATAATAATACAACAACAACGAAAATCGTTGCTTATGGTCAATATGATCACCCAAATTAGCAATGTCTGTATTTGAATGCATTTGCACACAAGCAAAATGCATTGTAAACATTGTCAGTCATTGTGTGTTGGCGCTAAAATTACCAAATGCGGGCAAATGTCTTGGTGGAGAACAACATCAACAGCAACAATGCAAAAGTGCATTTGCTTGTTGTAGTAGTTGTTGTGATTGATAAATTTCCAAAATTACAACAAATTCTATCCAATGTAACGTTAATTAAATGCAGAAAAATAAATTCAAAAACAGCAACAACATCAAATAGCACTTTAACATTAACCTCAAATATAAAATAAACAACAAACTAAAACGGTCAAAGTAGTTGACAAAGAAGAAGAAGAAGAAGAAAAAGTGGAATAAATACCACTGTATATAACATATACATGCATAGATAGCACATATATGCATTGGCTAAACACTAAAACGATGCAAGTGCATTTGAGTGACAAGCAATGAATAAAGAAATACACAACAACAAGAACAACAACAAATAATAATACTAAAAGCTTCGACAATATAAGAAAAAATTCAATTCAATTACAATGACAACAAGATGCTTACTAACAACGGGCAAACAATTTAACCCCAAATAAACAAGAAGAAGAAGAAGAAGACAGAATCGAAAAGAAAAATTCAATGTCAAATTAGACGTCGAGCTGCGTCGACTAGTTAGTTGCAAGTTGGCGCCCATTAATACTATTGATATTTAAGAACGCGCAAATTACGTCAGCAGCACAAGAGGTGGTTACACCGTTTTTGTTATTATTGTATTTTTTTTAATATAAACATTTTTTCTATTTACTTTTATTTTGGATTAAAATTTGTTTGTTTAATTTTATTTTCTGCACTACAGCTATTCGTAGTATATATAAATATGTATTTGTTGTTGTTGCACTTTGGTATGCTCGTTAGCCTCGTCATCATATACAATACAAATAACTTGAATGGCAAGCAACTAAGTTTAATATGATATACCTACGAGTAGCAGCCAATCAGTGGCAGTAGTTCTATAATGGTTTTAGAAATACTATCATATGTTGTAGTGTCATTCATACTAGTATGTGCATAGAAATTGGTACATTAGAGTGGGTCGACAAAAAAAAATCTCCACCCATTAATTGAAAGCTTACATTGAGAGAGCATGATGACAGTATTTGAGTTTATTTTTTTTCTGTAATAAAAGTAAGGAGAATTGTATTTTTTTAATTTGTAGAATAAATCAAATGTTGAAAAGATTTAATCACTAAATTAGGAGAAGAAAATGACGTAATATCTTTTCAACAATAATAAATATTCGTAAATCGCTATTAAAACTCAAAATATTAGCAAAAACCCCATTTGGACTGTTTCTTTTAATGATGCTAATATTCTTGCAACGTAAGCTCGCAATATTTTTGTATATGAAGCGACCCAATCTACTGTATGAATATACGACACCAACCACAATTCAAATTCATAGAAACCACACATGATCATCATTATCATCATCATCGTCAACATTGTTGATATTACTGTCATCAAGAGTGTGGCCATATGCGTGTTAAATAATACAGCTATGCGGTTCAATTGCAATTTGGTTTATTAGAGGTAATACATATGTACAAACATACATACATATATCGATTGAGCATTTATTTGAAATAGAACTGTATATATATATAAAAACATCTATTAACATTTTATGAGTTTAATATTACACAGCGGCATGTATTCAACCAATTGCATATATGCATCTAAGTACATGAGTTATTATGTCAATGTTAACCTTGCTCTGTTTATAATACTTAGCATGTATATATGTATATTTAAGTAACATATGTATGAATGAAGTGCGTGTAGACAAGTACAAATAAAAAAATAATCGTTAATTGTTATACGTACTAAATACCGTTTATTTTGAAGTATGTATTTAAATAAAATTTTTGTATTATTTAATTAATAAAACTAAAGTAATTAATCACAATAATCAACAAATTAATAATAGTAGGTAATAATTTGTTGTTAATACCTTTATACGTATATATGTAAGGCAATTATTCAATTCAAAATTAAGTATTATAAATAAAAAAATAGTAGGATTATGACAAGCAAATATAGCCTCATGTGGACCTTGTATGAAGTTTATAACATACAAATAAAAATTATTTTCTAAAAAACACGTATAATTGCCTACATACAAAAGAAGGTTTTTTTAGAACATTAAGACATTTGTTTGTTAACTGCTATCTATTTTTCTAATTATTTTATTATATTAAATAATTTTATAATACGAAATATATATACTTGTCTATGTTTAGCTATATAAACATCCATGAAAAATCAATTAAAGGTTGTTTAACTATGTATAATAGGAAACAAGAAAGCTTTTTTTCAATATTTTTCAGTATAATTACCCAATTTATTTCTTAAGTAGACATATAGTTAGATAGTAGATAGACATATAGTAATAGAAATATGTTAAATAACAGAAATGTTAATTACAGAAATTTATAAGAAGAGAACATTGAACTTTAACAATTTTGAATAATCTAGATTATGTACTTTTATTCTATGCACTGCAACTGCAGAATAACCCTTTGTACTCTATACCACCGAATAATTTTTTTATGTTATATTAAGCAATGCTAAGAGAACTACTGGTAGAATTACAAAGTGCATAACATTGAAATTCTATAACAAAAACGGAGTTACTTTTAAAATAGAATAGAAATATGTTAAATAACAGAAATGTTAATTACAGATATTTCTAAGAAGAGCACATTGAATTTTAATGATTTTGGATAATCTTTTATGTGGAGTTTTCAGAGTTGATTACGTACTTTTATTCTATGCACTGCAACTGCAGAATAGTTCATTATACTTAATGCCAACGATAATTTTCTTCGTAAATGATATTAAGTAATGTTAACTTTTTAAGGAGATTTACTGAGAGAATTACAAAACGTATAACATTGAAATCCTATAACAAAAATTGAGCTACTTTTAAAATCTACATATTTTTATTTATAATTTGTAGATAGCTTATATTTGTATACATATTTTATTCAATTTTATATCCATCAAGTACTTATTACATTTTGTGAAATTTTTAAGAAGGCACCTTAAAGCCATTTGATGTTATACATCAAGTAAGCACATTTCAACTGAGCCACTAAAATTATTCAAAGGCATACGAACATTAACCCTACTTCCCTAGAGCATCATTTTTGATACTATGCATGGTAACTTCTATGGCAAAGTGCTATGCTTGAATCATTTTCAAAAGTTTAAATTGCATTCAGAATGCATAGAAAAGAAAAATAATAAATATGTGTATTTTTTGAATTTAAATATATTTAAAAACTTTGTTTTTTCAATATGAAATAAGAGACTCGTTTGAAACAGGAAAGTAGAGTTAAGGCCGATGCCGACGTTGACATATTCACAACAATATTTCACGTTGGGAATGCATCGACATCGTTTTACCATGTCAACATGTATACATAAATACTACAATAGTATAACAGAGTTGCTTCAAATGTGATTTGTTAACGCGTCAGGCACGATTATATCTATGCACTATACATACATATGTATCATATATGGCACGAGTATAGAGAATAGCTAAATTGAAAAAAAAAAATATATGTTCAAATATAATACATTTAACGATGAAATTCATAGATGATGAAAATGATAGTGTCGTTGATGCTGAATAACAAAAAGAAAAAAAAAAAAAGATGTTTTTGTTTGTTGTTGTTGTTGGTCAAATAATAGATGCAACCACCATCAACTATAAAACCACATGCATATATTGTACATACATATATGCATATTTCAGCAGCAATAACAGCAATTGACAATAATAAATAATATTGTAAAATAACAGCGGATGCAAACAAACAAACAAACCGATGATGCCATTTAATGATAAAAGTAAACATATAACTAGAATAGGCCAATATACATACATATAGACGGGCGTGGTGCTGTACTATAATGGTGATCAAATGCAGGTATGTGTGTGTGTGTGTGTTTGCATTTGAGTGTGAGTGTTAACAAATAGACGCACACACTTTTATTTTGTGTTTGTCCAATTGTCCAATATTCTGCATGTGCTTATGTTGGTGCTTAGAGTGTACTCACAATGTAGTATTTGTTGTGAGGTTATACAAATGAAAATTATATATGCTTATATCACAAAATCAGCATTTTCATATACACATATTGTCATCAAATTGTAGCACACAAGCTTCTACCATTTGCTACTTGTTTTTTTGCTATACTTACTGTTTTTACGTATATATTTGTTTTTATTTTTGCAAAATGGTTTTTTGCTTTTTGCTCGTTTACCTATTTGTTCTAATACTTGTACACACTAATAATAATAACAACAATGACGACGACGACGATGACGACGACGACAAAGTTGATTATTTTTATTATTGCAAGTGAGCGAGAGCAACTAAATTGCAAATAATCATAAAATTTAGGTCAACGCATATAATATTCGCATATGTATGTAGTACATACCTATTCTCAAATAATATAAATTCATATTCGCATTTGTTTAGTCATTCGTGTATGTATTGTAGGTATAGTAAGTGAGTTTATGTATGCATTTTAGAGCCATCTATGATTCTAGCCAACTCAAACTATTTTGTATTATTGTTGTGTTTTTATTATTATGGTTATTATTGTGCATATTTGCTATTATTCTATTCCTCTAAGCGTATGGTGTCTTCAATTTAATTTAATAAATTTTTGCTTTATTTTGTCATAGCGTTTTTATACTGCTGTTATGTGTTTTTATTAATGAAATGTTCGCTATTGTTTTATATCATTTTTACTATGATATTTAAAATGAATACATATTTATTTTTTTTTACATATTTATTTTTTTGTAGGTAAATTTTTTATTTTTATTAGCGGAAGAGTATGTACATATTTTTTTTTGTTTTTATATATTTTTCCATTATTCATACAAATGCAGTGTTTTCAAGCAGAGCATGCATGAGTTCATATTCAAATAGTTACATATTGGGAATAAGAGTTTTTAAAAAGGCGACATGGTGTCTCTTTATATACACCCATTTTATGAAAGTTTTATCTGAGGGTGTAATAATTTGATAAATAATCTGTGAGTAGTCTTAAATTAGGTTTGTTATGCACTCTACGATTTGAACCTATATTTTTTCAGTTGAGCCCGATGGCTTGCCTGAGGCCAGGGATGTTGTTCTCTTTCAAATGATTAATGGATTGTTGTATGCAAGTCATCGTGTTGAAGACCATGGAAGCCCAAATCATTGTTCTAATTTCCAAAACAGAGTCACTTTGTTTAAGTGGAGAGACTGTCAAAGTACTCAGGTAAAAGTTTCGCCATGAAGTTCCAAGAGAAAAGAATTATTAATGTCAGCTGGACTTTTCGAGAAGATTGAGATCACTTTACTCTTTATAAAGTTATCAATGATAATTTGTTCATAGGTTGCAATTGCAAGTAATTTAACTGGGAAAATATTCAACCAAAAAGAGGACTATTCTTTTTTGTCACTATTGTTTTTACATACATGTACTTGAAAGTGCGTCAACCAAATATTATTTTCAAATCTGGAAATTGCTTCAGGTGGAAGAAGTTGTTAATCTGTAATTTTTATAATTATAGAAATGAGAAATTTCTGTGTGCAAGAATAAAATAGTCTAACCTGGGAATGAAGCAGCTATAAAAATTCTCTTTGAACAAATTAAAATTGGTGGATTTTGTTAGACTCAAACCACATTTTATATATGCGAAACTCGAAAATCAGAGCAACTTTAAATTTTTATCATATAACTGAGAATCATTTTAATGAACAGACAGTTGTATGTATACATTTTAGAAATAAATATAAATACATAATTTGTTGCTGTTGTTAAATATTTTGACAAATTTGTGTTTGTGTGTGTTTTTTTTATTATTGATGTATTAATCACGTTCGCATTTGTTTTATAGGTGTGCCTCATAAAATTTTAGGAATTTTTGGAAGTTCAATAATAAATTGCGATTCATATTGACAGCAGGGTATCACTTTATCTCTTTATGAGTATCATGAAATATATGTGTATGAGTTTTTTTTAAGACAAAAAACATATTTAACATATTTAAGTAGTATATCCACATACAAATATTGATTGTTTACAGCAAGAACACTACAACTCAAAATATAAAATTCTGCAATTGTAAAAATTATGTAAAAAATATTGAAAATAATTAAAAAAAAAGAACTAATTTAATTTTAGTCTATTTAATTATATTATAATTGTGCGAAATATTTTTATAAATCTTAAAGAAAATATGACATATAAATTAAAACATGATCCAACCACAAAAATGCAATCATACATTAATATATAATTACTCATATACATATGGTAGAGGACCACATATTTACGTATATGGGTATAAATAAATATGACCTCCTTAACCGTTACAATTCGTTGCACATATTTTCGTCACTTGAGTGGTAGTAATAGTAGTTGTTGTTGTTGTCGATATTATGTCGATATGTCAGTAAAGAGCGTGACCGCAAGCAAACAAACACATATTTAGTACATACATTCGTGGGTAGACTCCACTACAAACTTGCCGAATATGTGTTTACTTACATTCATAGTATGTATGTGTGTGTGTGTGTGAGCGTCTACATATATATGTATTTCCAAATGACTACATTGCAAAGTATTAAAAACCAACAACGAAACAAATTAACATCATTTTATGACGCAAAACTGCCAATTTGTATTGAGCGAAACTGTTAATTATAAAGTACATACACAACAACACACACACACACACACATGTATACACACTCTATATATAAAAACAAACTCATATAATTCCAAATACAAAAAAGCTAAAATATGAAACCCTTTAATATATGTATCTGGACGCTGTGATTTGTACGAATTGTATAGTAAAACAGACAATGATGATGATGATGATGATGATGGTGATAACGACGATGATGATGATAGTAAATATGACCCACATCGACTATCAGCGCTGAAATCCAATGAAAGCTCAGCAGCAACAACAACAACAACAATAACAATAACAACAACTAGAAATCAATAAATGCCATCACAAAATCCCATTAAAAATTTCAAAGTATATATTAAGTAAACACCCACTTTCCACATCATATGAATATATGCGCTGTTTTTGTTGATATTCATAATAATAACAACAACAACAACATCATTAGCTGCAACAACCATAAGAAATGCCGATTGGCTAAAATATGAAATGAGCATAAATCTTATTTCGATAATATTGCCATCGTCGTTGTTAAAGCAATCTTCGTTAATGTTGTTGTTGTTATGATGTTGTAACCGCATATTCGATGTGTGGATGTATCGGTTGATAAAATATATACATAAATACTTGACAATAATGACGACAACAACAACAACAATAACAACAACAACAACAACAACACGAGCTACGAATAAGCAAAAAAGGTCATAACCTGTAGTACGGTTTATTTTGTTACACATATGAAATTATGCGTAAAATATATGAGCCAGATAAAAAATATAGCAGCAACAACAACAAAACAACAACAACAACAACAAAACAACAACAACAACAACAACAACAACAACAAAAAACAACAAAACAACAACAACAACAACGACAGTAATACCAAAACGTACTCGAAATCAAATGGCATCATCCGTTCGTTAAATAGTAACCACAAAGCACACACGCACAGACAGCCACACACACACATATACATATGTCCATATAAACTAAACCAAACAACAGCCGCAACAAACATTGGCTTTATTTGGTCGTTGTTGTTGTTGTTGTTGTTTTAGATCCGATATGACGTAACTTTCGTTATGCTATGTCGCTACTGCTGTATCGTTGTTACCATTTTTATTGTTGTAATCGGTGTCACTATCACTATCGCCGTCATCATTATCATCATCGTCGTCGTCGTCGTCGTCGTCGTCGTTGATGTTTTCACTATTCGTTAATACAGTTAAATATGTAAACAGGCAAAAATCATATGAATAAAAATACATGAGTATATGTATATTGAATGAAAAAAATAAATTATTGAGGGTAAAAGCGGCAACAAACGAAACGTTTATGGTATACGCCATACGTACATAGATCTAAATGTGTGACTATGTGGCGTTGTATTGTTTAAACTGTGATAACCTTGAAAACCGGTAAATTTTGCTGTTTGTTGCTTGCTGACGCGACGTTGGTGCTATTATATTTGTTTTTGTTGTTGTGTGTGTCTCGTTTTTGTTGTTGTTGCCTTTGATGATTATAATATTTCAATTTCATATATTTCAGATGAATATCTGAAATTGACGCTGCTGCTGCTGCTTCTATATGATTAAGAAAAATCAATATTTCACAGACATAAACGATCAATATGATTAGTTTATGGAATGATTGCAGCAATTATCTGGTTTAAAATATATCGAAATTAAAAAAAAAACGACTATAAATAAAATAAATCAAATTAAGTATAGGCACCTAATGTGTGTGTGTGGTTGTATATTGAGACATATGTACATATTTGACACTTTAAAATTATTTGATTTGTTTTCATTTTGGCAAACATAAGACATAGGCAACAAACTTGATAATATGCAAACATTTTAAAAAAAATTTGTGCAATTTTTATTTGTCTTTATTTGTGCGTTCTTATTGCATTCGCTACACACAAGAATCACTATAATAATACATGATTGTCATTTTCGGTATGCCGCCAAGTAAATTATATTTGTCTCCATTATATGAATGAAGACTTAGGAAACAAACTCGTTTTTAATGATTATCTTTTTTGAGTTTATCTTTCGATTTTGTTGTTGTTTCGGCTAAAGTTCAAGCCGGCTGGTTAACTGGCTTGCTCGACGTGTTAGATAGATGAGTATTGAAGAATTAAAATTTTATGATTTTTGTGTGTCGTTATGATTGCTGTTGATGTTGTTGTTGTTTATATTTCATTAGAAATATTTTAAAGCTAATGTGAAGTATATGAACGTAATTAATAGTATTTTAATTATGGTAATAAAAAATATATGCTGTACAATAAGGCGGGTCAAATTTTTAAGCGGCTTGGCTCAGTGAAAAGCATAAAATTTCAATCAAATGAAGCATTTCTTACCAAGAACGCATCAATAAATTTCTGATTTGGACCCACTTGCTTTTTAAGCATCAATTTTGTACAGTTTGGTCATATATTTAAACGTTTTAGGGGCAGCTATTGTTGATTTTCAGGTGTTTTTGGCAATTTTTTATGGTAGTCCCCTTAAGGAGTGGAGATAAAGGTTATGTATGTTTGCAGGGAATGTTGTGAGAAAAAAAATTATAGGGGTCAATTATAGATTTTATTGCTTTAGATGCGATTTATATTCAGTTATGGGACTATTTATCGTTTTTCATTTGTTATTTCGTTAATTTTGTACCATAAGATAGGCTCTAACTAATTTTTTCTCCTTAACATTTTCTCTAAACATGCTTACTTTATATTCCCACTTTTTAAAGGGAATCTCCTTCAAAATTGTTAGTTTCAGTTTTAGTTATTTTTTGAATATTTTGAAAGCACATTGTGATTGGGTGGTTGCCTGGGTAAAACATGTATTTATGTGACTCGGTTTACACCTGTGCTCATATAATTAATTATAAGCCGTTTTCATATTGGGGCTCTCGAATAAGACTCAAAAATCGTATGTAATCATATTAAATCGTTCGTATGTATGTGTCTTACAATTTAGAGATCACAAACAAACATTATGTGCTTTCCGTTTTACTCATTTCTTTTATTGCAAATAAATATATGCCATAAATATTATAATAAAAACTTAAATAGCAATGAAAATGAAAATGAAATTACACGTATACATGTACATACATATGTGCTGATTTTATATATTGTGATCATGTTAATGTCAATAACATTTTCATGGTAACTAACAGTGTATGCAATTAAGGAATTAGAATGTATTAGCAATATTTTCATTTTGTTTTTATTACCAAATATATGCTGTATGAATTGATTTAATAAAAATTTTTAATCAATTCCAAAGCAATAAATATATTAATTATTGTGAAAATAATTCCCACACATAGACATATGTTAACTTACTTCAGATCACTATTTAATATTGTTTGTACATATTATGTATTAATGAGAATATATTGTGGTATAAATTGAGAATTCATATAATGTAAATATGCATGGGTATGTGTGTGTGTGTGCAAAAATAATAACTTGAAACAAGTCCACCTACTTACTGTGTGGTTTTTATGGTATTTGCTTATACGTGAATGAAATATATATTCTATAATAAAAATTTTTATTGATCTTTTTTTTTAATAATAAAGCCAAAATGAGACAAGAAAATGTAAAAATTAAAATAAAAAAATTAATATAAAAAAATTAAAAATATAAAGAATTTATGTATAAAAAAAAATTTTCTTAGCAATTCTAAGCCAAGTTTAAATGTATATATGTACGTTTGCGTGTATGCATGGTTAAGAATTCATGCCAAGACCAAGGTTAATGTTAGAGTTGGCTGTTGCTTTTGGTGCTATAATTACAGTTTTTGTTGTTATTATTGTTGTTGTTGTTGTTCGTTATGCAGCTAGTCAGCCAGCCAATAAGGCACATGGTAGACATTCATAACGTAATATAGTAGTATGTTGTATATGCACACGGTTTTAACTGAATCAAAACTGAAAAGTGCAAAATTTTACAAAAACAATAAATAAACAAAAACTTATTGCCATTAACACACATGTTGCGTCGTATAATGTCAAGTCTTTTTTAAAGGCATATACACATACTTAAGCTCATTTATGGTAAATGATCATAATGAAGAAGTATAGTAGTTGTAGATGATTATGAATAAACAAAAAAAAAAAAAAAAAAAATAAAAAAACTAGTTTTATATATCTTTTTGGGATTTTTGCCAATAAAAACAAAAAAACATTACAACGTGGTTCGTTGATTTTTTTTGGCAAAAATTATATATAATCTGGTCTAAAAACAGTTAGTTTAAAAAAAAACTGGTTTTATTCGATTTTTGTTTCTTTCTTTTTTGTTTTTTTTTTCTTTCTTTTTTTTTTTTGTTCATTTATTTATTAGCTCTCTCACAGCATACTCGTATGCTGCATATGCGTATGAGATAAAAATCTATAAACGTATATGGTACTAAGTATAGCAACTACCGCTTTTTTTTTTCTTTTTATGTTCTTCAGCAAAACATGTTCAAGTGTTGATATTTAAATTTGGCAATTGACAGCATCATCTAATAGCTCTAGTTTTTATTTGATTCTTGATACTTCATACTATACTTGTATTTATAAACTATTTTTAAGAATTCAAAATAGAAAAACACAAATTGAATTAAAAAAACTAAAAGCAACTGTTATTTATTTAGTGTTAATATTTTCATACATTTTGATAATCTTCTACATACAGAAGATTGATAGTAGTAGATTTCTGAGAATGATGAGCATAGATAAATAAAATACGAAATAAAATAATACTTGGAATGAGAATGTCATGATGAAATATTTCGACAAAATTCAACTTTTGTATGCACACGTGAGCAAGACCTGTAAATTCTGAAAATAGACTTGAAATAGAATACCCGTATTTGATCGTTTTTCTATATCAATTCGTTTGGGGTTTTTAGACGAAAAATTGTTTTTAAATTTATATTACTCATCTGACTATTTTTTCACAAAAAGCTATTTTTTCTGATTAAAAAATTCAAATATTTGCTTTGCTTAATTTTGAAAAAATTGTTTTTGAAAGCTTAAAATCTTTGCTATTACTTTCTAGTGCTCTCAATTACACAAAAAGCATTGGAGTTTCGAGCATTCTTGGTTAACACCAGTTGATAGTGAGACCACTTTCACATATTTTCCACTCATACTGACGGTTTTTAATTACATCTATAATTAAATGGCATATTGTGAAGTAGACAATTGAAATGGTACAAAAATAGCTATGTACTGAAGAATTAAATCCTTTTTCCAACTCATTAAGCTAGGATAACAGTACTCTCAAACAACATCTGGCGCTTACTATAAGTTTGGGAAAAAAAACCTACAAAATTAATTTAAAAAAAATATAATAATATGTTGTATTAAAAAAAAAAAAAAAAGTCGTATGAGTAATTTTAATTAAACCAATTTTGCGTCTAAAAACCGTAAACGAATTGATTTAGCAAAACGGTCACACACGATTATCTGTTGTTCAGCCCTACTTTTAGAATATATAGGTCCTGCTTAAGTGTGCAAACTTATGTCGGACGGTGTTATACATAGTATTTATGAGAATTCGATAAATATGAACCAAAAATAATGTTATTATGAAAGCTTATGCAGTTTTAATTGTATTACACAAAAATTATGGGCCAAAATCTTTGAAAATACAAAATTTGATGGAACAAATGAAATTATATATATATATATATATATACATAATGCTTGTAATGTAAAGTAAATCATATATCAATTATACCTATACAATTATACTATACAAAATGGTTAATTCACTAATGAGCATTGAACAATATGACTTTACAGAGCCATAACGACTGTACTAACGTACCGATATAAATCTAGGCAATGATGCAAATAATCATCATGATAACGATGCTAGATGAGATAATGTTCAGAAAATGTGTAGAAAAAATATAATTTTTCAAATGTAAAAAAGAAAAAACATTGTGGCTTCGTATATGTATAAGATTTGAAAAGAAAAAAAAAATATGACGTAAACAAGAGAGAAGAAAAAACGACACAAACATTAATCATGTAAGACATGAGCACAAATTTTGTTCTATGACAAGTTCAACGCATGCATTTGTGTTTAATAAACTAACGTTAAAAATGTGTATATGCATTTTGAACATCATTAAAATGTGCACAGATATATATTTATGTATAGTTATTTAATTTTGTTTTGAAAAATTATGACCGTTTTCTTAGTGCATATATGCGAGAGTACTCTAATGTGTGATTATTTTATTATTATAATAGAATTAACATGTGCGTGTGCGTGCATTCATGTCTCACGAGTTGAAGGTGGTTTGCAATGATGGTCAACAGCAACAACAACAACAATAACAGCAACATGATTTGCACATTTTTTCCCATTTACTTTTTAAATGCAAACGGATTTATCTAAATTTATTGTATATATATTCATAAATTTACTTCGATGTGCATATCACTCACATATACATCACAACATCGCATGCATGCGAGTAGATATATGTATTCAAATGTATTAAATTCGTACAACATTTGAAGGAAAGCGATTTTTCATTTACAGGAAATTACAAAATTATTCATGTGCTAGAGAGAAGGTTGCAAAAGTTTAATAGCAAGGTAATCTTGGTGTCATATATGTATGCGAATACTTTTACATAGTAATAGAAATTGCTGTTTAGAATGTTGTACTCGTATGTAGATATAAAATATGAATGTGTTAAAACAATATTTAGCATTTAGGCTAGTTTGATAAGAAATTGTATTTTTTCATCAAATTAATATACATGTTTTAATGATAATATGCTTTAAATTACATACATAAATACATGCGTATGTGTAATATATTAATTTGAATCAGTCAAATTTTTGATCATATTGAGAAATAAAGAAACTATTGATAATTCTAAATATATTTGTCATTGAAAGCATGAATGTAAAATTTAGTTTGACCACCCACATTAGAATAAATATGAATTGTATGAATATCATTGCTAATTTTTAAAATTGCGGGTTATCTAAATCGATTTCACACCATTGCTCCCTTGGACAACTGTACTTAGAATCATGAGTAGTTTCTATTATTTTCATTTTAATAATTTGACCTATTCTAATATTCATTCAAATATTAATTGCACTATAAATATTATTATACTACGTAAATGATTATATGAACAAGATAAACAGCTTAGAATGAAACTCATGTTTCTCACTTCATTTATTGTATACGTATGTATATATATATATATACCAACTCCTACCATAATATTTTAAATACAACTTGATGCATATTCACTAAATAAATAAATTAAATTTACATTTTTAATGGAATATAAATATTTATGCATATATAACTAATATTATTAATATAATACATTCTAGTTAACAAAAAAATATTTATTTGCATAACTGCTACATATATTAAATAATAACAATAACAGCAACAATAAGAATGACAATAAAAAAAACAAAAATCCATATAATATGAGCATTAATTGTATATAAATAAAAATAATAAAAAAAAATGTAAAATAGATAGTTCTAAAAACAAGAAGAAACCAAACTAGTGTGTGAAAAAAAAAATATAAAATAAACTCGTTTTCAATTATAAATTTATATTTGCAAAAAAATAATTTGTTTTTTTAAAATACTCAGTATTATAAGTATAAGTACAATGAATGATAGAACACAAAAATGTAAAAGAAATCCATAATTTAAAGGAAAAATCTAGGGAACTCATTTGTTTCTTCTTCTTGAAAAATGAGTCCAACAATAAGTTGATTGTGAAAATTTTCTATAACAAAGATCTGGAATCAATTACTGAAACTAAAATAAAACAAAACAAAAACTAAAACTATTTTTTTTTCAATATTCCTGGATCACTTGGTATCATTTTGATCTCAGGTTTAGATTTTTGTGTAGAATTACAATATGTCTGTTGCGTGAGATCTCTTTCTATTCGAATTACTATTTCGTCACTATACTGTGACGAAATAGTAATTCGTAATTCGTAAATAGTAATAGCTTAAGTGACTGGTGACAACAGGAACTGTCCGGTGAAAAGAAACTATCTCTTTGTGAAGTAGTTATACACAGTCTTCGGAATTCAGAAAATATTATACTAAGGGATGACGCTGATATTTAGTTCTTTGTTTTCCAAATTGAAAATATATTATTCCCTTATTACCTATATCAGAGCTGTAAAAATACTTACTTATAAATATGCAAATATTTATCAACAATAATATAGTAGGAGGTACATATATAGGTCTTTTCCTTTATAATGTCACACATATGTATGAATATTTCTATAAACATATGCATATAAATATAGGTATGTATGTGGATATATTCTGCAAAATCCATTAATATTTATTAAATATTAATTGGGAAAAAAAAAATTACAACAACAGCAACAACAACAACAACAACAACAACAACAACAATAGCAATATATTTAATATTCACAATTATTATGTGTGACGAATATTTATATGTACGGCAAAGATGAAACAACAACAACAACGATGTCAACAAATAAATAACAGTTTTACAACAACAGCAACTATCTACAATCAATTTCAACATGCTATGTACGTAAGTAAAAATATATCTATAGAGACGAGATAAAGCAACAACAACACAAACGTTAACCGATAAAAGGAGAGAGTAACAGTGACAGAGAGAGAGAGAGAGAGAGAGCGGGAGAGCAATTGAGACAGAATAAAAAAAAATATATCTACATATATTGAATATACATATATTAACTTACTACACAACAACAACAACAACAACAACGTAATTTTTTCAGGTCAGGGTTGACTTGTAAATATGTATTATATGAGACTTATTTTTATGGCACACCGTTGCACTATAACAACAACAACAATAATAACAACAACAACAAGAACAACAATGCAAACAGCTATGACAGCCGTCTGCATTGTATTACATGCTCACTCATACACACACACACACACACAGAAACACACGAATATTCATATGTACATATCGCATTGCAATGTTTATTATCGCTACAGGTATACGAGTATAATACATAATATAATATGTATATGTGAAGCTGTTGCTGTTGCTATTGCTATTGCCATGCTGCATGAGTTGGTGATAATTGTTTGGCATACGTTTTATTAATAACACATACGAATGCATATGCGCATGCATATCAGAGATGCCTTTTATATGCACTGCATACGTCTACGAGTATGTGTGAGTGTATGTGGAAGATGATAAAATTCAGCGCTAACAAAAAAAAAAAAAAACACCAACAACAAAAGTGTGTAAAGCTTTTATGACAACAATGCTATGTAATAATAAAACAGCAAATTGCAAATCAACTGTGAACTGAATTGAACCGAATGGACTGGACTGAATTTAGCTAAAGATGCAACTGAAACTCATATATGTATGTACAAGTGTCTCTTTATTTGTGCGTATGCGTTTGTGCGATCTTTAATGAATTAGTTATACACACAAACACATAAGATTTTACTTAAAAAAACAAAAACAATATTACTTTATACAATATTTACTATTATTAATAGGTTAAACCATTATAATAAAGGTGACTATTTTTGACATTAGAGATGAGCTAAACAATAAGCAAATTACAAAAGTTAAAAAAAAAATGACCAAATCAAGATGCCGCAATAATAGCAACAAGTCGATTGCGAAAAAATCGAAATACATTTGCATATTGAAAAAAAAAGCTGATTTTATTGTAAATATTTAATATATGCATTTTATTGTGATTGCACTTATTAGCACTGTGTGATGTGTGATGATATGTGAGAGTATATGTATAGTATGCCATTTATATATATCTATTTAAGATGTAAGTATTGTGAAAATGGTAGTGGTGTATTTTTATTTTTTTTCTCTTCTGATTTTGTCAAATATATACATACAATTATTGAGTAATATGATCCACAACCATTATCAAACTTGCAGTAGTAGTAGTAGTAGTATTAGTAGTAGTAAAAGAAGTAGAAGATGATGTTGTAGTATAGTAGATTTTTTTATAAGAAAAAATAATGATTTTGGTTTTGGCATTGGCATTGTTTTTATACCTATATATATATGCCCTTTTTTGTGATTGCTTAAGTTTTTAACTTTAATTAAATTTACATATCTAATCAGATTTTGTAATCACATTTCGAACTGGGAGTATTTCAAAAGAAATATACGAGTATATGTCTTAAAGTAACACATTTTGTTTAGGTTCGAATTCACTTTGATGTTTACAGCATGACATTTTTCAATTTGCCCAGTATATGGTATTGAATAATATTTCGCAAGTCTACGATTCTAAAATTATGAGTATAAAAAAGAAATATATCGACTGCGTAAATTGTGGTCTAATGCTTGAGCTGCTATGCAAAATGTTTTGGTGAGTTTAGTGATAACACTCTGACAAAGTCATATAATTAGAATTCTGCTAATGAAGGTTTTTTAAGAATTTTGGAAAAATTGAATATCGAAATCGTCTCAAAAAATAAGGATAGGAATATCTAAACGATATTATTCGTATTTTGTTCAACAACTCGCTATCTTTGTGCCAATAAAACGACATAGATATTAAGTTTTCTAAACAGACTTGATATTATTTTTATTTTATATATTTTATATATATGTAAATTTCAAATAAAACAATTCTGATTATTTAATAGATTAAATGCATCAAAAGTAATAATTCTTTTGCAATATTCTTCCTATCTCTTTTCTTTTTAATTATAACATTTTTGACATTTAAATAAATAGATATCGGTAAGTAACATCTCTGTACAGTGGAAAAAATCAAAGTAATTGGCAGCATATTTTTATCGGTGTTGGCTAAGTACGAGTGTTGAATAAAATACATCTACTAAATAATAGCTTATAAATAACAGAACATTCTGCATACGGGAAAAACATTATGTCTTATGCATAATGCTCCTTAAAAGACCTAGACTACAACTCTGTATACCCCAACGTATGTACATACGGTATATGTACACATAAAACATAAACCGAATTTGATAAATATTTTGGAAAAATATTTTCTAGACACCGCTACCAAAGTAATATCAGTAATAATAATGACAACAAAATGATGATGAAAGAAATGGAGGACAAAAAACAAAAAAAGTAAAAACTGAAAACATTTTAAAAAGCAGCAAAAGGCACTTAAAACCAATTTTCATCGTCGTCGAGGTTTTTGATAAACATAATTCAATTTATATGAGTTTGTGTATATTTGTGCTCCTATCTGATTGTTTGTCCACATGTATGTGTGCACAGACAGGATTTTTTTTCACCATTTCATTTTCGTTGAGGGTATCTACTTTCTGATTCTCATTCTCAATTCAAATTATAGACATTGTTGTTGCTACTTTTTTGTTTGTTTTGTTTCTTGTTGCCGAATGTCGTCATTATCATTATGTATACAAATCCATATGCACATTCTGCTATATATGTAGTAGTAGTAGTATGTAGTATGTAGTATGTATTATTACTATGGAATGCTTCAGTGATTTTGTACACATGCAGGTTTTTGATTGTGAAAGGTTTGCCTAATTTAATGGAATTTTAGCTACCTGCTATGTCTGGGATCTACAAAACTATACGTATAATGAAATTCTTCTTCAATGTCAGGGGTTGATGCATGTTTGGGTGAATGTGTTTGAAAACATATTGTATGTATGTTAAGATGGTGTAGCATAAGTAACTGTAGAAATAGAAAAATAATACGAAGAAGGATAGCAGAAGCAAAATAGGCTGCGTAGAAGCAAAATATAAGACAGGTAAATATTTGATTTTAAAAATGTTCTTCTTCTAATTTGGGTTTTTGTGTGTCTTGTTTTGTTTTTAATATTCGTTTATTAGCTGTTGTTGTTGTTGTTGTTGCTATTTCTTAATTTTTATGCTACAATAAAAATTAGAAAAGGAAAAAGTAACAAGTCTTACGAATTTTATGACTATAACTATAACGTTTGTGCCTATATATGTGTGTGTGTGTGTGTGTAACTGAGTAAATAGCATATTTTTTACTTTTTTTTGTAAATATATAGGTTGGATTTGTTTGTTGAGAAATTGGTAGATTCTGATAAGGAAAAGAAAGGAAAAGCAAGAAAATAAATATGAAATGTAATAGAATTTTCTGAACAAGTTAGAATAAATTAGATGATGTATGGCAAACTGTTGATTATACGAGTATGTAGAATAACAAGGTGCAGTATGATTTGAGTTATTTTTCAGAATATTCCTACATAATTTGAAAACATTGTTTCAGCAGAATTATTGATTTATGTAATTATTTCTTAAATTCTAATATAATTAAAAATTAATTTGTATTATGAATTGCAGGAAATATCAATGAATGTAGAGATTATGTGCTTAGGTTGTTTTTCCATATCACTAAAAATATATATGAACATATATTTTAGACTAATTCATCACTTAATGTTACAACATCTTAAAGAGTATATATATTTAATTTATTTTTCCATAATCATAATTAGTTAATTCTGAAAATTGATTTCGAACCGAAAATTGTAGCCATTGTAAAATCTCTGGATATGATTGAACAAAAGACTTAAGCAACAAACGTGTTGGTTAAATTGAAAGTTCCAGTTTTCCGTTTTTTTTTTTTTTACCAGTTTTGCAAATAAAATAAAAATCATAATAAGCCACATGAAAAGTAAGGGAAACAAAACTAAAAAAAAAAAAAAATAACATCCAAAATAATATGATACGCTTCTCAATTTAATTTGCTAATATAAGTATACGTATACAAACACTTCGCATCTACTACGTTTGCACTTCTATATAAGTGAAAGGTTGTTCAAGTGGCTCTACACCAATCACTCAGAATAAGCTTACCTAATGATGTGTTTGTTCATTTCTTAAACATATAATAACAACAACAACAACAACAACAACAATATAACAAATATTCGAATAAGAAAATATAAAAATTATGAACTTTTTGTTTTTGCGCTTTACTTTAATAAAATTAAAATCACATTTTAAAAAGTTTTACAAATCACAAAATCACAAAATAGAAGCAAAACAATATCTATCTAATCACACAAAAAAGTTTATAATATTTTTGCTATAGAAGATTTATATCATACAAACATGCCACGGCTTCCTGCGTATGCGTACATACTTACGCAATTAGCCTGTAAAGTATGTATATCTACTCACAAAAAAAAAAAACACAAAAACATAGAGCGACAGGTTGTACTTATTTCGATATAAAAATAAATTACAACACGCACATTTGTGTATATGTTTCTACATTTTATTTTTTATTTCTATATTTTTTTTTGCTTGGTTAAAGAAAATTATTAAGAACATAAAAATAAATTAGCCAAATGCTTAAGTTGTATAATGTTGATATTGCCATTACTGATCATAATGCTGCTGTTGCTATTGCTGCTGCTGATGATGATAATGATGATGATGTCATGTTCGTTTTTGTTTTTGTTGGTTTCGCTTGTTTTTCTTTGCGCGCAAGTTAATGAACTTGAAATAATCTTTTCCATTTGCCATTTCTATTGTTATTGTATAGTATAGTGTAGTCTCACTCTTGTTGTTGTTGTTGATGGTATTTAAAATGTATTTACTAGATGTATTTTGGTAATTTCAGTAGATATACGAGCATGTATGTAATTTAAGCGTTGAAATGTTTAAAAATTATATGTAAATAAATTAAGATAGTAGTGGAAGCGTTGGATTGTATATTTGTAGTTATGTTAGCAATAATTGATGTATGCATGTATAGATTTCCCCAAAAAAAAGAAGAAGAACAAGCCATGCAAAAAAAAACTATTTCTACTGTTATTTATTTTACAAGGGCAAAAAAAAAAAAAGAGAAAGAGGTCTTTGAACTTGTTAGTAGTTATAACTATTGTTGTTGTTATTGTTGTGCGTTCTGAACTTTTCCCCTTCATACTTTATTCGAATAATTTACCTAATAAAATACTGCGTTTTGTACATCTTGAGTGGTACATGGAATTTTTATATGCTTGTAATACAATAATACAACGTAAGTATATAAAAAGTACATAAAAACATAACATCTGCAATTACTCACTTTCTATGTACTTATGCGCAAGATAAACAATTTCAAAAGAAGGGTACATTTTATCGTCGTATTTGAATTTTTTTCTACAAAAGAAATGCGTTCTTATTTTGCTCTTAGTATTTAAATAGTATAAATATGTAAAAGTAATGAATATTTCTGCGGCTATATGTTAAAGAATACTATCCTTATGGCTATTTTACATATACATATAAAATATATATATGGAAGTGAGTGTAAATATATGTGTGTATATATATGTTATATCTCTTTAAACTAACGGATGTTTATTCTATGTGTTGTTGCTTGAAAATTTTGTTTTTCTACCTTTTTGGTATTTTGTTTTTCTTATTAAATAAATTTGCTTGCTTACTTGTTAGTCTGCGTGTGTGTATGTCAGTATCTAACTAATAGCGGAAGCAACATTGGCATTTTGCCGCACAAAACAGATGTTGTATTATGTGAATTTAAACACACACACACACACACAAAGAAGTTATTTCTGTTGATTTTTCTTCTTGATGCTTGATAATTTCTTATTCTCGTATTTTCATTGCTTGTGTATATAGTCGATGATGTGATGCAAAAAAAAAAAAAAATAGAAACAATTTGAATTAACCTAAGCATACATCGTAAAGGATGTTGACCACGCAAGTGCATAGAATCATTTTTTTAAATGTCAAACTCAAATTGATTGCATTGATATTTGAATGCTACGATATGAAACGGAGACAAATCGTGCTAATCATTGGTTGACATTTATAAAATATTATACTTGATTTTTTTTTTTACTTTTATAAATGATATGGTTTTATCGCTATGCTGGAAAATGTAGCAGGTGTTATTTCATGACCCATTGAAATGTAGTCAATTGAATATCATACGAAAAAAAAAAAATGGATAATTTAAGTTGTCTAATATAATCACTGATTTGAATTTCTACTGTTATCTATTTTTATCTATATGTTACTTATAATTTCAAGGAAACTATCGCTGATCTTCTTTTTTACTCTTATTCTAGGCACATTAGGTATGGTCATTATGTGCCTGCACTTAGACCAAGTTGTAATTATATCGAAAAAATAATTATGAAATTAAACTCCAAAATTAATAAAAATTATAAAAGATGTCTAATTCCAATATTTAGTTTCTGAATGTGGGGCTTTTTTGAAAATGATCAAAAATAAACCGAGAGTTATTTGAGCATAGGAATAAGTGTAAGTGCAGATCATGAAAATTAGACCACTGCAAAAGATCATTATAATAAATATTCTTCAGAGTGTGCTATTAAATCATATATATGCTTTATCACACCATATTACAAATTTCAACAGAATAATTGATTTGATAAAAAACTGCAATTTGAATTTATACTCAATTTCGTAAAAATAGAAATGCATATATGTATTTATAAAATAAAATTTAAATTATTTCAAACATTATTAGTATAGATTTCTTGTCATTATATATACAATACACACACACACATAAATACCCGGAGAGAGTAAAAGTCATAAGCAAATATTTGCACCTTTAAGTAAACCCATCTGAATACTGGCATATATCGGCACATGCATATGATCATCACTTTGTTGTTCTTTGCAGTAATTGAACATTTGCTTCATACAATATATTATGTATCGACAATGTGCGATTCTTTGTTGCAATTAACCATATGATAGAATATCATTTGCAATGCACTTTGCTACCGATCGCAGTGCATATATTCGACCATTGAGGCGTTTAGTGCATTTTTATCATTATTTGTTATACATTGGTGTATGTAGGTATATGTAGTGTAACTACAATATGCATATGCCATACGGGTGTCTTAAGAAATGTGTTTTCATTTGTAAAGTATATATAATTTGTAAAATTTTTGGCAATTTTCAAAATTTCTCTTTATATTTGCAACACATTGTTACACAGAGATCATTTTCAATTGATTACACACTTATGTATTATTATCGATCCCAAGTAAATTGATAAATTTATTGCTTTCTATGAATGATTAACATTTTTTCAAGTCTCCTTCTTATTCTAAATGTGTTGGAAAGGTGTTAAAAAATTACTTTATTTAACAATTCATCGTCGGTGGTGTTTGTTTGTTAATATGTACTTTTCTCTCTCTCTCTCTCTCTCTCTCTCTGTGTGTATTGAACTTAACTTTTGGTAGGAACATTTTTATCATCATTTTTATCATCAACAATTTATCGTTTAAATTATATACATATGATCATCATTGGTTAAGTGTATTTTATTGATAGTTTTACTACAATATATATTCGTGTTTTGCTTATTCTTATTATCATTAATTGTGTTTTTTCTTTCTTAAGTTGATTTAAATCTTTGTATTGAGCTATAGATGTGAATCAGCGATGAATTGTTTGTTTGTTGGCTTCTATATAGTATGTATTTTCTTAGTAATATATGTACTATATATATATACAAACTCGTATCTGTATCGGTAATATATTTTCGAAAGTATTATGCCTACAGGCAGGCTTATTGTAGCTTTTAATGATATATTTTTGGGTTTTTTTTATTTGTATTTTATTCTCGATCGCTAATTATAGCAGTTTTGTGTGTGTTTTTGTTGTTGTTGAAAGTAACAGGAAGTTAATAGAAAAATAAAAACAGAGGAGGCATGGCCAAAGTTAGTAATCGTATATCGTAATTGTAATCATAATAATAATAGCAGCTGTATTACGCAAAAAAAAAGGAACAATACATAAGAAGAGGCAATAAGCATATATTGTATAGTGAAGTCACTATTTATTTACGAATCTAAGTTTACAACAATTTTGTTGTTCACTATTTTCTTTTTTTTTCAACTAGCAGAAGGCGACAATTTTCTATGCTTTAAATATTACCACCTATAATTAGTTAAATGAGACATATGTCTCCTTTTGCATTCTCTCTACTCCCTATATGAATTTTATATAAGATAGTTTATTATATGATATTTGCTATTTTATAGTACCGCCGCGTTCACACAAATTTAGTAACAAACTTAAGTGCTCTCGTATAAAATCTCATTAAATTAAATTTTCCTAAATTATAATATTTTGTGTACATGCATGCAATATAATATATTTACATTAAGATGGTCCAAAAAAATTTTTTTTTTCTATATTCAAATTGTTGGTAGTCTATTTATTAATTATAAATTTGATAGAAATAATGAACTATGAAAGATTGTATAATATTTTGCTGTAGAAACTTAAAAGTCATTATAAACATTTCTTCATACAAAAGTTGTATCACCTTAATGCATTTTAATATATATATATAGTATATTTAGAATCAACTTAAAGAATAATAAAAATAAATTTTAATAATATTATTATAATAATAATCATAATAATGATGACGATGATGATGCGACAAAAAAAAAATATATACATATATGAATATATATATATATACAACGAAAACGTAACAAAATCCCAGCAGAACAAGTTTTTAACACTTTTTATTGCAAAAAAAAAAAACAAAACAAAAAAAGTATTATAATAATAATAAGAAAAAATATATACAGCATTTGTTGTTGTTGTACATTAATGTTTATTGGCCAAGAAGAAACTATGTGGTGGCATTGGTGTCCGGCTATGACACTGCAGCAAGAAAAATATCACCACGTTATCGAAGAGGAAAAGGAAGATGTGAAACGATAGAACAGACCGCTGTGCCACAAGCATATGAACAAACCATGTACCTATTTATAAATATTGAAGATGAAATGCTTAGAAGAAAATATTAAAGAAAAAAATGAAAAGGAATGAAAATGTTTCTTAAGGCGACTTAGAATAAAATAGAAGAAGAAGAATAAGAAAAAAGAAGTGAACGGAAAAAGACACAGGTATGAGAAATAAGAAGAAAAAGCAACGAAATGAAACTTATTTTTCATCTATCTGAGCTCTAAGCACAGCACAAATCATAACAAATTATTTAACAACATTAGTTGGTGACTGCAAGAGACGGCTGTAGATGTCTATGAAATGTGCACTTGCAACACTTTGGCTCTTGTTTATTTCAAGTTTGGTTTTTATTCGATAACAACAATAACAACAACAACAAGAAAAAGAATAAGAAGACAACAAAAAAAAATATAATTTCCTTGACTTTGGCTAGGCGCTGTATTCTTTTTCATATCTAAAAACTTTACCATACACAGACTCAGCCATTCGAGGCTATGTATCATGCATATAAAAGGGAACGAATGCATGTATACTTACGGAATATATATACAATACAATATACTCTCTTGCAAATATTAAAGTAAATATTTTTCTCTCGCGACCATAGGGAATTTAGCAAATTTTTTTTTGTATTCTCGATTATTCTTGTTGTTGTTGTTATTATTGTTAGTCGTGATATCCATGATGATGATGATTATAATAATAAAAATGATGGTGATTATCATGATGATGTTGAGGATGATGATCAACTGCATAAAGCAAAACACAACACCATCACAAATACTATGAGCATCATCAAACGAGAATGAGAATGTGAATTTAAGCGCGGCTGATAGCATCTTCAGCAGACCGTGGCGCATTAATGTGCCTATTTGTATTTGTATTTGTGTGTACTTAACAAAGGCAGTCGAGAGTAAAATGAAATAAAATATAATAAAACTACTAAAGAACTTTGCTTTACTTGCTTACTGTGTATATTGTATTAAATTATAGTACATAAATAGTACTCAGTGAAGAAGTAGAAGAAGCTGAGGAAGACATACTGTAATATATGTACAGTGGTTGAAATATGTAGAGATAGAAGAAGAACAACAACAACAAAGTACACGATTTATATATATATTCATGTATATTTCTCTGAGTATGTGGTATTATTATTTTGTTTTTTGTTGCTCCAAAGTGGCAAGGCGAGTGTGCGCTGAAGTGTGCGAAATATATATGTAAGTAGTATGTACGCTAGATATACAGCTTTATATAGAGCTAGCTTAGCAAAAGTATTCTTATTCTAGCGTGATGATGGGATAGATTCTGTATTGTGGAAGTAACTATTTATAATCATACGATTATAATATACTTGTATATACACCTTACATAGTAGGTACTTGTATAATACATATTTACAAATTTATGTATTGTGGATATGTATTTATAATAATTATTATTATTATTATATGGATGTATGTTGTATGACTATGTTGCTGTTGCTGCTGATGGTGCTGCTGCTTAGTATAGAATTTATATAAAACTGATTTCGAAAGTGTATAAATATATGTATGTACCTACATGCATAACTATGCGTGTTTCTAAAGGTACCATAATAGTAATAGTAATAATAAGAATAATAATTTTGCTATATACATATATCATATATAGAAAAATTGCAGATACATATGTATATACAAATATGTGTTGCTCGTTAGCGCAAGGAAGCACAAGCAACAATCAGCACTTGTGCTTATTCACTTAAAATAAATGTACGAGCAAGTGAATGAAGTTTATAATGATGATGATGATGATGATGATGATGATGATGATTCTATGCTAAATAAATTGTGATTATGTGAAAATATGCAGGGAAGTTCGGATTACTATTCTGTATTATTCTTCGTACCCCCCCTCACCACCAACCCTTCTGCTTATTCTTTGACTTCTTTTGCGTCTTTATTAATAATAAATTATATGCTACTCTTTGTATGAGTGTTTTTATTTGTTGGCTTAATTAAAGCAAAATAGTAACAGCAACAGCGACAACAACAACAAAATCATCATTATAATTGAATACAAAACCGACAGAAAAATTAATTATTTTATGAGTAAAATTAATGAAAACTCATAAAATGCCTATGAATAATATCATAAAATAAATGTAAGAAGAGGGTGAATGCAATAATGTATGTTTGTCTACTAAATGGATTACATGTGAAAACTGAAAACTTTACTCATACAGGTATTATTAATAAAGTCGACTTACATATGTAAATAATATGTATTATTGGTAAATAGAATTTACATTTTTGTTGTTGTAGCTACATAAGTAATAGTAATGCGTATGTTGGTTTGTTAATCATGCTGTGGAACGACCAAATAATCGTAAGAATCTAAGCGACAAAAATATGTAAGTAGACGACCTGTTGTTTGATCATTAACAAAACAAAATAATCATAGTGTTCGTAATAAATGACAAAAGTAATTTACATTAAGAAGTAATTATGTATAGGTAGGTATATATAGAGGGTTAGGTAAAGGCTTGAAATGCTTTCATAGGTGATCCACACTGAAACTATCCAAAATAATAATAAAAGTGATGAATGGTAAAATGGAAATTAAATTTTTTGAATTCTAGCAGGAAATAAAATTAATATATATTCTTATGCATCACGTAAAATCAGTGGAGGCAGTTTTAAATTCCTATGCTTTTATCAATATCTTCAATTCTGAAGCATAGAATATTATTCTTGTTCTAAAATTATTTCTCTTTGTGTATTTTTGCATAACTGAAATATTGTGGAAAAACAAAAGAGCTTTGTTTTCGACTCCTTGACAAATTTTAGTGTAGAAAATTTGTCAAATTTTCAGCAAAAAAATATTTTTTTTTTTATTATGCGTCAAGGACAATAATTGTATTTTTTTTTAGTACTCACTGTTGAGTTGATGAATAAATGACTTAAGAAGCAAACCTGATGTAATATTGGATTATTGTAAACAAAGGGAAAAAATGATGCATTCAACCCACATGAAAATAATGCGCTCAGTTTACATAGATTTGCATATAAATGGGTTCTCTGTTGACCTAAAAAAAATTGAATTCTAAATTATTAGATAATATACTATGGCATCCATAACTCAAAGTTGTCAAAAGTATCATATATAGACTTTGAAAAAGAGAAGGTAAAATCTTTATGTGAAATTTCTCTAATTTGCAAACATTTAATTGCATATTAATTCAATGTACTAAATTGAAATAAATCGTTAAAAATCAAAACATAATTTATCAAATGAAAGACATTAATAAATAACAGATAAATAAATTATAAATGCATATATAAATATTTCACACCCCTTAAGCACACACACACACACACATACACACTAATATAAAATGTATATATTTTTTAATGCATTCAGAATAAAATGCAAATTAAATTACTAAATAAGTCTATTACGAAGAAGAAGAGTAAATGGAGTCGATTATAAAAAACGAGTTTGTTGCTTAAGTCTTTTGATTTGTTGATTTTTATGAATGAAACCTCTGCGTAATTAAATTGATATTCTTAAAAAATTCATGAATACTTAACGTTTTATTAAATAATATCGTTCACTTAAGTAGTGCTCAAAACTATGATCGAAAAGGTTCTATCATAAATTTTCAAATTAATACAAATATAAGCTATCATCAATGCGATAGTTTTTATGAATTCATAAATAATACACACATACATATATGTTCATAGTATATTTGTGAGCTTTGTTTTGAATGTTTTCATTTGGACATTAATTGATATATTAAATGTTAATTGTTGTTGTTGGTTTTCGATAAATCTTCTTTTTTTTTGGTTTTAAATAAATTTATGCGGGTTTTTTTATTGAATTTGACACATTCGATTGAATATAATGTAGAATAAGTTGTTAAATTAAATGGCAATAAATTTACAAAAAGATCAAAGAAGAGAGAGAGAGAGAGAGAGAGCGATAGACAGACTGAGAAAAAAAAATAATTTTCTTGTTTATAGAATTAAAAATTTTATATCTTTTTTCAAAAATGATAAAAAAATAGTAATATGAGATTCGCTAAAGTTGCTTAAATGCCAATAAAAAAAAAAGAAATATATAATATTTATTACGTTAGTATAAGAATTTAAAGTCGCAGTTGTAGCAACTATACATATACTAGACATAGGTAGAAGATTTTGAAAAAGCGCAGCACATTGGAGGGAATTAAAAAAAAGTAATAGAAATAATATGAAAAAGATGAAGAATATGAAACGATGAAGAAATGTCGAAAACTATAGAAGATATTCTTGCTTAACAATAATAGCCGTCGCAGCGGCTAACTATTAGTTATGGCTGATTTTATAAGCATCTTAAAGCGTGCACAGCTGTCAAATAGAAAAAAAAAATTGTTCGTTAAAATTTAAACACCACTCAGAATAATAAAAATAAAATTGCTTTTTGAATTTTTGCTTTAGTAGAAAAAAAAAATATTAATTTTAAGTCTTTGTTGTATATTGTTGTTGTGAATTGAAAGCAAACTGAACATGTTTTTTTTTTTTTTTTTTTGAATATAAATATATCGCTTCAATGAAAGTGATTGATGTTTTGTAATTTATTTTGGTTGAAATTTATTTATTTGTCTATTTCATACATATTAGCTTAAAAGCCTCGTGAACAATGAGAACAATATGCAGTAAAAATGTTGTCAAATTTGTAATTGCGATATGTAAATAATAAAGAATGAAGTAGGCAAAGTAGACAACGGCAATAGACAGCAACAAAGAGCAACAGAGCTTAATGTTTCGTTGTGGAAGAAAACAAATTTTTTTTCTCTCTAACTGAGGTGTGCTGCTGAGTAAATTTGAAAAATAATACATTTAACAATAATAAATCTTATGACCAATGACAATAGCAAATATATGTACGATATGTATGATACAAACAACCAACCAACACATTGGTAAAATATTGAAAACTGAATTTTTGAAAATTATTATTATTATTATGATTATAATTATTGTCGTTGTTTTATTTGAAATAAGAAGTAATAATAGCAGCAACAACAACAACAAGAGCAATAAATGATTACCATATAATTTCTAACGATTCTATTCTATTCTTAATGACAATTGCAACAAAATGAGTGAAAAATTGAAAGAACGCCAACAATGGAACTCTAAGCTAATTTGATCGTTTTATGTCAGACATTTATTCAGCAGTCAGTCGACTTGTGTATGAAATAATTAATAGAGGTCGATGTATGAAATAAATTGCAAACATATGTAGTATATAGTTCGTATACACACCCCCATACAAATTGTAATGACGATAATAATGATGATGATGATGATGGCGATGGCGATGGCGATGGTGGCGTGTGCAATTTATTTGCTTTTTATTGAGTATTACTATTATAAATAATACGTAAATGCATTTAATTCTGATTTCATTCATACATTTATAAAATATATGTATAGAAGAAATATTCACTTCAGTTCTATTGCTTTTTTTTCTGCTAATGCTACCATTTAGCAATTTCTGTATGCACTGGTAGCAGCAGAAATAATTTCTATTTGATGTTGTGGGTTTTTAATTTGTATTCACATTTCGTTTGATACTCCCCCTTTTGTTTGCCATCGTGTAAAATGGGTGTTTCCGATTTGTTTCTATACATACACACACTCGGTTGTGGTGTTGTTGCTATTAAATAATTTAATTGATTATTATCGCAATAGCCATACATTTGAAATATGATATGACTTAATTATAAAATGAATAATTACATATGAAAAGAAACGACAAAAAAAACACATACAACATTTCAACATTTATTGTGGCGTATGAGTAATTTTTAATTTATTCGGTTTTTTTTTGAGTTTTCGTTTTGAAAAGAAAATAATAAAAAAAAAATCAATAATAAATTTCTTTTAGAATTTTCCATTTCTGCAATTAACAATACAATTTTTAGCGTTAAATTGCAATTTCTTTTATTTACCATGCAAACATAATAGATTTTTACGAACAAAGGATTTCAGCAATAAACAAATATATTGTATTTTTTTTTCATATTTATTTTATGTATAACTATTTTGTATTTGAGAATACATATTTCATGTTTATGAGTTCTTTTTTTTTTTTCTTTCTTCACTTTGATTAGGAAACCTTTCAATGACCCCTCATGATGCACAAACAAAAGACTTAAGCGACAAACTTAATTAATATAAAAGGAACTCATCCATATGTATGTTATATAATAAAAAAAAGAAGTATTAAGTACAAGGAATTTTAATATACATGTCGTCATCTTCGGACAAATAATATGCAAACATTTTCGGTATCTAACAAAACCGTAAACCATAAAATACAACAAAAGATCTGAGCGACAAACATGATAGGCATAATAATGGCAAAAAACATCTTAAAAAACCGGTAAATTTAATTTAAATATATACATGCAACGAATTTTTATGAGTTTCCTTAGCAAATATCTATATAAAAAAAATAATCTTGAATGTACCGGCTAATAAAATTCTCTCTGTAAAGTTAGTGCTAGGAAGAAGGTAAGAGCCTAGGAACTTCATATACATAAGATCACTAAAAAATTCGAAATGGAATTTTTAATATGGCGTTTAGAATTGTATATTTCTTGTTTTACACCAAATGCATTTGTTAAACAGTAAATTTCAATTTTCTTCATAATCCTAATCGAAAACGGAAAACAAATTTGATATTCATAGTTTCTAATAACAAAAAAAAAAAAAACTTTACTGTTTTGTAGTAAAAAATTCTTGAGAAAATAATTTTTAATTACAAACTATGATTTGTGAATATAAAATGAAAAGTGTTAAAAATAAATAATTTTTTTTTTTGGCCCTCAAATAAATAATGTCCGTTCGTCTGTAATATACAATAGAAATGAATATTTCTGGAACTCACCATTTTCTGTATCACCCTCACGTTCGTGACGCAAATGTTGTTGTCCAAAATAGTAACGACGATGTTGGAAACGTTTGCGATAGAAATATAATGGTACCGCCGATTGTGGTGGAGGTGGTGGTGGTGCTGATGATGGAGATGTTGTCTCCGTCGATGCATTATTATGTTGTTCATTATTAGTCACCAAACTTAGTGGTTCATTTTCATTGTCTGTAGTATTTTCAATAGCATCAACAACAACAACATCATCTGTAACAGCAGCAGCAACAGCAGCAGTTTTTATATCAATAGGTGATAATGGACGCGAACGCGATTTATTTAGATGCGATAACGTAGTCGATAATGCTGCATTTAGTGAACCTTCGGGTTCTGGTGGTGTTATTGGTGGTTGTGTCGGACCCGGTATGGGTGATGTGGGTGATGTTGCGGGTGTTGATATTTTATGGAGTGTAGCATGCGACTCTGATGTTACGCCTACGCTGCTGCTCGATGTTTGTTGTGACTCATGTGGTGTTGGACTTAATGGTGGCACTAAGCGATCATCATCATTTTTATGATGTAGTAAATTTTGTGCTTCCAACAGACGTTGCTGTTGTTGATGCAGACGATTTTTGATTAAAAATATTTTCGGCATCTTGATTCAAGTTTATTGTATTCGATGCAGCAATATTTTAATAAATGCAATTTTTCTTCTTTCTTTATTTTTAACGAAGTTTATTGGCCACCTGGGCCGGATTTCATTTTTATGTGAAGCTTTAAGTTGCTTTTATCACGAGTTTATTTTTGTTTTTTCATCACCTTCTCACAGCAACACTAATCCAAATTGTGTGTTTGCCTGAGAAACGTTTTGTTTGTTTATTATTATTATTTGTTTGTGTCGGAAAGAAAAAAATATATATTATTTGACATTTATTCACAAATTATATGTTTTTTTTTTGTTTACTTTGTTGATCGATTTCTCTGGGAAAAGTTGTCAATGATATTTTTCTTTAAATTTTTTCATTTTTGTAAATATTCTTGTTGTTCTATACGTTCGGAAATTTTATACTAATCACTTTAGATATTTAGAAAATTCATTTGAACACTTTTTTTTCGTGCATTGTTATGTATCGCGAAAAATGTTTGCTTCAATATTTACTTATTCAATATACACTATTTTACACTTAGTACGAATTGAATAGAAAAAATGTAATGATATGAATAGATTTTTATTCTCTATATAAAACACTTTGAATTTGTGCTATAAAAAGCGCTTATTATTTTTTTTGTTTGTTTGCTAAAATATAGCATTCACTAAGAATACAAATATCTGTGCATGTTGTGTGCGAGTGTAAGCAAAATACAGAACACTGAAGTATACATTAATTAAATTATGTATGTTTGTAGGCATGTGTGTGTATATATAGTAACGCGATTTTATATGCGAAAACGCGTGTATCCTCAATGCTGGATCGTCTCTTACTGTATTCAAGCGGTCGTCGCGCACAAGCAGTTAGTCCAAAGTCATCCGTTGTTGGCCGTATGTTGTAGCTGTTGCGTTATAGCTGTGTTGTTGTGCACAGGAACAATCAACAGCAGCAGCAGCAGCAGTAGTAGTAGCGGCGCAGCACCACTACAAACAACAACAGCGGTAGAAATAAAAATCAAACAAAACAAAATAAACAGAAGCAAAAACAAAAAAAAACACCGTAAGCCGTACTTTGCCAATGTAACGTTCGTTCATACAACAGCAAATGCCACAAAACGACTGAGTAAACACTTATACATGTATGTTTATACGTTAAAGTCAATAAGCAAATGAGCATACCTTGTTTTTGGGGAGAGCACTCAGGTGATCGATCGTGTTTGTATGTTCGTTTGACCGTTCGTTTCGACTTCGCTTTCTTTGAAAGAAACCAAAGCAGCGGCAGCAGCAGCAGCAGCAACAAATGTGCGGCGAATAACACAGTGCAAATGAACAGTTTTACTTGTCCTGTTGACTGTGTCGTTCCGTATTGGTGTTAGTAAGTACACTTACATATGGACGTGTACTCATGCATGTATACCTGGTGTATTGACGTTCTCATCATTTGAAGCAACTACCGGTATAATGCATACTATAGTAATCGCTGTTTTACTGCGATCTACCTTTTATATACTCTCTTTCCATTTGCTCTTCTATTTCAGCTGTGATGAGCTCTTTTCATTGCTAATATTTTTTGCTGTCGATTTTAATGTTTTTGCTTGTAACGTTTTTCATCATGCATTTTTCATATCTACATATTATGTGGTGGTTGTGTATTTGTGTAAAAGAAGAAGTTTGCCGGCTTTGACTTTGGCTTTACATTCATATATCTTTTTTGTTGCTGTTATGATGACTTTTGGCATTGATGCAGCATTATTTCAATTTGCATTTGGCAATTTTTGATCTTGACTCTGAAATTGTTGTTGTTGCAATAAGCATACATACAGTGCATTAACTAAATTTACTGTGCATTAATCCATTAGTATGTCTATGAAAGATTTTTAATAGATTTTTTTTTGTTCAGACTTTTTAAATAATTGTATTTACGTTGCTGGCAAACTAATAATGATGAATGATATGCATGAAAGCACACAAATATCTATGGAAATTAATTAGTTAGGAAACTAATTTCTGATATATTGCAATCTTCGATTATCTTCTTGCTGCACCCAGAATCCCTCAAAATCGATCATAAAGAAGTTTAATTTTACTTTCTTATTTTAAATGAGTCTCTAATTATATATTGAAGAAAAATTAAAGAAAACATTATTTAAACTCAAATTAAAAATCCAAATATTGCTTATTATTTTTAATTTATGCATTCTGTGCACAAATTAAACTCTTGCCAATGATTGGTGCATAACGCCAATTTTGATAACCAAAACGATCAAAAATATCTCAACAAAATTCAGCAATATTTTGGAGAATAAATTTCCTCATCTAATAAAAATTGTAAAAGTGTATTTTCATTAAATCGTAAAAAATTAAATGTTCAAAATATTCGCTATAGAATTTTGCATATAAATTTTCCATATGTAAATTATTAGAATAATGAAATAGTTGGCAACACATTCTATATACAATATGCAAATATATGTAATTTAATTAAGAGAAAATATCTTCAATTTTACGTAATTTCTTCTCGCAAAGAAATTTACATTCTATACTCTCGCTAGAAGATCAAGTTAATTTTGTATACAAGTCATATATAACTCAAATAATGCATGATGATATGATGCCGCATAGAATAAACTAACGTTATTTTATAAAATCACACCAATACATACAGTCATTGAAAATTACATGTATTTCTATATTTGCGGCGAATTCATCTATAACAAATATACTAATACTTGCGCGTTCTTGCTCTCTACAATATATTTGATTCCATGCTCTCGCTCTGTTGAAATGCTGAAGAAATAATGAACAATAAAATAACACCTGTGAATTGTGCTCACCTGGTTGTCGTAACAAATTTACAGCTAGTTTTGTCAATGTATATGTAGTAACATACAAGTGCGCTCTGAGTTTTTCATCACACACATACATACACGCACACATAGAAAGAGAGAGAGAGAGAGAGCTGTGATTTGTTGTTTTTGTTATTTTTGCTCTTTCTCTTTTTTAATTTTAAATATTCATAAATGACGTAGGTATATCATAGTAATCTCTTCTAGTTTGACGTCTTTCGTTGGCTCTCAGTCATTTTTTTTTTGCTTTTTCAAAAAACTAGTTTACTAGTGTGTTATTGGTATATTCTAACATTGACTCTGACTTTGAAACGCCGCAAGAAAAGCCTCGCTACGATGAGGAGTACATCTTCAGTACGTTCATTTGTATACTTGTATAGAGAATTCTATATGGTTGCTATTTGTTGTGGTTGTCGTTGTCGTTGTCGTTGTCGTTGTCGTTGATAATTTGAAATGCCGATTGGAAACGGTTCGTGTTATTGTTCTTACTGGTAATGATGATGATGGTGGTGGTGGTGGTGGTGCTGGTGCTGGTGGTGTTGTTATGCATGTATGTATGTGTGTATATTACGTCGACGAACGGTGATCTTAAAACCGAATGAAATTGAACTTCACTCTCACTCACCTGTACGTTATACGTACAAAAGCAGCGATAAGACAGTGACGTTGGCGAAAATAGCAAGTAGCAGCAGCAGCGGCAGCAGCAGAAACAGAAACAGCATGAGCAAAAGCATTAGAAGTTGAATATAAATAAGCTTGTATACAATAAATGCTGTTACTCTTTAACTTCTCTTTTTTCTCCCATTTTTCTCAGACTAGTTTTTATTTCGGTTCTTCTTCTTTTAATGTTGTTCTTTCTTTTCAAACTATTGCTGTTATTTAATTTTAATTTAATTTGTATGCATGTGTGTGTATGTGTTCTTATTTTCATCATCATCATTATCATCATCATCATCATCATCATCACATCGTCATCACCATTTCGTTATTTCGTTTTAACTGAATGAGAGCGAAGTTATTTGGTTCTTGTACATTTACAATTTTTTTTGCCTTTTTTTCTTATTGTTTCCTTTATTATGCTGATACCATTGGTATTGTTTTGGTATTGACGAATTATTACCTTACGCGATATGTAATTCTTTTGGTTTACGTAATTCCATTGCTTTGGCTCTTCATACTTCATGTTTGGGTATTGTCTTTCTTTCATTGGTGTAATGGCAATTGTGAGAGAGCATAGTGATTATTCACGTTCAGTAGTTTGTAGATGTTGCATGGTGGCGAAAGTATATGATTTTAAAAGTTTGCACACTAATAGTATATACTTTTTATATAATATTCTTCAACTTTTCAATATATTTTGCGAATTTTGCTTATTTACATATACACTTATAGTAGGGTGTTTTTCTAAAAGATGACATTTTATAAAAGTGGTACTATTGCGCATTAGTTTCTTCTACAAGGTTTAAACTGAAAGCAGTATTACCTAATTTTCTTAATAGAATAAAAAAAATTCTTTTTTAAATTTAACTTCGGTAATGCGGAAATTTAAATACCCTACACCATAGCAGATAGGTAAAGAACTTTCAATAAAAAGAATTGTGCTGGAGTATATCGCCCATTTTCAAAGCACTCGTACAGTGCTGAAAAACACTAGTATATGTCGAGTTTCAGTCCTATAGCTTTATATATTTGTGCGCAAAGCACAGTTGAGGATATACTTTTGTATGGAAGGTATGCTTAGTTTTTATCCTATACCGTTGATCTTCAAATTCGTTTATTCGTTAATAAATATTAACGTACCGACGGAGTTTCAGCTTGATAACTTTATATTTGCAGGTCTGAAGTGTGAAAACATACGAACGGAAGCATAAGTTTGTATGGAAGGTTGGCTTGTTTTTTGTTCGATTTAGTTTATTTTAGAGTATATTTATTAATAAATAAATAAAATCATATATACTGATTTTGAGCGTGAAAACTTCATATTTTCATGCACAAAGTGTTAAAACACACATTCAGCAGTACACTTTTGTATGGGAGGTAGGCCTGATTTTTATACGACAACGGTATTTTTTTAACATATGCAATCTCTAATGAGAATAATTCTAAATGTTAGGCTTGGCTTTCAGATTTTCATATGTTCATGCGCAAAAATTGAAAAACTCTCCGTTCGAAATGCCTTTACATACCAATTTTCAGTTCGAGGGCTTTATATGTTCGTGTATAAAGTGTGAAGACAATAAAACATTATAGGTTTATATTTATGTAAATAATAGTATGTACTAATTTTCAGAACAATATCTCTATAATTTCGACATTTATCGTGCGAACAGACAGGTGTCAAACTCTTTTCCTATATACTCGTCGATTTCACCATAACGAACAGGTAATAAGCAGAGTTGTAAATACTCAAAAATCGATTTGAGATTCCCGAAGCTCAAATCGATCCGTCGCCTCTATTTTTTAGAATATGGATGACAGATATTTTAAGTATTGATAGATTCTACATTACTTGGTCTCCTTCCAGGGACTTGGATCGGGGGTATAAAAATTAATTATTATATACATACTTATATATAAGAACATATGTACATGTAAATGTATGAATGTAAGTATACATAAAATCAGATATTCAGAAAATCCACTTTTCATTATTTCATTAGAACAAACTGTAAAGAAGGCAACACTAACAAAAAGCCATTAGCAACAATATCATATTTAAATTCACTTATCTACGTATGCTTATGGGTGGGTAGTTTGGGTTCACTCGTACGTACATCGGTAGAACGTTTGCGCTTCATTTGGTTATTGTTGCTGGTTTTCATTCTCGCTGTATATATGAGTGTGTGTGTGTGTTGGTATGAGCATTTCTGTACTTGAAACCTTTTAGAATATTCTTGCTTGCTCATCTTTCTCTTATTTTGTTCTTTCCTTACTATGAAGCCGTTCTTTTCTCTCTTGTTGCTGTTGTTGTTGTTGTTATACCTATTCACATATTTCTTATATTCACTTGTTCGTGTGTTCTTTCAAGCGCTGCATTGTTGTTCTTTTTATATTTTTGATCTTCTTCTTTATTTGCTTCTTCTTCTTCTTGTCTTGTCTTACCGTTGTTGTTGTTGTTATTGTTGTATTCTTTTTTCCCTTATTAGTATTGTATATATATATACATATATATATATATATATATATATATATATATATATATATATATATATATATATACACAAATGTTTTTGTTTTTGTTGCTAAAATACCTGTTTTACCTGTTTATATACCTACTAACGTACTAACACTGTTATAGCGGAATCAACGTTGACGTTGCGTTCACTGTACTGCCGTTGCTATTGCCGTTGTCGTTGTTGTTGCTGCTGCTGCTGCCTGTTGATTGTACTTACGCTTCACGTTGTTGTTGTCTTTGTTTATAACTTTGGTATTTTATTTATTCTTAATTTTCCATTTCGTTTCTTCTGCATCTTTGTATAGATTTTACTGCTTTTAAATCCTCCTTATCTAAAGCGAAAATGAAAATATACTCATATATTGTATTATAAATCCTATTTGTAGTTGATTTTAATACCTTCGTATTGTGTTTATATTGCGATCGTTTTTTTTTAACGATTGTCACAATTCAAACATATGAAAAGCCATATTCATTTAGGCAATAAATGAAAATTTTGCAGGATTAATTGAATGTCTGAACTAATAGTGAGATAAATAAGATTTATCCAAATTTGAATTGTAGTTACTTGTGTTCCATAAGTTTTTCGAAGTAATTTTCTGGAATTTTCTAATACACAATTTGTTTTCGAATGATTTATACTAGTACTACATTTTGTTTTAATATAATTAATTGATTGATATAATGTATATTTTTATTCCCTGCTTCCAAGTGCAAGGGTATTTAAGTCAACTAGTTGAAGAAAACTTCTTCTTCTTCTTCTTCTTATGTCGCCATAACAACCGATGATCGATTTAGGCCGAACATATAATGCGGCGCCAGTCTTCTCTGTTCTTCGCTTGCTGGCGCTAATTGGATATTACAAGCATCACTAGGTTCCCCAACACTTGGTCCTTCCAACCGAAGTTTGGTCTTCATCTTCATCTGAGTCCTCCAACTGATTCCGAATTAAATACCCTCTTCGCTGAAGTGTCATCTTCCATTCGCTCGACATGACCCAGCCAGCGCAGCAACTGGATTTTGATTCGCTTGACTATGTCAATGTCAGTGTACAGCTCATACAGTTCATCGTTGAACCTCTTTCGATACTCGCCATTAACGCAAATAGGTCCGAAGATCCTGCACAGAACTTTTCTCTCGAAAACTCCACGCATGAAGAAAACTGCAGAGTTTAAAAAAATTTATATATTCTTGATCAGCAAATGTTGAGATATTTTGACAAAAATTTTGATATGACATTAGAAGGGGGTGATCTATTAACTAGCACGCCTAGACTGCTCAAACAAAGAGTCTAACAGCGGAATTCTTTATAAAACTTGACCCGTTATTATATATTTTATATTTCATCTAATATTAATAAATAATGCGGTGCAAACGGTGGCCAAGCCAGGATTGACGGTCAGGAAGGTTTTGCTATGTGTTTGGTGAGATTGAATCATCTACTATGAGCTGCTCCCCTACGGCCAAACTCTTAATTTGGACCTGTACTGTCAACAATTGGACCGTCTGAAGGAAGCAATCTGTGTTCCATCAGGACAACGCCAGGCCACACACTTCGATAATGACTCGCCAGAAGCTCCGGGAGCTTAGTTGGGAGGTTCTTATGCACCCACCTTATCGTCCGGACATGGTACCAAATGATTACTCCCTGTTCCTGTCTATGGCGAATGATTTTGCTGGTGAAAAATTCGCCTCAATAGAAGCTTGTGAAAATCGACTTTCCCAGTTTTTTGTTTCGAGGGTTTCTATGAGCGTGGCATTATGAAATTACCTTCAAAATGGCAACAAGTTATCAAACAAAATGGTGCATATTTGACCTAAATCGGATCATTCTAATTATGCTAAATAAAACCTACAATTTAATGCAAAAATAATGGATTTCTTTTTACTATTTTTTTTTTACGGTGGGTGCCGTAGCTCAGTGGTTAGTGCGTTGGCCTTTTGATCTGTAGGTCGTGGGTTCAATCCCCGGCTGAAGCATAACAAAATTTAATATCGAAAAGATTTTTCTTTCGAACGGTACCCACCTGCCGGCAAGAATTGGCAATTTTTCCGGCAGTAACAATTTGCCAAAAGTGCTTCTTAAAAGAGCTCTGTGACAAAAACTAAGTTAAAGTGATGTCACAAGAGTTCTGCCGTTCGGAACCGGCTAATATGAGTAGGTCCCTTCTAATGCTGTCCAAATTTAACACGCACAACAGCATTGGAAGAGAAGCTCAGTGGTATCAAAATGGGCCTTTCTGGCCTAAGTGTGTTCTCTCAGAGAGAGGGCAGCCACATAACCTAACCTAACCTACTATTTTTTCCTTCGAAAAGTATAAAAATTTCACATTAAAATTAATTTTCAGTACCTCTTTGAATGTTATTCATTGACAAATTGTTATATTGAAGGAATGCATTAAATTTTTTTTTTTTTTTCAATTCAATTTAAAAGTTACAACTGAATGCATTCTTTCATAATTCCACCTATAAAGTTGTATGTAGAGTGAATGGCCATATGGCATAGCTTAATGATATTTAGAATATTATTTGGAGTCCCAGCCAAACTAATTTTGGATGAAGGGATATACATCTGCTATTTTCAATGACTGCTATACAAATTTTCCCACTCAAAATTGTACTGAGAAATGTGCTATGCATTCCAGCAGTTTTATGTCAATAACTTTAAAAATGCCTTAAATTGTATTCGCTCCAATATTTAAAAATGTTGTAAGTCTCATTATTTATTAGGAGATATTTAGGAGTAAAGCGACTTAAGGAAATTGAATGGAATTGATTGAGGCCTTAAAAATAATTGAAATTTAAGTGAAATAATGAATATAGAAGCCCAAATTTAATCATCCATTTTTTTGTTTCTTTTTCAATATAATTCAAACCGGAAAACCCTTCAATTGTTATTACTGAGGTCACCTTTGATTTGAAAAAAATATTGTAAATTTTATATATATGTAATATGTAAGTCAGTAGACTTAATAGAATTAAAAAAAAAACATCGTATGCAAAACTCGTACAAATATCTATATATTCTATGTATTGTACTCCATACACTATATATATAGTAATTATTAAGTTGTGATTGACAGGTGTAATAGCCTTCATTGTTTGTGATCATTACATATTGTACATGCATATATTTGTATTTGTGGCTATACTGTGTTGTTGTGTATAAATGAGCAAATTTAAATATTGATTAAATCGTGTTACGGCGATGACGTTAACATCAAGTCGTCAGCAAACACATATGGTATTTCCAAAAAGGGCGTATACATCACTTATCCACATATTTTCATTATTGTCATATTGCTTTGTTGTCTTATTTTATGCACATTAAACTTGAAAAAGTACTGTGTTTAAGTAGGTACTGTCTCATTACATGTATTTTGCTTTTTTTTTGAATTGTTTACTTTAAGTTTATTTTCATTTATGACATAGTGATAGAAGTAGAGGTGACAGATTGCTGATCGCTATTATTATATGAAGTTAATCGTAAAGTTTTATGTAATAAAATACTGATTCTAGTTATGAATGTTCAAAGATATAGAAATTTTGAAAATGTGCAAATATTACAGTTTCCATTGAAATATTCCAAGAACATGTTTTCAACTCACCGAAATCTATGCACACGTTTTCTAACTTGCATTAGATTACACAAGAGATTCCTAGCAATTGATATTCCTTTGAACTTGCGTGCCCAAATAAATAGTTATAGAGAATCTTTCAGTAATCCCTTTGTATTGTTGATATTAAACAATCTTTCAACCTAACAACATGCCAGATTTTCTTGAAACTACATATATTCATGGGTTGATCATTGTCTTACGTGTTAATCCTAAGTGGTCAACTGCAGAATTCACAATTGGGATTAAAACATGCATACATGCTAATATTATCTGTCATTTCGTGTTTGGTTTAACAGTTTTTGTTTTCGTTTTTCCTGGCGTGATGAGAGATATACTCGTAACAATATGTATACGCCCATAGATCGAAATTCTAAAATTCTAAAGTTGTATGTAAGGGTGTGTTTACTTCTCAAATGCCGTTGATATGATATCTTTTGTTTCTTTAGTATAATCTTTTTCTTCTGAAATCTACTTGCATAGGAAAGAATAAAAGGGCACTTCAGTTTACCAATTCTATTTTTGATTTTTGTTAACATTTATTGCAAACATTATTACAATTTTTATTCTATGTTAATTAATCATTTTATTTTTAATAATTATATATACATACATACATATACACATATATGCTTACATTTACCACAGACGATTGAGTACATTTCACACTCAAATTTATTTGATTTTATACTTGATTAAATGTGAAAATAATAAAATTATGCAAATCATTGAAATTTAATTAAAACATCAACAAGACAAATACATTTCAAATATTAAAAAAAAACATAAATAATGATAATAAATAAGCAAAAAAAAAAAAAAACTCATTTTTTAACAGAAGCAATCAATGGTAGCAGCGTCAATACAAAACACAAACAGCGGCAGCGCTTGTTAAGCGAATAGGTTAAAGCACAAAGACAATAGGCCACTCATATACATATATATCGTGCTTGCATTCGTGTTATAAATCAGCATGTTTGAATAAATATTTATTGAATATTTGTAGTGATATATACATATATAGAAAATGGTTGAACAATCATTAAATCAAATTTTGTTGAACTCACAATAAGACTTGAAGACTTGTCAGACCGAATGTATTTTTCTCGGTAGCGAATAAAATAAAAAAATATTACTTACATTTTTTTTGAATAATAAACAAATTATCCTCGGTTATTGTGACAGCCCTTGTCAAAGGAGAGTTCATTTTGTCTAGGACAAGCACTTTGTTATATCATGGAAATAGAGTCCAAGATTTATTGTAATCATTGAATCAACCGGAGTTGCTAAGTTGAATGAAACCGGATCGGAATATGACTCAATTTTTTTAACATATTCTCTCCGAAATTTAATACTCTCGTTCCAAGGATCCTCCAAGTTAGAGATCACTTCCAGATCGATGCCAGAATCCATCTACGGCTTACTTCATGAATTCGTTTGTGAAAATAGCTTACCACGAAATCATTTTTGTTTTTTGAGAAGAGCTAGAAATCAAATAGAGCTAAATCTGATGGATATCGCAACAATTTGAATTCCAATTCACTGATTTTAGCGATGCTTTTTTAAAATGTATGAGCAGATGCAGATGGGTGCCGTAGCTCACTGATATGTAGGTCGTGGGTTCAATTACCGGCTGAAGCATAACAAATTTAATATCGAAAAGATTTTTTTTTCTTACGGTACCCACCTTTCGGTAAGCAATTGGCGATTCTTCCGGCAGTAACTCTTTGGCAAAGCTCAGAAAAAGTGATTTCGCAAGAGTTCTTCCGTTCGGAACCGGCTAAAATAAGTAGGTCCCTTCTCAGACTGACCAAAAAATTTAACATGCACAACAGTAATGGAGGAGAAACTCGGCCAAAGAGCCATTCGGGGCTTATAAGTGCCAAATATTAATTTAATGAGCAGGTGCATTGTCTTGATGAAAACCAGTGTTTTTCCTCTTCTGTAAATCTTGTCTTTATCACGAATTTCCGCATTCAATTGGTCCAAGAGGTTACACTAATAATTTAAGTTACCAGTTTTTAGATAATACACCAACAAAATTCTTCTATCACAAAAAAAAAAACTGACGACAACATTTTCTTGGTCAATTTCTAAATACGAACTCACTTTGGAATCAAAAAATCAGATTTGCACCATCTAATTTTAATTTAGAATAATGATTATGGCCTCAAGTCTCATTTTTAATGAAGAAAGGATGTACAAACTTTTTTAAGGGGTTACACCACTGTAGAATTTTAAAAAAATGGAAAATATTATTTTTATCTTAAATAGTCATTAATAGTCTCAAAATAATATACTAAAGGATGGAAGGCGGGAAAAATGAATAAGTGTCTGAATTTCGAGTTTTGCCGCAAGACGTCTGAGGTATTCTCCGAGCACCTTTAAACTTTAAACGCGTTTTTCTCGAAACCACTTTTTTTGAGTTGGCTGGAAACATAACTCGAACAAATCTTAACCGATAGATTTGAAAATTTTTACAATACATTTGAAATCGTTTTCTTCAGTGACGTAAGTAGGGGTTTTTGAAAATTGTGCATATTTTTTTTATTTATAAACAATTTTTTGACGATTTTTTAGGTGAAATTTCGCACTTTTTCTTCAAAGGGTCGCCATTTTACGAAAAATTAATTAATCCAAAAACCCCTACGTACGTCTCTTGCTATTGTAATATGGAATCAAAAAATATTCGGTTTTTTGTTCCAGATCGAAAATTGCGGGCGCTAGGTTTCCGGCTGTGCATCGCGGTGGAAAAAACGCATCAGCGGGGAAATGCTGCACAGCCGCCATTTTGTTTTTGAATTGCGAAACTTAATGTTTTTTTTAGACTTCAAGATTGACATTAAAAAATACTTTTTACAGAATTTGATTATCTCCTTTTGTTTGGCCTTCGAAAATTCCCGAAATATACTTTTTTCTGTTCTCTACAGTGGTGTAACCCATTAATCGCATCTAAAATGCTCCAGATGCTATTGAAAAAGTGGCATTCGAACGTGTTTAAATTTCTCTGGGTCAATGGGAAATATTTCAAAATTATTTTCTTTATTTTTGGTAGGATTTCTGGTATTAGCACGCTTTTTGGGCATGCTTCATTTGGATTGTCTTCAATCGTTGTACGAATATTGTTATACAAACCAACGTATATACAAATCATTACTTTTGACCGAGCAGATTCACCGATTTCGCAGTGAGAGTTCCTTGCCTTCAAATCTTTTTTTTTTTTTTTTACAAATAACGTTATTAAATTTTCCATTGCTAACTTCAAATGGCTTGTGAACAAAAAATGAATTGATAGATAAAAATAAAGTTTTGAGTATGTTCATCTGAAAGATGCAATATAAAAATGGCTTCCAAATTTTAATAAGGTACCTAGTACACATGAGCGTATTCAATATGATGATGGGCCTTGTTGGGGAGTAATACAAAATTTTATCAAAAATTTCTAATTTAATGATTTAAATTTTTAGCATTACATTACTATATTCTTTATGTTTGTAAAATATCTCGTTAAATGAGTTATCCAATGATTTTTCTAAATTCACACCTGTTGCCAATATATAAATATATTATAAATGTGCGAATATGTATACGTATCTACAAATGTACAATATCGAATATTTAATAAATATTCAAAACAAAACAAAACAAAAAAAAAAAAAACATGAAATCAGCATCATCAACAACTAAATCTCAGACATCATCAACAATAGGCAAAACAATGAAAAACATTTTGTTGTTACAATCAAGAAATTCCAAAAACAACAAATATATAGTACGTGTGTATATGTGTACAAAATTATGCTTACACAATTTAACCACAACTAACAAGAATGGTAATTGTAAACCAACAAATGCTAACAATACCACAAAAAATTAAGATAGCATCCAAACAAACAAGAAGTATAATATATTAAACATTCAGAAGAAGAAGAAAAGAAAAAAACAACAACAAAAACGCAAAACAGAATATCAAATATCAACAAAATTGCGCATACAGCATCATCAGTATCAGTAATCTGCACCAAAAACAGCAGCACTACCAACAACAACAACAACAACAACTACTTTGACAGTAATCACTGAGAAACCAACAAATATTTTTCAGTATCATGCAGTTATGTATGACGGAATATATGAATGTATGTCTGTCTGTCTGTAAGCACATGTACTGAGAGTATGCATATCAGCTGGAGCGAGACAACAAGACTACCGGCAACACTCTATTTATATTAAGACATACGAGCAATAAACCATAAAGCAACTACATACAACAACTATCGCACGTGAGACATTCATCATGAACTTGAATTTGAATTGTTGTTGCTGTGTTGTATTGTTTTGGTTAAAATTTAACTTTGAACAATTTTTTTTGCTGCTGCTGCTGCTGCTGTTGTTGTTATTGTTGTAGTTTCTTCACATTTTGTTCGTTGATTGCGCGTTGTTTGTATGTGTGTATGTGTGTGTGTGTGTGTGTGTTGAGAGTGCGCGAACTTAACATTTAAATTGCAGTTCCTATTGCTGCTATGTGATATGTCGTAGTTATTGTTATTGTAAGTGTTGGTTTTAATATCACAAGTAGTAGTAACTACCAAACACATACAAAACGTTTACATATTCATGTATAAATGTTTGTTATGGACGAGGTACTCTATTATTCTATTACTTGTCTTAGCTACGTGGTACTAGTAGACATTCACAGATATATGTACATATCGTACATATTCATATATATGAGTGGAATCAACATGTAAATTTGTTGCTGCCATTTGTTCACTAAATGGCATTTTTTGTCTTAATCACAATCATCATCATCATCATCATCATCATCATCATCATCATCGTCATCATTATTGTCATTATTTTGGTTAGTTGAAAATGGCAATTGGTTGTGTGTGTAAATGTATATATTTACAGTTGACTTCTGTATGAATGCATGTACTTATATTTGTCCATGTTATTGGCTCTTGCTTGTTGCGGAGTGTTTGATTTTTTGTTTTTTTTTTTTAATGCAAAAATTAAATTAACAACTCTATAATTTTCAATTGTAGTCAGTCCCTGTTAAAGTATGTGTGTTTTTATTAAGTGTTGGCGTAAATGAATTTTAATAGATTTCTTAATTTATACAATATGAAAATACTTTTTTATATCTGTATAAATATTACTGACTGTAATAGAACTACAATAAATGTATAATTCAATATATTGAATGGATACTGCTATTTCGGTGTTTTCTTCAGATATTTTTCCACAACAATACTTTCATGCAATACTTACCAAATTTACGGGAAAAGAGTCATGGCGTTAAAATCGTCAGCCAATTAAATTACAATGAGAAGGCATATTCCTCCCTCTTCCTGTTGAAGGTGAGGGATTTTTTTTTCAAATGGTTTCATCCTGCCTGGTCAGTAAACACGAATAAAAACATTGCAATTACTCCCCTTAGTTTGAAAACATAGTAGGTCAAGCAGGCATTCTATGGTAAAGAGATATGAGAGAGATATAGATTACACAATTGTCTTTTTAGCTATATACGTTGGAATCGAATAATAAATAATAGAGTTATAAAGAAATTTTATAACCCTCTCAAAGTAAGCTTTCAAACTAGGGAGGTTAATTTCAAAGTAAATCTAACGTATGGTGACCGACCCAGTCTAATGGTCAGCCTTCTAGATGATGTTTTGAAGGTATCATCAGAATTTTATAACAATGTTTTAGTCTTTTCTGGTGAAACTATAGAGAAGACATAGTCCAGTGTAAAGTATTTGTTCTCCAAATCTTATAAATATTATTAGATTCGATCAGTTGGGTGGGGTTAGGGTGAAATTCGATTCTTGATTCTTTACTAGTTATATAACGATGCAACAGTGTGGTGACTGCATATTTTATGGCGTGTACTTGTATACATACATTATGTTATATTGTTTTCGACTGGTTCTGTAAATCAGTATAGGTTGATCGGTATTTGTCTGCACTCTATGATATTGGGTTGAATTTGGGTTAAGTTGTATTCTTCGCCCTTGTGGCAAAGCAGATAATTAATCTATAACTGTCAATAGCTGAGCATATGATGTACACCTTTCAGCATGCCATTTTCAGGTTAAGGCTTCACGATTTGCTTGATGTTCGGTTGGTTGTCCAAATGGCTTTCGTCGCCTTATTTATGATGTAGTTGATGTGTCTTGCCCAGGTAAGTTTCTTTATCTAAAAGAAAACATAATATGGATCTCTTTGATAAAACACAAAGCGAATCTTTTTCATATTTTAAACTCAGATAAATATGTGAAATGCTAACAACTGCAATATGGGCTGAAATCACAAAGCATTGTATAAAAAAATTGACTTTCCTACAAATAACATAATCTGATACTCATGCGTGTACTTCAGAGAAAGTATGCTCTAGTCAATCAATTGTTTGTTATTGTATAATATCAGAATATTCATATAAAAATTCAAATATATAACTACTTAAATATTTGTCTGTTTGAATTTAAATAAATATTTAGCATTCACTACTAGCGATGGGTATTGAATGATGAATAGTAATACAGGAAGTAAGTAGTTACCAAAACCACATCCAATTTATTTTTGTATTGCCCTTTTACTTTATTTCTTATAGCTTGTTCTTTGTTGTTTTTCAAAGTTTCTAATTTTTAAGCTTCTTTTATATTTGCATACTTTGACACAATAATTCCATATTTCATTTAACATATGTATGTAAGACGGTATATAGAGAATTTCTTACACCACATATGCATATGTAATATATATTTTTAGATCATTTAGCATCATTTCGAAGATATAAAATCACATTAATGAAACACTAATATGCAATAACATTTCATTTAAAGTTTGACACCTCTTATTTTAGCTTTCCACAAACTCATCAACAAATGAAGTTAGGGAGGAGAAGAATACCAAAAATGACATGGTGTTTAAAGTATCATAATACTAATATAATCGTGAATGAATGAATGAAAAATTCTCTAAATTATATAGTCGTTTTAAAATTTATTATGGAACATCTTAAAGCTCTCCGCATTGGTATATTATATCAATAAAATGTCAAAATAGAAAGGACAAAAAAAAAAAAATTTAAATAAAAAGGTTTGTATTAGAAGAATAGTTAAATACAACTAAATAATAAAATGATGAAAAACTAACAACAACGATGACTGCACAGTAGGAGGTTTGATTGATCAAATTGTCACCATCATCACTATCACCATTGGTATCAACCAACATAACCATACATACATGGTTATAATATTTCTCGGTAATCGAATACATCTCATCGTGTCTCCATAAATTTCTTAATGAAGTTAATACCAATGTTGATGGTTAATATTAATGGTAATTTTGATAGTGATGATGATAATCAAATAGATGCGTTCCTACATATAATTTGAATGAGAGGAAGCGTTCGATTAACGATTAACATATCAAATAACAATCAAATGCCTATACAACACAATACAATACATAACACAAATTGCAGAGTTATGCTAATGATTGACTCACATGCACATCAGTTTGTATAACCATTTTATTTTATGAATGATGAAGGTGAATGGGGAGTTAAATCGGTCATATACTACACAGAGCCGAATGTATAATAAAATATGATGATTGTTCAATAGTAGCAGAAGTAATCAAAGAGAGTGTGAGTGCGAGAGAGAAAGAGAGAGAGGTAAGAAATATACATTAATATACCGTTAATTTAGTTAAATGAACCCTTACTAATCGTAGTAGTCAAAATAGAAACATAAATTGTGTCTCAAAAGGAAATAAAAATATAGTTTTGTTGAAATACAGATACGAGTATAAGCATAAGCATACACGCATTGAAAAGGGCAATAAAATATGTAAGTATGTATGTAAGTATATTCAAAACGAATGGGAAGTGTACTTAATAATCATAAAAATGTCACACAAAATATACATTTTGAAAATACGCACTATGAAATTTGTATCACATTTACAGTGGCTTATCTTATAATACAATATATTGGATGATTTATTGAAAGTAAAGCAAATGCAATGAGAAATAAATGACTAACAAAAATATATAAAAAAAAAAATAAAAATAATAATGAATGTTTGGCAGGTTCTTGAACTTCAAGTTTACTAAAACAGAAACTAATTACACGTTGGCTATTACGTTTTTTAAAATTTTTTCTTAATTTTTTTTTTTTGGTTTTTTATTGTTATCTTAAGTACCACTCTACCTACACAGATATATGTAATAAACTATTATATCATTAGGCTGTCACAATATAAATTGTCGAGTTTCACTGACGGTCGTAAAATTTTGATGAAGGGGGTTTTAAATGGTGATGATTTTGCAAATTAGAAGACATTCAGTTTAATTTTGTAATAATCTATAGGTGATAGAAAAATGCAAATGCTGCCATATTTTAAAATATCTCATTCATGCCATCATCTTACTGATGGCATAAACGTAGTTTTGAACTAAATTTTATGTTCACTCATCTATAATATTATTTTATGATGCCTTTCTTCTTATGGATAATTTTAAGCAATTCCTATGAAATGTAATACATTTTTTAATGAGAATTGCAAGTAATAAAATTTTTTTTCAAATATGATATGTCTATAATTGCTGGGTAATATGGGCTCATCAGAGACAATAATTCATAATTTGTTGTTTTTTTTGTGGCCGTGGCGAAACATATTTAATTTGTCTTTACTTCTCATCTCAATGTACTTTCGTCCTTATGAATAGATAGGAATTAATTGGGTTGGCAACGAAGTAAGTGCCGATATTTTCATGAAAAAAAAATATTTTTTTTTTAACAAAGACGTTCATGCGTTCTATATATTGTTTATCATTTAATAAAAGTGGCCAAAGATATCTATGTGTAAAATCGGCAATTACTTAGTTGCCAACCCAATAGCTATAGATGAAAATGTTTGCAATAAATTTTGAACAAATGCTCTCTACGCCAGAGTAAAATCATAGTACTGCCTGTGAATTTTGGGGTGAAAAGGTTGAGTTGATCATCTACTCATTGTTCTACTTTGCATTTCCGTTCTCACTCACTCTCTCTCTCTCTCTCTCTCTCTCTCTCTGTCTCTCACACTCTCCCTTTTCTTATGTAATTAAAACAACATCATCATCATCATCATCATCATCATCATCAACAACAACAACAACAACAACAACAACAACAACAACAACAACAACAACAACAACAACGATAACAACAAAAACAAGAACAACAAACCCACAACGACAACATCATCATCATCATCATCATCATCAACAACAACAACAACAGTCATCCCACACCGACGAAGCTGCATACGGGCAAACAGTCTCATCTCTTTAAATGGCCTTTCGGAAAACCCTTAACTGTAAATTACCCTCCAGTTGCTGGTCATTTATTTCTCATACCTAAATGACAGTATGTACTTAAATGGTAGTTGTAGTAGAATTGCTTAGGTTTTTAGATTATCATTACATTACCTATACATTAGTACTTGGGTATTTATATGAAAGGCACATACATACGTACACGTACGTGTGTGCTTATAGACAAACGTTTAAGTAAACTAAACGTTTTTTCAAGGCAAAAAACTTATAAAAAATTAACAATAACAACAACAACAATTACAAAGGCTACGACGAGACGTAACGATAAACCCGCATTAACGCCTTTCGTATTTATGGCCTAAAGCTTACATACGTATGTACTTTTTCTTACGATTGATGTTGTTGTTGTTGTTATGATTGTTTGTGTAAATTTCTCAGCTTTTCGTTGTTTTTCATTCTACTTGCTGCCTTTTTCTTTATGCTCTTTTTGGAAAAAATGATTTAAAAGTTAGCAAGAAATATGTATACAAGTATATCTAATATAATGGATGCGACGTGTAAAATTCCCATCATATTAACTCATGTTGTTTCGAATAGCTAATATCTACTGTTGAGAGAGAGAGAGCAAAATAAAAATAGATAGAATAAAACAAGAAATATACACAATATATAATTGTTGTAAGTATTGTAGTTGTCGGCGTATGTACTTCATAGCACCGTATTCATACAGCGGTAAATGAAAGAGTGAATAACAACAACAACAAACAACAACACTACCGAATGAGTTAATATCGCGTAATGCTATATTAGATAACAAAAACAATAACAACAGTAAAAAAACTTCGACAGTGCATAAACTCGCTTTCAACGCCTAGGTGTTAGTCGTCAGCAGCAGTAACATCAATAAAAAATCGCCACTTCAAGTAGCAGTACTCTTGTACTTGTTGTTAAATCACTGAATTGCTTGGGAAAAATGTTCAAGCGTATATTATAAACGCTCTTGAGCTTGAGCTTGAGCTCAAATGGTGAATGGTATCGTACATAGAAACCGGTAAGTACAATATTTACTTACGAGTATGATACTTGATACGCATACATGTAGTATACTTAGTAGTAAATGCCAACATTTAATAAGCCAATAATGTTAATAATTTTAATTTGTAATATTAATAATAATAATAGTAATAATAGTAATATTAATAATAATAGTAATAATAATGGGAGCAACTACAACATCATCAAAATAACAACTTTAAATGATATCATTCTTGTTGCTACTGTTGACGACTACTGTTTCTAGCCTTTATCCAATATACTCGTACTCTTTTTTCAAAGCAATTGTAGTGGCGTGCAGCGGAAATCTGTTGGCGATATAGCAGAAGCTATGACTATTAAATTTTTCGTTAGAAACATTAAAAATATATTCAACCTAATCATAATCATCGATGATCCAATTAGATGTCAAGTTGTTGCGTTCATACAATCACTCAAACGGACTTGAAGTTCTAAAGAGTAAAAATAGTGTGTGAGAAGAAGAGAGAGTCAGAGAGAGGGTGGAAAAGCAAAAGATGGGATGGAAAAAGCTTAAGGCCTATGAAATTGAATTTTTGTTTAGTGGATTTACGTTAGGAAAGTGTTCTTTACTTTTCAAAGTATATGATTTAATTTGTACTATGAGATGCATAGTTTGAAAATGACCCAAAGCCATTTTCCAAAAATATTGAGCTGGTTACTTTCCGTTGAAGACATAAATATTCTCGTCCTCAATTCCTTGTTAGTTTTTCAATGATTAGTTGTATTTTGCTTGCAATTATATCTAAAACCAAATTTATTTGCTTCTGTCATGCACTGTCCACAATATATTTTTATGAGTATACATTTTTCTGGAACGCATTGGCACTCTAGGACCACTTCTAATTAATTAAATATTCAATTTCATTTTATAAATGCGAGAAATGCCCATAAAGAAGGGGAATTGGTTACTATATTTAAAAAAATATGTGTTATAGAAGGCTTTATTATGTGGTGCTGAAAATACTAACCTTCTAGATCGGTTCTTTATGGCTTAAAATAGCGATTTTACTTAACAAAAAAGTGAAAGATCTACAAATGCGAGATTTCTCGGCTCCGAACTGCAAAAAAAAAAACATTAATATCCCCAGTTGTTTAAAAATAAATAAATTTTACAACAAAATTTTACTTTTAATAGGAAAACGGACTTAACCACTACAAAAAAAAAACTTATAAATATGCGTAACTATAGGCCCCGAAGGGTCCTTTACCCGACCTTCTCTTCCAGTACTGCAGTGCGTGTTAAATTTTGAACAGACTTAGAAGAGACCTACTCATGTTAGTCGGTTCTGAACGGCAGAACCCCTTTTACATAACTTTTTCTGATATTTGTCAAAGATCACTTTTAGAAGCTTTTTCATGGCAAATTGTGACAGTAGAATTACCAATTACCTGCCGACCAGCGCATACCTTTCGAAAGACAAATAGTTTTGATATTAAAGATTTGCTTTACCCGGGAATTGAACCCACTTACAGATCAAAAGGCCAACGCACTAGCACACTGAACTGCGGCATTCACCTAACCATAATGCTTTGTGACAATTTCGTTATCAAACAGTTTTACTTTGGTCTTAAGCAGTGCTTTCTTGATTTCTTCAGAATATGGCAAAAATTACTTAACTTTTCTGATAGATGCAGTAGAAATGTATGAAATTTGCCCGACCAGTTTTAGAACATTCCCTGATACTTTTATGACTGGTCGGAGTATTCTCTTTGCTTGTGTTGGTATTATTTTATGTAGTATGAAGCGAAACTTTCAGTCTATCATTTTCTGATCTTTTATGGGATTTAGTTTTGACACACTTGTATATATCACATGAAACTTGTGTGAGAGTTATGCAAAGAATTAGATTTGGTAATGAGATTATTTATTATTCATATATATTTGATTTGTTTTGTAAAAACAGCGGGTAAAAAAATCCGAAAAATGACGCATTTTTATTCACATTTTGTTTGCTTGTTTGATGACAATTTGCAATAGTTCGCACGCAAACGCTTTTGTAAGATTATCGCAATTGGTGTTTATTTAACTTAACCATTCAACGAACCATGAATGAATACAAAACAATTTTTTTTGTACTTATTATTATTGTCAAATTCAATTAATGGCAGAAAATTAATTTTCATATTTTTATATTTCAGAATATTTTTAGATAACTCTACATAGTGTATATGTGCACGCACATGAACGTACTTTAAAACAAAACATAAAAAAATCAGAACATACAATGCGAACCAATTTAAACAAAACTGAAAACAACAACTGTCTACAATAGCGGTATTCACGATTTTTTACCTTGACCAATCGCAATTTTCCACGAGCTTATGGATTTTATTAAGGTGTCATTTGCTCTGCTACACTATGGGTGGATCAATTTGGATTACATTTTTTTTTTGCGCCAGCTGTTTGAAGCCCCAAATTTAGTACTGCATTTATAAACGATTATAACCCATACATTTATTTCACGAACATGATAAATGTACACCTCTACATTTTCTTATTGTGCTCGCTCACAATACAATCATATTTTTCATATGCCCTTTTAGAAGAACATATCCATCGGATGGTGAACTTCACTGTTTTATTAATATTTTTTATTTTTATTGTGAATAGAGAACGTTTGTTATCTGAAGTGAAAAATTTTTGCGTGTTTATAAATATTATAGTATTATAATTCAATTATTAACGATTATTTTTTGTTTTCGTGGAAAAATGATATATACAGGGTGAATTTTTAAGAGCCTTTGGATTTGATTTAAAATAAAAAACACATACAATTTAGAGAAATGAATGAAATTTTTATTTGAGTCGATAGAACGATCTATATAAATCAATGTTTAAAAATGATTTCATGTAAATGTTGACCGCGATTGCGCCTCAAATGGTTCATACGCTGGGTCCAATTTTGGAATACTCTCTCCAACATATCGGCCGGCATCGAACGAATAAATTCTTCTAGGCGGGCAATTGACCGGCCCCAAACGTGAAATAAACTGTTCACCGAACTCGCCTCTCAATTGGGCCTCAATTGTTTCACGTGCTGTGTGACATGTGGCATGTGGCACCGTCTTGTTGAAACCAAACGTCAGCCAAGTCCAGCTCTTCCATTTTGGACAAAAAAAAAAATTTGTAATCATTGCAGGGTAGCGCTCGCCATTCACAGTAACGTTCCTGCCTTTGTCGTCTTTGAAAACAGTACGGTCCAATGATGCCACCGGCCAATGATCCACACCAGACAGTGCATTTTTCGGGATGCATTGGCAGTTTCTGCAATGCTTCTGGCTGCTCTTCGCACCAAATACGGTAATTTTGATTGTTCACGTATCCATTCAACCAGAAATGAGCTTCGTCGATGAACTCAAGAAAATGCACGATGCACTGAGCTTTCACAAATAGTGTTGCCAAAAAGAAAGTTGCCAAAAATTCACCCTGTATAACAATTTTAGCTAATGGAAAAATTAGTTAATTTTTGGTTTTAATGCACAAAATTATCAGTAGTTTTCCTAAGCAATGGTATTAATATGGTTGAAAATGAATGAATGGTTGCATTATTTCCCATACAAGAATTTGACTAATAGAATTTTAGAGCTCTAAGTCAATCAAATTTATTTTACATATGTACACAAAGTTCCATTTTTAAGCCTAAATAAGAGAGAATTATGTCAACTGATGACTCAACGACTTAAAATAGGAAAAATTGATTGTCTCTAAATATTGTAGACCGCCATAATGAAACGGACATTGTCTGTTCTGTCATTTAAACTTTTGTACAATATTCTTATTTTATTTTGTAGATTGTCTATACCTATACATTAAATTTATTATTTCATTTAAGTATTTTGTAAAAAAAAAAATTAATATGTTTGCGTTATTTTACACTTATCAATCTTTACATAGGTATGTACGTATTATAAATACTTCTGAATTAACATGCTGCTATATAAATTCATATAAACAAGTGATAGTAAATCAATTAAGAGTGGTCAAATTTATGTACGTAAATTTGTCACACATACATATACTCGTATATTTTCAAATGTTTGTATTCAATATTTAGTAAGATGCTCCAAATAGTCACATAAACGGAAAAAAACCATTAACAAACGCAATGCAACAGCTATGTATGTTTGTATGTGAATTAAAAAATGGAAACAAATGAGTGATATCTGGCAATGCATGCACACAACTAATGAACCAAATGAATCATATACATTTGCATGTATATTTTTAAACATTTGAAAATGAACACGAAATGATGAAAAATACATATTTATATATATATATGGACACAAACATCAAATACGAATCATCAGTTTACTATATATGAACAATTTCATATGGCATTTTGGAGTATGCAAATTTATGTATACACATAAATGGTATCGCAACCAATTCATCACTTACAGTCAATGAACTGCAAAAACAAAAAACAACCAACAGCAATAATAACGAAAATTTAAAAAAATATAAATACAATAGATAACATCAAACAATAACCAATGCAATAGCTTAGCCATGGCAATTGTATATGTGTACAAATGTATTTAAATAGCTTTTATTTTATATTTTTATTGTTGTTGTTGTTGTTGTATGTTTATTGTGTAAATGCGTTATGTTGTTAAGCGTATTAAGATCAATTATAACGCAACACATAACGGTTGAAACGATATCTTTTAATTGCACTCCGACTATTAGATAATTACGCAAAGTTGACACTAACATTCATGAGCTGAAGTTATTTTGTTGAAATTGTTAATACACAATATAAATTGATTTCATATGAAATTGACTGTATGTTTATGGTAGGTATATTGGAAAATTGTTTGCAGATCATAATTAGTGCGATATATATATATATATATATGTATAAATATATATATGTATAAATATATATATATATATATATATATATATATATATATATATATATATATATAATATATATGTATATATATATATATTAGGGTGGGTCAAATTTTTTCGACCCAAAGGCTCATCGTGATTCTTATTCTATGGGTCATTCTAAGCAAATTTGCCAAAGAAATCATAGCTCTAAAATGAATTTCGAGCCCCCGGATTTTCAAAATAGGTATTTTTTCTAGAAATATTCGAGAATAGAGGCAAAAAAATGCTATTTCCTTTAGCCAAATGTGTATGTGGGGGTTTTTTGGGTCGCGGAATCCATTTTTGACATTAATTTTTATTTTTAAGTGCCGCCAGAGGGCGCTTTCGTACATTTTTTTGGAAAAATATACGATACTGTTGTGGAAATAGACGAATTTTTGACTTTGTATTGAATATATTCAAAATACATACTCGAATTATAAATTGTTAAATTAACTACCGACGCAATGTACTTGTACAAAATGGCGCTTGCAATTTCTTCTGGTGAGGTTTTGGCGGATTTGGCCAACATTAAACCAGGGCCAATAGCACATTCTCGTTGGCTCACCAAGGCCAGTAGATTATTACGGTTATATGTGACAACCAACAAGCCATCTACAAATTTAAAAATTCTGGCAAACTATATAATTAAAGTATATACGCCAATGTACTTCAATATTAAATATTACAACTCTGTCGTGCACGGTAGTGTATTATTTTATAAATTCATACGTTGGACTCAATATTTGGATTCGAATTTAAGCCAAATTGTAAATAATGTTGTTAAAGAAAACTCGTATTATGCTCATTCAGAAAACATTTTATTGGCAATGTTGTTCGACGATGAAAAAAAAATACGCGACTTAGCTCTAAAAAAAATTTTACACTACCGTAACCATGTGGAAGATCCGATGCTACTGAGAGTTTATAAAAAGCCTATCATAAACTTCAATTGCACAGATTTTACGAATATGATTGACATGAATGATAATTCAATCTTATTCGAACCACCATTCACTCGAAATATTCCTTATGAATATCTACAACAATATTTAGAAGACATCCACCGCTGCCTGATCCGAAAATTCCAGTACACATACAAGGAACGGAAAGACATGTTCAATTGCTGGCTAGTGTATCCAAAAGAGTTTTAGAACATAATCGAGAAGGAGTTATGGCGGTGACATTAGAAAGTCGTGAAAAATTCGCTAGACTTGACAGCAAGAAAGACTCAAAAATAACTCCTTCGCGTTTATTTCCTAAAACTCTTCGTTTTGTTTCTTAATTACTGAATTCAATTAATTTTTTTTATTAATTACATTTTATATGCTTTTATTATTTGTTATGTTGAATTTTAGAAGAAAAAAATAAAGTAAAATATGCTTTGTTTACTCTTTGTCTTAAATTCGATATAGGTCGTGAATGAATAACACCCCCCCCCCCCCCTTCCCCCATCATTTTTAACGCTAAACACTCTGGACTATTTAAAGTTTTGGGTTGTCTTATGAGAAAGTCAAATATTCGTCAATTTACACGAAAAATTTCGTAAATTTACCCAAAAAAAAACGATAAAATTAAAAAATGAACGAAAGCGCCCTCTGGTGGTGCTCAAAAATAAAAATAGATCTCAAAAATGGATTCCTCGATCCAAAAACCCCCACATACACATTTGGCTAGAGAAAATAGCATTTTTTTTACATCTATTCTTGAGTATTTGGGGAAAAAACCTATTTTGGTTTCTTTGGAAAAGTATCTTCAAATGACCCGTAGAACAAGAATCTCGATGAGCCTTAACATTTTTTCGGCCCCCTACAATTTGACCCACCCTAATATATATATATATATATATATATATATATATATATATATATATATGTATATATATATGTATATATATATAATATTTATATATATATATTTATATATATACATATACATATATATATATATATATATATATATATATATATATATATATATATATATGTATATACATATATATATATATATATATATATATATTCATATATATATATATATATATTTATATATGTATATATATATATTGTAGAGTTGAGATGGGGTTGCCGGTGGGCCACAAGCTGGATTAAACCTTGTCACTGTTGTTGGTTCAATAAGGCACAATAACACTCACTTTCTGTGTAATTTAGTTTAAGTGATTTTTTAATTGTATGTTTTCGTTTGTAAATGGTCTATTTGTTTATTTGATTTTACACTTAGTTTTAGCTTTTCGTTATAAAAAAAAACACTTCCGTTTAAATAATATAGATAAATATAAATATAAATATAAATATAAATATATAGAGAAAATTCGGTGTTTAAAAAATCGCGCACTGTCGAAAGGAGAAAAAAGGCGAGAATAATCATACAAAACGATAGAAAAAGAATATAGGAAAATTAAGAAGAAGAGACAGAGAGAGAGAGAGGGAGAGCGGCAAATAGAAACGAAACGTGATAAATCGACTGGGGTTGCCAACTCACTGAAAGTTATAATTTAAAATATAATAAAATCAATTAATAAATGGACAGTGCGCGACATCGGCATTCTGGCGTAGACATATATATATATATATATATATATATATATATATATATATATATATATATATATATATATATATATATATATATATATATATATATATATATATATATATATATATATATATATATATATATATATATATATATATATATATATATATATATATATATATATATATATATATATATATATATATATATATATATATATATATATATATATATATATATATATATATATATATATATGTATTAATATATATATATATATATATATATATATATATATATATATATAATGGATGCTGTACGCCTACCATGTATACTCCCACAAAGCACAAATTCATATTATAAAATTCACACATTAATTATATATATATATATATATATATATATATATATATATATATATATATATATATATATATATATATATATATATATATATATATATATATATATATATATATAATGGATGCTGTACGCCTACTATGTATACTCCCACAAAGCACAAATTCACATTATAAAATTCACACATTAATTACACAATAAGCTTTGAGCCTTTCACATGCATTACATCTATCTGTTTCATTCGCTCTCTCTCTCTCTCTTTCTCTCGCTCTATTTCTCTCTGCTTCTTATAATGACGCCAATAATTAATTGCAGCTGCCGTTGATTGCATTTGCACTTTTGCACAATTACCACATTGACATTGGCATCTTACTTTGGCATCACTCATACCACAATTCATCCATCAACAGCATAACTACATAGCAATTGCCAACTGTCAGGTGCCAAAGAACAACAACGACAAACAATATCATAATCATTAGCATCGTTATGATTATCATTATCATCATCATGATGATTACCAAAATCATCATGAGATTACCATTATCATCGACATCGTATCCAACTTATTGCTGCAATTTGATTTCATCGCTTCGATTATTGTTGTTGTTGTTGTGGCCAATTAGTTGCCGCTTCGTTTGTTATTTAACATTTGATGTTTGGTAATGTGAAAAATTTTTACAATTTGTTCTGTGCTCGTGCGGCAGACAATCAAAAAGGCAGTCAAAGAATTGCTCATGTGCTTACACACTCATGCGAGTACTCGTATATACATATGTACTTACTCTTATGCATATAGGTATCGTTACATTCTCTTTATTGTAGTGATTGTTGTCGATTGTTGGTCTGTTGAGAACTAATCTTTAACCATAAACGGGGTTCAAATGTTAACTTCTTCTAATGTGCTGTTCTTGGAGGACAACAAGCAGTGATTTGTGTTGGGGAGGGTTTAGAAGGAAACTGAGAATTACAATGAAATGGAGGGGTTTTTTATTATTTCATTGTTCTTGTTATTACTATAAATAATAAGAAATTATACGTTCTATTATTTATTATTGATTGGTACTCCTGCCTTGTATCTGCCGAACATAATCGATTTAAAACTAAAATGCGTTTCTCTGACACCCTTTAATACTTGGAAGTTTAAAAAATTGTAGTTTTTCATTATTTTTCGAAATTATTCAGAGTAAAATTTGCTTTAAGTCAATCTGGCTCTTCAGTGTGTTGGAAAATAAAAATTTGTAATATTCGGGCAACTTTCGTTTATCTGAAATATTAAAATTTGGCTTATAGTCAAATATACCTGGGTCTGGTATAAAAATCAAGCTACAACTTAATAAATCAATAAATACTTACTTACTTACTTATGTGGCCATAACAACCGAATATCGATTTAGGCCGAAAATAACATGCTTCGCCAGCCATCTCTGTTCTTCGCTAGCTGGCGCCAGTTAGAAATTCCAAGCGCCGTCAGGTTCTCCAGTACTTGGTCTTTCCACCGGAGGTTTGGTCTTCCTCTTTTGCGTCGTCCTCCAGCGGGTTCCGAATATAACACCTTCTTAGCTGGAGCGTGTTCTTCCATTCGCTCGACATGACCTAGCCAGCGCAGCCGCTGGATTTTGATGCGCTTTACTATGCCAATATCGGCATACAGCTCGTACAGCTCATGGTTGTACCTTATTCGGTACTCGCCACCAACGCAAATAGGTCCAAAGATCTTGCGTAGTATTCGCTCATCCGAGGTGGAAATTGTCCAGGCTTCAGCGCCATATGTTAGGACAGGCATGATGAGAGACTTGTAGAGTGTAGTTTTCGTTCTTCGAGAGAGGGCTCGACTTCTCAATTGCTTACTCAGCCCAAAGTAACACCTGTTAGCAAGAGTTATCCTACGCATGATCTCCAAGCTGACGTCATTACTGCTGTTAATGCTGGTTCCAAGATAGACAAAGTCCCTTACTACTTCAAAAGCGTAGTTGTCAACAGTGACGTGGTGTCCAAGACGCCGGGACTCTTTGTTTGTTGACACTAGATACTTCGTCTTGCCCTCGTTCACCGTGAGACCCATCCGACGCGACTCTCTTTCCAACTCTGAGAATGCTGCACTGACTGCTCGCGTGTTCATGCCGATTATGTCAATATCGTCGGCATACGCTAACAGCATGACACTTTTGTTGAAGATAGTGCCATTATGTCGTAGATCAGCAGCTCGTATTATTTTCTCCATAATAAGATTGAAGAAGTCGCACGATAACGAATCACCTTGTCTGAAACCCCGTTCGGTATTAAACGGTGCGGAGAGGTCCTTCCCAATTTTCACTGCACAACGGGAGTTATGCAGTGTCATTCTACAAAGTCGAATGAGCTTTGCAGGAATACCGAACTCAGACATTGTTGCGTAGAGGTAATCCCTTACCGGACTGTCGAAAGCGGCTTTATAATCAACAAATCAATAAATACATTTATAAATAATGAGCTCATTGACAATCGTATAATACTATTTATGTTCTTTAAATTAGACCAAGAACTCTTTTTCTTATGAGTTCTAAAAATAGCCAAAACCTAACAAAGCTTAATAATAACTTTGTATAGAAAAATTAACAAATTAAATTAATTTTTCCCACTACTATCAATTTATAATTAATAGTTAGTCATCCAGGTGGCAGCGCACAGCATGTCTTTATAGATTATAGCCACTATGGCGTATACGCAATGGAATAGAGTCGCATGAAAGAACAACAATTAAAAAGAACAAATCGAATGTTTTGATATTGTTAATATTTTATAATATTCACACATACATATTTACTGTTGTAGATTCATTAATTGCGTTTCCGCTTTAAAGGTTCTAACAGCATGATTTAAGAGGCGCATTAGTGGTAGTAGCAGCAGCAGCAAGCAAACCTTTTTATTATCACCTTTTATTGTTGAATTCAATAGAAACACACAATAGGCATTATATTTATAATACGCACGCCTGCAAACTTATGTTATGACTTGAGTCGCACTTTGAGTTTGATTGATTTTATGCTAACATAATTCGTAACAAAATTCTATTTTTCCTAGTGCTTCACAATTAATATATGTAGAATATAAAAACCCCACAAAAAAAAGCATACAATAAAACCAACAAACCAAACAACTACAACAACAATAGCAGTAACGCATTGCCGCACTAACGCCCAACAGCAGCAGCAGCACAGTTAGTGTTAAGTGTGCACACAGCCACACAAACACACATATACAACATTTACAAAAGGTCGGGTATCTAATATTGTTGAATTGTGTGCACATAAGCAAGCAAACAAACAAACAAACAAACAGACAGACAGGCAGATAAGCGCAACGCAATACTTAACGCACAATACATTGGCCTTGGCCTTGACAGCGGTTGTTGGCCATTTGGAAACACTATTGAGGAGTGCGCGAAAAAAAACAGACTAACAAAAAAAAAAAAAACGGCGCGTTTATTTAATGTGTGCGCTCACGATATACAATTTGGTTTAAGTGGGGTCGTTTGTTGCGTTGTAATTGGCAAAAAATGTAGGTATTAAAACGTTGAAAGTGCCTTAAATTGACGCTTATCATATTGCTTACAATTGTGATAGTACTTAAGGTGGTGGTTATGGTGATGATGATAGTGGTCGGAGTACTTTAATGATTCTGTGTGTGTTTTTAGTAGAGAATGAGTAAATGAAAAATTCCTACTTGGAGTTGATCATAGCAAGTTTAATGATATAATTAGTTCACTTAAGGCATTTCTCTAATAAATATATACGCATAAAAATCATAAATAAAATTCATTTAGCAAATAGTTAGTTGGTTAATTATAAACCATAGAATAGTCGGATAAATGCATCAACATGAAACTTGGTAAATATCCAGTGAGATGACATGAAGTGCATATAGCCAAATTTTAAGTAATTTACTTCTTAATTCTTCAATGGCACATAATTAATTTACTTTATGTACTTTACTCTAAATTTGAGAACACTTCCGCAATGATGACCCCAGTGTGACATTGCAAAGAGCTTGTTTCAGCTCAAGACACTTACGTGTTAGAATCGAGTCATACTACTTATAACTTTTCTTCAGGCTTTTAGCTACTTAATTTGTTACTTTTTCTATATTTCTTTATTTTTAGATAGTTTTCTCTTTTAACTTTTTTTTTCTTTCTATTTTTTCAAATACATTTTTTCAATACAATCAATAACGGATGTGCGTAAAGCCAACACTCGACTGTTTGTCCGGATATTCTCACATGAATAAATTATTTTATATTTGACAAAATACTCATCGAACGGATGTTCATTATTACAATAATAAAGTACATAATTTTCAAATTCATATAAATCAGAATCAGCAAATTAAATATGTGAGGTCGGTCCCAGAACTACCCGACCTAACAAAGAAACAACAAATTTGGGAAAATTTTTCTGTATTCCTCCTAACCTCCTTTTAGCTCTGTACACTTTTCCCAGCGATATTCTATAGCTTCGATACCCTGTTTATAGTATGAACTGTCCAGTTCATTAAAATAGCCATCTACCGCAGACTCCATCTCTTCATTGTTTGCAAGTCTTCTACCACTAAGCCATTTTTTAAAATTTGGAAATAGAAAATAATCTGGAGGAGCTCAATCTGGCGAATAAGGTGCGTGCAGAAGCAACTCGAGCTTTAACTCATTAATTTTGGCCATCGCAATAGCGGATGTGTGAACTGGTGGATTTGTTCTATTGTGAGCAAACGCAAATCTCCATATTTTCGGTCAATATACGATATATAGCACTTTTTGAAATTCCTGTAATTTCACCAAGCTGACGCTCCTTCAGCCGGTGATCATCCAATACCATTTTTTGGATTTTCTTAACCGTTTCTAGCGTGGCCACATCATTGGTCGACCACTACGGTGTTCGTCTTGGCAGCTTGTACGACCTCGTTTAAACTCTGCCTCCCAAGAGAACGAAAGAGCAGACTTCCCCAGAGTAGAATCTTGTTCGGCTTTATATTCGTTGGACTAAGACCATTCAAATGAAAGTATTGAATTACATAACGGTGACCAATTTTTTCCATGTTTACAAATTCACTGAGGTCGTTAACTTTCGATCGCTCAAAAAAAAAAAAATATTAAAAAACATGGCGCCTTTAAACTTAAAATATATGTTTTATAAAGTTGCCACTTTTCACCAAAGCAATTTGTTTCAAACTACTGCCGCCATCTATACATCAGGTCGTGTAGTTCTGGAACCGCCCTCGTCTGCATAATATATATGTGTATATTGTCGTAATGCACTGCATAATGGAAAAGTAAAGACTTCGTTCAGTTGTGGACATTCATTTTTTTTGAAGCATTTATACAGATTTGTCTGATTTTTATATTTTCGATTTTCATTTTATTTCATTATTTGCATTAATTTATTCACTTAATATAAAGTTGCTTCATTTAATTGTTTTTGTTGTTTCTTATTAGAGATTTTTTTTTTCGAAATTGCAAAAATGATGGCATCGCTTTTTCATTTGTTACTTCAATCATTTGCTACTTAATAATGGGGGTTATTATGTGAAGAAACTCATAAATAAAATGATGTGATCAAATAAAAAAACAATCAAACATAAAAAACTCCATATAAGATATGCTCACTGTATGTAGTTTAATAGGTAAGAGACAATAATAATTAAAAGAAAAAAAATTACTCTACAATAATACAATATATTAATATAATTTTAAATATACAAACATACGCGTATGGTCATATGTATGAATATGGTGTCTAAACTAATGAGGAAGCTATTATGAATATTGGAGGTAATGTGGCATTGCACTCAAGAAAAATGTAACAAGATGACATCAGTGTTATTTTTCTATTTTCATCAAATGAATTTGCAAATAATCAAATAGAGAGTTAAAAATCAAATTAAATGCAGAATTACCTAAAAATTGGGCTCATAATTCATTAAAATATACTAGTAAATAATTCTAATAAAACTTTATTAATGCTATTACAATAATTTCTAAATTATTGTACTTGAATAAATTAAATCTTGTTTAAAAATCACCTAATATGCTGCCATCTTGAATTCGCCTGGAATTTATTCACATTTTATTGTGTCTGCTCATGATGGCGTGACAAGAATGATTTCTCAATTTAGAATTAATTTGTAGAATATAGTAGTACTTGAAAATATACTTTGATTGCGGTAACAATATTTAATATTGTATATGAGATTTTTATATTTCTATGCATACACATGAAACCATTGTTTTAGTACAAGATATATACTCTATACCGACAAATGTATATCAGTATATATGTATGAAGTGATTATTGTATGAAATTAATGAATGTTCATTCAAAACTAAATTCTATGAATGCCATTGTATAATACATATTTGTCAGTATACAATTATTCTTTACATAGAATAAGAAAAATCATATTAATAGAAAACAAATAATGAATAATTTTGAAAGTGCTCTAGTAATACATGACAAGAAATTTTTCTAGAAACATATTTAAAATATATTATATTTGCTCATTTACGTAAATATTCAACGCCTCAAGTAGAATTTAATTTTTGAACAGCTTAGATATGTATATGAACTTAAAGGCCAATACTATTGACTTAATATATAAATTCAATCAACAATTAAATGGTGAAAACAACACTTTTGTAATAAAAAAGCACACAAAAGAGATATATAAACAGCACAGAGAAATATATCTTGTTGTATTTGGAAATTCAGAAATGGGTATTTTGGATACTTCAAATCAGTTACAAACTCATTGATTTCATTGAGAAAATCATGATATTTGAATAAATTTTAAATGGAAAAATATCAAGTCAGTCCATAAATTCGTGCGTTATTTTTTCAATAGTTTCATAGTAGGCGCTTTTTGCGTACAAAAAATGATTCGTGGGAGGTTATGGAACTATTTTTATTTTCTCTGATATATTGTGCATTCAACAAGTGATTGTAATCGAGGATTGAAGTACTCGTTGTTAAAAAATAAAATGGAATCTTCGGACGAGTATAAGAGGCATATTTTGTTTTATTTTTATAAAAGTGGAAAAAATGAAACATTTGCTGCTGCAGGACGGTGCGAAAGTGGTTTTCCAAATTTCGAAAAATACCCCACGTCTGGTCTTTAACTCCGACGCCTTGCTGGAACTCGTGAAAGCTGAGCCAAATTTTGACAGTCGATATGATGGATGGAAGGTTAAATTCATCAAATGGAACACTTTACAGGCATCTGGTTCAATTGGGCATGGTTCCAAAGCTTCCAAAAATGGATTCCACATAAACTTTCCGTCGTAAACCATCAGCAGAGAGTGAATTTGTGTTCTCAGCTGCTACAGCGGCTTGAAAATGAGAGTTTTTTGAACCGTATTGTTATTCGGGACGAAAAATGGATCCCTTACAACAACCCTGATAAAGATGAAACACCAAAACCAACCCTCAGGGATGGCGTTCACCCCAAGAAGATTCTCCTGTCTATTTGGTGGTATGTGGCCGGTATCGTTTATTTTGATCTGCTGGAACCAAACCTGACGATCACGGCTGATTATTATTGTTATCAACTATCCAAACTGAATAAAGCACTTGAAAAAAATCGACCGTCTTTAGTCAATAAACCTCCCGTCTCCAAGAAGTTGTTTCACCACGACAATGCAAGACCGCATTCCGCAAGGCAGACCTTATGTAAGCTGAACCCGCTTGGATGGGAGCTAATGACGTATCCACCATATTCTCCGGATATTGCACCTTGCGATTATCACCTTTTTAGCGGACTTTAGACCCATTTAAGTAATAAGAACTATACCTCAAAAGAAGCTATTTCGACGCGTATTTTGGGCTCCAAGGATAAACAATTTTTTGAGCAGGGAATTAATAATTTGCCTAAACGTTCGGAAGACATTGTTCAGAGAAATATATTATTGATAAATAAATACTGAAAACTCCTTTTTTATTTATTTTAAAACCACCTAAGAAAAACGCACGAACTTTTGGACTCACCTGATGTTAAGATGTAACGAATAATAATTTTATATATTTCGAATGCGATTTATAAGAATTTGACATAATATTTTAAGGCATTTTTGTTTTATTTCAATACTTTTATGAACAATTGTAATTATAAATACGCAGTGAATATTGAAATGATATTTTAGAAGAACATGAGTCATTTATTATATAGACGTATACAGCCACTTCCGAAATTACGATTTAACTAAATTACTATTATTATGATATATACAATATTATCCATTGTTTTCTAGAAACAATGAGTGCGTATAGGACAATTATCTTCTGCTATTTCATTATTATTGTTGTTATTAAAACCAATAATGATTCGAAGGGAAGAGTCAGAAATTGTGCAAAATTAAAACAAGCCATGGCATTATGCATGCTATAGCTAATGTTTTTACTGTTTTTATTTTAATGTTTATATAAATATAAATTCTTTAAACTTCTAATAGGTATAAATGGAATTTTATGAAGTGTGAAAATATTTAAAATATTCGTTTATTCATTTGAATTTCATTTTTTCATTGAAATACATGAAATCAATGAGGAAGTAATTAGAATTTTCATTGTACATGTAGTAGTTTTGTCTTTGTTGGTCTTCTTCTTAGTGGGGGTGTCTATATACAAAAAAAAAACATATTTTGAATGGCATTGAAATATACAAAAATATGCTACAATAGTTTGCTGAGCATTTTTTTTTTGAAGTTTTGGTCTAATGCGTGAGAATTACTTAGAATTATTCTAAGATATGTATATAGCAAAATAGTAAATAAGTAAATAAAATTACAAAAGGCTATACAAATACTTATCTAAAAAGTAAATCAGTTAAACAAAGTGTATATTGATTGCGTAAGTTTTAGTTTTATTTTTTTTCTTTTTGTTTTTGGTTCATTATAAATGTTTTTTATTTCATTTCCGTATATGGCAAAAATTATGATTATATAAATATTCGAAGTGGTCTGGGTAGCAATAATAAAATGTATAAATTTATGTTATACATAAGTCACGAAAGCAGTTAGTATTGTATTAATATATTTATTTAATGTACATAAATTGGTTAAATGTTCTAATGTGGAACATCGATCTTTCATTTTAACCCATATTTCGAATATGTTCATTATTTACCACCTTGATCAAAAAGTTCCCGGAATAACCACCGAGATATATGTACTTTTGGCTACGTAACTTTTGCAAATTTCAAGCTATGACGCTAAGATTTAGAGGAAATATTAATAACAGATGTACCAACTTAACAAAAAAAAAAACAGAACTCAAATTGTAACAATGAGAGCGCCACACGGTGGTTATTCCGGGAACTTTTTGATCAAGGTGGTATTCATTTATTACCTTTATTGGTGCATGATTACAAAAGAAGCTCTAGTTTACAATAGTCGAATTTACCAGCTATCATTAGTGGACGCCATATTTTAGTGGTATGCACGTTGGACTTCTAAGGTAATATATACGAACTCCGTTCCAGCTATTTCAAAAATATATTTTCATTCAACTGTCGAATGGAATAGAAAATTCTTATGATGGTAAAAATTTGAAGATTTCGAAGACAAAGTATTGTAGAAAGGGTTCTGTCATTAGCATATGGCAGCATGTTGTCGCAAAGGAAATCGACTACTTTTATTTCTATATTAGTTCTATATGAGATAAGTGATTTACTTAATTCGCACTCGAACTATTTTAGCATAGAATAGTAGGTGTCTTTGGTTCATCTTTTTGATTGAATTCATATTTTCAGCGAGTAAAAAAAATTTATATTCTTAAACAGAAGGCAGGCTATGATATTCTTTTTAAATTCTTGGGTACATTAACATACATTCACCATGATCTTATTTCAGAAAAATATATATTAATACAATGCACTTAAATAGAAATAAACATTCTTATTTATAACACAATTAATGCATCTACTTGTAAATATATGCCATGCACATATTTCTGTTCAGACAGGCATATGAACAATAATAAAAATAGCCCCCTACTTATATATCTATGTGTTTATTAAGTTTCCACTCAATTTATATGTGCATAAAAAATTCAATATAAATTATAGGAAGATTCATAATTAAGTAACTTAGAATTGTATATATACAACGAGTATATGCGAGAATGTATGAATTAGTAAGTACTTATATATGTGTGTGTGTGTTTCTATTTGTTTATAGCTACTCATGAGAAATATGTTGGTGCTTGGTTATTGTATATACATTCAACCATAGAGTTTGATAAATCATTTTACTTAAAGCAAAAAAGTAAAACGAACCTAAAACGGAAGCAGAGAATGAATAAGTTGCCAACATGCAAGTTATTTATTCGAATAGGATAATTATTCCATGAGCTGCTTACATGGTGATGGCGTTTCATGTTGACACGAACATGATGATGATGTTCAAGTTGTTGATGCTGATGATGTTCAAGTGCTTCGTACTTCGTGAATATGTACTGTAGTTAGATTTTAAGATATGTATTCTTGCATGCTAAAGTTTTGCACATGACATTGCACTATGTTGGCGTGATGAGAAATGTTATTTTTTGTTTGCCGAAGAATTGATTGCATAAAAGATGATGTATGTATAATGAGAATAAAAAATAGGCAATTTTTATTTTACGTATATGAATATGAATCGTACAAAAATTGTATCGAAATTTTAATAGAATTCCTTAAGTACAAATAGTGAGGGAATATAAAACCAATGGCATAAATGTATTTAATTTTCAGTTATGAACTATATTATTTTCATAAATTTTGCATTATTTCCCTTTGGGGTGAAGCGCAATATTTCTGGAAAAAAATCAAAATTATGTCTAAGACCAGATTTGCCATTTGACCAGATTGAAGAATAAACATTATATTCGCAGCATGATTTTTGAAAATTTTGGTTTTTCATATAAAAGATTTAAGACACGAACTTGTTTTTGCAACAATATATTACGTATGTCTACCAATATTAACTTTACCAGTGATGCACATAAAAATCAATTTTTTCTTCGCTAAAGTTATTTTGGAATTTCATAACAAATTTACATATGCATACGTATTCATATATACGTGTGTCTATACACGTAAAAGAATTTCTTTGTTCAATTCCTTTCGTAAAGCTAAATGGAAAAGAACCATATTTATCCATCTACTGTTTGGTGGATGTATATTGTAAAATATATATAACTACATATTCAAATGCATATATAAATACACTTACTCATCCACTCACACACACACACACACACACACATATACATGTAGTATGCATATAGTCAGAAAGAATCTTGTTTGACCAGTTCTTGCCAAAATTAAAAGTACTCCCAATAAAAATAAAGCCTCATCCATAACATAAACCAAACGCAACAACAAATAATGAATTTTTGGCAATGACTGACTGGACCAGATTTTATTTTTCAATTTAACACTCTTCTTACTACTATTGTTGTTGTTGTTGTTGTTGTTGTTGTTGTTGTTGTTGTTGTGGTTGTTGGTTATATTCTTCTCAATTTCAACGAATATACTCATAACCAAACAATACACTTCATTATGAACGTTTTCATATTCCTTTCGCTGAAAACGGTAAAAAAGTAAATTTTATAACACAAACAAGATGATGTGAATGGGTGTGCGAAGGTGGCAACGCATACACATGTATTCATATTATTCGTTATGTACACATACGTTATTACTATATTGTAGGTACATACGTAAGCATAGTGATTCTTTCTTCTCCGTTTTGTTTCGATTCATTTGGTAATGCGCAAAAAGATTATGTATGTATGTATACACAAAATATATTTTGTTCTCTTTATTGTTGTTATTATTGTGGTGTTTCGTAAACAAACAAAAAAAAAAAAAAACCAAAAATAAGAATATGAATATTGTTGAAATTCATTAGAAGCTTCTGCCTTTAATTTTATTTGAAAAGGTGACTGCTAACTGTAACAAGTAATTTTATGAGAGTGGGAGATAGTTAGAAAGAAGATATAATGAGAGAAATCGCAAGAGTTATTCGTAGTGGTTTTGCTATAATTACAATTTAAAATGAAATTGGTTGTATTTTTTATTTGATTTTGGTAAAATGATGTGAGAAAAATTAATTCTTCATTCAATTCTTATTTGAAATATGAAGTCATTGCAAAGAAGGTAGCTCCATAATCTTAGTAGTAGGGTGGGATGTATGATTGCTATTTAAAAAAAATATTTTGATTTTTAATACATTCGTATTTATTACTCTCGTCATCACCATTTAACGGTTGTTTTTATAATAATAATATTTATTAGTCATAAACATGTTGACAACTCCATCTACACATGCATATACTCGTAAGTATGAGTAAACGGCGTAAATATGCCTTACCTACTTTGACGTTTAATTTATTTGTAAATATTGATTATGTTCTTATTGTTATTGTTCGCTTGTTTATTTATTTACTCATATGGTACATCAAATCAGAATTTTTCATTGGAATTTTTTTATAGACAAATATGTGCATATTTCGTTCTTTTCTTCTACTTTTATGAGAATGATGATGAAATTTCGAATAGTTTAATGAAATGTGGCATTTAAAATAATTTCATATAGACAAAATTTTATTTATTTCTTATTATTGTTTATTTTAAAGTAAGTATAAATCTTCTAATACTGTCCAAATTTAACACACACAACAGCAATAGAAGAGAAGCTTGGCCAATGAGCCCTTCGGGGCTTTTAGTGCCACATTTATTATTATTTATTATTTAAATATGTATAGGTTATCTTATTTGGTCTTGCTGTTCCTTATCATTCATTCGTAACTGAGATAGAGCAACCATTTAGTAATACTGCTGCATTTTTGGATGCATCAGCAATTTGCAGTGTTAGCTGAAAAATAGCGCTTCTATAAGTAAAATTTTATACATAAGATTGTGTCATGGATTCCGATGAATGGAATACGTACTCTATTTTATTAATCATCATGATCTTTGCACTGTTCTTGCTAATTACATTTTCGTATGAATCACTGTCACAAAATTTATTTCATTTCATTTCACTAATTCAAAATTCAGCTTTAATTATGAAATTATTGTTAAGAAGACTATTAGGTATTTATATACAAATAGGTTGACAAGTGCTGCAATGTAAAACTTTAGTTGTTACACTAGGTTTCAAGGAAATAGAAATGAAATGAAGGTCCTATGGTGTTAATTATGATTCTGAGAGATCTCACGAATTCTTTTTCTTTTATTTTGCATAACATTGAAGCTGTTGCTGGAGTGCTGCCTCTTTTGGTACAGCATATAATGCGATTGTATAATTTCAATATCAAATTTGAATTATAAAAGCTAAAGCATTTTATTAAAATGAACTTTATATATTAAAGCTAGTCAATATTGTTAACGGATTGGCTTGGAGAAAAAATATAAAATTTAGATAATTCCAAGCATCATAAATTCTCTAGGGGAGCCCTCCAAAAAAATGAAAATATGAGCTGAGTATATTCAAAGGAAATATTTATGCTGATACTGATACTGATAATATATTTCATTGCTGTAACGGCCATTCTTTCGCATCTATTTCATATGTTTTTTCGATTAATCTGCATATGAATCCTCCTAAGTGATGGATATAGAGAATAATAAGGTTTTCAGGAAATTTTCAGAACAACAAATTAATGCCAGTCCTGTTATGGAGTTATTTGTCGATTTTTGGATAATTTTTCAGTCAGTTTGTATTGGAGTCGCTCTCAACGTTTGAATCATAGGGGGTAATTATGTTCGAAGGAAATGTCGAAGACGGAAAATTAAAAGAAGTCGATCATATATGATCTTTCGATTTGAAAAAAGAAATTCCGAAAGTATGCCGATTTTTTATTAACATATTTCATTGTAATTATATGGCTTGCATTTTACATCACACTTAAGAGTATATGGATATAAGCCAGGCTAGTTACAATAAAATGTAATGGAATATAATTCATAATATTTTAATCGATTATGATTAATGTTGTTGTTTAATTTAATAAAAGCAATCCAACTAAATTCGTATTCGTTACATCATAAGAAGGTTACACAAGTAGTGAAGTAATATATATGTAATAATGACTCATTTGCACGTAAACGAGAACTCCCAACAAAAAACAGACAAAAAAAAATAAATACAACGAATTCAAGAAGAATATCTCGACAATATTCTGTCGCTACAGCTATAGCCGCTGTCATTTCCTGCCAAATTGGGTATTTGTCCCCAATTCATAATAATAATAAAAAGCAACAACAATGCAAAACCACAAAAACGTCAAAACTAATAATAAATACGCAAATAAAATCAACGCATACAAACAAATACGTACATATGCAGGTACAAGAATTCAGAAAAAAAAACAAACCTTATTAACAATCAAAGTACAATACACAATAAGTAACCATTGAAAAGAAGAAGAAGAAAAAAAAAACGGGTGACTGACTGACTGTATTAGTGAACGGGTTCGTGAGCGACGAGTGAATGAATGCACGAGAGAAGAAAAGCGAAAAGAAGAAGTACTAAAGTACATACGTAAACAAAAATACAAAAACAAATAATGGAAATAAAAAACACATTAAAAATTTGAATATTGCTGGTATTTAATAAGCGTATTTATTTATTTATTTATTTATTTGTCATATATTGTTCTCGCCGGCTTTATCTACGTACACAACACATATACATTGTACGACCATACATATGTACATGTACGTATAGATAATTTTTTTTTTATTCAGAGCTTATACATATATATTATATGAATACGTTTGCTTAGCCTTATGTCTTTGTGCGTAGTGTACTTTATCTGTACCTGTATTAAAAAAATAATAAATTAGCAAGCACAATAGCAGCAATAAAAATCGCAAAACGAAAATTACAAGTACAAATGAAAATGAATTGAACACTTTTGTTTATTTACCGTAATGCATACATTCACACTCATGCACATATATATACACACATGTAGGCAAATTATTTAAGTATATATTTACATTTCACATTTGCTTTTTTTTTTCAAATATTCTCTCTCTTCTCTTCTGAAATCTTTTCGAATGAGCTTTTTGTTCGACATTGATTATTCTACACACACATATGTAGGTGGTTATCATTATGGTAAACAATTTGGTAAGTAATATCTGATTTTTCATTATAATCTTGAAAGAAATGCTAATTTATTTGGAATTTTTGCACTGACATAAAAATATTTAAGTACTTTAAATTGAAAGTATTAATTCACCTTTTTAGCAAAGAATTGCATTCAATGGCCGCCTTTGAAATCGGCAATAAAGAAATTATAACTTATCGCTTTAAGAAGATCCGTTAAATTCAGTTCAATTTTAAAGTTGAAAAATCGAGTACTTTATCAAAGCCTTAAAAAATAATAGAAAATTTTTAAGAATGTTATAATTGTCAATTTATGTCATTGTATTGATACCAAACTCTGCGTATACTGCAAGTGGGGCTTCACAGTTAAATTAATGGCATTATGTTTGCTTGTGGAAGCTAACTCAAAACGAGGATATCAATTGGAATGAACATGAATCATCTGATACTAGCTGATGCACACTACTTAAATTGGTGAAGCTACTCTTTACTCTCTCACTACTCTCAACGCTCTCTAGTCAATACTAAACACCAGACTTTGTTAGAGTTACTTCCAATATATACTGACATACTGATACCAAGCGAAATAATAAAATTGGAGAGCTATGACAAATGTAACTGTGACCAGATTTAAAGGAAATTGTACCTTTAAATTTTGAGAAATTACGAAATTGAGAAAAAGTCAAAATTAGAGTCAATGATGCTCTATCTCACACTGAACTTGCTATTCGCCGGTTTCGCAGCCACCTGACTTAGCACCGTATGCCCTCTGGCTATTTCAAAAACTGAAAACAGTGATCCAAGAACTACGTACATCATTTTAAAATTCTCCATTAGATATTTTTTCGATGCAAACTATCATGCATGTGTCAAAAACTAATGAAAATCCTCAGGTAGCAAATTTAGGTAGAAGTCAAACACAGTATTACATGAAAAACTATTTTACCCAAATGCATAGTTCCGTAAAATTGAAATTAACACTTTTTAGACTTGAGTATTCTGTTGATGAGTGATCAGATTTGAAGAAGGACCAACGGCAGAATCTAGAGATGATTTAAACAATTTTTTTAATGGAGATCTATGGCAAGGGCCGTATAAAGGTGCATTTAAAATTATTATATAACAGTAATGCGATTAGGGATGAATAAATAAATTTGGGTACCGAGTAAGTATATAAATAGAGAAAAAAAATATATAATCAGAAATGTCCCTGATTTTCTTCTATGTCTTAAAAGATTCAACCGGTGAAGCACTTTTTTTGAGAAGTAGGTCAGTGGTTAGTGTGTTGGCCTTCTGATCTGCAGGTCGTGGTTCAATTCCCGGCTGATGCATAACAAATTTAATATCGAAAAGATTTTTCTTTCGAACGGTACTCACCTTTCGGTAAGCAATTGGCAATTCTTCCGACAGTAACAACTTGCCATGAAAAAGCTTCTAAAAGAACTCTGTGACAAAGCTCAGAAAAAGTGATGTCACAAGTGTTCTGTCGTTCAGAACCGGCTAAAATAAGTAGGTCCCTTCTAATACTGTCCAAAATTTAACACGCACAACAGTAATGGAAGAGAAGCTGGGCCAATGAGTCCTTAGGTTCAACATCAAGTTCAGTAAAGCAACTATGAGATTAGTTGGTCTACAATTTCTGAGATTTCGTTTCTTCAAAAACTACCAAAATTTCTAAAAAAAAACATTGTTTGGAAGTACAATAATACTCCAATATGTACACACGGTTTTGGTCTACACATTCAGGCTAACCAAGAGTGTATGTGTATGTGTATGTGTGTTTTCGTCTTCCATGTGTGGAGGCGAGTTTATTGTCTGCTCGTTGTTTCATCATGTTTGGTTGAGAAACTCGACTATTCTGCCGTGAGCTGGTCGGCGCATATTCATGATGAAACTTGCTAATACGAGCAGGCAATAATGGCGCCCAAATAGAATAAATTGAATGGTGGAAGTCTTGCGTGGTGGTAGTACCTTATATGGTTAAGTGTGTGGAAAGAGTAGCTTGCATTGGTTGTGTCGCACGAGACATAAATGTTGCTTTCGTAGAGGTATGGGGCTGATAAAAGCAAGATAGTTTAGCCTGTCAGGTTTGACATTACGACATTGCAATCAGGCTAAACTCTTTTTCGGAAATGATGAACACATATAACAATAATGGTATGAATAATAGAATTGGAATATAGAATTGGACAATTTTACTTATTTGTCAAATTACGTATTACAAATGCTTGCAATTCATATAAAAATGAAATACTACCTACATATTAGCGTTTTGTCAAAAGAAATCGCATTTGTAAGAATATTCTGGTGATTTTATTTTTGTTAATATTCTTTTATTTTTCACGAAAGATTTTATCTTCCTCTTTTCTCTCTCTTAATTTTATTGCAACTTTAATGTGAAAATGTTTTTTTTTTTTTTTTTTTTTGTTATATTATTTATTGGGGGAGTGTTATTCTGAGTGAATCATATTCATGACTATATGCATTTTTTTTAAGACACTCAATCAACAAATATTCAGCTTATCTGAGTTACACAGGCCACCACATACATTCGTTCGCTTAAAATACTATATAATGAAAGAACAAAGGAAAAGTGCTGAGTATGTTATGAAGCAATAATCAATTTATAAGGTTAAAAATAATCAATTGTAAAATTTTGTATGAGAACAAATTCAAATATGTCATTATTAGGTAGCGTGTGCGTGTGTGCGTGTGTGTGTGTGTGTGGTTTTTGTTAAAGCTTTTGCCAAAAGGCAAATTTGTCTTTCTTCAAATAATATTTAAGTGATATTTCAATGAGTACATATGAATTACAAACAAGCACACATACGTAGTAGTTGTTAATATGAAACCCATAATTTACTCGATATACATGTATATTGGTGAATAAACATGCACGCTAAATACAAGACATCTGCTTTACACGCATATATGTTATTGGTGGCAATATGCAATATTGCAATATCTTGCAGAATCACGCATTTTATGTACACACACAATGCGATATGGTATGTTTGAGATGTTAAATTGCATAATAATAATATTTTTACTGTGTACATACATACATTGCTTGTCAGAATTTTTTTTGGCATATAAAAAAAATATTTAAAAAAAATGCAAAATAAACAAACAAATTGGATGTAATTCATTTTGAACTGCTATTAACGAGTAGAATAAAAAAAAAGGGCAAACTCCAACAATAAGTAAATGACAAGACAAGATTCTGCGCTGTTCCCCATTATATCGCCAAAATAACAAAAGCAGCTGCTAATAATGACAGCAGTTTCATTATATATACACATACAATATAAACACTTACAAGTATACGTAACGTAATTATTATTACTGCCTGCCTGTGTGATGCTCACACACACACACATATGCACATGCATGCACATTGAACACTACTGCACAAGATAACGATAAGGCATAAAGCACGACTTTGGCTGTAAACTTGAACAAGCAAAGCATTAAATGGGTCTATACTTATTGCTGCTACTCCTCTATTGACTGATAAGCTTAAGTGGGCGTTCATATATCTACTATGTATACACACACACAGCCACACACACATATTCGTTAATGTGTATGAATTTTGAGTGAAAATGAAATAACGAAATACACCTGCAAATATAATGATGCATGCATGTTGTGCATTGCATTGCATGGCACTTGTTTGTTTTGCAATTAGTTGTGGTTCTTGTTGTTGTTGTTGTTGTTGTACCCTCCAAACGTTTGTTGCTCGTAATTTGTTTTGAAGAACATTATTATTTACGAGCGAACAAACAAAAATCGACGAGAATAACATTAATGTGCTTCTTCCGCTTCTTTAACTTCTTTTCTTATTCTTCTTCGTCTTCTTCGTCTTCTTCTTACCACGCCCAACACCACCATCATCATCATAATTCTTTGGATTTCATATGAGTAAGTATTCGTGTTGCATATATTATTGATATAATCTATAAATGATGTAAATTACTAATGTTGAAATATTTATTAGTTTCAAAATGAAATTAATTGGTACATGGTGAGTGCAAATATTTCCTCATTGTTCCTCGAAAAAAAAAATTGGATCAAGTGAGTAAACTTATTTAGATTAAAAAAAGAAAAAGCAATTAATAAATTTTCATATCATTGCAATAAATTTATTGTACATTGAATCTCAATGAATATATTACATATTCGTTACAAAAAAAAAAAAAATATTGTAAAATTACAAACGCTAATAATTACACAAATTGGCGTCAATGTAAATTTTGTGTTTTATTCATTTACCTTAAATATCATTATTAAATATACAATAGTTAATAAAAAATTAACTACTAACTGTAAATTATAAAATTTATTAGTGACTAACACATCAAAGTTCAATTAAATTGAATAATTAGATTTTTCCATCTGATATTCAATTAACCCAGGTGTGGTTTTCCAATTCATCTCGCAGATTTTGAAAACTTTGATATTTCTTACTTGGAAAGGGCTGTGCTGTGTTTGACGACAACAAAATAAAGACAATGATCAATGACAATGAAAATCAAGACGACCATCTCAGGAAGCTCGATATTTGGATTGTTTATGTGCTCAAAGAAATCCATCTCATCAACATCTTTAATACTTATCGCAAACATAACAATAATTACTCATTCCTGAAACTCATATCATAGTAGTAGAAATTATTAAATTTTCTTATATTTTTCATATTAATAAATGACAGTCATCTTCAAATGTGACATGACTTTTCCGACAAATGCTATATACATATTATACATACAATATGCCATATAACATATACAGTGTGGGCCATCTTACGTTTAGAATTTGAACTATCGGGTATTTTGATTTCGAAGGGTATAATGACATTCATGAGTTGACAGAAATTTTCTTTTATGTTTTACATTTACGAACATTGTTTGACAATTATGCTTGAACAAAGTTTTAGAAATATTGAAAACTTACTTCTTAAATAAGTAAAAAATAAATAGCTTCTGCGCATAATGTGGAGCAATTTGTGAAGCGAATTCGCAAAACTCGATCGTTAGTTGATAAAACAACAGGTTTACATCCATATCGCTTACGCTCAGCTGAAAACATTTCTGCTGTTGCTCTGAGTATGTGTGAACATCCATCAACATCAACTCGTCATCGTTCTCAGGTATAAAATAACTTGCACTTCTCTGAGAACCGTTAACGATAAGTGTTACGCTTACTATCCAGAGACGACCTTGAGGCCTCCTAGAAACATAATATCAAAATTGCCATACATGAGATTGAAGCCCAAACAATCGAAAATGTACTGAAAATTTGGTTGATAAGATGGGGTACTGTAAAAACAACCGTAGCAGTCATTTGAATGATGTTGTGTTTCATTCTTGAATGGAAAATTCTTGCTAAATACACTCATGACATTGATGAAATATTCATTAGTTTTTGTAGGGGGATTTAAATTCCAAACTTCTTAAAGCTTCTTAAATAGCTCTATGATAAAGCTCAGAAAATATGATGACATAATAGTTTTGTCATTCGACACTGGTCATTATAAATAGATCATTTTCAGTATTGTGCAAATTAAGCTATACGTAATCAGGCTGAAATAGAAGTTTAGCCAAAGGTTATTCGTACATATATTTAGTACAATAAGTGTAAGAAACATAATAATATTCTTAATTATTAAATTAAATGGATTCGTGTTCATTTCGTATATTATATATTTATTATAGCACATAACACACATGCATAAATAAAGTTACACATACATACAATTGAATGAATGAATGAATGAGTAAGCACATTTACGTGTTTTTTTTTTGGAATAATATACGTATAATTTCAATTAAATTGTTACCCCTTAACCACAATAGCACAATTAATTTGAAAAGTTTACACGCGCCCATAGAAATGCCAAAATATGACCAAATTCGCGTATACATTCACACAAACATTTACAAAAGAACAACCACAACAACAAACCACTATAATATATTAAATCAGAACGTACACTGAATAAGAATCATGAAATATATATTATGTATATGAGAAGCAAGTATAAAATAAATTAAAAATACATTAATTATTTTTGAGAATGAATGTTGTTTTGAAGTGAATTTTTGTTTTTGTTTTTCGAAATGAGATCAATCAGCAGCAGCGGCAATAAAATAATTCTAAATGTTTCAGAATTTGATGTGATAATTTGATGAGAATAAAAAACAAAAAGGTAAAAAAAAAAAATAATAGAATTAAGAAACTACACGTACCTACATAATGAAATCACTTTGCAATTGAGCAAAATTTTAAAATTCAAGGTCAATAGCTACAAACACAGTGGTAGTAGTTAACAGCTATATATACTAGCAATTATACCAGCAACAGCTACAAATTATTTAGATAATAACACTTTAAAATGCGCGTTAAATTCATTGAACCGCAGTAGAAGTAGTAAGCAGCAGCAACAGCAACAACCATGGCAGCAACATCAGAAATGAGACATACGTCTGTTAAATATATGTATGTACATAAGTATGTATATCAGTTGGCTATTGCCTGGTTTCTTTGAAATAATAAAGACGACAACAATTTGTTTGATAATCACAATGCGGGTAAGATACATGTAAAAGTGAAGCCGCCGTTGACGCTGCCTTATATGCATGCAATTACGAGTAACGTGCATACAAACACTCATACATATATAATATAATATATATTGCCGTAAAAGTATATAGTACATTTAAATAATATGCGCAATAAATCGTATAAATTATTATAACAAGTGTGATTTAATTTTGGTGACTTGTTGTATGGCAATGGTGGGCGAATTGTAAATGTACATATGAGTTTGTGTGTGTGTGTGTTCACAGCAAATAATATATTTATGTAAAAAGCGTATTAGAAAAAAAGCTTATACATTTCTCGTATTCTAATCTCTCCATTCTGTGATCAGATTAACGTTCGATAGCTTCGTCTTTCGAGCGTGAAAGGTAAAAACACTCATTCAACACCCTTAACATTAACCTTATGACTTTTACAAACAAAGACACAAACTCAATATATTCTAGGGTCTTGGATTTTGGGTACAAACAAATTGTAATGACCCCATTGTATTGGAATTTGGGTTCAAATTCAAAACGTCTATTGTTTAGAGCAAATCAGTTTAGATGAGACATATTCAATATACTACTATGGGCAAAACACATCGGGAAATTAGTTTTAACTTAAAAATCTTCATTAATACTTCCACATTAGTTTCATCCCTTTCAAATCATTAGCGAGGCGCCCACTACAGCATCAAGGACACACCCGCCTGAAGAGAAAGGGTGCTGCGCTTAGCATCAATTTAGATTATAAATTTTTTCATTACGCAATTACTTAAGTATTGTGCTACTTCTTTTCAGATACCATAACTACTCAAAGCACTGGCATTGGGAGGTTGATTATGAATGATATGAATTCAAAAGTGAAATGTTAAATACTGTACTATGAAGATTTATTGTTAGTTCTAACATATTTTTTTGGAAGATTCAATAAAATGTATATAACCTGAAAAAAACCTCAAGGACAGTATCCGCTTGTTGATCGGTTTTTTACCAGATCGTAAGCATAAATCCAATTCTAATCTCCCACAACAATGCGTTTCATCTTGTCCTAATAATAATAATCAGACAGCATTGTATCACACACTTCAACGCAATGCAATTTTTCTAAAAAATTTAGCGATATTATAACCAATTGTTATGTGACTTTTTTCAGGCATAAATGGTCTTTGAAAAAGGTCTTTACTGATCCTTCTGATATTTCAATAATATCAGCAAGGACTTTATCTGTTAATGGACGATTTTAAGCACAAATTCTTTAATTTGATTGATATGCTACTGATCCGTTGATGTGATTGAGCATCCGGGACGTTCTAACTCTTCAACGTTTTCTTGGCTCTCTGTAAACAATTTACACCATTCATATACTCATGTTTTCAATAGAGCCTGCTCACCAAAGACCTTTTGCAATATTCTAAAAGTTTCGACTGCAGAAATTTAATTTCGTACACAAAATTTAATGAAATTTCTTTGTTAAATAATTTCACACACTGTAAAAATCGACGAATTCAATTTTGATCATTCACAAAACACAAGCTAACTATTTAAGGAATGGAGATAATGTCATGAAATTTCAATCAGATGACAGAAATAGTACAAAAAATTTAATCATTGAAATAATTTTTCCTATGCTACTTTCAAATTTGCTGAAAAAATGTTTGCCCATAGTAGAATATTTGTTCATTGATTTGTCGCATATTTTCAAATTGTGATGAGCATGGTCCTAGAATAAGAAAGTTATCACATAGTCATATTCCATATTTAGTTAGTACTTAGAATATGAAACACATATATTGCTTTGTAAAATCGACTTAATATAGATGGATTTTCAATTTAATATACCTATTATACAATGTATACAAAATATTATGAGTAATGGAAATTTAACTACTATCATTACCATTCACAATAATCTTGGGTGATTATGCATACAAACGAACGAGTATGTATGAAAATGATCATGTAATATCTGTCTTATACTTTTGTTAAATCACTCCATTATGTTTCACATTGAATTTTGCATGGAAAATGAATAAGTGATAAATTACAAAACATAAAAATTAATGGCAGATAGTTGCACAACTAAGAAATATAGCAAACAGAACAATAATCTGCTTGTATGTAGTATGTATAGCACACATATCCATATATACGAGTACAATTATAGGGAGCAGATGTGCTCTCATGTATTGGGTAGCGTGTGGCATTGGCTGTCGTAACAATGTCACAGTTTGGTGCATGCAACAATTGATGGTATATACACGCAATTTTCTTCCATAGTTGTATATGTATGAGCACAGGTATGCATTGACTGCTCAATAGTGGACGCGAAAATAGAGCTGAGTTAGAATATATAGCATGAATAGATAGATGATTTACCTTTAAAGATCAGTGTGTCTGTGTGTGTTGTTTTTTGTGTAATGAATCGTATGTTGTATTTGTACAAAAAGAATTTTTCGCAAAGCTTTGTTAAACTTGCAACCTACACCAATCAAATACTCTTTATGTTAAATCACTTAGCGTAGGATTCGGACTATATATTTTGTGTATATTCATTTCTTTTTCTTTGGCAGAAATAGCGGTGACATTTTGTTTAAAATCACATTCGGAAGTTGTCGCTGTCTCTATTGTTTTGTTGCTGTTGTTGTTATTGTTGACAAATTTTTTCCGCCTTTTTGTACCATTTTTAATTTTATTAATTCATACTTCACATCGTTATTATTGTTGTCGTTTACTTTTATCCATTTGTTTTTTTTTTATTTTTCAATTTTTTTCTATATTTTTTAAATTTATTTTTACTATGATACTCGTGATCATGTATATATGTACTATATATAAATTTTGTTGTTTTCATTGCTACTATATATATACATATATATATATATACTACAATTGCTGTTATTCCCACATTTCTGGTTCTGTTCCCTTTAGTTCGTACGTGTATAAGTGTGTGTGTGTGTGGTTTTTTTTCTTGTTTTCATTATTTTTTATTTTTATTACAGTTGTTGCTTTATTTGTTGCTGTAAAAAAGTTGTCATATCAAATTATGTTGTTGTTGTTGTTGTTGTTATGGTTGCTTATTAAAATTATTCAACATTTATTTTGCGTGTTTTGCCTCAGCTTTAATTAGGTGAGGGTCATAAGTATTATGGCCAAGCTTTTCAGCTGATATTCTTCTACTTGTCTCTTATTTGTTGTTATTGTTATTACTGTTGTTGTTGCTTTGTGTTTTCAACTAAGTGTTGTGCTGTGTTCTAAGAAAATGTTCAATTTTTTTTTTTTGTATGTATATGCAAATTTTTTATTGTTCTTACGTATTTGAAGAGGAAGTTTATTTTAATTGTACACACTTAACTTGTGTATTCTCTCATAAATAGTGACTAAGTTGATTACTTAGAAAAATATTTATACAAAAAATGTTTGGAATTTTTAAAGGAAATACAATATATTCAGCTATATTTTTCAATTTATTTAGAATAGACTCACAAATTTAGTGATTAGACTTTTCTGTATTGAAATTACAAATGATTTATACAAAAAGTCAAACAATGACCATCACTTACTTAATTATATCTTGCAAGCAAATACACTAAATTTTGAAATTATATATAAAATGATATTTAAATATTAATAGGTGTATATTCTACATAATGCAATATTAAAATATAGTGTTTGGTAGTAATGCTTTAAAATTGTATTGAATCGCAAATTTTTAGCAAGATTTTTGTTCTTTTTCATCTCATAGGGAAAAAATTTAATTTCTAGAATTGATTTCCTATAATTTGTACAAACTGTATTTTATTTATTTATTTCACAATAGTGTTAAGTAATGCATAATAAGAAAGATGAGTTTTTGGCAAGTTTCTCATACTGTCAACTATTTTGTTAATTACATATTCACAGCACTAATTCTGAGCTTTTCTTCAAGCCTGGTTTTGTTTACAAAATTCAGATTTGCATTAAAGAAATCTGACGCTATGAATGAGATGGGGCTTTTTGAGCTCATCAGGAACTCAAATATCGATCTCAGTGATGAATCTCAGCGTCATGAGATGGTCGAATGATTAATATGCAGTATCTCGCCAGTATCAAGAGTTGCCACAACGGCTTTATTCCATTGTCATCAGCCTAAATTGGCGTAGCCTTTAATGAGATGCAGCTTTGACATCAATATCTTCAGCACGACTTTGGATTCTCTTCACCTGTGAATAGTGGATAGTGAACTTATGCAATTTTGAGTTTTGAGTTGAGTTTTTTTCCTTTTGTGGCGAAAGTAGGTTATACATTTTCCATATAAAACATCGAATGAGATGAAATCGAAGATTTTTTGTTAATAAAATTTGAATATTCATCCATCAGAATATATATTTCCTCTGCCGATTGCGATGTGTTATGACTTCTCGAACAATCTAATAAAAAAAAAATCATTGAATTAACCATTTGCGGACATTTTTATCAGTAAAATAGACTTTTTCATACTCCTTTGTTCATAATTTGGAACTAGAGTCACCTATGTCGATAGTCACAACTTAATTCTTTTCTGAAAATATTTTAATATATTGACCTATTTATTTTAAATAATATTAATGTAACTTACTTGTTAGTGTAACGTTTTTTTTAAATATGATTTTAATCTCTGCTCGATCAACTCCAAATTTAGGTCATCTCTTGCCAACATGTGTCTCATTTTTATATTCTAATAAAATTTTAGTTGCTTTTTTTTACGATAAATCTAACCATACATAAAACCCTTAGTTAAATCGTGAGCATGCACCATTTCAAGAGCAATAACTTAATCTCATAATGAACTCATATCACCCTAATATCATTGAACCCTTAAACTTCTAGTTGAAAATCTGGTTTTGATTTCTCCATATACTCATATACAACACGAGCATAAGCAATTATAAACAATTTCATAATATCGTACAATAAAAATTTCATAATAATAATATTAAGATTTTTTATATAACTTTAGTGTAATTAAAATATCATTCACATCAGTTTAACAGCAGCAGAAGCAGAAGCAGCAGCAGCAGCAGCAGCAACAACAAAAACAGCAACAATAAGCACATTGTAGTTAACGGTACACATAAAGTCACACAAACAATAAAAATATTTTATATAATTCTGTTGTTGTGCTTTATTATTACCACCATGATTCATTCTGACAACTGCACACAATAGCGATCGCTGCTGCGACCAAGCAAAAACAACTTTGACTAATATACTTGAAGAGCAACAATAATAGAATTGCTTAATTACACTTGACGCAGTTGACAATATAATGTCAATGTATATACATACATTCACATACACATACACGAGTGGTGTTGTTCTACATGCGTATGATGATTTTATGGTTAGTATGAATATAATGGATCTGTGTGTTGTAACCTCTCAATTGACTTTTGTTTTTATTTTGTTCCATGCCATATGGGCATTTGTACTTTTGGCAATTAACATGAACTTTAACCGAAATAAAATTCAGAATATTTTTAATTGGCGATTTTTTTTTTGTTTTCATTCTTGTTAGCTTCATTTTTGCTTTTGTTTAATTGTTCTAGAATGTGGCAAGTAAAAATTTTTAAACAAATGAAAGAAAAATACGAGAAAATTAATTTTTTTCCCCTATTTTTTTTTTATATTAAAGTTTAAAGAAACTCACATCAACTCAACAATCTCAATTTCAATTGGCTTATACGAACCTAATAGTACATACATATAAGTGTGTGTGTGTGTGAATTTTTGTTTAATTGCTTGTTTATACTTACAATTTTGGCTATTTGTTTAGATGTTATGTTGTAAGTATGAATATATGTATATGCTAAATGGTAGAGTGCAACAATTATTTTAAACGACAGCAATTAGTATTTTGCTTTTTCTTGTGCTATGTTTGTTCATAAGAAGTTCAACAATATGCTTAGCATTAATCTTGTTTTTTCCCTAGATTTATTTATATTTTAAATGTATTTTTTGTTTTTCACTTTATTCGATAGAGAAGGTCATTGTGCGTTGCGGTACATTTGGAAATTTATTATCAAGCGATAGTAATGACATGATGATAAAAGGGAAACATTTAAAAGTTTGTCATATAAACTGTAGTTAGCTTCCTATATATGTACATAGTGATTAGTGACAGAATACATTAGTATTACACATATTCACATTCCACAAAATTTCAATTATGATAGTGTGCCACCACATTAGTCCATGAGGAATAATATCCACAATGGTGTCATTGAACTGCCGCACTGTATAGCGATAATACGGCGCTATAGTTACTCAAAGATATTTAGGCTCAATGTTTTACGTTCATGGTTTTTATAAGAGGGTTGTATACAGACATATACAGGCGTATACAATCATTGTAAGGGTTGTAAGGGTTGAACTGACAGCTTTCCCAAGTTGGCATTCGATTTCAAGCTACTATTTGGAGCAATATTATGATGATAATAAATATAAATAATAACACGGCGATATAAAATAAAATAAATGGAATATACTCTTCAGCTGACTTATTAGAAGATAACATAAGAATTGAATGTCAATATTTGCAAATGGTAGTAAAGTATTTGAGAATACTCTAAATATTAATTTTGCTTTATTTTTATTTTTGAAAAAAAATAACCAAAACAGATAACAACGAAACTATCGGGTTGGCAACTAAGAAATTGTCGATGTTTTCAAATTCAAATTGACCGCAAATTATCAACTTCAAACAAAAATATGTGCAATTTGTTTCTTATGCGAGTATATCACAGCTAACCAATATCAAAAAGAAAAAAAAAAAAAATCATAAAAATTACAAAATGTTTTAAAAATGTGTTCATAGTCAGAAAAACCCATGTGTGAGATCGGCAATTACTTAGTTGCCAACCCCATAAAATAACGAATATTTGGAATATTTCTTGTACTAGAAACAAATGGAGTATTCTACATATTTGCCTAATATTTTATTCTCACTAATTCCCATTCCCTTTAGATATGCTTTGCAAATATTGTACATCACTGACCGTCAACACCGAAAAACCAAATGCATTACTACAGCTGGAAATGGCCGAATCTCCATGAAACTCAGTTTAGAAAATTTCTAACATCTACATAATTTCCGATTAAGTATTAAAAACACATGAATATTATTTTTCATGCACAAAAATAAGTCAATATAAATGAGCACATGTCATTTTTATACCCTGCATAATGCAATATGCATGGTATATTCATTTCGGTCAGATGTTTGTGTCCACTTGAAGGAATCTCCGGAGATATAGACATGGATATATATTCGTGATCAGTGTCGATTAAATTTTCGATTTAACGATGTCCGTCCGTCCGTCCGTCCGTCCGTCCGTCGGTCCGTCCGTCCGTCCGTCTGTCTGTCACCTGGCTGGTTCGCACGATAACTTGAGTAAATATTGAGCTATTTCGATGAAATTTGGCATAAGTAATCTATAATCCAAGGGTACGGAGGGGATTGATATTGGGCATGATCGGTCAATAACCACGCCCACACCAAGCATTCAAAGCGACTAACCTCGAAATTTTCAAAATCTTTAACTTGCTATAACTCACACAATATACCACTTGGGACAACAATATTTTGCACATAGAGTTATATTATACTACTATATAACCTCACCAAAAGTGGATGAGCCACGCCTACTTTCTAGCATAGCTCCCATACAAAGTGTCGGCAAAAATCTGGCAGAAAATCAGTGTGCCACGCCCACTCCTTCATGGGTCTCCCATACAAAGTCGAGTGAATTAAACTAAAATTTTAAGCTCCATAGCTTACAAACCATTTAGCCTAGGACAACGAGACTTAGGGTATGGATTAGTATTGTACGAGCAACTAGGCTCCCAGAAAATGGGCGCAACACGCCCAGTGTTTATCGTAGCCCCCATACAAATTTTAAATTGAAACAGCTGTAACTTAGGCAATCTTATGTCTACAATAACCATAATTGACACTTAAATTAATATCGTAGTCGGAAATAATCTGGCGAAAAATCAGCGTACCACGCCCACTTCTTATTGGGGCTCCCATACAAAGTTGAGGAAATTAAACAAAAATGTTAACCACCATAACTTAGAAACTATTCAACGTAGGACACCAAATTTAAGGTGTGGATGAACATTGAAAAATTAATTGGATTTACTACAAAGTGGTAAGCCACGCCCACTTTTTATATAGCTCCCATACTAAGCCTCGGAATTATCTTAAAATCCTTTTACTTCGTCAAAGTCAACCATATTTCGGGTGTAAATTAGTAGTATATGCAAAAATTGTTTCTCGAAAAGTGGAAATAAAAGAAAAGTTGGATATTCGAGTAAACTTTTTATATATAAATCTACATATGCAGGGTATAGTTTGGTCGGCCCCAGCCGACTGTAAGGAGATTTTTCATTAACCAATCATCACCTGTTCTCAAAATGTTGCCATACAGATAATTGTAACAGATTGTAGTAGAAATGTAATCGATCAAATTTCCCTTAGTTAAAGCAAACATTGAAAGTAGATTATTATTACATTGCTTTGATTCCTAGAATTTTTTCAATATCTTTTCTTGTTTTATAGCTTGCATTTTTATTTATCGTCAATTGTTAGCTCGTTGCCATCATCCCAATCAACATGTCATTGAGAGAACAAACTGTCGTCATCGTCATCATCAACAACTGTTTCGTGTGTGTGTTCGGGTAACTGTGGTAATAAGAAAACACTTTGACACAATCTTTCTCCCATCTTTCTGATCAACATTTTACAACAATTATAAAATGCCAGATATTAACAAAATTTTTATTTTAAAGGTGAAGTTTTATTTCATATGAAGCTGATATAAATGATTGACATTGTCGATGCAATTGAAGACAATAACTGAACAGAGTAGGTCTGCTATTTATGCATTATGCTTAATGGATTAATAAAATATATATTAGATTTCACCAACAGTAGTGTTGCCATCTAATTTATGTCATTTACAAATGTGTGTCTTACATTTATATTTTGTACACATCATGATATAAATGCCACACCTTAAGTGTTAATACTTCGGTTATGATATTAATAGTAATAAACGCATATAAATCCCATTAGACAAAGGAATATAGTTTCAAATAAAATGCTAATCAAACTGTTCGGATCATATTCAAAATTATAGTAATGATGATTTTAAATATAATTTTAATGCAAATATATGTTTATATAAACATTTATGTTATAATTTAATAAAACAGCAACGGAAAATAATTAAAATTGTTTACAACGTTTTTATTAGTGCAATAAATATTTTTTGTAAAGAAAATTTTAAAATTTATGTTAATAGGGTGGTCGTTTTAAACGCGACTAAGCGTTGTAAATGGTGTATTGTATATTTCATTATGTTATATCATTATTTCCATTAAAATATTCATATATATTTTAAATATTGTTTTTCTTCAGGCTTTGAACAAGTTTAATAACTGTGTAATACAAGAGATACTAAAATGGTTTTAAGTGCGTCAGAAAGCAATAATTTTAAGTGCTTGCATCATCTAAATGGTATTAAATGATTTAAATGATATGTGTTGAAATAATTTCACCTTGATTTTTTTGATTAGAACTAGTGTTTTGTTACCATAGTTAAAATATATTCTTCTTGAAACAATTGTTACACAAATTTAATTTATAAACTTTTAACTTTTTAACTTTTGTTCGAAAAAGTTTAGACGTACTTTACCCTACTCCCACAGATTGTGTGTATGTGTTCGGCATGATCTCCTATCAAATGGAAGGGCAAAAATAAAATTTCTGGGAAATTGAATTATTCCAATACAATGAAGTGTATTCGAAATTGTTTTTATGGAAATTTCAATTTAAATGGCCATGGTATTTCGATACAGACAAATGTTTAAATTTCTAAGTTGGTGGTACTGTTTCGGTCGCCTTTGTGAAATTTCATTACATTATCTGCAATTCTTGCATGCGTTTTGTGAACAACCAAAAGTGAATGTTTCGATTTTTATAATATCTGAAATTATTCAACAAAGAAGTTTCATTAAATTTTGTGTGCGGAATAAAATATCTGCAGCCGAAACGTTGAGAGCGCGATCAGTTGCTTCGACCAGGCAGCGAAAATAAGTTGTTCTCTCAAAAGCGTTACAGGGTTGGTAGAGAAAAATGACTTAACTTTGTGGTTGATTTGTAACCCAAAAGTGAAGTATCTCGATTTTCGTTCAGACCAATCTCTGGTTAAATAATAAAATACAGTATTTTCCAATAGTATGTACTTTGCACTTGATTAATATCTGCATTATCGACCCTTTCCTTTTAGTTATGAATCGCTACATGAAATAACAACGAATTAAAATCGTCGAATTTTGGATCTTAAATTCCAAGCCAATGGTGCAAACGATCGATTTATCAAACATGGGGTCGCAATCACCAAATTAGTGAAACAGCTGTGCGCAACATTTTGAATACATTTTATCAAACTGAATCCATACTTGGTGTTCCGAAGCCAACCAGAGTGCGGAATGCACGCAGTTATGAGAATATAGCTGCCGAAAGTGAAAGTGTCGTCGAGTCCCCTAGAATGTTTATTCTCCATCGGACGTAACAATTGGCCACTTCCTATTTTTCCCGTCGAGACCCATTTCCACCTCAGCGTCTGTGTTAACAAGCAAAACTGCCCTATCTGGGGCTCGGAAAATTCACACGTTATTGTTGAGGAGCCAATGTATCTACCACGAATCACTGTTTGGTGCAGTTAATGGGTCGGAGGCATCAGCTGGCCGCAGATGAGAACGGAAGCACCGAAAATGGCAATTCCGAGCGGTACCACGCTATGTTGGAGGATATTCTTGTGTCGTCGGTTGAAGCTCAGGGTCTGGACGATATGTGATTTTAACAGGACGGCACTACACCACACACAACTCGCCTCAATTTCGAATTTTTGCGGCGCAAATTCCCGAACAGTGTAATTTCTCGTCGCGGTGATGTGAATTGACCGCCCAGATGATACGATTTGACGCTGTTAGACTTTTTTCTGTGGGGTTAAACGAAGTATAAAGTCTATGTGAATGATCTAAAAACGATTCCAGACTTGAAAAGCAATATTACATTAGTGATTCGGGCCATTCCGGAGGTCAAACTGCAAAATGTCATCAAGAATGTGGCCGAAAGAGTGAAGAGATATCTACGTAATAGTGAACATACCCGCTAAATAATTTTCCACTCATAATCCTATTGTGTGGCCTTTCGAACAAAATAAATTATTTGGAAATTTTCTGAACCGTTTGCGTTTTATTCAAAATAAAAATACCACACCACCACACACCAAATTCTCGCACTTAATGTGCGTATATCATTTTGGACATGAAGATCAAAAGAGATATTTCATTTAACTTTTCCCTCTCATTATTCAGCAATTCGTCCACAATACATTCAGTCATAGAACAATTAGGTTTTATCATTTTTCAAAATCCTAGTATACGTTCACAATGGATATCAATGCATCTATAGTAAAGTGAAAAATGCTTTAAAATGTTATATACTCTTATATGTATTAGACAGCATGTAGCTAGTTAATTCACCATCCATCTATTTTAACTCGCACTAACCTTGTACGAACAATATGAGTTTATAGTAGCTGCATACATCTTTGCACAATCAATGATTATGAGTATATCCTTAAAAGGTAATTCCCATACCGATATCATTGTCATCTCCACACTGTTATGAATACCAACTTTAAAGAGAAATGCAAGATTTATTAATATGTAAATCTATGATTATTATCGCCTTTCTTGTGAGCAATCGTCTATAAATTATGAAGATGGAATCAAAAAAAAAAAAAAAAAAAAAAAACTACCCGATTATAAAATGCCATAATGAAGAATACAGACAAAAATATATTAAAACGCAATCAGCAAAAATCATTCCGTGAAAATTGTTGAAGGAGAAAAATGTCAAAACTATTTGCCATATACCGCATACAGCATATGTACATATGTCAAGTGTATGGCATATAGTTGAATATGAATTTTATGCAATTTATTGCAATGAAATTCAAACGATACAAGCGAGATAAACAAAAATCTGACAGGAAATACAACTTTTCATAATCACATATGCACTCCCATGTATGAACTTTAATTGCAAAAGAAAAAAGAAATGGCGCTATTTAGCATGTATGTATGTATATGTGCAACAGATGTTACAACTAAAAAAAATATGAAAGAAAAAAAAATGCTAGCAACTGTCAACAAGTGTTTGCAAACGAATCAACTTCATCATCATCATCAAATGTCATCCAATCTGTACCCCGACCAACTAACGAGGTTCCACAGATTGCTCACCGGTACATCGGAATATTGTTATTGCCAGATTAACATTATAAACAAGACACGCACTATTGAAATCATTACAAATGTCAATGCTAATATTGTTTAGAGCTGAAATAAGTTGGCGGTTTTTGATTTTCTTCAATGCTCTGTCATCTTATGCTGATTATGACTAAATGAATTATATATTAAATCACTTGGCTAATTATTTTAAGAAGAGCCGAAGAAGAAGAAACAACAACAACAATCATAAATTAAAAAATATAACAAGAGCACAGCGGGCGATGCACAGGTGCATGTTGCAGCTACATACAACTGGACAAAACAAAACAAGTGTAACAACCAAATCAACCAAAGAGCAAAAAAGCTGAAATGTAATATTAATTTAAATCGAATTTAAATCGAAGTGCAACTAAGAGTAACAAATGCCGCATACGAATAAGGATGAGTTTGAATTTGAATAAAAAAGAAAATTCTTCATCTTTCATATTTGATCGAAAACCAGTTACCACCATTGCTATCCGTTGGCAATCACATTAGGCAGATAAATGTACGACTATGTGTATACAAATGTATGCTATATCTTATCGATCGTACAAAGTTATATCAATTATTTGTGGTCGATCATGGCAAATGTGGGAAAAATAGAAACGCAATGATTGCAATAAATTCTCAAAATATGCTCCATTTGCAATTACAGTAGCAAATAAATATATACATACACATTGTATTGTAAGCGGGCTATAATGAGTTGGCAAATAAAATTATTGAATCTATGTGCACTATTGGTGGCATCCTGATTGTAGCGGCATTACTTACACATACAAAGAGCAACTGCAACAATCTCCATCAATATTACCAATTAATTGACGCACTGATTTTAGGCGGAAAAAAAACGAAATTATCCATTACGAATTAAGACTGTCACATTCAACTTGACTAGTATGTGATTGCAAATTAATGCAATATATTATCGGTAACTCTCTAACGAGCTACATATTATACTCACACACTCGTACCACCGCCATGATGTTGATGGTGCTTGCAATCAAGCTAAATTATTTCAACAGTCGAATTCGTTCAGTAAATCATGCATAAAATTATAAAAATCCATTCGGAAAACGAAACTAGTGACAAGCAAATAACTGCAAATAAAAATAATACCAATTACGTCCACATGTATTGTACACATAACTCTTTAATGCAACTCGTCTACAACCAGATTGTCTTAGTGTTGAAAATTCATTAAAATCCAATTAAAAAAAAACTTAAAAGCAGCAAAAACGTTGTTTAAGTTTTTAAATAAATATCAATTTCAAAAATTGGTTGTTATTCTCGCATGAAGACAATCATTCAACTAATACGCTTGACATTACATTTGCAAAGCACGTCCTTTGAATTAATAAGAACAGAACAAAACAAGAAGAACACAATTTTAAGTAGTTATTCAACAAACAACAACGAATCACATTCAAGTACAAATACGCAAAAATATTACATGTTTATGAACAAGTCTTTATGGGGTGGTTTAATAAAATGGGATGGATTTGATGGCATTTTATAGAATAAACTGTCAGTCAATAATATTGCTGTTTTTGATAAGAATGCGTCCGGAGATAAGGTGATGATAAGAACGTTTTTTTATGTCACTTTATTAATAGATTAAATTTCCAGTAATCACTTTTGGCGGCCACTACAAGCCCAAATAGTGATGTCAGCTGTCATTATTATGTCTTATTTTTGAAAAACGAAGGCGGAGCTACAACTGTTAACGATTAGCACTTTAAGCACATAATAACATTATAATTTGAGCTGAAAATCGATTATGTTGAGTCATAATCTTATAATCATAATAGTCTATGCACATAATACCATAATTAGGGAACATCTAAAAACTAACAACCCTCATAATAAGGCTGAAAAACTGGCATCACTTCAAAATGATCGACCACCTGTACAAAGGCTTCCATTTCAATAATGCATAATAGAATATTTTTCATAAGCAGCAAAATATTTCATTACTAAGGCCATCACCAGGCTGATACATAGTGGACATAGTGAATGAAGAGCTTGTCTATCTGCATCTGCAGAGACAGCCAAATCATACTGCTGGCTGTGCATAATTCTGTCATCTCCTCCGGAACTGTTGAGTTGTTAGTCTGCGTTTCAAGACACGTCGGTATTGTGGACAATAAGTCCTTTGACGTACTAGTAAAAAGGGCTCTGAAGCTAATTTTATTTGACGCATCTTCCATTTATGAAGGCATCAAGGACAAAATCAAAAAATTAGCAGACCGAGAGAGGAAGCGGTTTGTAAAAAATTATGCTATCTAACATTTTTCGTAGGTAGACGATTTTCTTGCAGAGAGGACTGCAGATTGCTAGTCGATCTACCCATTTCCTATGGACTCGTCATATGGAAAAATATAACTAGTAGAAAACTAGAAAACTCTCAGCCTATGGGAAGGGTGATGAAAGGTCGGACCATTCTTAGGTGTCTGCTTTCACCGAATCAGGTTTGAGGTTTTTAGTACAGATGTGTTTAGGAGCAACTATCTTGGCTCCTTGATGTCACAGAATCTACTTCGATTTCTTCGAAAATTAGGCAGATTTGAAGCAAGTTATATGGACTGTTTAATGTCTTCATATATATATCGTGGGAAGCATGATAACTTTTTTAATGAAATACATTTAAAATATTTTCTAAACCAAAACTTCTAAAGGGTTTCTTCAAATTGTTCGTTTTTTTGAAAAATTCAACTCAAATTTAATATAGATATCTATGAACTTCAAAAGAACACCGTTTTATTTGTATTGCAACCAGAAGACGCCATTTCTTTTTGTATACGCACAAGGGGCCAATTTTTTTTTGCAATGTGTAGTCACGTCAATGTCGCCTTTTAGACACATGACATAAACAAGTATGTCATACATATACGCACAAGTGACATATATCCATGTAAAAAAATGCATAATACAACTTGTTTAGAATATTCGATAAGTAGAAGAACCGTTTAGAAGTGTAAAAAATATGTTTATTGCATTCAAAAGGGATTTCTTTAGTAAACAAGTTTGTGTCTTAAGTCTTTCGTTTAATATAGTATAGAATGTATACATATTTGCTTCTATGCTTATTTCTACAAGTCTATACGTACATATGGTTTAAAAAAAATTATATTTAAGTTCAATTATATGTACCTGTATAACTTATAATTATTTCATATAATAAAAGGTTTCACTTAATAATAGTTCTATCCAAGTCTGTAGTCATAAAATATTGATAAAAACTATGTCGGTAAGAAAAATATCTGATTCATTCAAAAGAATAATTAAAAACTACTTAAAATCACTTATGTACAATATAGAGCAAACAATAACAATAGCAACAAAATACTTTAATGTAAATGTCATCTATAGTTTAGTAGTGACTATGATTATTACATGTGATTAATTGTTGTTATTTTGGTCTTGTATTGTTCTCCTAAGCAATTGTATCATATTTTATAAGTATTTATATATTTATAAGAATAAACTTATTATTGAAATAAAGCTTTGTAAATGTTACGTACATTTGGGTGGGTCAAAAAATTACATTGTATGGCAAAAAACATGACACAAGATAGGGAGTAAGTATATAGATTTCAGTAAAAATGTAGAAAAGCAAAAATACTGTCACTGACGGTGGGAGCAAAGGGTTGAAGCCAGTTGGTAAAGTATGTTCTGGAAAATTGTTGAGGAAAAACGCCTAATCAGGAGCGATCATACATTTTGACCGTCCATACATTTTGGTACGATTCTCCGGCAACCACGCGGATTCTTCGCTATTTTCCTCTGTTTTTTTATTTAATATTGAGTTCGATGTAGCACAATTCATCCCGGTTATTATACCCTGCATAATGCAATATGCAAGGTATATTCATTTCGGTCAGATGTTTGCGTCCACTTGAAGGAATCTCCGGAGATATAGACATAGATATATATTCGTGATCAGCGTCGTTTAAATTTTCGATTTAACGATGTCCGTCCGTACGTCCGTCTGTCTGTCACCTGGCTGGTTCGCACGATAACTTGAGTAAATATTGAGCTATTTCGACGAAATGTGGCATAAGTAAGCTATGATCCAAGAGTACGGAGGGAATTGATATTGGGCATGATCGGTGAATAGCCACGCCCACACCAAGCATTCAAATCTACTAACCTCGGAATTTTCAAAATCTTTAACTTGCTATAACTTACATAATATACCACTTGGGACAACAATATTTGGCATATCTATTATACTGCTATATAACCTCGCCAAAAGTGGGTGAGCCACGCCACGCCACGCTCTCATACAAAGTGTCTGTACTTCTTTTAAATTGAAACAGCTGTAACTTCTATAATCTTCTGTCCAGAATAACCAGAATTGACACTTAGATTAACATAGTAGTCGGAAATAATATCGCACAAAATCAGTGTGCCACGCCCACTCCTTCATGGGTCTCCCATACAAAGTCGAGGGAATTAAACTAAAACTTTTAAGCTCCATAACTTACAAACCATTTAGCGTAGGACAACGAGATATAAGGTATGGATTAGTATTGTACGAGCAACTAGGCTCACAGGAAATGGGCGCGCCATGCCCACTGTTTATTGTAGACCCCATACAAAATGACTGAAATTCTTTTAAATTGAAACAGCCGTAACTTCGGCAATCTTCTGTCTAGAATAACCATAATTGACACTTAAATTAATATCGTAGTCGGAAATAATCTGGCAGAAAATCAGTGTGGCACGGCCACTGCTTTATGGGTCTCCCATACATAGTTGAGGGAATTAAACTAAAACTTTTAAGCTCCATAACTTACAAACCATTTAGCATAGGACAATAAGATTTAAGGTATGGATTAGTATTGTACGAGCAACTAGGCTTACAGGAAATGGGCACGACACGCCCACTGTTTATCGTAGCCCCTGTACAAAATGAGTGAAATTCTTTTAAATTGAAATAGCTGTAACTTCTGCATCCTTCTGTGTAGAGCAATTATAATTAATACTTAGGCTAATATGGTAGTCGAAAATAATCTGACGAAAAATCAACATGTCCCACCCACTTCTTGTGGTTGTGGGCTTGCATACAAAATTTGGAAAATTAAAAAAAAATTTAAACAGCTATAACTTACGAACTATTCAGCGTAGGACAACCAAATTTAAGGAGTGGATTGATATTGACAAATTAATTAGATATACAGGAAAGAGGTAAGCCTCGCCCACTTTTTATATAGCTTTCGTACAAAATCTCGAATTTATCTTAAACATTAAAACACCCATAACTTACTAAATAATACACCTAGGTCAACCCATTGCAACCTAGGTAGTTTAGTATTATAGGCAGAAATGATTCCTCAAAAATTGGTGAGGTAGCCTGGTTCTTAATGTAGCTCCTATACAAAGTAGTGGAAGAAAAGGATGGATATACGAGCAAACTTTTTATATATACCTGTAGATATGCAGGGTATAATTTGGTAGGCCCCAGCCGATTGTAAGGCCATTTTTTTTTGCCTCACATCTCTTTTATGCAATCTCAGGAAAGTGGTATGAATCTCTTATTACAATCGACTTGTCGTGCAAGACCACATAGCTAATGTACATATGCACTTAAGGAGTATGATTTTGTAAATCTTTTAGTCAGTGCGTATGGAACAAATTGTATTACAATATTTGATATATTCTTCATAGCGAATTTAATTAGTTCTAACAATCACCCGTATACGTCTTTAATTAACTATTACATAGTCTAGAATTATAAGTATTGTTAAAGATAACCTCTTTGAAAAAATGATATTTGTGGCTTGATGTTGACCATAGGTTAGGTTAGGTTAGGTTATGCGGCTGTCCTCTTTCGGAGTGGACGCACTTAGACCACTAAGTTTCTCTTCCAATACTGTTGTGCGTGTTAAATTTGGGCAGCATTAGAAGGGAGCTACTTATAATAGCTAGTTCCGAATGGCACAACTCTTGTGACATCACTTTAACTTAGTTTTGTCACAGAGCTTTTTTAAGAAGCATTTTTGGCAAATTGTTACTGCTGGAAAAATGGCCAATTCTTGCCGGAAGGTGGGTACCGTTCGAAAGAAAAATCTTTTCGATATTAAATTTTGTTATAATTACAGCCGGAGATAGAACCCACGACCTACAAATCAGAAGACCAACGCAGTAACTACTGAGTTACGACACACACAATAAATATGTTTACGTTGGGGGGATAAAATGGCAGCTTTTAATATGCACTGTTATGAGAAAATACTTGGTTTTTCTTAAAGAATATTCAAGGATAAATTTTAAAATCTATCATTTTTTCTTCAGCAAAATTTTGAAGTAGGTCATTTGCTCAACTGCCACATATTTTCTCTTTCTTTTGATACCCATATCATTATGTGCAGCAGGAAGATTATTTGGATTTTTTTCTTTTGTGGAAATCGATTTCTCAAAAATTTAACATGATAGAGGCCTCTGGAGAATACTGATATAAATTTTTCATCTACAATAGTATTATCGATCAGTTAGATCATTCAAAATAAAGCAATGCCATTGAAACTATTATCACTACAAATGTATACAATAGCAAGTCACACATAAATTGTCATAACCATGTGAAATGAAGAATAATGGAGTATCTTGTATTACCACTTAATACTAATGTATAATGTATAATACTATATATAAGTATCATAAATTAAAATATATATATATATATATATATATATATATATATATATATATATATATATATATATATATATATATATATATATATATATATATATTACATGTCTGCATATTCCTATGTACAATATATACGTTCATTTGGACACCTCATAATTGACCAGCAATGGATTCATAAGTTTTACAGATAGCAATGATTAGGTTGTTTCGTCGCTAGTGTGTATAATAGCAGTGAACGCCGCTATGGTATGATACTTGTAAGCAATTACCATTCAATATTAGAATATTGTGCTATTGGTAGTATAAAATCATGCTATTATATAGGCATGTTTGCATATACGATGTTAATATTAATTGATTATGGTAATTACATACACGAGTACATGTAGCCACATGTGTGCGTACATATGTTTATGTGTAAAGAGGTATTAATAATAATAATAATGAACAATCACGATAACCATAGATGATCATAATGGCAGCGATGATGTTCAACATCATCATGATAGAGGGAGCACATCATTATTATGAACTACATTACCACTTGGATGCCTAATGGTACACGCAATCTCGCATATGTAAATATAATTGAAGTGATTGAACAACAATAATTATCTACATATAACTATTGGCATCTTCGTACAAAGACATGTGCAGCAAGAATGTAACACTATGTAATAATAATTTGATTTGGCAACTTGTCGTAATGTATTTAAAACAAAATGCATTGGACATTACAAATCAAACTGGAGTCAAAAATCAATTGCCACAAATATATGCATCAATGAATTCTATAGAAATTGACGTAACTATCATATATATATATGAAATTGACATCAAATAAAAACTAACATATGTTTGCAGATACTTTGACTTTGAACTTGCTATTGCATGCAACGATGGAATTTGAAAAATACACACACACACACAAGCAGATATACATAAAAATGGTGTACATGCCATTATGATTGTGCCAAACATACTTCGATTGCCGCTGCCATATATACTTGGTTGCATGCAATTTGTTTGTTTAATGCAAAATCGCTTTGTATCATGTTGCGCGTGCCGACAATGCTGTAGAATGCACTTTTAAATGAGCCAACTATATAAAGTGAATACTTTATCTCTCTATATATGGGTGTGTATGTGTTTAAATGTGCGCCTATGTACCATCCCACGATATCAGCATCAGCAGTAGATATTATTTTTTATAGTGTTGTTGTTGTTGTTGTTGTTGTGTTTTGTTGCTCTTACAATCAGATTAGAGCAAGTCACTGGGGCTGTGTGTCGCTGATGCTATGTACTAGTAATGCTGCTGTTCTGTTTATCACCTGTTTCGTGGTGGCCGCACATAAAAATTGCTGCTCCTGAAGCTGCTGTTGCTGTTGCTGCCATTGCTGCCGCTATTGCTGATGATGGTAATGATGCTGTCGCTATGGCACGGAAATGCAACAACCTTGTGTCGCTGTATTGCCTTCAAGCTATCAGAGTGCTAGTCGTTAAGTTGTACTAGGTGTTGCTATTGCTATTGCTGTTCGTGTTATATTCGATGTTGTTGTACGTGATGATTACACTATCTTGTTAAATTGTTGCAAATATCACAATTTTTATGTACTTCTTATTGCAATGCCATTGCGTGTACGCCAGATAATGATGATGATAATTATGGTGATAATGATGATGGTGGCGTATTTTTCTAAATATTATGTTTGATATCAAATTCGCATGGACAAACAATTGTGACAGTTTAACAACTTAAATATTTTCTATTCTATTATATTTCTATTGCTACAACAAGGAATATATAAATAAATGCATAAATAAGGTCTAAAAAGTAATCCATTATTTTTGCATTAAATTGAAGGTTTTATTTAGCATAGTTAGAATGATCTGATTTATTTCAAATATGCACCATTTTGTGCGATTGTTGTTGTTTGTTGTTATCATTTAGATGGTAATTTCATAATGCCACTCTCATAGAAACCCTCGTCCCTGTTGGCAAAAAACTGGACAGTCGATTTTCACAAGCTTCTCTTGAGGCGAATTTTTCACTAGCAAAATCATTCGCCATAGACAGGTACAGGTAGTAATCACTTGGTGCCAGGTCCGGACTATAAGGTGGATGCATAAGAATCTCCCAACCAAGCTCCGGAGTTTCTGGCGAGTCACTATCGATGTGTGTGGCCTGGCGTTGTCCTGATGGAATATAATTCCCATCTGGGCGATTGCTTCCTTCAGACGGTCCAATTGTTGACAGTATAGGTCCGAATTAAGAGTTTGGCCATAGGGGAGCATCACATAGTAGATTAATTTCTGCTAATCCCACCAAACACATAGCAAAACCTTCCTGACCGTCAATCCTGGATTCGACCACGACCGTTTTTGCTTGACGTTGTCTTAAGTGACCCACTTTTCATCACCAGTAACCATCCGCTTCAGAAATGGATCGATTTTGTTGCGATTCAGTAGCGATTCGCAGATGGAAATTCGGTCCATGAGGTGTTTCTGCGTTAACTCGTGTGGCACCCATACGTCAAGCTTCTTTTTGTATCCAGCCTTATTTAAATGGTTTCGAACTGTTTTTTGTGCAATGTTTAGCTCCTGGGCAATAGAAAGAGTGCTTACATGGCGGTGAGACTAGACGATTTGCATTATTTTATCAATATTTTCGACAATTGATCTTCTAGAGCGTGGTGCATCTTTACCATCAATATTACCGGAACAAAATCTACGAAACCAAGAGTGCACGTGATTGGCTGTTACAGTATCAGGACCATAAACACTACTCACATTTCGGCCTTTATCGTAAATATGGTGTATTTTCTCTTTACTGGTGTCCATTTTTGACGCGTGCTCAAACAATACTGAGTCAAGCAATCACAAAACTGCCTGAAAAGTTTATTTAGTATGAAATTCTATCTTTCTAACGCCATCTATCGTAATTCGATCGCACTTATATAACGCAAGATACAGATTACTAAAGCTATCTATTGGAAATATAATGGATTTCTTTTTACTATACCTGATATATAAAATTATGTAAGACATGAATTTACTTGAATTAATTTACTCATGTTGGCGTATAAGAAATACAATTACAAAGATAACAGGAAGTATTTATTAGAGTAGACATATTGCAATGTCAGCAATATACTCACTCATTTGCAAGAAGAATTACAACAGCTGCTAAATTAATGAGAACATTTGCATATATAACATTTAATATATTCCAGTATGCTAATGCAATTATTAAACACATGCCAACACATCGCTTCATTAGTTTCATAATTTCATCTACAATTTGCTATAATTTGCCAAAACCAACATTATATGTATTAAGTAGCATATGTGCGCCCCCAAACCCATCTCATAATTCCACCAACAACAAGACTGAACAACGAATGAACAATAATTTCAACAATATTAATATCTTTGCAGTCAGCAGCAGTCGGCGAAAGCATTATATCATGATGATATTCAAATGCTTTGCCATGGTTGCTGCTACAAAATGCACAAATACCATAATTTAAAAGCATCAACAGAAACACCAATAATAGCTAGGTAACCAAACACCACCAACAACACCACCACCACCATCACCACCATCACCACCACCATCACCATCATCATCAGCAGCAGCAGCAGTAAGACCAATAACAAAATAATAAGATAAATGCCAAAGCAGCAATAACAATTTCAAAAACTTGCAACATTTTGATTTTTCACGCTGCAACATGTTGACAGCACATATAAAAGCAAGTGCAGACCACAACAACAACAACAACAGTGAAATAGCATGCAAACGAGATCAAGCGACAAGCACGCGTTGCACCAGATCAGCACGAGCGGCGGTAACAGCAAGAATTGCAAGAGTAATGGCAATATTGTACATATTTGGACTATACATATGTATGTATGTATGTATGTATATATGTTTTGTAGTAAATATGAATGTATACAAAAGAATTCTGAATAGCCTTGGCATTGGCAATAAAACAATTTTAAGGCTATAATTTTTGTATGAATGAGTTGTGATGATTATGAGGCAAATGTATATATGTATGAATGTGTATGCAAATGTACCCAGCGGGAAACTAGCAATATTCTAATGATATTGCAGTGGTTACGGAAGTGGTGGAACAGTAAAACGTTACCTTTAGATGGTGGTGATACATTGTGAATCATATTGTACATACATAAGACATACCACATATTAGGAAATGGCAACTAGAGTTGAGATAAATTTCATTAATTTCATGATTTTTATTCAAATTTTTCCCATAATAACCATAAACATTAGTTAAAAGTTCCATCCTATAAGCACTGAAAACTCTTGATTTTCAAAATTCTGTTGAAACTGTTGGATGATCTCGAATGAGAAATATGAGTTATCACTTTTCTCAGGGCTTTGCTATTCTCGCGCTATCAAAGCTGTATAATAATAATAATAATAATATAATATTGATAATAGTAAAACTTTTATTTACGAGCAAAAAAACACATATATTGAGAGTATGAATAAGTTCGTGCGGATTATTTTCGAAAATTGAAACTTCTTTGTGAAAAATTGGTTATACATTCAACGTTCAAAGTATTGTCCGTTGCTAGCCACTAGTTTTTCCCATCTATCTAGCAACATACGGATTCCGCGTCGGAGGAAGTCGAATGTTTTGATGCAATCCATGAATTGACCCAATTTTTGTCTTCTTCGTAAGAATGGAAGCGCTATTCTTCCAGGCCGTGTACCATAGATCGGAGCAAGTGGCAATAGGAAGGAACAATATCTTAGTTATATAGCGGGTGGTGTAGGATTTTCCATTTGAACGTTTCTAAGTACGTTTTAACGAGCGCTGAAACATGTGGCCGAGCATTATCATGTTGAAAAATAACTTGATCGTGTCTATCGGCGTATTGTGGTTATTTTTCTCGGCTCAAATGCATCAATTGTCATCGGTACAGGTCCCCTGAGATCATCTGATCCGATTCCAATAGCTCATATTACACCACAACCAGCTGGTCCCACTAAATACGTAGCATGATCTTCTCGTCATGAATATTCGGCTTGGTCGTCTATATTGAAGCATGGCCGGGGTATCTATACGTTCCTTGACATTTTGGATGATCGTAATGGACTCACTTTACATCGCCAGTCACAATTCGATGCAAAAACCCTTTTCAGTTTTGCCGTTGCAGCAGTTGTTCACACGTGAAAAAACAGAGTTCTACGTCTCTTGGCTTCAGTTCATACGTCACCCAAGATCCTACCTTTCGGATCATTCCCATGTCGTGCCTATTGCATTTAAAGTATGGTCACCATAAACTTCCACTAAAATACGATAATATTCAGCGGCATTATTCTTCATATTGTACTAATGAATTAAAACTCTCCGCAAAAATGTATTATTTGATACAAAAGTTGACATTTTCGAAGCACACTTCTGAGAAATGACAGATACTGAAAAAGAAAGCCTATGGACGACACTTCAAAATGACGATGTTGCCAGATGAAACAATGATATAATAAACTAGTAGCGACATCTGTTATCAAATCGGCACGAACTTATTTATACTCCCAATAGTAAAATATAAAAAAAAAAATAATGTATTTTCCTGAGCAAAATAATACAACTTAAAAAATTTTTAATTTTTATACTTGACGGAAAAACAATCAAACTCAAAATAATTTTTAAAGCTTCTAACAGTGATCTGTGACAAAGCCCAGCCAATATATTGACTAGGACAACTTTTCGTTCAAGGAAAATATAGAGGAATTCCGAACAGTTTTCACTATATTATTCTTTATACGATGATGAAATATGAAGTAAACCATGAAAAGAGTTGACTGAGGTGTAACTAATTCTGCGTATTCACAATTCTTTGGTTATTATAAATAAACTATTAGAAAACTATGAATTTCTATTCTTTTAGATCTGACCAGTGGCTACTGGGTACATATATTGTATAGTAGTATCATATATGTACCTATGAATACTTATATAAGTAAATTAATGTCGAATGAATTAATGGCGAACAAGCTTTGAAATAATTTCGATTTTTTTTGTATGGAATATTTATGTGTTTTGGATTTTATTGCAAAAATAGTCAAAAATCAAATTACTTAAATTTTCGTTTGAATATTATTGAAACAAAATTTTTTTTTGCAATAGTATCTAAAAACATCACATTTTTTTTTGCAAATACGTTGAAAATAAATAGCAAATATTTGTCTATTATTATGGCAAACATTTTTCAACATTAATTCGTATAACCCAATATGTATATCAATATGTATACAAATGTTTTTGTTTTGCTGGTAGTTATTTTTATTGCAAATACTTGCAACTAGTTTGTACTCAAAATTTATTGTTACGCAGTTAGAGCACCTGTATAGTGCTCTAATGGTTATTGCGAAATGAAATATAAAATATACATATACACACACACATAGTACAAGTATATAAGATGGAATGAATATACATAGAAAGCAACAACAATATGAGAACGACTGAATTTATTTCAATAATTTGAACCATTGTTATTAGAAACGGTAAACAATGGCAACAACAAGAACGAACAACATTATCATGAGTTAAAAATTAAAAATGTGTCCAATCATTATCAGCGAAACGAGTCAAGCCAATTCAAACTATAGTCAATTGCGTTAGACATATTACATATATTAGCCAAAAACACCTGAAGTAATTGAAGCAACATGAACTTGTATTCGATTTGTTTATACAAGCAATGCAATTGATTTAAGAATGAATGCGGAGCATGTGCACTTCAATAGTATATGTAAATAGATACAATGTTGCAATATGTTGAACATGTCTGCCGTTGATGTAAACAATTTATTATACGTAAATATTTCTTCAAGAATTTGTACAATTAAATGAAAAATGTTGAATGATTTAAATTGTTCTTTATAGAATACATAATAATATAATGCATATAGTTATCCATTCGATATCATATTGGTATGGCCTACATATAGAACTTGCAAAGAAGTCGGTATTGACGCATTAAAATATTGATGACTACCTAATTGAATAAGGTTTTCAAATTTTACACAATTCTGATATATCTCGCTAAACAAAAAAAATCTACGAAAGTCTTCAAAATATTATCATATTTTGCCAATTGTTTTTTTTTTCGTTTAAATAGAATTCAATTTATAATGTATAATGTTCTTCTTCTTCTTCTTCTTCTGTGGCCATACTGTGTAATGTTACCTTGAAATAATTATGTTATATTTTTTGTAATTCTTTTTAAGTCATTTCTTTCCACTTGCTAAAGTAAGATTATGGGAATATAATATCTTGAACATTTTAGGAAACACAGCAGAAAGTCTGAGTGATGTCGATTGTATGACCCGGAGACGATTTTGCTGTTTTTCAAAATATACTATTTAGTAGAGGATCGATATATTTTTATATAGAATCAACTTTTGAATGAATAAATCATATTTTTTTTTATGATCCATCAGTTTGAAATCTCAGGTGTGCGCTCGCCTGAATTTGCTAGAGTGCGCCAGAATGTAAATTGTCATTGTGATGGTGGAGATTACTCGTTATAGCGCTAAGTTCGTTATTTAATTACTGTGAGGTCTTTTGACTTTGGGTTTTTAGTTTGGCTCCTCTTAGAAGACACATGGATTTTAATCTAGTAGAATTTTTATTTTTCATTTTTTGCGGTAAGAAAATAACAAAATGGCTAACCCACTCACTCTTAACTCTCGTTAAAGTTACGGAGTGTGTCATTGAAGAAACTAAAAAACTTCTTCCTTCTTCTAGGACCTTACAATCTACCCCGGTATTATGATAGCATTATTTTGGGGTAGGGCCCTGTTTAGTCCATGCCAGACTTTACTCAATTTGACGTGCGTCCAGATCCCGTTTCTTTTCCTGAGAAGATGTTTCACAAATTTTGAGGTAGTGTTCCAGTTTTGCTCATTACTCGCATCATAGTAATTTACATAATGATTGTACATTAATAAAAATCGTAGTAAGTTTATCTATGTCGAACTTAACCTCAGAAATCTTCTCACAAAAATATTTCCAAACAAATTCCATTTTATATCATAGATGATATTTTCAATTGTATCAAAATATTCGCCATAGCATTGCGAAAAATTGGCAATTCTTCCGGCAGTAACAATTTTCCATGGAAAAGCTCAGCGACAAAGCTTAGAAAAAGTGATGTCGCAAGAATTCTGCCGTTCGGAACCGGCTAAAATAAGTAGTTCCCCTCTGACACTGTCCAAAATTTAACACGCACAACAGTAATGGAAGAGAAGCTCGGCCTACGAGCCCTTCGGGACTTTAAGTGCCACATATTTATTTTTTTTATTTGGAACATATCATTCTGCCTATAAAAAGGTAAACAACTTCAAAGTTTTCAAAAGAAAGGACAATTAAATGCTGAAAATAAAATTGAATAGAATAACCAGAAATCATGAAGTTAAAGGTAAAATAGTGTCTATATAATCTATGGAGAAATGGGGTATCCTTAGAACAATATCAAATTTTCCTTTAACTTTTACTAAAAACTTTTACTAGGTATACAAATTTCAGAGATAAGAAATTATAACCAAAATGAAGTTTTTCCTATGTCTTTTATAAAATTTACATTTTTTTTTAGCTCATATAATATTGCTATAACAATTAAAGTTTACCATGCGATACAAATTGTGAAAAACTATACTTATCATGCTTAGTATTCTTGCATTGAAAAAAAGTTTTTAATTCCCATTTTATATGTATGATAATTATGATCATATTTAGATAATCTCTCTCCATATCTACCGCATATATACAGATATTTAAACATATCGCCAGGATGCCATATATATTTAGTGTTTATGTGTATTAAAATCATTTGAAAATAATTAAATAATTAGAATATTTTTATATGCATTCTTTAATGCGAAAATTGAATTTACTAATGAATTCTCTAATGTCAAAAGAATGTCCACCATAATTAAATATTGTATAATATTACAAGCTGTTTCAAGCTTTCAAGTTCTAACTATCATCATAGTAATACCTATTTTATATACTTATATAATTGAAAATTGATACTAGAATATAGCATCATTTATAAATAATGCCACTAAAATATGGACAATTGGTGGCCGAACGCATTTTATATGCCACCTGTTAAATGAATTTGTTCATAGGATAAAAGCCGCAAGTGGCCTATACTCAATGTGGCATAGAAATTTACAAAATTAAAATATATTTTAAATACACCTCAGTGAGTAAATAGGGAGAGAGAATAGAGAGAATACCCCATAGCGTTATAATTTGTTTTATGATTTTTTCTTATTTTTTGTACAGAAAAATTTTATAGTGTTAATTTTAATGATGATGGTGGTGGTGGTGGTGGTGGTGCCATATGAAATACAACACTTTTAACACTATACCTTCATCGACAGCATACAAATGCGATTTATTGCATTTACACATATCTTCACACATATATGTATGCAATAGATTTTTACAACATCTCAGTTGTTGTAGAACGTTTTTTTTTTTGAAGATGGAGCCATAATACTGAATATAAATATAAAGAATATTATATTGAAGATATAATAAATATTGATGCATCACATTGTCTGGTTGTAAATGTAAATGTTTGTTGTAAAAGAATTAATAATAAAAATTAATAATGATAATAATTATCCCTCCCGGTGTGTTTTCTCTTCTTTAGTAATTTTTTCGACCACCACTCCTTCATTTGTCTTATATACAAGAAGTTTAAGAATTTTACTGAATGCTTCATAATTTGGTTAATATGTTCAACGATTATTATATCAATATCGTGTATACTGATTGTATAGTTGTGACGATGATGATGATAATAAAGATGATGACGACGGTAATGTTGATACTATTAAATTTTCCATGACGTCTAATGATATAGATATTAAAATCATGAGTGTGTGGGGCGGGCATGTGGTTGTGTGGTCTAAAATTGCCCCTAAAATCAATACTAATTGCTATCGCATCAATCTATACTATATATTATATAATTTCGAAAATTTCTTTATCAAATTTATTTATTCTTTTAACAAACGCACGTGTATATCATACTAATCAAGACAAGTTTGTCGCTTAAGTCTAATTATAATTTCCACTTATATTTTGTTTTGCATTAATCAAAGTAGATTTTTTATCAACAACATAACGTAATAATGCGCAATATATACTCATTTCATCTCATCACCATCATCACATATGTACAATATACATATATAATAATATACATCAATATCTACATATAGAAAAATCATATCAAAATAACATGCTTGCCAAAAATATTTAACTTCATTTTATATTATGCTTGCGTTCATTCAATTTAGACTAAATTATATGCGCGCACACATAAAAATATAAATAAATAAAAGACATGAAATTCATGTTCAATGTTTAATCAGCGCAATCTGAATGTCTGTTAGCTGTCGGCTAAAGAACATTTTGTGAGCAATGAAAAAAGAAAAAAAAAAAACAAGATGCTGATATGCTACTATAGTACTCGTATATAGTGTGTATATAAGCATGTGCCAGACTACTTATTAGTGCAAGTATTTTTTTTTTTTTTTTTGGGGGGGGGGCAAAAATAATAACTTTGTTATTAGTGTTTGTTGGTTTGTTTGGTTCTTTGCATGTAATTTAATTTGATATTTAATAGCAGATAAAAATTTGAAAATCTGCTAAATGACTGATATTTTAAACATTCTTGATGATATATGATTTTAACAGGCGCCAAAGAACAACATGTACATATATGCTGAATGCTGTAGGAAGAAATCATTGTCAGAAAAAAATTTTTTTTTTTTATTTTAATATACTTAATGAGTTGCTGTTTCCTAAAGCAAATCTCATTTGATTTGTATTCCAAACAATTCTTGTCATGTTGGTTAATGGAATTTCAAAATTTCTGTTATTAATTATATTCTATTAATAATATTAATACAATAATTTGTCAATTTCGTTTTTGAGTTGTATATTTGCAAGCTGTGAGTAAATTCTCAAAATCGTTAGTGGGGGATGGAAAATTCATAAAGGTTCTCTTGTAGATATAATTTTCATATTTATCAAAAGCGGTCTATATCAATTATCCACATTTAAAGGAACTGCAGTTGATTTCGATGCTATTTGTGATTTATGGACCACACTATAAAATAAGTGAAACTACTTAGTAGGGTCTGAGTAGGCCCCTAATCGGCCCTGAACGCTTCTGTGGTTCGGCAAGATGCCACGCCAAGGAATTTATTTGGAAATGAGAGGAAAATCAATTTGCTGTCACTGGTTCAATAGTACAGGGTAGTCTCAAGCAAAACAGTTCCTAATCTCAAATAAAGGGATATCTAAAAAGATACTCACGTTTGGTGAGCTGATCTACGTATTCTTTGTGGTTATTTTACAGGCCAGTATAGTCTCAGATACTACTTAAGGAAGTTAGATCTACCTGACACTGATGTCTGCAGATTCTGTAACTTAGACATCGAAAGCTCGGAGCATATTCTCTGTGAATGTCAAGCTCTTGGCAGACAAAGACTAAGCCACTTTGGTAAGCCATAGTGCTTCCATATAAATTGTGGAATAATGAACCCAACACAGTGCTGAAATTTATTAAAAGCCTAAAAAATGAGGGTTACCCAAAGACTGCGCAATAGGTCAAGTCTGGTCGCAGTGCATAAGGATCTCTTAATATAATCATAATAGTAAAAAAAAAAAAAATAAATATGTGGCACTTAAAGCCCCAAAGGGCTCATTGGCCGAGCTTCTCTTCCATTACTGTTGTGCGTCTTATATTTTGGACAATATTAGAAGGGACCTACTTATTTTAGCCGGTTCCGAACGCAGAACACTTGTGACATCACTTTTTCTGAGCTTTGTCACAGAGTTCTTTAAGATGCTTTTTCATGGCAAGTTGTTACTGTCGGAAGGATTGCCAATTGCTTGCCGACAGGTGGGTACCGTTCGAAAGAAAAATCTTATCGATATTAAATTTGTTATGCATCAGCCGGGGATTGAACCACGACCTACAAATCAGAAGGCGAACACACTAACCACTGAGCTACGGCACCCACACATATTTTATGCTATAAAATTACAACTATTGAATGTTTTTCGACCAAATTTTTCTTTTAATTTGGATTATTTTATTCGAAATTTCTGCCTTTCGCCATTGCGCACGTCTTAAGTTAAACTGGCCAATTATTAATAGCGCATGCACCTTGTACATTGGAAAATTGGTAACAGCACGATTCAAAAGTGTTTTAAGAGGATCTAAGCTGTCCACAATTAGTAATTAAAGGGGTTGAAATCAGTACTGCCAGAGGGCCATTCTTGCGTAATGCGCGCAAAATTGTTTTGGAGCCAGTTTTAGGTCGTTTAAACTTAAATCTCCCTTTTCGGCCCATGGAATCAATTCAAATGATTCCTTAGATGATCGTGCATACACGTTAACATTTTGCTTGTGAAATTTTTTCTTAAAAGAGATTATCTCTCGTTTCATACCAAACGCTGATGTGAGGTAAGTGTATTCTCATCATGCCACTTCTTTGTACTTGCTGTTCAAAGCTAGAATTGTATAATATTGATTTGTCCTTTCTTCCTCTTTTCTTTCAAATCTCCTGGGATCCCTTCTTTAAGAAACGATATGCAAGGGACGACGGCAAATTCATGAATCTTATCCCAAGTAGCAATATTTGTGCCATAAGTATAAAATATTTTTATTTATAGATTTTTAAGTCAATAAATTTCCATTAAAATTATTAATAATAGCCAATTTTCTCTAAATTTCTTACTGTTTATTCGCACTTAGTCAAAATACTCCCCCCTCCATAATGATTTGAATAAATGACTTCATTATAATTTCAAATAGCAGAATCTTTAAGTCATCTTCAAACACATGATGACAGGTTTAATACTTGCACTCAATGCTCGAAATATTGTACTTATTTTTCTTCTTCTTCTTCTTCCCTTTACTGTTTTCACCATCGAATATAATACGGTATTAAGTGCAATCATCAATAATTTTAATATAAAATATATAAATTACCATTGCATCTGAATTTTTAGCTTAAAATGTGATGATATGTGATGATAAAATACTACATAATGCATACCACGTAAACTTAACAGCTGTTGTTATTGATATTGTTGTTGTTGGTGTCAGTACCATCGATAGTTACTGTCGTATATGTTTTATGCATTCATCCAGTTCTTTGACCTTACATATTATTATCTTCAATATTCATATGATCGCTATTTAAAATACACACACACACACATATACATATACCTATATGCATGTATTGCAGAATTTAATTAAATTTGCTTGTTCATCCGTCTGTGCGTGTGTTTTCTCTCTAAATCCACTTTAAAGTTTTGGCATCACATCTTTAACAATTATGTAATAAGCTCATTTATATGTACATGTATGTATGCACGTATGTATGTTACCACGTACGCACGTACGAATGTGGTAGAAATACGAGTCATGTAGTCGTCATCGTCATCGTCGTCGACTTATTTTGTTTTGTTATTTATATTCACTGTTCTGAATGCAATATCTTTTAAATTGGCTACTGTTTCATATACTCGTAATTTGTCTTCTGCATGACACTACTCTTTGTATGTATATACATACATACGTCTTCTTTTGTCTCTTTCTCTTATTGGCATTGTCATTTAACTGCTGGCTGATGTTGTTTGTTGGTCTTGTTACAAATCCGTTTTAACGTTCTTTACGATGTGTTAAAATCAATGTTAAATGCTGTTGCTGACGTTCCTTGATTGCTACTGGCAGTATGTATAGAGTAGCACGCATTTCTTCGCATCACAACACAGAAGCACAGAATTAGGTACACGTACTTTATACAGACACATGTTTGTCACTTTGTGTATATATACATATTATAGTTTCATATGCAACATATTATATATACATGCATATAGACGATTACGTATATGAAAATATACTTATGTGTAACACTATTGCCGTTGTTTATATTATTAATACACAGCTTTATTGAAAATGAACATACGAGTACATATACGCATATCAGTATTTATTAGATATTTTGCAATTGTAATTGTTCTAATTGTCCAACAATCACTTTCATGGAATTTACTTTGTAGCAACATTGTTGCAACAAATACTCTATATACATTTGTATATGAATATATGGTCTGGTATGAGAATAATATTTAAAAAATATCATCTAACATATTATAAAATGTGTATATAAATTCTTAGTATGGTATCTCATTAGTATTTAACTTACAAGGCATAGTACATAGTATTTACTAAGAAGCGTATATTTTTATAATATGTACAAGTATATCTAGTAATGAATTATATTTGGTACGCAAGATATTTTGTATTTGTATTATTATACAGAGCAAAGAAATTCATTATTTTTATCCCCAAGAAAGTTGACTTATATCTTATATAAGAGATGTGATAAAAAAGCAAGGTGACTTTTCATTTTTATCAAAAAGTATTTATTTATTCATCAATATTTATATTGTCCCCTTCAAAGTAAACTCCCTTAGATATAATACACTTGGTGTCAGAACTTTTTCCAATCCGTGAAGTACTTCTGATAAGCAATTTTTTGGTATAGCCTTGAACTTTTTCAGCGATGCAATCTTTATCTCCTCAATTGTTGCAAATCTCCGTCCTTTCATGGGTCTCTTCAGTTCTGGGAATAGGAAAAAGTCACAGGGGCCCAAGTGCGGTGAATATGGTGGCGGAGGCATGATAGTGATGTTGTTTTTGGCCAAACAATCACTTACAAGCAACGCTGCAAAATCCATGAATTGTTTTTTCCACAATTCCGGGCGTTTTTTCGTATTGTTTCACGCAAACGCCGCATAACTTCAAGGTAATACTATTTATTAACTGTACGACCTTGTGGTAAGAATTCCTGATGCACTAGGCCGTCCATGAAAATCGAAGAAAACGGTGAGCAAAACCTTGACATTTGATCGAACTTTGATCGAATTTTTCGTATGCTACTGTCAACATTTTAAGTGCTTTGGATCACTTGATTCCATTTTTTACACAAAATTTAATGTAAACTCTTTGCTCCATTTTTTTCGACTGCAAAAAATCGCCGAATACACCAAACACTTCTAACCTTAATAACATTTCACAAACAAACAAAGAATGCTATATAGTGGAAACTGTGAACATATGATCGTAACGAGTGTACCAACATAACAAAAAATGTGAAATTTGAATATACGGAGCCCACGAAATTCAAAAGGTCACCTTACTTTTTGATCACACCTCGTATAATTGAGTAAAATTTAGTACTCAGTTGTTTGTGAATTTCAATATTTTCAAGGATGTATAAGTCTCAAAAAAACTCATTGTAAATAGCATTATTTCCAAGAAAGTACTAAAATCATATAAATGAATTCTTTGTATAACTAGCTGCTAGAGAATTTAATTCATTCGACTTTTATTCACTTCATTCACCAAATTTTTTAAGAATCAAGATAAGTCGTAAGCAAATTCATTTCGTACAATGTTTATAAACACTTGATTATAGATACAACACTATATACATTGTTCCTCAACATCAAATATAGAAATAATTCAACGAAATTTGGCATAAAATACATATGGTGTAATAATCAATACTGAAACTTTTAACGGCAACACCGATATGATATGATATTTGCAAGGTTGCGGCCAGATCAAGCGATACAGTCAATATTTTATAGACTCATATATCTTCTATACAAAGATGCTGTTTTGATTCTGTATGTAATTCAAGTTTCATTGTTAATTGTTTTTCCTACTTGAAGCTATAATAAAGTTTTTTTTTGTAGACCAATCAAAATAAAAAATTCAATTAATAAATATAAAATTCAATTAATACGTTAACATGTATAGCTTGTTTTCTAGTCTAAACATATATGTAGATAGATAAATATATCGGCAGTATAAAATATATTTATTACATGTTATCCCAAATAATATCAATAATAATCGCATTAGTTGCTTACGCATAAAACCAGTGAGTGCAGAACACACATATTGACGACAACAACGGCAACGACTAACAAAATCATTGAAATGGAAATGGACTAAAATTTGTATGTATGTATTTATTTACATTTGTACACATATGCTGCGTCAGCTTACACCTGACGCAGATGAGTCAAGTCGAGCATTTAAAGCTTAAGTAGAGTGCTTTGCGTGCAGTTGATAAATAAATTATTATTAGTAAAGAAGCAATCGAGGTATGGCAATAACCATATCTGGAATTAAATAATGTGCATTAGATGTATGAAGTGCCAGGAAGATGCTAAAAGAAATACTTACGCATGACATAGTCACACTATCATCCAACATACTACATTTTTAAATAGAACATTACTAGATAAAGCGAGTACGTGTATATTGCCACACATATAGAACAGATAACAATTAATGTTCTGTAGTAAAATTAAATTCAATTTCAATATTATTAAAACTCAGTGGGTAAATTCTAAGTATTCGATATATTTTCACTTACATATTCTATGTAAATATCCGTAAGTGCTAATAAAAGATTAAAACAATTACGATAAAATATTTATATAGAAAATATTTAAGCATGTAGGTGATAAGCAACCACCTAGTAATAGAAACCTAATGATCTACATTAGTGAAGTGTACAAAAACATGATGGTAGGATGAAGAAGATGGCGATTGCGGCCGCTACGTTAATGTTGACGTTAACGTTGACGTTGACGACCAGAACAGAACTAAGGAAATGAACAACCGAAGATGCTTCAACATTTAAAATGACATACAGCAGAATATAAGTATGCACATAAAATTGTATGACATTGGCAATATGCAATGTCTATACAATGGCTGTCACCAGTACCAGTACGGATTGTACGACAGCATAATACGAGCAAGCGCATATATATAATATCCATGTATATTGAATTCAACTAAGCACAAAGTTACTATAAAGTTGGCGATATCAATGTGAGTATACACATCGATGCATAAGTATATTGTATGCATATACGTTTGGACTAATCTCACGAATAAAGGAGCATTTGTTTTTTATGGGTAGCTGCGTGCATACATACGCACATTTGCGTATGTAGATATTTTTGCAAAGGCATCACCTAGTATATCTGGTTTGTTAAATCAAAGTAACCATCTAATGGCAAATGGTTGAAGAAGGCACAAAAGGAAGTCTGATGCTGCTGTCACTGCTGCTGCTGTTGCTGCTGTTATTGCTGCTGTTGCTAAATGCACCTTGGCATAACGCCACAATTTGTATCCAAACAGGAATTTTTGTTTAAAAATGGCAATAAGAAAGATATACTTTGATTGGTGCATAGGCGATTCGAATTCTGAGGGACAAGAGGATACTCGTATGCAAAGAAATATGAAAAATGCACAAGGAAAAAAAAAATTATTTTCTTTTATTAACCATACGCAAGTCACACCTTTTCAGCAGAGGTAACAGCGATATTACTTAAATAAATAAAATACTTATAAAATTTTGGCTCATCTTTTCGACGCCTTTTTGTTGCTGTAGTCTAAGCTATGTATAACACTTGCGTATATACTTAAAATTTCTTTGGCTGACACCTAAGATCAAAAAGTCCAGTATGCATTTCGATTACATTTTTAATACATCGTAGCTATGATTATTAGCGTAAACTAAAGTTATGCTATTAAACTATTAGTAAAGTGTTAGTGAGTAAATAGCAGCAGAATATATTCACAAATATTAAAAATTATTTGCATTTGTTAAAGAAGTGTTTGTCGATTTTTATCTATCAAAAAGTTTTGGAGTAAAGCATTGGAATAGAATCAACTATGTTCAGAAATACACAAACTCATTGTTATATTTTTCATGTGTTGTAGTGCAAATATATGCAAGTATTTAAACAAAGCTTCAGGGGCGTTTAGAAAAGTATATATATTTTTAATCAGGGTGCCATAGCTTAATTGGTCAGAGCATTGGTGCAGAATCGTAAGTTATGATTTCAAATCTCGACTAAGATAAATTTAATATAGAAAATAAATTTCATTACTTCAAAGTATGACCCTTTTGGAGGAGTAATTGGCAATTTTTTGGACAGTAACGACTTGGCATTAAAAGGCTTGTTCGTCTGTCTAAGACCTTGTTCGTTAGTGTGATAACTTTAATGAATGTTGAAAAAGTTCAACAAAATTTAGTAAGTGTTTCCTATGATTTAAGCTTCTGATTGATTCTATTGAAAATTTGTATTTTCGATCGTGTGCTACACTCACATTGGGCAAAGATAAGAACCTTGAAATTTTCTTGTATTTTAAACCATTATATTTCGGGAATAGCAAATAATAACAAACATTTTTAAATAAAAATGGCTTTATTGTTTTTCAAAATATTCACCATCACGATTAATGCACTTTTGCATTCGTTCAAACTATTTGTCATAGCAATTCCATGTAATTCCATGCGCTGACAAGTTCTCCAGTACTTCGTTCTCCATCTGAGGTTAGGTTTGCCTCTTTTGCGTCGTCCACCAGCGGGTTCCGAATATAACACTTTCTTAGCCGTAACGTGTTCTTCCATTCGCTCGACATGACCTTTATTTTAATGAACTTTACTATGTCGGTGTCGGCATTCAGCTCATACAACTTATGGATTTACCTTTACCAACGCAACGCAAATAGGTCCAAAGATCTTGCGTAGGACTTTTCACTCGAAAACTTCGAGCATTCTCTCATATGAGGTGTAAATTGTCTAAGCTTCTGGCGATATGTAAGGACAGGCATGATGGGTGACTTGTAGACTGTTGTTTTAGATTCTCGAGACATGGCATAACTTGCAAGAGTAATCCTTCGCAATATTTCCAGGATGACGTCATTACAGGTGTTAATTATGGTTGCAAGATACATGAAATTCTTCACTACTTCAAAAGCGTAGTTATCAACAGTGACGTGCTGTCCAAGATGCTGGGACTCTTTGGTTTTTTGATACTAGGTACTTCGTCTTGTCCTCGTTCACTGTAAGACCCATTCGACGTGACTCTCTTTCCAACTATGAGAATGATGCCCTGACTGTTGTGTGTTTATGTCAAAGTCATTGGCATACGCCAATTGCATAACACTTTTATTGTGGAAAATTAAGGATTTGAGCATAAAATAACTAAAAATAATTTGATTCACTTTTTTTTTAATTAAAATGATAAATTAAAGCATATTGGAAACAAATGGAAAAAGTCAATGGTGAGGAATTTACGAAACATCAAAATTGATTTTCTTTTTGTAATGGTTCATACGTACATAGGCTATATGTTCGTTAAACGTCAAAACTTTCTTGCTAATGTAATCAATTTGTGCAATGAAAATATATTATTGTGAAATTCAATTTTGTTTAGTGAAAAAATTCATAGGTGTTATTTAGCTGTGAAATGTTTGTCATTTTATCATGTTGTTTTTTTCCTCCCATAATTGTCTGCAAAGGGGAGGCTAAATTGAAATTATCACTAAATTTTTTTTTGCGTTTATTGCCATCTTTATTGGAAACATATATATAAAAAAAAAACGAATCAATGTGTGTTTCATTTAATTTTTGAATTGGGTTTCCAGGCAATTTTGCAAATATTTAAATGCACATTCTGTAAGAGGCTATAAAAAGAAAAAAAAAAACTTGTTATTTGCATATAATACACTCTGCACCGCCCACTTGATTTGCCATCATTGGTCCATCCGACCTGTGAGCAAATATCTTTGGCTTTGGCCTTAGGCTACTGTTCGCTATACTACTGCTGTGCTACGATAACAGCAACAGCAGCAGCACAAGCAGCCGCAGCAGTAACATCATCATAAGTACAGTGACAGTGGCGATTATTGGCCAATTGTTGTTTTTGTGGATTTTATGATTGCACACATTTTAATGACTTTTGCTGTTGTTGTTGTTGTTGTTGTTGTTTGGCGGATTCACAGCCAAACTCGATTTATTATTTACGGCCTGCATCGAATTTGAATAGCATATGTACATACTCGTACATTTATGTATACCCCACTGTGTATTTATCTCTTTTTGCCTATATTTGTTAGCATTGAGATTTTGATGTCTTTCTTTATTGGCTTCCTAATTCTACAATTTCATCCATTACATTTTGTGCAGAGTGTTGCGGTTTTATTAATGGTCGTAGTTGTGGTGGTGGTCGTCGTCGTCGTCGTCGTAGTCGTCGTTGTGGTGAAGATGGTGCTATTTGTACTATAGTTAGTGGTGGTGGTCGTAGCAATAATATTAGTAGCATTGTCATTAATTTTAATGTTACTTATATGCAAAAATACATTTAGTTGAATTTTATGCGCTTCTCTCTTTATGTATTCTAAAATGTAGATAGAATGTACATAAATATATATTTTTTAAGAAGGATATTTTATATTATATTGTTTGTTTATTTGTCAGATGGATTGATTGTATAGCATTAGTAGTAGTAGTAGTAGTAACCAACTAGACAAACTAGTTTGGGTAGGTAGTTAGTTACGTTAACTATAGTATTAGATTGTTCGTATGCTGCGAACTTAGGTAGTCAATCTTGGAGTTCATCATAATTAATTTTTCTTTTTCTCTCTGGCTCTCTGTTGCTGTGTAAGGTGTACCGAGCAGCACATTAAGAGTAAACATATGTGACATGTATGTAATGTGTAATCTGACATGTTGATTAACAACCCAGTGCCATGAAACTCAGTGCAGTACAGTCAAGTACAAATGGCATACATCGTAATGGAATCTAATGGAATTAGGCCATTACCATATTATATGAAATCAAATGCTTTCGCAAAAATTGATGGAACTGATTACTTAATGCATTTGCTTTATCTGTGTACAATTGCAATATGACACATTAATACGAAGAATAAAACAGAACCACAATAATTGTCGGTTTTTTGTTTTATGTTTCATGTTCATATATTTTAAGTGGTCCAATACAATTTCACTCTTTTAAAAAATGTTACAGAAGAACTTTACAACTTTGGATGACCCTACTACAATACAATTTATTATCTGCCCTTTTGCACACGCGTATGCCCATTTAAATTATAATTGAAGTTATGTGCTTCCATGATTTGTTCACTTGCACATTTCATTACTACTCTCACTCAAAATGCTCATAATGTGTATAAATAAAAATATAAATAAGGAAAGAAAGAAACAATCTGCTGCTTTTTCCATTTTTTTTTTTTTTGTAATAAATTACACGCCCATTCGAACCTTACTCAATCATCATTGATTAAGTGCATACAAGTCAAATCATTATTTATGTACAAACTCAAACAGACACAGACACAGACAGAGACACACACTATCCGACTTTAACCAGTGTCATCTTTAACATAAGATTCTTTTACAAATTTTCTTTTAAAGTATCCTTCTTCTACTTATTTATGTCGTTGTGATTGTTCTTCTTTTTCTTCTTCTTCTTCTTCGACTACTATCTTCATCATTTTTATACAATATTTACGCCTTTTCATTTCATTTCAACCAAATTCTTGCGTAAATATTTATCGTCACAATTACACACACACTCACACACATATATACTTGCATGCATTCATTTTAAAGAATGAAAAAAAAAACATAGAACCAAAAATGACATACATACATGAAAATTCTCCTTCAATCGTTCGCATTCGCTGTTAAACAATTTTGATTTCTTTGCATAACTGTGCTCCAACGAAAACAAAATGACCCAAACACGACAACGAAAACAACAACAACAATAACAAATATATGGTACCTACATACAACTCTACAACATACCGACGACATCGAATGACGGAATCACAGACTGTCAAACAATACGATCATGACGAGTGAATCGTGGCTCGAGTTTGGATATTGCGTTGGCAGGGTGTAATATTAAATAAGTTAGTGTATTGACAATGGCAGTGATTATGGCAGCGGTGGCGGTTGCGGTAACAGCAAAGGCTTTCGTTTGAATTTCGATTTATTTTCATTTTGACATTTGTTGTTGTTGTGTAGTATGTGCGATTGAGGTTGGCCGTTGTTGTTGTTGTTGTTGTTGTTTACTTTTTTTTTTTGTTTCTTAGTACTTTCGGCATTTATTACACGAGCACACACACAAACAATTTTTTCGTATTTGCTTTTATATTTAACATAACGCTTCAAGAGTGGCCCTGTAGGAAATTGAAAATGTTGCTTGTATTTCTTAAGGCTCCTAGACAACCAAAACAAATTCGTATATTTTGTAAGAAACCGATACTGAAACACTCAGCGCATCTGAAACATATATTCTTCTAAGTATTTTGCAATAAATATTATTTGTAAAGAAAGCAAACAGAATTAGAATTGTTGATTATCATTATTTAAGAAAATTCCAAAGTGGAATTAGGTTCTTTTTTTTTCACATATATTTATTCGATATTATTTATTGTATTATCTTTTATTTATTTATTTATTTATTATATGAAAATAATATATCCATCTGGGGAAAAAGAAATCCACTATTTTTTTTTTTTTTTTTTTGCTAAAAGACTAGTGCTTCTACAAATGCATATTTGTATTAGTTGGAAAAGTAATATTGTGTACAAAAAAAAAAAGGAATTTTATTCAAAATTTTTTAGATTGGTCTAATAAGTCGTGAACTGTATGATGTGAAAAATGTAAGTTAATATATAGAAAATTTGCCCAATTTTGCTTGAATAAAGGCGCAAATGCAATCCAAGCAGCTGAAAGAGCAAACTACATTCAATTTTGTTTTGTTTTCAATTTTGTTGATTTCGCTCCGGAATTTTCGAAGTTCTAGCTGCACCTCGCTCATGTAAGTCCATCGTGAAAAATGTCGATGAAATCATGGAAAAGACATGAGTAGATCGTCATATTAGCATTCGTATCATTACCTAGGAATTAGAGATCATCTGCATGGAAAACATCTGTAAGATGTATGCTAAAAAAAAGCTGAATGTTCGTGTGCCATACAAAGTGGCTTAGAAAAATATAGCAAAAGCGATCGTTGTCAAAGCGTAATGAGGCGACTTCAATAATGACCAAATTCGAACTAATGATCAGGAAGGTGTTGCAGTGCATTTCTTGAGACTGGAAAAGGATCATATAATATGAGCTGCTTTCATATGGCTAAGGGAGCTCTATATTTACCAATTGCATCATTTGGGTTCAGAATTGGTCAACAGGAAAAATGCTGTGTTTCATCAGGTACATTCTAATCTGATCCTAGTACCAAGGGATTATTACATTTTTCATAATTGAAAAGCTTCATTAGTGTCAAAAAATTGTCATCAGTAGGCAATAAAGCTTCTGTGAGATATACCCTATAAAGTTCCCTTTAAAATGGCAACATTTTATAAAGAAAAATGATGCATATTTAACGCAGATCAAAACAATCCAAACCATGTTCTTCAAATAAGTGTAAAAATAATGAATTTCATTTTCCCTAAACAATATTTCATATTTGGTAATTGATAGTACGCTGCGCACTCGTTGTTTAGTCTAAGTTGTTAAAACAAAAAAAAAGTTTTTTGATTTTCAAGTGGTAAAGTGAATATAGGTTTTGTGGGAGCTGAAGAACCAGTTATATATGGTCCTGCTGAATACACAGTATTACTTTGAAATACGTGTTTATTCTTTATTCTTTATTGTATCTTTTTTGTTTTTTTTTTTGCGCAATTCTTTTCATTATCTTTATTTCATGTTTGTTAGGTTTTTTATTATTTAAAAAAAAAACATTTTTTCATCTTCAAAGAATTTAATGTTTGTGCTGTTATTGTTGTTTGAAGATTTATTCTTTCACAATGAATATTCTTATTCGTTGTTATTGTTGTTATTATTATTATTATTATTATTTTTTTTTTTGTATAATTTTTATTATGATTATTTCACAAGACTTACCCTTTCAGCATATTCTTTGGTTATTTTTGCTATATGTCACATACTCTCTCTCTCTCTCACACTCTCTTCCTCTCTTGCTCTCGTTGTTATTCTCTCTGCAATTATCGCAAACATGTTTTATTATTTTGAGTTCAGTGAAGGTGAAACTGGTGAATTTGTCGAAATAATAACTTGAAATTGTTCTTTAACGATACGATGCGCTGTTGTTGTTGTTAATTTTACCAGATTTGTATTTATTTTCACTTTGTTCGTATTGAGGTTGTTAAAGCTAATACATTTTGGTGCGATGGAGCCCACACAGAAATAATTTTTATTAGTTTTGCAACAGAGTACCATATTTGTTCGATGCGACTGTGAAAGGAGGAAAATAATCATAAAATAATATTGTATTCAAGGAGAAGAAGAGAAGTTGCCACGAAAAGAGGAAACTAATAAATTTCATTATTACAAGTTCACGAAGGTCATGTGATGAGAATATTTTGCAACAACGTTGGCTGCTGGCAAGTACTAAGACATCATATTAAAATGCGATAAACTAGTAAAAGCTAGATTCTTCTAATATCGAAGAAATAGCACATTGTAAAAGGGCTTCTACTGACTATACATAATACATACAATTCTCTGGTATTCTCTTCTCTTTCACTTAAGCATGTACGAGTACTACAGAAAACATGAATCTAAACATAGGCTTCCCTCAGCAACACAAAGCAACTTAGGCAACCATAAAAACATATATGAGATGTATAGTATGTGTTTGAGAATACTTGTGTTGTTTTTTGCAAACTTTAAACCTCCTTTAGTTTCACAATTCTGGGAAATGAACTGTATTTGAAAAGCGAAAACCGGTTACAGGTTGTTGCTCTTCTTCCTCGTCAGCAGCGACAGCCGCAGCATCAGCATCAACATCATTGTGATTCGTTTTTTACATTGATTTCTATATTTTGTTTTAATTTCCATTGATTCGTTAATTTATTGTGATTTCCTTTGTTTCTGCCATTGCCATTTTGTTAGTTTTCTTAGAGCAACAATTTCAATTAATCGTGTTTGTTTGAATCCAATAATGTCTACAATCACAATATCGTAACTACCATTGATGCAGTTGTGATTAAGGTGAAATTAAAAATACGTTAACAATGCTTTCCAAGTATGTGTGCAAGTATATATACGATCTGTAATAGACCTACCTATATATTTTCTGGTTTTTTTGATCTGTTTGATTGTTAATCAATGTTATGACAACTGTCAACTAAAATGAATTACGATGTTTATAAAACAAATATAGAACATTCTGCAATTCATATGACGAAGATGTGCTGCATACCTATGAAATTGCTACACAATACTTGTTTCGTTAACATATGTTAGTATATGTATGTATATTCAGATAGAATTTTATGTATTGAACGATACATGACATATATGAGAATTGCTTATGGCTTCTGTAAAATTATGCATCAATTTTAATTGATCACAGAATTACCAATGCCCATGGATAGTGAGCATTCAAGAAATGATAGTAATAAATACGACTAGAGGGGCATACATATAGCATAGTTATCATCTCAATATGGTTCACTACTAGAGAAGAATGTATCAAGCAGGTCATCGAAGTGGATAGCAATTATCATTGTACTGAATGAGTGTCTATCTAGCAGTAAATATGTAGTAGCATATTGGAATCAATTGGTAATAAGAACATCTTTGGAGGTGATGTTCTCTTCTTTCACAGCTGACCAAAGCAATTTATTTAATGATGGTTTTTCTTTCAGACATATAGGAAACAAGTGGACAGCAAAGAAAATTGATTGAATGTTTTACTAAGACTAAGTGTAGTATTGGTGACTCCAATAGAACTGTCTACATTAACCAATTTCTAATATGTCATTTATTTCTACAACTAAATTATAGCAATGGTAATGGTAAATCGTTATGGTTCAAAGAATTTCCAATTCCTTTTCGTCGTGTAAGCAGAGTTTGAAATACTTACAAATCCTTATATTTGTGAAAAATATTGTTAAATTTGGCGAAGCTGTAGCTCGAATCTGGGACCTCTCATGCATCAGCCACTATCCTAATACACTCAAAATATTTTTTTAGGTCATATACATTTTATTGAATCTTCCAAAAATATCGTAGAATTAACAATCAATCTTCATAGTATATTTAATATTTCACTTTTGAATTCATATCATTCGCTACCAGCCTCCCAATGCTAGTTCTTTGAGTAGTTATGGTAAATGAAAAGAAGTAGTACAATACTTAAGTAATCGTGTAATGAATAAATTTATAAACTAAATTGATGCTAAGCGCAGCACGTCCTCTCTCTTTAGGGGGGGTGGGTGCTGTATTAGGCGCCTCGATAATGAATTGGGGTGTTTGTCTTGGTTAGCTAAGTAGGATTCAGCAAGTCGAGAAAGTTCTTCAGTTACATACGAGATATGTAAATCTCTGTGGAGGTTGACGTTGTTGATATACCAAGGAACATTGGTAATAATTCGCAGGATTTTCGATTGGGCTCTTTGCAGCTTTTCGACGTTCGAGGGTGAAGCAGTATCCCAGAGTTGGATACCGTAGGTCCATATGGGCTTGACAGTGGCTTTGTAGAGTAGAACATTATAGTCTAGTTTGAGCTTGGACTGCCTGCTCAAGAGCCAGTTTAACTCGTTTATTTTGAGTTTTAGCTGAGTAACTTGTGCACTTATATGCTTTTCCCCAAGTAGGTCTGCGATCTAAATGCATTCCTAGATATTTAGTTTCTGCCGCCTGAGGGATCTCCTGCATAGAGTAAATGTGACATCAACGCATTTGGATTCATTGACTTTGATTCTCCAGCGATCAAGCCATTTTTGAATCATGTTGACGTGTACTTGGAGAAGTTTTGACGCCTCTTTAGGATTTGTGTGAGTACACAATATGGCTGTATCAAAGTATAGGTGAGAGTCTTGGCGTAGGTTGTCATATCTACAGTGAACAACGTATAAGGCAGGGGGCCTAATATGCTGCCTTGCGTTACACCAGCTTGAATAGGGTATTCATCTGAGATGAAGCTTTTCTGTTTCACAACAAAGCGTCTACCTGAGAGGTAGCTTTCGAGCAATGTATAGATTTTAAGAGGTAACATACTTATCAATTTGTCCAAGATTCCATTGTCCATAATATGAGAATGTAAGAGCGCAATATTATGACCCAAAGAAAACTGGAATAGATTGTACAAATGGCTATTCCATCATCCCTAAAATGTGAAATATATTGACAAACTGTAATCCGTCGAATAAAAACAATAAACATTCACAACAGTTGGGTGAAATTGGTGCTCAGCTGGTCTTCTGCGCATAGTACACCCCTAACAAAAGGTGGTTCGATGAACTCCAAAGCATTTCCTTGCCCAAATGCAGCAAGAAAGGTAGAAGTCACTTGACAAAATTCAAAAGCTATGCAGTTTGATTCAAAAGTAATGAAAGCGATACCTATTAACCACTAGAGGAATCAAGATTTATACACTTTTAAAATATTTCATCTTTCGTTTGAACACTCCCAAAATTTAAGTTCGATCTGTCAGCTCACTCTTTGTTTACAGCCATTTTAAGCGTCAGTGTGTTTACTTGCAATGAAAAAAAAATCGAATATCTTGCAGTGATAAAATGCATTTATCATCAAGATAAGAGTTCACACAAGTGTTTTAACGATGGCTAAATTGAATAAATGAAAATACGAATTATTTGAACGTCCACCGTATTCATCAGATTTGACCACCAGCGACTAATATCTCTACAGAAACTATTTTTTCGTCGAAAATGTAACTAGTTATTGAAAAGTAGTAAATAATATATAAGAATATAAATTCTACCATTGAAATTCTGAAATCGCTTACGCTATTTAAGCACTTAGCATACAATAACTATAATTATTTAAATATCAAAAATACTACCACTTTCATTTTTTATTACAATTTTCATAATCACTTTTCTCAGCAAATTTATTCATTTTTCTCTTTCAAACTACACATTATAAATATTAGCTGTTACAAACGTAATTATCATATGAATGTATAGGGCCTAAAGCTACAAGTGTAGGGTACTAAAAACTATATGATTTATGTTTTATATGTTTATATACATACATATGCTATGTATCTATACATACGAGTATACATACATAAGTATACATATACAAAAATAAAGTGAAAAAAATGTTATGAAATAAATTTCAAAAGATGAAAGATGCTGCATTCACTCGTTTGTTGTTGTTGTTGTGATGTCATTTTTATGTCTCTCTCATTATCGTCTACATTGATAGTTCGTTGTTCATCGTCCATCAATCTGAAGTATATAACTTGTCTGCATACAAATAGGGTTGCCATGTGCAAATGTTGAAGGTAATCGAAATAAGATTAATCAATATTAAACTATGTTGGATAAAATGTTTGTATTACATCACAGTAAATAATTCAACACAACTGATTAGATAAAAGCCAATTGGACAAAATGTATTCAATTTTTTGATTGCACACTGTACTCGATTGGATTATAGAATTTGATCAATTTCACAATTTATAGATTCTCGGTTCTATCAATAAGCAATGAAAAAAATTGCACAATAGCACAGTGAAACTCTGCTGTGAAAGATCTTTCAACAAAGCTTTAAGAGCATGAAATCACAAAAACTGTACATTTCGTATAGAAGCGTTTGACAAATACATCAAGAAAACGAATTGTCCAATATTTTTTTCTTTGAGTAGGAGTTGAACGTGGAATAATACGTTTGGGAAAAAGAAGATATATGGCAACCAAGTAGTCGCAAACATTACCCCTTGATCAAGCCTTAAAGCTGTTAATATTTGTTGTAGTTATTGCCATTGTTGTTGCTCATTGTTTAACTCATTTAATTTTATATTGGTATTATATATGCATTTTTTGTTTTGTTTTATTATTTTTGAATATAAATTTTCATTTCAACAACCTGATCCATGCCAACAGACACCAATACATACCAATGCTGGCAGACACAATGTCAGTGCCCAACGAAGAACATATCAAATTGCAAAAGGCGAAAAGTAAATATGTGGAAAAGAGAGAGAGAGAGAAATATTTTTACCAAAAGAGTGTATAATAAGAAGGAGAATCAATGTCATGTTTATATTAGGCTTTTTAGTAGTAAATTTTTTGCAAATTGTAAATGTTAATATACTTAGTTAATAGAAGACTGATGGTCTTCTTACCAGTTTTTTTTTCTTTCAGATAAAAACTTGTTAATATTTAAGAAAAAATTGTCTAAAAACCGACATAAAATTTACATAAAATTCAATAAATAAATAAACATTTCTAAAAGAAATATCAGTGAGTTGTATTTTTTTTTCCTTTTTGCAACTCAATAGACAACGAAAACGATTATAATTTATTAACATTTTCGTCTTCAAGATAAAATTTATAGTATCCTCCAATAGATGCGTAAATAGAAAAATGCATAGAAAAGTGACTAAATTCGCACATGCATGCTGAATGCTACCCCACCCCATGCTATGTGTGTGTAATATGGTAAGGAGCAATAAGAGTTGAAAACAAAATATGTTATTTATTTAAACAAGATGAGGCGTAAAACGAAGACATATTGCAATGAACAAACATTTGAAAACCATTAATTATTGTAGGTAAGTAAGAAGAAACACCATCAACATCATGCCATCGTACAGCTAACTCTACAACTACGTATGATCTTGCCGATAATTTGTGATCTATCCAAAAGATAATGTCTAAACGACAAGAACAACAACAAATGCAACACATGCACCAGTGCATGTAGAGTAATAAAATATATTTCGCGGACACGCAATGAAAGCCATTTTTGATTTCTTTTTAATTTTATTTATTTATTTTTTTAAAGTGTAAAATATTAATTGTATAATAAAAAGCATCAACAGTGTATGCAATTGTACACATACAACATTCAAAGCAACAATTGAATATTGTACAATTGCTAAACTGAGTTGTCATATAAAGAAAGCGAAAAAATATTTAAAAAAACTAAACTGATGATCGCCAAAGTGATCTATTTCTATATTTAGGTATGTACGTAAGATCACTTAATGGTTGAAGCGAATATTTCTTAGGAACAATAAATAATAGTATCCGATAATGCTGATGTAATCAATTAACAAATATTCGTAATAAAAAGTAAAAAAAATATTTGCTGGCGCGCGAGCCACTGTGTAAAAATAAAGAGAGAACAACATCCATCAGCTATTACCGTTTGCTTAACTTATTTACACAATAAATTAGGTCAGTGTGAACAAAGAATGAACTTCTAGTGATACAAATACTATCGTTATTGATTATAGGTACTCGTATGAATATGCAATATGTATCTACATGTCGGTATGTATATATACATGTATATAGCATCATTATAATAGTAATTTGCATAGTAATAAGAACAAAATTAGAGAATTTTACACGCCATCACATGTTTATGGCAACATGATCACTTTAATGTATGTACATGTATACTCTTTGAATGTTATTATGAAATTAATGTCATACATGCTTCATTGATGATCACTAAATGCTATAATAATAATTTACACGAATATACACGATTTAAAATTGATTCTATTAATATATACAAGTAAAATACAAATTCCCATAAAAGATCATATGATCGCATCTTGTATGAAGTGGTTGTATTTGGTTTGTCAGTATTGTCGGCGCAAATATTTTATATATACTACATTAATAAATACCAAATATAATATTGTATAACGACAGAAGCCTTGTGACATCACTTTTTCTAAACTTTGTCACAGAGATTTCAGAAGCTTATGTACGAGGGCGGTCCCAGAACTACCCGACCTGACATATAAATGGCGGCAGTAATTTGAAAAAAATTACTTTGGTGAAAAGTGGCAACATCATAAAACATATTTTTTAAGTTTCAAGGCGCCACGTTGTTTAGTATTTTTTTTTTTGGAGCCATCGTGTTGAATTACCTTATGTAATTCAACACTTTCATTTGAAAGGTTTCAGTCTAACGAATATTAAAACCGAACTGGATTCTAGTCTGGGGGAGTCTGCTCCTTCGTTTCCGACCATAAAATATTGGGTGGCAGAGTTTAAACGAGGTCGTACGATCTGCCAAGACGAACATCGTAGTGGTCGACCAATTGAGGTGGCCACGCCAGAAACGGTTAAGAACATTCACAAAATGGTTTTGGATGATCGCCGGCTGAAGGTGCGTGAGCTAGGTGAAATTACAAGCATTTCAAAAAGTGCTATACATCGTATATTGACCGAAAATTTGGAGTTGAAAAAGCTGTGTGCAAGATGGGTGCCGCGTTTGCTCACAATAGAACAAAAACAACGTCGTGAAGATGTTTCTATAGAGTTTTTGGCGATGTTTTACAGTAATAAAGCCATTCGTAACCATGGATGAGACGTGGGTCCACCACTTCACACCTGAGACAAAGGAGCAGTCAAAACAGTAGACTGAAGGGGGAGAATCGTGTTCAAAGAAGCCGAAGAGAGTTCCATCTGCAGGCAAGGTTATGGCGTCTGTTTTTTGGGATGCACGTGAGATAATTTTTATTTATTATCTTCAAAAAGAAAAATCAATCAATGGCGAGTATTATGCGAATTTGTTGCAGCATTTAATTGATGAAATTAAAGGAAAAAGGCAGCATTTGTCGAAAAAGAGAGTGTTGTTTCACCAAGACAATGCACCAGTTCACACATCCGCCATTGCGATGGCCAAAATCAATGAGTTAAAGTTCGAATTGCTTCAGCATGCACCTTATTCGCCTGATTTAGCTCCTTCAGATTATTTTCTTTTTCAAAATTTTGAAAATGGCTTGCAAATAATGAACAGATGGAGTCTGCGGTAGATGGCTATTTTAATGAGCTAGACAGGTCATACTATAAGGAGGGTATCGAAGCTAGAGAATATCGCTGGAAAAATGAATTGAGCTAAAAGGAGGTTATGTTGAGAAATTTTTCCCAAATTTGTTGTGTTTTCTTTGTTAGGTCGGATAGTTCTGGGACCGCCCCCCTATGTTCATTGAAAGTCTTTTGCTACATTTGGAGATTTTGCCATCCATCCACTTTAAAACCACGTTTAGTCATTCAAAATTCATTATTTTTGTGTATAATGATATATTTGATATATCCATTTTAAATGATTTTAATAAAAAATTCTAACATTTATCCTAGATATGTCTTTAGAAAACTGAATTGGAGGATATACATCGTATGAGAGATTCACAAAATACACTTTCATAAGCAATTCGTTCTATTTGGAGCCATCGGTGAAGTAGTCGATTGCTTCGTTGAAAGGTAGTTTTCCATATTTCTAAATTGTCCTACACCGAATGTGTGAGTATAAAGTCAAAGCCACTGAGATCTAGTCAATTACTCGTAGCAAGAAATTGTAGTGATCTAGAATGGTTTTGTGGGAACATTCTGAAATTGATTCCATATCCAATGGCCAACAGCGCTTTCAGCTCCTTCCTCTGAATGTATGAGTAAATTATTGATGTGTCAATTAGAACAAATAACATATTTAAGGATCGTACTTGCGCATCACACAGACCTCGCAATGCACAGAGATGTCAACCTTAAGACTTTTTCCACATTTTTGCACATTGCATTTTCTTTATTACATAAAACTTAAACGCAAACTTACACTCGCCGCATTACTCCATAATATTTTTATAGCTAATTCTTCTTTTAATTAAAGCTTCCATATGTAAAATACTCATTTTGCGATTGTAACTCACACTGTAACTAACTACAAGTAGCAATTCATTCCCTCTTAGACTATAGGGTAACGCAAATATATTGACGTACTCATATAAAGAGCTTCGTAAATACTTGTATTCGTTTTTGATTAGCACAATCGCATAAAATGATCATGCGTCTGCCTATTGAATATACACACATCATATGTACGATTCATTCTTAATGTCAGTTACATTACTTAGCTGTGGTTACTAGTTGCTTACTTGCCTGGTACGCACATTAAGTGTTGGTTGACTTTGCAATGCATATATATAATATACATTAGAATGCCTTACGCAAAATGTGGTAAATTTTATTAATTTCAAACTATAAATAAATTTGTTGATTCCCACAATATTTCGATAAACGTCCAGTTGGAAAATATTTACAGCTAATTTCTAACTATGGTAAATTTCCAATAATTCTATTGTAATTTAAAAATGACAAAAATTATGAAATAATAGGCTAAAAAATTGAGAAAGATTTCACACTTACGAATAAATAGAACTTTCCCATTTTCTTAAAATTGTCCAAATGACGCCAAAGCTCACATAATTTTGAAATAATCGTAATACAGATCATATTTTATTTTTGTATGGAGCATAAGGCGTCATAATGTACATACATACATAAATGTGTATAGGCAAGAGGTTTGTAGTAGATCATTTTTCTTTTTGTTAATACTGTCCGTAGTAAACAATCACTTTATATTTGTATGTATGTATAACATAGACGCACATGATTGTGCTAAGATCATGCTGATCATACGAGTGGATACTCACGTTACAGCTACATTACTGTTCAATGTGTGTGAGTGTGTGTGTGGGGATGTAAGTGTTTGGGTACAAACGTATATATATATATATATATATATATATATATATATATATATATATATATACATAAATTTCAAAAAAATACACGTGTAAATCTAAGAGATATATTTATTAGATGTGTGCATAAATGATATGCGAACTGTAATATTTTTTATTCTGATTATTTTTTTCATTTACATCATCATAGAATATCTCATTTTGTTTTTTCTGGTTTTCTTTTGTTTTTCTAAGCTTTGTGGGAATATAATTTTAGCATTGCATAATTCGATTTTAAAAAGGTATTTATAGATTAAATATGTAAAAAATATTATAAATTGTATTAGAATGAGAGGGGGAAAAAAAAACGTTGCAAAAAAATTCTGAAATATAACCATTGTGGCTTTTTATTTAGAATTATGTATTTGCTCATGTTTATATTTGAAAGTTTTTAGGTGTTGCAAAAAGAATTTTGTTTTGAAAGAATAATCAAATTTAAACTATCATTAATCTTATTAAACCAAAAAACAAAAAATATATGTACATTTATAATTTTTGCTTTGTTTTTTTTTTGCACCATCCATTTTTAATTAAAGCTTATGCTGTCAGAAAGCATCAAACAAAAATCATTTCTATGCAATTAAAGAATTCTTCTAAACACCACTGGGAGTACCCGCATGAGTTTATTCATATTTTCACACCCAGTAGGAAGTATTTATGTACAATTTCGTAAGTAGTCTCGAGACTGCTCATTCATATTACTATATAAATTGGAAATTTAATATGTAATTGTTCATATTGTTGCATTGACACTTTATTCAGTTATTTTTGAAATACACACAACTTTTGAATTTCAATTTTATTGCACGAATTCAAGAATATTAAACAATTTTCCTTCTGGGATGATATCAAGCACATACACAATACAATTCACCATAAATTATAGATTCACGATGGTAGCATGCTAAAAAAAAAAAAAACAACAACAAAGAAACAATAACCAAAGCACTCTTCAAACGTAGTCTCAAATCCATTAGGATTAGAACAACAACCAATAAAATGGATATTAACAAATGAATGAATTAATGCTTTTACTAATTCAATTACAGCGATTCTAGCAAATGTATACTAAAATGTTCAGCATTAAATGCAAGCGAATGCAATTGAATGAAAACACCTGTTATGGTATGATATGTAGTTATCGTATAAGCGCAATGCAAGCGCAAGACACAATTACTATCATGCTTTTACGTCAGCGAGTGACTACCAAGTGAGTGCCAAATGCGTATGTGTTCATACGAAAAGCTATCAATTTATTTACATAAATATTTACATACTTGAAGTGCAGTTATGGCGTTGCATCGAAAAGCCTACTTACCGATAGCACTTAAGATATTTTGAAACTAATTTCGCTACTGGCTTAAGAAGTTTAGTCATGATGCATATGTAATATAGAATTTTATAAATGGAATTTAATATATGTTTAAGTATTCGCAATCAAACATGTAGATGATAGAAAATAATAAAACTAAAACTACTTCAATAAAGAAAATATAAAAATAATTTAAATATAAATATTTAGGTAATGGAATATGAAATTAAATGTAAATAAGAGAATTGGAAAGGATAAAAGAATGGTCTGGTGGACGACGATACCCGTATTAACAAAAATTTCTCTTTAAAGTAACCTGATTGAGCTTCTATCTAAGTATTGTTTGAATTTGAAGAAAATTGGGAAAGATGTAGTTATACAGGAAGCTACGGAGATATAGAAAAGTATATATATTCCTGATCAGCGTTGGCTAATATATATATATATATATATATATATATATATATATATATATGTGGCACTTAAAGCCCCAAAGGGCTCATTGGCCGAGCTTCTCTTCCATTACTGTTGTGCGTCTTAAATTTGGACAGTATTAGAAGGGACCTACTTATTTTAGCCGGTTCCGAACGGCAGAACACTTGTGACATCACTTTTTCTGAGCTTTGTCACAGAGTTCTTTAAGAAGCTTTTTCATGGCAAGTTGTTACTGTCGGAAGAATTGCCAATTGCTTGCCGACAGGTGGGTACCATTCGAAAGAAAAATCTTATCGAATTAAATTTGTTACGCATCAGCCGGGGATTGAACCACGACCTACAGATCATAAGGCGAACACACTAACCACTGAGCTACGGCACCTGGTCTACGGTCCTACGGTCTGTCATCTGGCTGGTTCGCACAATAATTTGAGCAAATATTCATCTATTTATACGAAAATTAGCGTGAGTTATCTATGGTCCAAGAGTACGGACGGGAATAGTAATGAACATGATCGGTCCAATGACATGCTGCCATGGAGCACATAGAGTTATGTCATACTGCTACATAATCTTGCCAGAAATAAGCGAGCCACGGCAACTACAGGTTGATTTTTTAAGGGTCTTCAAATTTGATTTTAAAACAACACATAAAATTTGGAGAAATGTATGAAATCTTTCTTCGATTCTATAGAACGATCTATATAATTTAATGTTTAAAGATGATTTCATGTAAATGTGGCATGTGGCACCGTCTTGTTGAAACCACATGCCAGCCAAGTCCAGCTGTTCCATTATGGGCAATAAAGAGTTTGTAATCATCGTACGGTAGCGCTCGCCATTCACAGTAACGTTCCTGCCTTCGTCGTCTTTGAAAAGTATGATGCCACTGGCTCATAATCCACACAAAACAGTGCATTTTTCGGGATGGATTGGCAGTTCTTGCAATGCTTCTGGTTGCTCCTCACACCAAATACGGCAATTTTGATTGTTCACGTTAGGTCGTGTGGCTTCAATCCTTGCACCAGCTGTATTTTAAAAGGTTTTGCACCCAAATACTTGCTCAAAATTGTCCACGTAGTGGAGTAAAAGAGTCTCAATTGCTGCGAACGGCTCCGAATCGATAATTCAAGGTCATCAATAACACTGGCGGATACAGCTGCAATATTTTCTTCTGTTCTCACTCTACGTATGCGTGTTGGTTGTATAATGTCCAATAATGTAAATTTGGTGCGAAATTTAGTCAGAAGATTGCGAATAGTCGCCTCAGAAGGTAGCCTGACCAAAAAATGGAAGAAGTGCATGATGCACTTTCTTAACCGATCATGAATTTTGATAATAAAATTCAATAATCTGCAAGCATTGCTCGTTTGTAAGTCGATTCATGGTTAAATTATAGACCAAACTGAACATGTTTGACAGTAACATGTTACACGAAAACCGCTGAGCTGCCAAAAACAGTGTTGGCAAAAAGAAAGTTGCCAAAAAATCACCTTGTATTTACATAGGGTGGACCATATACACGTTTCTTTTTAAAAATTCAGAAAAAATTAAAATTCGATAAAGCAAATATTCCCATTATTTATGGAATACGACTTCATTCATTGTAGCTATTGCGAAGCCAGCCGATGATCCAGTTTTCCAAGACCTTAGTGAAGGTTTCTGGCTCTACCTCATGAATGGCTTGCTCAATATTGGCTTTAAAGTGCTGAATCGTTAATGGATTATTCGCATAACATAGGTCCTTCAAGACACCCCACAAAAAAAAACCTCGTCAAGTCCCAACTCCTAGGTGTTCCATTGACAGGTAAAACGATTACCGAACTTAACTGAACTTGAAGTCCATATCTTCAATTTTGGTCACAAAAATTTCTTTATCATGCCTTTGTAGCATTAAATGAAATTATATTTCTAGCAGTATTTTTAAAGAAAAATAGCCCAAAAATGCCACCGCTTCGAAATCCGCACCAAAATGTCACTCTCGGAGGATGCATTGGCTTCTCGATGACCACAATTGGGTTTTCCGAACCCCACATGCGGTAGTATGGTTTGTTAAAATAATCGCATAGATGAAAATTGCTTCTTCGGTAAAAATGAACGAAACTTCTTTTCAATAAACGCTTTGTTTGGGCTACACAACATTGACTTTGGAAATAAGTTTGCATTATTTCCCAACGTTTTTCAAACTTAAAGCGTGTGATGATACTTACTTTCTGTCGAGATTGCCAGTGGGAAAGAGCTGTCCACCTTGTAGTAGCTTTCAAACCGCTTTAAACTTCGGTAGTCTTCTGTCAAGAACAACCATATCTGACACTGTGATGAATATTGTATTGTAGTTGGAAATAAATTGGCAATAAATCAGCAAACTTCTTTATGTGACTCCCATACAAAATCGAGGAAAATAAAAAAAAAAAACTTTGACCGCCATATCATACGAAATAATTGTTTATAATCATGATATAAATACACAATTTGTTCTATTCGCTCTTCTTGTAAGTCATATTACCTACTTGACATTTAATAAAAAACATGCATTTGGTGTTATCTTGTATTTCTTTAAAAAAAAATCCCTTGGAATATTGACGACTTTCCAAATGAAATAAAGTTAAATACTTAAAGTATTTATAACAATTTTTGACACAAAATATTATATACATAGATCGCAGTGTACATGAAGTGCTTGACTATATGCAACATTGCCGCAGGCGAGCTGCCTCCCTTCTTTGTATACTCAGTCTGGTGACGTTACAATAGGGTAAAAATATGTTGTGCAAATTTTATTAAAAAGCGTAAATATAAATTATATAACACATAATACCCCTGCTACATTTGTACTTTTCCATGACTGAAAGATATTAGAAAAAACTAAACTTGGCAAGTTTGTGTGCTAATATATAATTTGGTATGATATATAGAAAGAGTTTGAAAGATTTCACATATTTCATTTAAACGCATGCTGAAATTTAGTTCAATTGACAAATATTGTATAACTTCGAAATATCTTATATAAAATATTTCATCCTAGCCACTCAAAAAAAAAAAAAAAAATATTCGTAAACTCCGTTAATATGTTCCTTTGTTCTTAACATTCTTCCGATATTTTATTTGAAACAAAAATATAATAATTTCTTTACTAAAATTTTAACCTACTTTTTCATCAAATACCTGAGATTTAATGTTGACACCTTATAAGTGTATTGTTAACAAATATGTAGGTAATACAAATCAAATGTAAATAAATTAATGATTTCATAAAGCAAAACCCATTAATTAATATCACCTTAATATCTAGTATTTTACTGAAATACCAACCAAACAATACAAAAAACAAGTGTTTCAATCGACGCACAGAGAATCAGAAAATAATCAATAGATTTAATTCGAACAAAAACGTATGTGCAGTTACGTTAACTGTTTTAGCCTGTTGTTATTTGATTGAACAACTATTGATGAATACAAATTTTACACACAAAAAAAAAGCACACACGCATAAATAAATAAATATATTTGTGTAAGAAGAAGAAGCAAAAAAGGCAATAAATATCGATACTGATGAGAAGTATTGTTATATTGTTGTGATGTGATGTCAATTGATTTTCAAAAAAATATACCAAAGTAAGCATATCATCTTTTCATTATTTATTTCTCCTCTCTCTACAAGGTTTAGTTCACTCAGTAATAATCGTAAACATCATAAAATCTAAGGTATAAACTCTAAGCCAGAAATCGACTAGTTAAATCAATAGTGTGCGCGTGTTTTATTGTCATCATTGTAACAAAAAAAAAAAAAAGAGAGCATACAATAATCATCATCATCATCATCAACAAATTGTATAAATTGTAAAGTACCGTACAAGCCTTTTATTTAAAGCAAAAATTTTTCGATTGTTTCCATCAACACAAATATCAAATGTGATATAAAGTCCACCAGTAGTGAGTGGTTCATTAGTCTCCAGTATGTATCACATACATATCTCATAATATTCAAAAGACATGTACAAACAATAGTTGAACTTTTTGACACCTATTCATGTTAATATTTTGTATTTACATATGTATAATTTTGATTTTTATTGCCAACTTTTTTTTTCTTTGTTTGTATGCATGTATGAATAGAAAAATTGAAAATATCATCATAATTTGCGTGAAATTTCTATCTTCATATTTTGTATGTTAAAGATTAAATATTTTATCATTTATTTTTTTTTTTTTTTGCTCTTTGTCAATTATTGTGAGCAAAAATTATTTCAGAAGCTATTTATGTCTTCCTATATATATACAATATATGCATTTTTCATAAAGTCCTTTGTTCAATTATGTCATCGTCATAATTTTAATAGAAGAAAAATAAAATAAAAAAAAATTCAAATGAAAAGAATATATGTTCAATATTACACTCTTTTGTTGTTGTTGCCATTTAATGCTGTAATTTAGTAATTTTAGTTAATTAATTGCAAAAATAAATTCATGAAAATATGAATAAATTCAGCAATATTGTAATTGCTTCATAAAATTAAACAATTTATTAACAAGTGAGTACATATATTTTCGATTTTTTTTTCTCTCCTTATTAAAAATGTTTCCAATATTATGATTATATGTTATATTAGAGTAAAAGTTGCAATTAATGGATGACCTAATAATAGTAATAATAATTTACTTTATATATTTTTGTGGGCAACTGAATAAATTACTAAGGTCAGAACATTTTTAATTTCAAATTTATTTCGTAGTTATTAAATATTTTTTTATAACTGTCCATATATTGTATTATTCGTTCTACCACACCACATATGTCAGCTTTTACTCTATTGCATCTCCTAACCAATTATAAATGAAGACAAGTACACGCCTATTTACACAGAACATACACTTGAATACACACATATGTGCATTTAAGTAAGAATGTACATATATTAGGGTGATACAATTTGACATTTTCACAAAAATACTATTTATTCTAATATATATCGTCTAAATATTACATCCGAGAAGTCAGTCCAGATAATGTTATAATAAAATATTGATGAATTTCAAAACATAATAATTTTCACTCTTTTTCAGTCACCATCAAATGTAGACATCTTGCCCTAGTCTTAAGCTAGCGGGCCATAGAATCTGACATCTGTCATACGTTGTCAATGAATCAGCTGATAACTGTCAGACTTCGTGTCATCCGCCAAAATTGAGAATTGCTCATATTTTGTACGCCAAGTTGACGGAAACGTACTGAATAGGCAGTATCTAATACAAACGTATATAATTCAACTGTCAACTGTCAGTCAAACAATGCAACGTATGACGGATGAAGGATTCTATGGTCAGCTGTATTTAAACACTTTAACAAGTAGTCAGAATTTGCTGCTACCGCAAATTGTGCCAAAAACATATTTTTGCTCTACACTCAAAGAGTCAATGAGTGATACTCCACTTCTCAATTACCTGACTAACTTAAGTAACACTCCATGTCAAGAAAAGCCCATACAAAAGCAATATCTGCAAATTATCTATAAAAAAAAAGATTAAAATAAAAATTGGCAAAAAAAATTCGGTTGTATTTTGAACCACACTAATGTTAATAAATATGTTTGATTGTTGAAAATACCTTTCTGTCATGTTCCAGTGCTGGTGAAGTATCAAAACTAACCAAACACTCTCTAGAATAGTGCATAGGCATGGTGGTGGAAAAAGAAAAACGTTAACCGTTCTAATGGTTTTGACAAAATGTTCATACAATGATCATTGTTTATGAAGCAAATTATATATGCGGCAAATTATGTAGTAGACATAGAAATTTCAAAAAAAAAAAAACACATAACATATGCTTACAACAACAACAAGAGCACAACATGGTGTACACTGGACAACAGAAGCCATGATAATGGTCGCCAATGGTCAATGGTACAGCTATTGTATGTGTCGACGACGTATGCTAGTATGTAATCACAGATTAGTAGCAACTAAAGTCACACTTCTGACGCATAATTATTCTAATGAGATGTGAAATTTATGAGATACATTAGAGTGTAGATTAAAGACAATCAATAAGTTTGTGGCATCACAGCAGTCGGTCGTCGGCTGACGGTTGATCGTTTGGCCGATCGATCCAACACAATATTATGGTTGTGAAAAATTTAAAGATGTGCTAAAAAATTCAATAGAATATTATGAATTATATACCATATATACGCTGAAGCATAGGCAATAATTGTTTTTTTTTGTTGCCAACTTACTTAATACTTAGTGTGATCCAAGCAAATAGTTACTTTGATCAAGGCATCAATTCGCTTGTGTGTGTGTGTGTGACTAGTGTATGTAATTGGAATTTATTCTTGTTGTATAGTATGTCGCATGTATATGATACGATGTAATACAATACAATACGATACGATGTAATAATACGTTTGTTACACGTAGGTACTACGTAGCCCATTTCCATATAAATAAGAATGGAATTTATCACCTGTTATTATTGATATTGTTGTTTGTCACTATTTATTTGCTACATATGTAGCATATGTAGTTAGATTGTTAGTTATGCCAATAGCTATTTTTACATCCATCTGTATGTGTAGACTCTGGCTGTCAATTAACATTTTCATGTCACTGTTTTATATACATATAATGTGTGGACACGATAGTCATATACATTTGAATTGCTTATCACTCGCAACAACTTGCAAAATGCTAATAAAAGCAATAACAAAATAAGAATTGCATCGTCAGCGTCAAATACAATTTGACTTGCAACTAATGGCTAATAAACTTTTAAAGGCACTGTGGTGTTTTTGGTTTTGTTTTGCTTAGCCAATGTATATCTATATCTCCATTTTATTCTATTAATATTCTAGCTATATGAATGAACATACATATATGGGCAAATATGATGTTTACATTATTTTTTTAATATTTCGAAATATCTACAAATTGAAAAATTGCAATTATTAAGATCGGTAGCAAAACTGATTAATATTTATATACGGATACTTTTAGATTACAAAAAAATAAATAGTTCGATAAAATAAATTAAAACATTTAATGTCAGCCAATTCATGATGAAATGTACAAACCAAACTAAGCATAAATCACGTGATAGGCACTAAAATTGCTGACACTTTATACAGTATTGCCAACGTAAAGTTCGCTACCATTAAAAAATTTAAAGGTATTTCATTAAACATTCTTTGAACACTACATTAACTTCTCAGACATCAATGACCTCGCAGTACAGATTCGGCAAGCGAATGTATTCCTAGAACTAATGCCTTTAAACAAACTTAAAATAAATGAATTTTTAGACACCTTAATATTGCAATGAATGGTAGGGGGTACAACTATGAGTTACTGAATCAACTGCCTGAAATGTGAATGTTGCACATTTTTAATTATATAACTTAATTCGTGCGGTTTGCAAATATGTCGAAATATGTTGTGCCAGAAAAAGTGTTTTTGCAGGGAGTTCTTCTTCATTACTTTAATATGAAGAAAGCTGCTGCAAAAAGTCATCGTATTTTGGTGGAAGTTTATGGTGAACATGATCTAGCTGAGAGAACGTGCCAAATGTGGTTTGCACGATTTAAAAGTGCTAATTTTGGATTGGAAGACGAAGAACGTCCTGGGCAGCCAAAAATATTTGAAGATGAAGAACTGTAAGCATTACCCGATGAAGATTGTTGCCAAACACAAGGAGAGCTTGCAGAATCTTTGGGAGTCACTCAAGCAGCCATTTCAAAACGTTTAAAAACAGCCGGATATATTCAAAAGCAAGGAAATTGAGTGCCACATGAACTGAAGCCGAGAGACATTGAAAGGCGATTTTGCATGTCCGAAATGCTGCTGGAACTCCACAAAACGAAGTCAGTTTTGCATCGGATTGTTACTGGTGATAAAAAATGGATCCATTATGACAAATTCAAGCGCAAAAAATCATATGTGAAGTCCGGCCTATCAGCCAAATCGAAATATGCGACCAGACATGAGTCCATAATTTTCCATCATGACATCATTCCAACACAGGTCAAAAACTATTTGGAAAACAGCGGCTGGGAAGTTTTGGCTCACCCGCCTTATAGCCCAGACCTTGCCCCGTCCGACTACCATTTATTCCGATCGATGCAGAACGCCCCCTCTGGAATAACGTTTACATCAGAACAGTGTATTAAAAATTGGCTTGATTCATTCTTGGCCGCCAAGCCGGCGCAGTTCTTTTGGGTTGGAATTCACAAATTGCCAGAAAGATGGGAAAAAGTTATTGCTTCAGATGGACAATACTTTGAATAATACTATTGTACATGTTTTTATTAAATAAACGTAAAAATTTTGAAAAAAAAAACGCACGAATTAAGTTATAGATCCAATATATTCTCCAACTATACAATACTTGCAAGTCAGCCATCAAATGACAAAGTCACAAAGGCCGGCTTGACTGGTTTTCGCAGTGTTCATATAAATAATGTTAAATAATGCGGTAATAAGAGCGGTTTGCCATTTCCCAGTTGAAAAAGGTTAGCTACTCTTCCTCTAATTGTAGCAAAATATTATACTTTGATATAACCAAAACACATTAAATACTCTCATGATAAGCTTTCAATAAAAGGGTTGGCAAATTAAGAAGCCAATGTTCTTTATTTTCTTGTATCAATGTGATGTAATTTGGTAATCTGGTATGATCAACAACATTTAGTCACCCAAAATTGCGCAGAATATCCAACGAGGCAACACTAAGCGTAGTGAGTGATTTGGCTTGAAATATGAACCATTTTATGACCATTTTTGATTAAATATTTAACCAATAAACCGTATATGTTTGTCATTCAAATATTCGTACTCATAAAAATAGTTCTCACTCTAAATATAGTGACATAACTCAGTAGGTAACACAAGTGATTTTAAACTGTAAAAGATAATGAGCATGGCTCACCCGTTTTTATTCACTCAAACAAATATCTCAACAACTATTCAAGTTACCGTGAAAACAAGAAGAAAGACAGGTAAACAGACAGTTGAACGGTCACATTTAAATCGATTCAGGAAGTGGAGCTGAACAAAAAAGCAAAAAAGCTGAGCAATTCCTTCCAGTGACTACTAGCATCTGACCATATATCCTCGCCCTTGTGTACAGGTTATAAAAATAAATTATCATGTAGTTTCGTGTTTTTAATACTTGTAATATTTTTTTTTTTTAATTTCAGTCAGATGGTCAGCCTAGATGAAGATGAATTTAAGTCACCATATCATCGTATATAAATAAAAGTACGTACATATATTTATATATATTTTTAAATAGTTGATATATATCCAATCACATTTAATTTAATGTTGACCACCCAACTTAATCTGATTTGAACATCTGAGCTGAATAAATAATTATGATATACAAGTGAAAAATGTAATCACTTTAAACAATGTTATTACACATAACTATATAAGAAGCTATATATTTAAATTACATTTTTATTAAATTTAAATAAAAAAAGTCATTTTTCTTTTTTTGCTTTTATTCGGTCAACTGCTCAAGGTACGCGCTATTCAATTTGTGCAATCATGCTGCTAAATCACATAATTTTATAAAAAAAATATTTAATAAAAATTTATTAAGCGCAAATTATTCGCATATTTGTGAATAATAACATTTAATATTTTATATTCAAAAACACGCAGTTACTACACACGCATACACATACACACATACAATATACAATACGAGTATATAGTCAGGGAAGTCAAGCAATTGTTTCAAACATAAACATAAAATTTTATGATTTTATAAATTAGTGACGTACTTGCTGCTATTACTACTTACATACATATAGTTGTTGCTTACTGTTAGGTATTACTGTGTAAATGCGTTACATAGCATATTGTTTTTTTTCGGTTTTACTGAGCATGCGTGTAATGTATTTATATGTATATCATGCAACAAGTGAAGTGAATACGGCGCAAAAAATGTATGTATATGATATATGGTGGCAATGTACCTAAACGCAATCATAATTGTAATTCTTCGCTTAGTGCGCTATAACTGCATTATAAAAGCATTGTTGTAATAACAACAATAACAATAAATGTATATAGTAGAACAATACCAAATAATTGATAACAAGAAAAGGAATTATAGTCATTAACAAGATAATAATCGTCATCATTATCAACATCATCATAATCATCATCATTGATCATAGTATTCATCAACATCATCATCATCATTATTATGCGAACATGCATCAATTTCAGTGAGTTTGTAAATATTGTTTGTTTGGCATCTTTATGATCAATATACCTACGTGCGTATATGGTGGTATATGTATACTTCTGTATGTTTGAGGTATTGTATGTATATACACATACAAATGACTTTATACACTTGCCAGTAGACATCCACTTTATCTGAACACATTGTTGGAGCTTCGGTGTAGCCAAAAAGGGGGGTCATATCGAATGTCAATGATTTAATAATTATAAAATAATATTCAATACCAATTCATACACTTTTTTCCCCGAAATTTAAATACAGTTTATTATTTTGTTCCAAGTGTAGAATCAATTGAAATTGTTAAGTAATGGAACAATTTAAGTAAAAGTGAAGAAAATGTTGTATTGAAGAAAATTCCACAAATATATTGTATTGTACCTATTCTAAGAGGGCTGCCTTAAAAAATCAATCTAAATAAATCATGCCTGTCGAGGAATGGCCTAAAATTCGACACGTTCTTACATGTATAGAATTCCAATTTTGCAATTTTTTAGCTAAAGAATGCAATTTTTTCTTCGGACTTACCATCGAAAAACATTTTACTGTTTATTTTTTACGATTTTTTGAAATTGGTGTTGATTTTGAGCTCAACAATTTTGGTTGAAAATTCTTTAATTATGTCCCTTCGAATGTTGCCGAATTTTAACAAACACAACAAGAGAATCAGATGCGTTTCTTGGTTCATAATTCCCAAAATAGTGTTGACTTATAAATTTTGTACAACAATTATTTACAATTGTTTGCATATGTCAGCAGCTAGCGGGAAATTCTAACATCAATATAGATTTGCCAGGAAAAATTCTCGAACAGAGTATTCTCTTGTGGCTAAGCTCGCTGAAAGTAATACCGCAAATGTTACAACATTCGAAATGGACTAATATAAGGTAATCCTTTTATTTATTTTTTGCAATTAGTTGTATAAATATCAATATATTTATTTCTAATTATTCTTTTCATTATGGCTATTTTTTTATTCTGAACGGTTTTTATTTCTATGTACCTAAAAGTATGCCATTACAATTGAATTCCCCAAGAAAAGTTCCCCTCAACATACGACATTTAGCAAATCAATATTTTTATTGCTAAAAAAAAAAATTTGCATGTATTTCATTTCTTTTAACAACTGTTTAAGCCTTAATACGTTGATTTTCGTTAATCTCACTGTCTTTTTGTGCCTTGACGGTGGTTTTTATGGTCGCGTGTAATCATAAAATAGCAGCAACAACGTCAAAAACAAGTGATCTTGTATAATAATCCATACAATTTTATGGCACAATTTTTTCTTTTTTCTGTGTTACATACATATTTGTATGGCCTCGTGTATTTTTGTACATATTTATGTTATATATACGAATATCTCTTACTACATATAAGAATATCCACATCATAAAATATTATATGTATGTATGTATAGTATAAGTATACCTACGGTGACCAGATATTTTGAATCCAAAATTTGGATATATCATTCAATGATCTTTGATTTCAGTCAGTTTTAGATTATAAAATATTAAATCTCAGAGTAATGCCACCAGGGATTGATTAAGCAAAAATTATAAAAAACTACAATTGACTACAATTATTACTTACACATATGAAAGAATTGATAAAATGAGGCATGAAGGCAAACAGTTTTTTTTTTTTGTAAAACTGAAAACTGAACCAACATTTCGATGGGACATTTTAATAAAAAACCGAACATCTGGGCACCGTAAGTGCATCTTATGTATTTTACAAAAATTCGTCCAGATTGTTGTTGTTGACGCAATTGTTACGAAATGCTAAGTATACACAATGTACAACAGATATATAGAGATGGATTATGTAAATGTGTAGGTATATATATGTATATGAATTTTCTTTGAGGATACATATTAACGACTACTTGTTCTCATTGTTGTTAATATTATTACATATATAGATTGCATGAGTTACCTACATTTTGTATTGGTTGTTTGTCTGCGTTTTGTAACGCACATGTAACGTAAGATCATACGTACCTACCTATATATACTTTCGTATCTGAAATCTCTTTGGAAGAAATAGGAAAAAAATCGAAAATCATTTCAATTCATTTGTTCTGCTCTATAAAATTCATATGACCTTAGGGTGGAATGAATGCCGCAAGTTCTTGAACTTTGAGCACGTAAAATTATTGCATATGCATAGGAAACACTCAACGCAATTTTTACAAATTGTTGTTATACTCTAATATAAGTAGCATTCGTTATGCCGTTGTCTCAATATCGCAATTCATATCACTCATGTATACATGCGTCTAATATTCGTAATAATACTTAAACGAGTACACTCCTATGCCTATTAGATTATTACACTTTCGTCACATGTTTAAAAATATTCAAGTTTTCTCTTGTTGATAATATCGATTACAATTATGGTAAATTTTGCAATTAGATTGAAATCTATTAATTTCATAAATTAGTCATTCCATTTCCAATATAAGTATATGCATATGCTTTTATCTCGATGTATTTTAACCAAAGGCTCCCAAATTGAAGAAATTTGTCACGCTTTCTTACATATTAGCAATAGGAAATTGCCATCAAAAGTAGATTTAGAACATTCTGGTTTGAAGATTAAAATGGAATTTACTCTAAAAACACAATTAAGTCTTTTGTTTAAATTGTATTCACTCAGATAAGCAATACAGAGCTTAAAGTAATAGTATTCAAAATATAATAAATGGCATTTCATACAGCTGACAATGTAGTGCAACGTGCAGAAGGATATAAGCATGGAACATTGATGCAATCGTCAACTTGTTGTGTACTTGTTAAAGAAGTAGTTTAAAGTCATTCGACTCTCTTAAACTATTGTTTGGGATATTAGTTTTACTAGTTTTGGATTTCATTATTGTTGATTAAGAAATTGAGCATTTCCAAAATTTCTAGGGGATATTTGAAATTATTTTAAAAATATTAACGATATATTTGGTTGTATAAATTCTATCGTTTGGTGCTCCAATCATAAAGGGTTATCCATTTTGCGGTTTCAAAAGTAAATGTAAATAAAACACATATAAAATATTTTTTATCATGATATTTCTTTTTTATTATAAAGTTTGAACGTTGACATTATGTGTGAAATACTACATCATTTAAATGACCACCACGCGAATTGTTGCAAGCATCGATTCTTTTGAGGTAATTTTCGACTACTTTTTGACGGTATCTCAGCCATAACGTGACGAATGTTGGTTTTTAGGTGCTCAAGAGTTAAAGGTTTATCTACATAAACACGGTCTTTCGCGTAGCCCCACAAAAAAAGTCAAGCGGTGTCAAATCGCATGATCTTGGTGGCCACTTGATATCGCCACGACGAGAAATTACGCTGCCAGAAAATTTCTCTTGCAATAAAGCCATATTCGCTCGAGTTGTGTGGCATGTGGCACCGTCTTGTTGAAACCACATATTCTCTAAGTCGTATTCTTCAATAGCAGGCAAAAAAAAGTCGGTTATCATATGACCATAACGCTCCGAATTGACGGTGACAGTCGTTCCATCGTCGTTTTTGAAGAAGTAAGGTCCAATCATACCTCCGGACCAAAGAGCGCACCAAGCAGTGACTTTTTGTGGATGTACTGGCCTCTCTTCAATTACTTGAGGATTCTCAGAACCCCAAATACGACAATTTTGTTTGTTAACATACCCACCGAGTGAGAAATGTGCTTCGTCGCTGAAGAAAATTTTGTTCGAAAAATCGCCGTCCACCGCCTGTTGTTCAAGCGCCCATTCGACGTATCTACGACGTTGTGAATGGTCAGCTGGCTTCAGTTGTTGTGTGAGCTGGATTTTATATGGATGTAGGTGTAGATCCAAATGCAAAATACGCCATAATGTGCCGTAAGACAGTCCTAATTCCTGTAATCGACACATTCGGGTCTTCGGCAACACTTTCACTTACAGCAGCGATATTTTTGGTGGTACGAGCGAAACGATGATGCACAGGCCTTACAATATCTGTAACCGATCCAGTCTCTTCATATTTCTTCACAATTTTGCCAATTGCTTGCGTAGTTGGACGATTATGTAAACCATAATCTCCTCTTAAAGCACGATATGTGGCTGTGGCAGAATCACCATTTTTGTAGTAGGTTTTTACAATTTTAATGCGTTGTGCGATAGTTAAGCGATCCATTTTCGCAAATGTCAGACTTTGAACTGAAAAAGAAAGAAATGGTTTTAACAACTCAGTTTGACAGATGTCGAATTCTAGCCCTATACTTTTGAAACCTCGAAATGGATTTTTGTGCTTTGGCAATGACATAGAAAACAAATAGAATTGCATGTCAGTTTGGATCTACAGTGACATTCAAGTCTCTTTGCAACCCTGTGTCTACTTCTAGACTATGCAGGGTCATAACCAAATTGATTGCTGAGAGCCATTTTATATTGCACTTAAATGGCGACATTTCAGTGAATATTGAAGATGAGCGAAGAAAGTCCGTAATATGTTCTAAAGATTAAAAATTTATTTGAGTTTGAAAATAGAGTTTTCTATTGAGAAAGTCCGTGAAATTTTACTCTTACTTCCAGAGAAGTGAAAACGCAATGCACACTTCTGAAAAAGTTCGGGCAACTTATGGACAAAATACCAAATCGATATATGTGGCACAACTTTGGTTCAAATGATTTCCATTAAAATCACCGAAAAGTTCGTCAAAATTCTATAAAATTCAGAAAACTTTATCAAATTATTTCCATGCGATTTGTCAAGAAGTCTTTCTGTGGATGTTGCATGAACTAAACTGCATTTGCATGTTCTCTGAAGCGAGTGATCACGGTAATATGCGGCGAAAACGGACAAGAAAGAGGCGATCAGATACGCTAGAAGAATTTGTAAGGTCATGATTGACGAATAAGAAGGTTATCTCTTATTGCTGGTGGGAGATAAAGGGGAATTATCAATTACGAGCAACTCCATTTTAGCAAAACGATCGATTCGGCACTCTAACGAGAGCAACTAATGAATTGTGCGAAGTAATTAAGCAAATGGAATCGGAATTCACGAAATCGCTACAAGGAGAGACCACACATATTTTTGAAGATCTGGCGAATATTGGAGTAGTTTGGTTCTGAAGTTTTGGTCCATCCATCATTCAGCCCTAACGTTGCCCCTTATACTACTATATACTTCGGTAGCTTGAAAATTCTCTATAGGAGAAAAAGAGCAGTCTAAAAATGAATCCGAAGATCACTTGCCGATGTTCTTCGACCTAATCCCACAGTAATTCTACGAAGATGGAACAAGGCCTCCATCCGAAAGATTGCGAAAGGTGATTAATAAAAATTCTTCCTAGAAATCTATAACACATAAAGTTGAAATTGTCAGAAGATACGTAATGGATTTTAAAAATTTTGTTTTCCATATATGTAAAAATAATTAATGTATGCCACCATTTTGGTCATTTAGAATATAATATTTCGCTGATGTTAACTTTATGTATTATAATCTATAGATATTATACTTTTATTCAATGAAATATTATTCGAACACAATTGATGTCAAATTTTCCAAATTGTAAACTATGAAGCGAGTATAATGTCAAAATAATCTATTTCATAAAACAATTTTTTTTTTACTGTCATCAATAAATCATGACACAAGCATAGTACAAATTTATTTTAAGTAATTACAAAAAACAGAAAAATTACACCATTAATACGACTTTTTTCAAAATTACCTAAAACTAACAAAAAAAAATATATATACAAAAAATGTGCAAACCAATTAAATGGAAAGGCAGAATAGCAATGTAATCAACACTGAAAACTGTAAATAAGAATAATTAAAGCAACAATAATAAACAATGCCATCGAAATATCAATTATGAAACTAGTGCTGTTACTCTTACTACTTCAAATCCTCAAGAATGTCCTCTCTGTGGATTTGACGGGACGTTGTAAGTTTGTTAACAATACCCTATTCCACTTCTATTGTAAGGGTTCCTATCCATTGGAATTGTCTATTAAATATCGTGATAATCGAATAGCACCCGGCAGACCATATGTTGTATACAGGGTTAGTGATCTTGAGACACAATATTTTATATCATTTTGTCTATCGGAATTACACGCATGTAATGAACCGAGATTTCAAACTGTGAAATCATTTGAGTGCACATCGAATAATAGCACTATAACACTACTGGCAGCCGATATATTTTGTTTCAATTTCAACATACAAATGGTTGATGAATTGGTGCGTATATGTATGGAAGCAGAAGGTCGTAAAGTTGATCCTCCATTAAATACAGATGTAGCTTTGCATTATACCATGCGTACTCGACTAAAACTAGCCGATGGAGCGACGCGATTGTCTACGAATGATTTGACGCTTTGGCATGCCATTATGATATTTTGGTTTGTGCGCTATATTATTGTTGTACTCTTAAGTTGAAGATAGTCAAACATATGGTCTATATAGGTATAAATCTATTCAAGCTCATCTGATACATTTCAAGTACACTGGCCTCAACACCACATCTACATTGAATTGTTTTGTATCCAGTATCGTTTTATGTTTCATGCTGAAGCAATCGATTCTTATAAATGTGATTATAATATACTTAGATAAAGAATTACGATATATTGTTCATAAATCTATCAGACATTTTAATTAAATGTGTGTTTTTATTTCAATATTTGTGTCCACAAATGTCTACATTTTTAAGAAACATCAGACGCATTTCATCGGATAATATGGCGACTGTCTTCATATTGAAGCATCATCATTAGGCTCAGAATGTCACTATGTGTGATTCTTTCGAAGTGTAAACAACATATTTTTATTTGCTTCGACTATGTCAACTTTTGTGAATACAAAACCGCATTCGAGCGAAGCTTTGCATTTCTGTAATTATCTGAAAAAATTAGTGCAGCAGCAAGTCATCGCATGCTGTGTGAGGCTTATGGAGAATATGCTTTTCGGATTTTCAAACAAGCGAAAAAATGCGCAGGAAGTTTAACAACATTTGAAGATGCAAAAAGAGCAATGAAAAATGTATCTATTACGACAACCTTAAGTGCGAAAAGTTATATGTGAAACCTGGCCAACCAACCAAATCGAATATCAAAAAATTCGAAGGTGATGCTGTACATTCGGTGGAATCAGAAGGGTATGGTGTATTAGGTGCTGCTAGAACCGAGCGAAACCATTAGTGGCGAACTCTACCCACAACAAATCATCAAATTGAAGTGAGCATTAAACCAAAATCAACCGGAATGGGCGATCAGACAAGAGTCGTTGATTTTCCGCCATGACAATATTCGGCCACAAGTTGCTCAACCCGTTACAACGTACTTCGAAAGTTGCGGATGAGAAGTCTTAGCCCAACCTTGATATTATCCTTTTTCACTACCACTACAATACACAACAGAATGCCTTGTCTGGATGCGCTTCATTTAAGCAAAAGGTATTCAAAACATCATCCTCAAATATGGGAAAAATTTGTGGTTTCCGAAAGAAAATACTTTGAATGAAATATATTGTACCAATTTGTAAAAAAAAAAGATTCAAAGTCAGGGAAAAATTCTTTAAAATTATAAAACTTTTCAAGTTAGGCAAGTCCATGGTTTTAAATTAATCTTTGCACCAAAATAGCAGTAATCCATATCATGCGTACAACACAAAAAATATGTAAATATATGATAATTTCTAGTGTGAAAAAAGAATTATCTTAAACAAATTTGTTCGACCAAAAATAAAATACAAAATTAAACACGCGCACATCTTCTTTATAGACGAATAAGAAATTCCAAGTATTGAGAATATTTCATAATTCATTTAAGAATGTCTCCCATGGCGTTGTATCATTGCTAAATGTATTTTTGAACACCCACATATTTACTAATTAATGAATAATTAAAAAAAAAATCTTCAAGATGCGCAATAATAACAACAATAACAATAACAATTAAGAATATAATAAATATGAAATATGAAAACATTGTTGACATCAATAATTCTTTTTAGATGACATTTGTCACATTTATAATAATATTTAATATTAAAAACTATAATGATTCATTACAAGCATTAATGACAATAGAACTTAATTGAATGATATATAAAAAATAAGATATAATTACACAGTGCAAAAACACTTTTTTCGTGACAATTACTATACAATATGATTTTGCGAAAGAGGACATTGTACAGATCAGTTCCTCCAAAGGCATATTTTGACTATTTTCAAATTCATAATTCTTGTATTTGAGGTTCTATGGTTTTGTGGTCGATTTTTATTTTTACACATCTTTTTACACATTATTTTTCTCATGCAGTGCCGCCAGTTTGGATATTTTTGGTAAAACTTTTAATAAATAATAATTTTTTTAATATTCATACAATACAACTAATACAAAATGTCTTCAACAAAAGTGTTAAAAATCACTAATAACCCATTTAGCCTCCGAAAAAACAAATCAAAAATTTCTATTATTTGATTTAATACGCCAAAAATGGATTGATCTGTGCTTAGGTTATGGCTCCGTTCAGGAAAAAATTGTAAATGGCGAAGAAGATAGGAAGTCCTTGCCTCCAGTCGAAGAATCTTGATTTGAAGGACCTAAACGAAACGCTGATTATAGTCGAAAAAAAGATGAATCCTTTATAAAAACAAATAATCTTCTGTTGTTTCCTTTACATTTTTTTCTAGTGAAATTTTTGCGGAGATTGTCCAATAATTTCGATAATTTTTGCTGTAAAAATATATGACAACAAGAGTGAGAGAAAATGAGATAGAAAGGTAATATTACTTCAAATAAAAGAATTATTCACCAATTTCCAACAGGCTCCCAATATGATATTCTTGTTTAATAGTCTCTGTGTGACATTAAAGGAACAAATCTGAATAGTGCCGTCTTTTCAAAAAGTATAAATTAATCGTTCCGTGGGTGCCGTAGCTCAGTGGTTAGTGTGTTCGCCTTCTGATCTGTAGGTCGCGGTTCAATCCCCGGCTGATGCGTAACAAATTTAATATCGATAAGATTTTTCTTTCGAACGGTACCCACCTGTCGGCAAGCAATTGGCAATTCTTCCGACAGTAACAACTTGCCATGAAAAAGCTTCTAAAAGAACTCTGTGACAAAGCTCAGAAAAAGTGATGTCACAAGTGTTCTGCCGTTCGGAACCGGCTAAAATAGGTAGGTCCCTTCTAATATTGTCCAAAATTTAAGACGCACAACAGTAATGGAAGAGAAGCTCGGCCAATGAGCCCTTTGGGGCTTTATGTGCCACATATTTATTTTTTTATTTTATAATCGTTCCGCAAATTAACAGATTCGAAATTGTTGTTCTGTGTTATTTATAATATAATCACAGAGCATTAGAATTTTTCACAAAAATCGTGACACGTAATGTGATTCGAATAAGAGGGTGGTGTTATAATAATAACCAGGTGACGTCTACCAACCACTACTACTTAGTAGTACCTACTGAGGATATAAATTCAAATAATATTGAGTAATAATGTTAGCTATAATATGGTGTGAAATATAGCAATACTTATACAATGTATAGTATTATGTATACTCATTAGATTAGATTAAGACGAAATTGCAAAAAAACAAAAATATCAACTCACACGGCATCACTCACTCGATAATAATAAGCATATATATATTATAATACTCGTAGTAGTGTCTAATGGTGGTTAATGATGATGAAGCTGATATTACATTCAAATAAGTAATCGTGAACTATTTTGCTTTTTTTCCCGTGCGCTTTAGCTGTAGCTTAATCATTTAATTATGGTAAATTATTTTAATTAAAAGTGATTGTATGGAATGAGTGTTTTTATATATAATACTACAATATATATTTAATGATGTTAGAATATGGGTTTGGTTTCATTCTTAAATAAATATGAGAATATTCATATATTCACACGCGAAATGCGAATGCACAAATTAAAGTGCAAAATAATATTTGCTGATTAATTTGCAACGATTTCAACACTCATCTGATGTACTATAAAAACTATATAAAACAATCCACAATTATATATTTAAATCATTTTGATTACGCATATTTGCAAAATGTAATAATTTCGATTAGTATTTTAACAGCACTTCTATGTGCATATGTAATCATATTGCTCAACAGTTACTCATATCCGGTATGTTAATGCTATTGATGCAGTAATCATTAGGTTTATTATCTGCTTCTTTTTCTATGAAATAAACAATTCAACTTATTCATATTAACAGCAATAAATTATTTATATAAATGCTGATAAATTATGAAAATTATTCTAAGTTATTCCCATGTCAATACTTAATTCAATATAGAAAGTCTACATTTTATGTATTACATCTAGCATCGATCTGCTATAAAATATTTTAAATTATGCAAATTGTAATCGTTTTACAACTTTAACCTCAAATTTGTTAACAGCTCTGTATAAATGTATAATCATTTTATAAAATCTAGTAGAAACTTTCGAACTTGATAATAAATGATTTTGAGTATATTACAACTAACAGGTAAATCTCTTAATATTATATTGTAGGCTAATTTTTGATAAAAAGAAATATATGTTTTAATAAATCTAAGTTATATCTTTAAGTGCCGTAGCTCAGTGGTTAGTGTGTTCGCCTTCTGATCTGTAGGTCGTGGTTCAATACCCGGCTGATGCATAACAAATTTAATATCGAAAAGATTTTTCTTTCGAACGGTACCCACCTGTCGGCAAGCAAGTGGCAATTCTTCCGACAGTAACAACTTGCCATGAACAAGCTTCTAAAAAGAACTCTGTGACAAAGCTCAGAAAAAGTGATGTCACAAGTGTTCTGCCGTTCGGAACCGGCTAAAATAAGTAGGTCCATTCTAATACTGTTCAAAATTTAAGACGCACAGCAGTAATGGAAGAGAAGCTCGGCCAATGAGCCCTTTGGGGCTTTAAGTGCCACATATTTTTTTTTTTTTTTTTTTTTATATCTTTATTGGACACACCAATCAGAAAGTCGATCGAAGCAAATCAAATATCGAACTATCACAAATCAGTGTCGGCAAGTCTTATTCGAGAAAGTAAAAATACTTAACTAAAAACGAGATTTGACAAATGTATTTGTTGTAAAATTGTAAAAAAAAAAATGCACACGTAATTCACTTTTATAGTCAAATTTTTGAAGACTCTCGTATAAAATTGATGATTCTATAAAATAGATCGCACTTAGAGCGGTTAAACATATCAATAACTGCCACTTATTTTGGTCTCCAACATCGTCTTTAGAGGAGTAAAATGAAAGGACGACCTCGGCGATTATATTATCCTTTCCAACATTTTACTTGAGCACGATTAGCCTTTATCTCCGCCCTTTGTGGGAGCTCCCGTACATAATTGTTTTTACCAAAATTTAATTACACCACTCCTCGGTCACATTACAATGATCAAATTTGTCGACAACTCTCATTCATTTTCGGTCTCTAACATTTTTCCTAAAGATATTATTTTTTCAGAGTTGAAAAAATGGATAAGCACTTGTATTCTATCTGAAGTAGAGAAACTTGAACCTTACTTATATGACCATTACAACCGAAAATCGATTTAGGTCAATTTTAGCATGCTTCGCCAGCTAGCAAAGAAGGAAATTCCAAACACCGTCAAGTTCTACAGCACTTGGTCTTTCTACCGGAAGTTAGGTCTGCCTCTACTGCGGGTCCTCTAGCGGGTTCCTAATACAATACCTTTTTAGCTGGAGCATGTTCTACCATTCGTTCGATATTATCTAGTCAGCCCAGCTGCTGAATTTTGATGGTGTTTTACTATATCGGTGGTGGCATACAGCCCATATAGTTCATGGTTATATCTAACATAATTCGATACTCGCCACCAACACAAGTAGGTCCAAAGATTTTGCGTAGGACTCTTCTCTCGAAAACTCCAAGCATTCTCTTCTCCGAAGTGGAAACTGTTTAAGCTTCGGCGTCGTATGTAAGGACAGGTATGATAAGAGATATTTAGAGTATGGGTTTCGTTTCTCGAGAGAGGTATCGACTTTTGAATTGCTTGCTTAGCCCAACGTAGCACTTGTTAGCAAGAGTGATCCTTCGCAATATCTCCATGTTGAAGTCATTACTGATGGTAATGCTGGTTTCAAGATAGACAAAGGCCGTCACTACTCCAAAAGCGTAGTTATCAACAGTAACGTGCTGTCCAAGGCGCCGGGGCTCTTTGTTTGCAGACACTACGTATTTCATCTTGCCGTCGTTCACCTTAGACCCATTTGACTCTGAGAATCCTGAATTGACTGTTCGCGTATTCATGCCAATTATATCAATATCATGGGAATACTCTAACAGCAGCTCATATTATTTTCTCCATAATAAAATTGAAGAAGTCGCACAATAACGAATCACCATGTCTGAAACTCCATTCGGGTATTAAACAGCGGGGAGAAGTCGTTCCCAATTTTCACTGCACAACGGGAACTATACAATCTCATTCTCAAAAGATAAATGAGTTTCGAACTTGACCCTTAACATAACTAAAAAGATTGTGCTAAAATTCATGAATATCCACAAGAATTGCATTGTTTTTTGCATTAAAAATTTTTATCGAATTTTACGTACGTTTTACTGAAAGTCTTACCAAATCTCCTAATCTCCTAAGTTTCCCCCTAAGTACAAGGTTTGCTATATTTGATTACTTACTGTGATCACCAGATCGGATCATTTAATTTTATATACGATAGCATAAATTTAGAATCTGCGGTTGTAAGACATTTATATTGATATAAAAATCGCAACAAATGTATATAGTAAACCTGCTCAAAATATATCCACGAATAACAACGTCCGAATCTTAATAATTAATAACAAATTTCTATGAGTGATTGCACAACAATAGTAACCAAACAATCATCAGTAATTAACAAATTAAATATTGAAGAAATCGATTTATTATCATCGAATCATATTAGAATAACAGTTATAAATACATTAAGATGTCTTACAGCCAATACAAAATAAATATATTTTTTTAAATATTGACTAATTTCTTGATGATACCAAAAATGTTATCGTTTCGGCAAAAATTAAAGCAGACTACAGAAAACTGCTTCTATAAAAAAGCTGATCTTGAGAGGTTTTTCTTTAAACGATTCCACCATAAACGAAATCACCATACCATATGCCAAGCATCATTTTTAATTGATTGCAACAAAAGCTTGTTTCATGAGGCTGCTTAATATTCAAAAATCTTTTCCAAAATATAATCGAAGAAATGCTTTTGGCAGATGGTGACAATGATTTAAAAATGAACAAGTAATAATCAAATGTGTAAACAACACAAATCGATTCTTCACACTCATGTTAAATAGATGAAATGAATAAAAAAACTAAAAAAAAAGAAGAAAAGTTTTGTGGAGAGTACAGATGAAGAGATAAGATATAATCAAAACTACCATAAGTGGCGCTAAATTACAAGCAATTAATTAAAAATCATTTTTAATTCATCTACCATCTTCTCTGCTGCTTAATGCTTAATCTTTATTATCATCTAAGACAAGCTTATGTAGATATGTTAAGTATCTCCATATACTTTTAGTAAGCTGAGTCAGCTAGGTTTAAAATTGTCAAAGCAAATTTAACGGTGTTCATATTATCAAATATAAGCGTATTAGCTTCATAATTAATCACAAAATTAAAAATTCTACAACAAACACAACTACAACAATAGAAGAAGTTGTGAAATAGGAGAAATTGTCAAAATTCCAAGGAGCTTTAAGCTAAAAAATGTAAATAAGTACAAGAAGTGTTTTACCCTTTTTTTTCCATATCTATCCATCGTTCTTGTTTATATTGATATTGATAAATGTGTAACTTTTGTTAAGAGACATTCTTTTTGTTTTTTATTTTTTTATTTCATTTGATTCATACACGAAGAAAAGTCAAACACCTGATTATTCAGCGTATTGGAAAGAGCTCGATTTGAATATGAACACACGTGCTGAAATCGAATCAAATAACTACATATATGGTTATAAATGATAAACGTTTCAGTGGCTCTTTTGTTTATGTTTAAACCCAAATTTGTTAACTTTATTGATATTGATTGTCAACTGATGTTTGCTTTTTCTTTTTTTCTCTAATTAATTAATTTAGACATGTCGATTAGCACTTTCTTTATATGATTTTGTGATTTGTTTCCTACAAAATATTAACTTTGTAGTAGTAACGGTAGTTTTCATTTAATTGTATACCTTATTTGTGAAGAAAACCAGTTTTTATGGATTTTTCCCCCAGTTAATACTTAATTAATTATAAGATAATCACAACAGATACCAAGTTGGAAAATATTCGGAATATTATTTGGTGACTCAATCGAAAACTAAGAGAAGAACAAATATTCTGAATATAATTGGTTATGGTCAATATCTCTTCATTAGAACAATTTTGAGTGACAATTTTGTGAATAAAATCGAACGTGTCTTCCAGAAAATTATAAGATTGGTGTTCATTCCTGCAAAAAAAAAATTATATATTCGATAATATTTAGTCACAGCTTTCATGCTGCAGTGGTAAATCTTTTTACAAATAAGGCTCTTTGTATGGCGGTATCATAGTGTTGTATTTTGGGAGCTTCTACTGCAGAACCAAAAAATTGATATGCAGATTTATTCTACCAAATAGATGGGTTGAAAAACATCGGTTATTTTCCGAGTACAGAATAATGCAGCTTCTCAAAAAAGGAAAATTTTAAAATATCTGATTGATTAAAGTCTGTTGAATATATTAAATAAATCTTGACAATCACCATTTCAAAAAAAAATATGGTAACTTAAAATCAATGTGAGAGATAGTTTCTATATATACTTAATACGAGGTCGGTCCCAGAACTACCCGGCCTGACATATAGATGGTGGCAGTTTGAAAAGGGCAACCTTATAAAACATATGTTTTAAGTTTAAAGGCGCCATGTTGTTAGTATTTTTTTTTTGGAGCCATCGAAAGTTAACGACCTCATTTAATTTCTAATCATGAAAAAAATTGGTCACCGTTTTGTAATTCAACACTTTCATTTGAAAGGTCTCAGTCCAACGAATATTAAAGCCGAACTAGATTCTACTCTGGGGGAGTCTGCTCCTTCGTTAATGACCATAAAATATTGGGTGGCAGAGTTTAAACGAGGTCATACGAGCTGCCAAGACGAACATCGTAGTGGTCGACCAATTGAGGTGGCCACGCCAGAAACGGTTAAGAAAATCCACAAAATGGTATTGGATGTACGCCGGCTGAAGATGCGTGAGCTAAGTGAAATCACAGGCATTTCAAAAAGTGTTATACATCATATGTTCACCGAGAATTTGGAGATGAAAAAGCTGTGTACAAGAAGGGTGCCACGTTTGCGCACAATGCAACAAAAACAACGTCGTGAAGATGTTTCTATAGAGTGTTTGGCGATGTTTCGCAGTAATAAAGCCGAGCTTTTGCATCGATTCGTAACCAATAGTTCACACCTGAGACAAAGGAGCAGCCAAAAGAGTGAACTGAAAGGGGAGAATCGTGTCCAAAAAGACGAAGACAGTTCCATCTGCAGGCAAGCTTATGACGTCTGTTTTTTTGGATGCAGCTGGGATAATTTTTAATTAAATTAAAGAAAAAAATCCGCATTTGGCGAAAAGGAAAGTGTTGTTTCATCAAGGCAATTCGTGAGTTCATACATCCGCTATTGCGATGGCCAAAACGAATGAATTAAAGCTCGTATTGCTTCAGCACGCACCTTATTCGCCAAATTTAGCTCCTTGGATTATTTTCTATTTCCAAATTTGAAAAAAATGGCTTGGTGGTAGAAGATTTGCAAACAATGAAGAGGTGGAGTCTGTGGTTGATGGCTATTTTAACGTGCTGGACAGTTCATACTATAAACTGGGTGTCGAAGCTATACAATATCGCTGGGAAAATTGTATAGAGCTAAAAGGAGATCATGTGTAGAAATAAAGACAAATTTTCCCAAATTTGTTGTTTTCTTTGTTAGGTCGGGTAGTTCTGGGACCGCCCTCGTATGTTATATTGTATGCCGTCTTCGCCATCATCAATTAGAAATTAACATTCCTGCATTTGTTATTCATTTACGATTATATATGTACCTGTATTGTAGTTTATTCCATTTTAATAATAATTATGATTGTATTTATTATAATTTTAATTTTTGTCTCATCGGAAAGTGCAAAGATCTTTAATTGTGACAATGTAGCAACAATGGCAATATTCAAGTACGCGCACGCGTACGCACAATGTGATTTACAAGTGTATTATTCTTCATTTTCTGTATGTACATACAATATAAGTATTGTCCAGTTAAGGTCGGAAGTTGGACGCCTTTTATGGTTGCGCATGAATATGGTGGCTCTTTGCTTGACTGTGTGTTTGCTTACTTGCTTATTTAAATGTATAGAACACTTACTTGTATTCTATAGAATTTAGTGATTTTATAATTTTTATTTGTTTGTTTTTATTCTTGGATATAAAACAACTTCCGCTTTTACTTTATATGTATGACAGGTAGTCGAAACTTCCCTTTCTGTAATAACTGTCAGTGTAGTTTTTTGCGTTTTTTTTTTCAAAAATGTGTCACGCATGTCATATGCGCTCATTCAATATGCGCGCATTGTCCCATATTTTTTTTTTGTTAGTAAAGTAATCCATTGAACATATATTGTATAAACGAATAGTTATGCTCATGTATACAAACAGACATGCGTGTGTGTTGATGTATAAGTATTTATAAGTTACTGCCGATTTGTCCTCCATCACTTATGCATAGTCATATTTTTATGCCAATATACGAGTTTGTTGTTTTGGCCAATGGACTTTTCGGTTGTCAATGCCAAGTGCAAATTCAAGTACATTGGGTTGTTGTCTATTATTCATACACGCTATGCATGCTTTTCTACATGAACTACACAAATGCATGATTAGATAAATTGTTAAAGTAGGCGTTATATTTATTACTAATAAATTGATAATAGACGTTGGCTACCTAGTGCTTATACATAATGACTCTACTCTACTTTCTAAAGATTTTTATGAAAAATTAAACAATTTGAAAGATCACCTAGTTTTTACTTAATATCTTCTTGGTTTCTAAAAATGTCTAAATTTTCTGAATAAGCTAAAAATACCATAATGATCAATTATTTAACCAGATTGAAAATAGTTCCTGGATCGTTACTTATAACACTTACTCAATTATTCAATATTTTAAATTTCCTTACTAGTTGTTGTTGTTGTTGTTGTTGTTGTTGTTGTAACAGAAAAGGAATTCGAAATCACGAATATGTATATACATATGTCAGTTGATTAGTTGTGGTTTACTTCAAACACCTCCAGGAAGACGGCACCCTACTGGGGGTGCGTCCATAGTGCAGAGTGCGTCAAACTGGTAGGCCTTCTGGAGCAGGCGAAAAGATGACGGGTGTCGTGCGTGCTTTATTGGCACCGTAGACATCGGTCCAGAATGGTATCAGCCAGCCAGTGCATGTAGCAATGCAAATAGGTGCTCCACCTTAGCTGCGCCAAAGTGGCTCGAGTGGATCTAGGGAGATGTTGCTCACAGTCTGCAATTGGCGGTGGGTGACCACCCAGCACGATGTTTTGACCATGACCATCGTTGGCCGCCTCCACCGCGCATTGATTCAATGAATTCTGGGCCGCCTTATGTGGACTAGAGCTCAAATCATCCAATAAGTGACTCACATGCCACAAGTACGCATTAACTTTGCTGCATATCGCCGAGACGTTATTTCCTGAAGTCAGGATCATGCAATCATCAGCATAAGAAATAAGTTGTATGCCAGGAGGCGGTGCAGGAAGCTTCGACAGATAAACACTGAAGAGGATGAGAGACAGCACACCTCCCTGCGGTACCTCCTGCTTTACCTTAAATATACGGTTAACGTTTTGCTATGAATTCCACAAACGATTGTCGATTGACCAAGTAGATGGCTATCCAGCGCTTGATGGAGATAGGCAGCGATGAGAGCAGGATGTCGTAGAGTAGGGTGGCTAGGTATGACCTAGGTATGAAAAAAATTAATTAAACGAATAAACAAAAATATGGTACAATAATTAAGATTTTTATAAACTCTTAAAATAGTACCCTTTATTATACGAATGCGACCTATCATTTCATATATTCTTTAAAACTGTTGACAACAATTTGCCATTTTAAGTATAATTACAACTTCTTTACAAAATGAAATGTATGTCAATATACAATAGAAATAATGCAAAAACAACATAATAATTTGAAAAGTCTTATTTATTATTTTCACCCCTTTTGATATTTTCATTATTAATAATATATACAATAGATTTAGGTAAGTACAGTGACGGTAAAATAATTATGCAAAATGAGTATGAAACGTATGTACTTGTGTGACTTGCATTGGTTTTCTATGGGACTTGCATTAGATTTCAATGTTCGAACATCGCTACTTCTCCAAAAAAAGATCCTAAAATGTGATCTCTCTAGGTTTTTGTTTATTCAAATTTGTTTAATTGTTTAAATTATTTCTGATACATCGTTCGGTTAGCAATTTAATCGATTTGGTTGAGAATTATATGCCTAAGATCTTGCAAAGAATCTTTCTCTCGAACACCCGATGTGTCAACTCAATGCTTACGTGCCATAGAGTAGCACAGGTAAGATGACTCTTTTAGAGTGTCAGTTTTGTCGAACGAGAGATGGCTCTACTCATCATTTTCTTACTGGGCCCGTAGTAACACCTATTAGCAAGAGTTAGTCTTCGCTTTATCTCCAGGCTGACATCATTTTCGGCGTTAACGGCGGTACCAAGGTAAGTAAATTCTTTGACAACTTCGAAAGAATAGCTGTATGCAGCAACGTGGGTTCCTGATGCCGCGTCTCCCTGTTCGCGGACAGAATATACTTCGTTTTGCCCTCGTTCACCGCCAAATTCATCTTGGCTGATTCCCTTTCGATCGCAACAGCGAACGCAACAGTAACATCTCGCTTACGTCGTCCGATGATATCAATATCATCAGCATGCGCAAGGAGCTCGGCACTTGCCATTACTGCATACACCGGCTTTTAGCAATACCCCCTTCCATTACAAAATTGAAGAGTTCGCAGGATAAAGGATCGCCTTGTCTGAAACCACGCACGGTATCAAAGGATTTGGAGAGCTCATTTCCTACCTTAACGGAGCTGCACGTGTTGCTCAACGTCATTCTACAGAGCCTTATCACCTTCGCAGGTATACCAAACTCAGACATGGTGGCATGCAGGCAATCTCGTATCGGGCTATCGAACGCAGCTTTATAATCGACGAAGAGATGATGGGTGTCGATTTGCTTTTCGTATTTTTTTTCCCTGGATTTCGCACCGTGTGAAGATCTAAAGCCGCACTGATAAGGTCCAATCAGTGTGTTGGCAAATGGCTTTAGCCTTTCACACAGTACAGTCGACAGGATCTTATATGAGATGGCAAAAAGGCTGATTCCCCCAATCCTCTACCAGTGAAAAAATGTTCATTATTGAACATACTATGTATTGATTTCATACAATTTTTTCTACCGCAACTGTACATACAAGTACAATGACGAATGTAGAAGAGTGAGTGAGTAAGAGAGAGGAGTTCCTTTCGATTTGCATGCAAATAATGGGAGCCTAATACAGGTATGGTATGTACACATGGATATATGGTATATGTGTGTGTAGCCAATTCTATTGATGAACGATCGATTGATGATCAAAGATGGAAAAGTGAAGAGAAAGGGAAAGAAAAGAATGTCAATCAGTCATCATAGTCAGTTTGTTGTTGATTTATTTATTTATGGTACAATATTGCTATATGCTATATTGTGTCTGTGCGTGTGTTATTCTATTATTATTGTTGTTGACGACACTCATGCATGTTAAGTTCAATGTACGCTCATTTAAGACACACATTGAATGAATTTGTATGCAAAAATATAATTAATTACAAATTCTTTTCTATTCATTTTGTTGGATTTGCAAAATTTAGCATTTATGTTTTGATAAAAGCCAAACAAAAAAATTATAACAATATATTTATATATTTAGTTGATTCGTCGACTAGCATAATACGAATCCACATATATTTTTTTAATACTCGTCCACACTGGAGTTCTTTTTCTATCTATAGCATTTTGGTTTTTTTATTCCTGCATTCAAATACTTACTTCATGTTGATCCTCATCATAGTCATTACGAGTAAACAACTGAAAACATCAAATTTGCAACGCGTTCACAATAAACTTACAATAAAATGTTGCATTCTATTGCTAAAGCAACAGTAGCACTGCTGCCAGGAGTAGCAGCAGCAGCAGCAACATCAATGGTAGTTTAATAGTCAATGCATATTTGTGTAATTTTTCCCCATTTTGCTGCTGACAACTGTCATCGATTGTTGTGATAAAATGTCTTTTTTTATACATGTATGAATGCAACATATGTATATACACATGCATATACAAATGTTTATTTATACGTCAACATGTTTAATATATGAATAGAATGAATTTCGTAATCAATTTCTTTCACTCTTTACTACTACAAGTATGTATTGTACGATTGACAAATTGATGACGCAAATTGTTCAACAACAACAAGAAGAGCAACAGCAACATTCTATTGTCATTTTTAGAATATAGGGATTGGTTGTTGAATTCATATATATTGTACGTAAAGTATTCAAACTGCAAGGCAAAGTGAAATGTCTTTCTCAAACACCTAGAATTCCTTATGGCACAAATTTGAAACATAAGATTGGTTTGAACCAAAAATTTAAACCAGATCATTTTTTTTGCGTGGTAATATCAACTTCATAAAGAACTAATCGGGTTTAAATAACTTTTCAATAAAAATTTCACTGCCAAATTTAAAGAAACCCAAATAATGGACAATTCTCTCTCGACAGCAAATGCTTGTGCTGGAAAATCTATTTGAAGATGCTCAGAAGAAGTAATGTCACCTTTCAATATCGTCCAAAATAAGCGTACTCAACAATACTGAAAGAGAAACTGGGCCAAGGTTCTTAAGAACTTCAAGAAACAGCATAAAAAATATACTAATTATCATTAATTTTGCAATAATTTACTTATACACGTTTATATTTATCTTTCTGAATGGATGACTCATATGTATATTCAACACCTAGGCTTGCAAATACATATGTATGATGTTGTCATGCATTAATACGCTATGAGTATCTATATATGTAGATACAAACACGTGATCAATATCTTGTAGTATGTGCATACGATTAAATATTATAGAATTTACAATTGCCCTTGACCAACTCGAAAGCAAATAATTTCAATGCTTAACGGTTGAAGAGTATGAAAAACAACAACAACAACAAAATTGCATCAATGGCGTATAGAGCAGAAATGTATAAATAATTTCAACTACAACAACAGTAACAACGATTAAATAAATGACACTGAATAAGTTGCTACGAATGTGTGCATTCGTAAACATCTATATAAATGCATACAAACATGCACAAATATATATGTTGCAGCAACGTGCATAGCCTAAGTATGTACCGGCAGCAATAATGGCAACTAGAGATCCGTACTGGTACCAGCAGATCTTACGCCATAGTACAAATATAAAAATGGTACAAATATACCTACATGTAATACTCGTATGTGGTGGTTGGCACGACAACATTTGACCAAACAAACACTGAACAGCAACAATAGCAGTGGCAGTGCGCAATGGCACTGACGACGACAGCAAGAGCTTAAACAGATACCAAATACTCATGCGCACACAAACATGCAAATATAAATATACTCACACTGCATCAACAAAAATCATTTCAGCAACAAACTGAACCAAAAGCTGAACAACACTCAGAGCCGCTGAAATGAGAGCAACAATTTAAATTGCAAAAATAAATCTATTTTGACATGTGCAATGGCAACGTGTACAAATGTAACCAGCAAGCAAATAAACGATCAACAACAACAACAACAACAACAACAGCAATATTTGAATTTCAATTCAAAGTCAACGTCAAATCATTGCATCGATGTATGCATTTAGATGTATTTATTTATGTAGGTAGGAAGATATTGCTTTATATTGTATTTATTTATTTTTTTTCTTCTATATTAGGTATTTTTTGTTCACTAAATTCACAACAATTTGATTGCAACTGATAATGAATCTACCAAATACTCGTAACATGAGCAAAACAACTCTTTTAATTGTAACGAACATTTTGTGTATACTTTTTTTTTTTTTTGTTGTCTTAATCTATTATTCTAAATATTTAGCAATGGGGAAGTTATCATGTATACATAAAAAGTAAATTAGAGCATCCATTTATATATATATATCACCAATAGCAAACATCACATATGGCAATAAGAATAAAGGCAAAATAATAAAATGCACTATATGAGCAAAGGATTTTCATCAACCAATCAGTGTAGGCAGTAACAGGTAACCCAGAGTTTAAATACACATATAGGTACGAAAGAAATCTTCATTAAGATAATGACCATCATGATGATTTTGATGTTGCTACTACTGGTGCAATTGCTCATCAGTTAGTGTAAGAGTTGCTACTCATCACATCATGGTACACCAATGGTTGCTTATTCGTAGATATAGAGGAGGTTGTAGGTCTAGTTTGTTAGTATGATATACTACGAAATCCAATTTATATAGATTTCAACACTCTCAAATTTTCAATCAACAGGTATAAAACCGTTTTTGGGGTCATTTGAGTTTTTGACATGTCGATCTTAAATTCGCAATTTCTTTTACAGTGCATTTTGCTTTTTCGTTGTTGATGGCAATTTTTCGCAATATTTTTTTAATAAAAATGATAATGATTTGTATCAGTGTTCAAAAAGTACATAATATTCCGAATGAAACTTAACATATTGAAAATTGACTAAGGTATTAAGACTGATAAATGGCGCAATTGAAACGAAAATTGGTTCTCATGGGTATATAAAAATTGAAGAGTAAATAAAACTTAAGTCTGGTCCTTGACCAGACCTTTAGAGCCACTAGCTTACTTAAGAGGTACATTAAAGTTGTGTTTTTTTTTTTTTTTTTGGAGACATCGTGTAATCTAATGGGTGGTCACAAAAATATTTTCGTTTTTTGGTAGTTGCCAGTTAAAGGCAATTTTTGTTTTACATATACCACAAAATGAATTCAATCAAATATTTCATGTTTGTCCGGCGAAGTTAATTTTTCTTAGAAATTAGCCTGATTAAATAAATCACATTTACTGTTGATCACTCTGAACGTTTTTTCTGAAGGATGTCACTTTAACCAAGCAGTAGCACGCCAAAACGATTATTCTGTTCCGGTCCATAACTTGAATTGGTAGGTCGAAAAAGGCTCCAGATATTATAAAATCAACATATCTAACATTTCATCTAGATGGTAATTTTTCGTTATGCCTTTGGGCAGAGAGGACTGCAGAATACACATACCATTTGGAAAGAATAGAACTAGCAAACACGATTTCGACTGCAGACAGGTTTGAAAAGCAGTAGCGAATTTATAAAACATAAATTGTGTTGAAACAATAAAATAATAAAACATTATACAATATTTTGTAAGTATCTTAAACTTAGCAGGTCTATTAAAACAGTAGCTTGGCTTTCAATAGCACAGTCCCAAAATAAAAAAATGAGTTTGATGTGCGACAGACCAGAGTGTTGTCACATTATGTGGCTTTTGAGTGGATGAATCGGAATCTGTGGTCGAATTTCCGCCATCGCCGACCTCAAAAAACCTGCAATAAATATACGAAATAACGAGTTGTTTGACGTTGGAAAGTAAGTTTAGGGTGATCGCGAAAATCCGATCACAGATGCCAATTCAGCGGCCTAATTAATTACGGACATCCTAAGGTGATTCTCTCACAGTTAAAAAAAAATAAGATATTGAAATTTTAGATATAGCTGGCTTTTATAATAGTCTTTTCTCGAATGAATACCTTTTTTTTCAAATGGCCGCCCACTCGACAAACAATACTGCCATGCATATGTTTTTTACATTTCAATTGTATTACAAGATAGCTTAAGTTCTATATCCATCATTAAAATAGTGCTTAAGAGTGACTTAAAACATTATTAACATTAACAGTGATATCTTATTTTCTAGGAGTCGTTGATAAACGTCATATTATGTACTACAATGTATAAAGAAATACAATATTAATTTTATACTTAAGATTGGTAAGCCGAATATAAAACTTTCTTGGCTGTATTGTGTTCTTCCATTTAATTTGGTCTTTGATGTACTCGCTTCTAACGCAAATGGGAAAACAGATCTTACGATGGACTTTTTTCTCAAAAACCTCAAGCAATCTCCCATCCGAGATGGAAAGTGTCAGAGCTTCTGTACCATTTAAAAGGGCAGGCATAATGAGAGACTTGTAAAATGTGGTTTTCATTATTCGAGAAAGGGTCGACTTCTCAATTGCTTACAAGAATGTGTTTTCAAGAATGATCCCTCACATGATCTCTCTCTCTCTCTCTCTCTCTCTCTCTCTCTCTCGTTAGTAATCTTAATGCTGATTCCAAGACAAAATTCTATATACACTGTATTTTAGTAATATCTAAGCATGCCATTTTTCTTCTGGGTATCCATACCCACTTTAAAGTGTGGGTGATATGATGAATGTTAGCAAGTATTTACCTATATACAATAAACATATAAACGAATATGACTTTAAAGATAATAATAAATATTCTTTTTGTTGGTGATATTGTAATTGCTATTATTTCATATATACGAGTACCTACCACATGTACATATATTACAAGTAATTGTTATCGTTTTTATTGTTGCTACTTTTGACGAAGTTACCTGAGGCTAATGTTGGCAGTTAAAATACAATTATATATATATTGTTATTGCCTCCCAATGCATTCATTCATTCAATGTCGTAGTATTGTTCGTACAAGATAAAACGAATCAATGTATGCTTTAAAAATTTTCGGATTCGTGTAATGGAAAAATTACCATGAATATATACTATTTAAAGCAATTGCATTTTGCAAGTAGTGTAGGGCCGACTTTGTATTCAATTTAGTTAGATGTGATTTTATAAGACACATTCTTGAGTATATTATCAAAAAACAATTAACTTTAGCCTAATGAGTATGCTCATTTGTCAATGTCACAATTGATGCTGAATATTTGTGAATTTATTTTATATCTTATTTTATATCTATTTGAAGAATAATACTGAATAATACTCTATCGTTGGAACAACTGATTACACTTTTTACTTACGCCATAAGACGATCTACAATCAAATACAATGAAATAAATTATTTTGCAAAGGAACCAAAAAAAAATAATAATACGAAAAAACTTTGTGGAGACAGCTTGTAGGCGTACTTGTTGACGCCTTACTTTGAATGTATACATAAACATAAATGCATTTTTGTTATAATTAAATTGTCAAATGTTGATTTTATAAATCTTGAATGCAAAGTGTTGTTATAATTGTACATTTTGTTATGTGTATATATGTACACCTATATTACACATTTCAAATGTAGGTACTTAATTGATTAAATTCCATTATGGTAGCCATTATAGTAGACATTGTTATGTCTGTACATTGAAGTATTTTAGTTGATTCTTTTATTGAACCTACATATTATTGCCACTATTATCATTGTGAACTCTGGTATTGTAGTTAATTTTTTTTTTTTTTTATAATTACACCATTTTATAAATGTTAAGGTGTTAAATTAATCATTCTAAATGTTTACACAAATAATTTATTACTTTATGCTTCCAGCAAAAGAATAATAACAACAACTACATCGAAGATACATGTATTTGTATACATACATTTGTATATACACACGCACATTAGTGCTGACATATGCATGAAATATCTTATTGTAATGATCTATTGAACCAGTTTCGAATTATAGGTTCATTGAAAATGTATGCACGTATTTCATATACAACGTATGTAGTATGCACGAGCATGCGGTTAAATATAAATCATAACAATTTACTTAAATGTTTTATTACAATCTTGTTGTTTTATTAATTAACAGAAATAGAAAAGATGAATCCCGTTTTATAAATTTATTGTCATAATTAATATATATTCGTACACGTACATACGAGTATTTATTCTGATATTATGACAACTGTTATGAAGTAATAAATCCTTAGTAGTCGTTTCCCACTTACTATGCACGCAAACATATACACGCCTCTTTTTCGTGATTGCTGTTTACATGATGAGTTTATTCATTGATTCATTAATAGTGAATAGATGTTGAACAATGAATTAAATCCAATCAGATATGTGAGCGCAAGAATTTAATTTAATTTTCCATTGGCAATCGTTAGTCAATTAAAATGACAATTAAAAAATACGTAGAAAGTGAGGAGAATATGTTCAACATTAAATTTGGAATTTTTTATTGTAAAATAGCATCTTAATAATATGTATGTAATAAGATTTGGTTTGTTGTTAATATTTTCTATTCGCCGTGATGCAGGTATTTGACAATTGTTTAAACAATTAACGTTAGAATTAGACTATGAAGTGTGTGAATGCCAAATGTTAACATCAACTAGCAGAATATGTACATCTGGTTAAAAAGAAATGTTGTAGTTGTTGTTGTAATAAAACCACCTTGTTAGTAGGAATTATATAGTTGGAAATGAAAGAAATAGTATCTTCTCTCTCTCGCTCTCTTTCTCCCTTGTTAATTATAAAAATCATAAAGAGCATTAATCAGAGTTGATAAATGACATACCATACACATGAAAAGGGATTTTTCGTTCTTCAATCGTTCGTCTTTAGTGTCACTCTATTTTGTATGTTTTTTTTTTAATATTGTATAACGGCTTTCATCAACAAATGCAACAACAGCTATATAGCTGAGCTAATTATAGTTAATACATCGTATTAATTAACTGTAATTATATTTAACATAATTATTTTTAAAATGGATATTATGCAAAACTGTTGTCTCATATTTCATAACTTGCCCATAAGCTATTGAAACAAGAAAAGTATAACACTCAAATATTAGCATTTAAATGCTAAATATTTATGCCAACACTTGGCTATAATTTATGTCAATTTTGTTGAATTTTCTTGTTTGTTTGTATGTTTTTTTTTACTTTCTTCACCTTATAATTATTAGCTGGTCAAAGTTAAAATGTTGAATACTTTAAACAAATATTTGGACACACACACACACACACTTAAAACTAGCAACTAATTATTGTAATAAATAATATTAATCGTTCGATTCTTATTTTTATTTTTTTTATATATCCATGAACGCTTTAGAGTATAGTAAGATAGTATGCAGTTTTTGTTTTATATAAATTTAAATTTTTTATTTATATAAATTTTAAACGTTGCAAAAAAATATTGTGAACTAAACCATGCCTACGAGAGTAGTTCGGAAAATTTTATGAGAAAAAAGAAAGACAAAAGCAGAATTACAATTTGAAAATTACTTTATTGTTCTATTAAATCTGTACTATTTTTAAATCGATCCAAATAGAATTCAATGGCACTTTTGTATTTCAAAAAATTCGCTTTTTAAGCCATTTTATGGGAAATCAGCATTTGTTGCCAATTTATGGAACCATTCGAACCTACGGATTGAACAGGAAATATTCTTCAATATTCTTACGTTATTGTCAAATCACATTATCATCTCACTTTTTACCGATGCATTGCTTATAGTTAAGCTCGAGGAAACACCAAATTGTTTTTAACGAGTTTATATATAATTTTTTTTTCAAATATTATGCAATAAATTTATTTCTGTCCTATTACATATATCATCCAGTTTTATACTTTATTTAAATGTTGAACCCCATTTCTGAAAATAACCGGAAAAGATGAAATATTTTTTGTTAATCCAAAAGCATTTATATCAACTTGACTGTAGACATCCACGCGAATTTGTAGATTTTGTAGAATTTCAAGAAAATGAAAAAAAAAAACAATAATTACAGCTTAAAAACAGCAATAATGCCGTTGACGCTATCAACACCCTCTTTTTTATATTAAATTAATTACTTTCATTGCTCTTGGTATACTAACTCTAGCTATTCTTTCTTCCATCAACACTAACAAATTGTCAAAGTAATTGTCATAGTTGCAATTCACGCTTAGCATGATAATGCTATTGTAAATTCTTAATGCCAATTCCACCACAATCACACACACACATGAAATTTGCCTCTTCATTTACTTTATTATGTATGTAGTAGTTCTTCTTTCTTTTTCCATGGATTAACATTTCTTCTTATTCTTCAACAAAAATCTTTGTAAACTATAGAAAAAGAAGAAGATGTAGAGGAAGAAAAACATTCATTCTCTCACTACGATCAACGTTAAATACTAATTCTAAATACTAATGCATACGATTCTTGGAATGGAGTAAATTCCCATGGTAACTAATTAAGCTGTTCTTGTTGCTTACTAACTCTTTTTTTTCGTTTGTTTGTTTGTTAACTTATCTCACTTGACCATAATCATTTCCTATACATTAATTCGTATTCGGTCGTATTATATATACTCTGAATATATACTATGTATATCCTATGTAACAAACATCATCAATACAATTGAATTTTATAGACTTTGATTTTGATGCTCATACATATGTATTGTATGTAAAGTCAATGAACTTCATTCTGCTGTAAGTATGTGTATCGTTTTAATTTTGTTGGTCTTTGACAATTTTTTGTTGCTCTTGAAGTTGTATTTTTAATTCTTGATATTTTTTTAATAAAAAAAAATATCTTTCACTTAATTTCAATTCTAAAATTTGATATGGTTTCCTTTAACAGTCAAATTAGCTTAGTTGTCTTGTGTCCAATTAAACTCAAGTCTGCCAGTTGCTTTTGTGAAATTAATTTCGAATTTTATTACTCTAAAACACTTAGAACCGAATTGTGCAAACAAACAAAAATAAATTTAAGACAATGTGATTGTGAGTTATTGAGGCTTATTGAGGCTTATTGAGGCGTACTAATACACCCACTTGAAAAATTTGATCATTAGATAAGATAAGATTGTTAAGGGATTGATTGCATGATATGGTTTGTAGATAGGGCTCGACGTCTGACTATTTATGTGTTCCACACGTCTCCTCACAGTAGAATATGCATTGGTATGTTAATTGAATGAAGCATCTCGATAATTTGTGATTTTAAGAAAACAGCACTATAAAAAACCTACTAAATACAAGTTCTATACAAGCCTGTTAAATGAAGTAATGCGTCCTCCATTCTTATCAATCCTACGTAATGCGATCCCAGAACTACCCGACCTGACATATAGATGGCGGCAGGCGTTTGAAAAAAATATTACTTTGGTGATAAGTGGCAACCTTATTAAATATACGTTTTAAATTTCGAGGCACTACGCTGTTTAGTATTTTTTTTTTGGAGCCATCGAAATTTAACGAACTAAGTGAATTTATAAACATGGAAAAAATTGGTCACCGTTACTTACTTATGTGGTCATAACAACCGAATATCGATTTAGGCCAAATATAACATGCTTCTCCTCTGTTAGAGGTTGTGCGATGGGTTTGGGACCCGCCACATAAAAAACCTGCCCAGTGAATAATGTATTGGTCACCGTTATGTAATTCAACACTTTCATTTGAAAGGTCTCAGTCCAACGAATATTAAAGCCGAACTAGATTCTATTCTGGGGGAGCCTGCTCCTTCGTTTACGACCATAAAATATTTTGTAGCAGAGTTTAAAAGAGGTTGTACGAGCTGCCAAGACGAACACCGTATTGGTCGGTTAAGAAAGTCTACAAAATGGTATTGGATGATCGCCGGCTGAAGGTGCGTGAGCTAGGTGAAATTACAGGCATTTCAAAAAACTGCCATACATCGTATATTGATCGAAAATTTGGAGATGAAAATGCTGTGTGCAACATGGGTGCCGAGTTTGCTCATAATAGAACAAAAGCAACGTTGTGGAGATGTTTCTATAGAGGGTTTGGCGATGTTTCACAGTAATAAAGTCGAGTTTTTGCGTCGATTCGTAACCATGGATGAGACATGGATCCACCACTTCACACCTGATACGAAGGTAGTTCTGGGACCGCCCTTGTATATGAACTTTAATAAATTATTTCTATTAAATATTAGGTAATTTCTTTCCAATTTGCATATTTTACATTCGGATATTTATGTAGAAAGCTACCATACTTTCATATTGAAAATATGTACATTAATACGTATATTTCGCTATGATATTCTCTCATACACGCATTCATATAATTTATTTATTTATCTAGCTGTGCATGAATTTATTTCCATTTTCATCTTGTATCATCAAATAATTTCACAAAAGAAACCGCTACCAATTATCCACGAAATAGCAAATTGACAAATATTTGATTAACCTTAATGTTTGACTACGTATGCACTCAAACATATATGGAAAGCATCTAAATTGCATAAATAAGTATCAATAATATTAGCAACATCATGCAATCATCATAATTTAGAAACAATTTCTTCCGCATGCAGCCATTTGTACATGTACTACTACTACTCGTATGTAGCGACACAGATAGTAGTATGAGCAGAACAACTGACCGGTCTCTGATCTGAAAATTCATCCCTAGCTACCCATCTTTCTTGTATCGATACAATCGAACAAGTGGCCATTATATGGTACACACGACGACAATATTAGTGCATAATTGTTGAACGCCTGAAGGAAAGTAAAAATGTGTAGAAATGCACGCATCGTTCTTTGGAGATATTTATCAATACTTTTCTTTTTGTTACCAAGTATACTACCATATATTATTGTAAATTGATTTATGTTTACCCTCTGTGGTATACGTGTGGTAAGCATGTGAACAATATGACGGTCACTTCAAAGCATTTTCGGTTAACCGCTGCCGCCTTCATCATGTCACTTAACTAAGCTCGCACAAGAATCATCATCAATGTCATGCGATTGTCAAATGTAATTGTATGTATTGTATTTGTTAGTTCTCAGCATGATATAGTGATTCCACTACAGTTTCCAGTCATTTATAATGATGTATATAGATGATAGCGGCGCTACCACATTATTACTTGTCTCACACCTCAAGCACTATTATAAACATGTATCTATACATACATAATGTATATATTCGAAAGTTACATACTCGTAAGTCATACATACTTGTAAAATTAAAATTAATTTCAATTTTGCCATCTATAACTGCAACTATATACTCGTATTTATTATTATTATTTTTTTTTTTTTGTTTTTTGCGTGGTCGTTTAATGATTAATGATTGCCGCATCAATTTGATATTTGATGGTGATGATTGGTATTATTGTAGATTAAATTTCATGATTTTTTTGTTTTATGAAATTATATGTTACACACGCTTATACGTTATATTTTTTTTTTTTCGTTTTTTGTAGCTTCACCATTTCATATTTATTTATTAAATATTTCTATAGTAGAACAGAAGTGATCTAATCTTATGTACTAATTATAAAATACAACACATGCACCAGTGCACATAATGATGTTTGAGAAAATGTGCAACAAGTTAAAGAAAAAAATAAATGTACCACTATTCTAAAATGTTCAATTCATCTGACGGAGGATTCAGATACGAAGATATCTGGCGCCAAGGATCTCTAAAAGCTTTGGTATCATTACACGAGTTATATTGAATAGTTTCCAAGTCTCAGAATTGAATGTGTAAAATTATATCATTTTTTGTTTTATCGGGAGGTTGGATTTTATATCGCCCATGTAAGTTTTTGTTATGTAATTTTAATAAATATTTCACCATTGCTTTCAATAACTGTAAATGATATTAATTATTGTGATTTTGCTCAGAAAATTAATGCTAATTTTCGTTGGTGACAATTTTAGCGAAAATCTTTTTAAATTAGCTTTTATGTCAATTTGTTATATTCAGATTAAACTTGGTTTCTGGTTTTATGTAATTTACGAAAAGGTTGACATGAGTTTAGTTTTAAGGAAGACTCAAATTGAGACCGTGTAAACCTTTTAAGCTTGCATTAACAATGTTAGGGATTCGATAACTCAAGTTAAATAGCCCTCTAGAAAAATCCGTATGTCCGATGAGTAGGAGTAGTCACATTCTGTGGATTTTGGGTTGTTCAATCCGAATTTGAGCTGGAGTTTTTGCCATCACCTTCCGATTTTTTGAGGTCCATAGAATGCGACTACTCTTTGTGTTTGTACAGGGTGATTTTTTAGGAGTCTTCGGATTTGATTAAAAAAAAAAAACACATAAAATTTAGAGAAATGTATAAAATCTTTATTTGAGTTGATAGAACGATCTATCTAATTCAATGTTTAAAAATGATTTCATGTAAATACGCTGGTTCCAATTTTGGCATACTCTCTCCCACATATCGGCCGGTATCTCACGAATAAATCAATAATTCACAGTCATCAACAACACCGGCGGATACAGCTGCGATATTTTCCTCTGTCTGCACTCTACGTATGCGTGCTGGTGGTTTAATGTCCAATAATGTAAATTTGGTTCAAATTTAGTCATAAGAATCCAAATAGCCGCCTCAGATCAGGCTGTGTGGTTTGAGTTGCTGCATCCGAGATATTAAAAATAGAACTTGCTGTCTGCTTCACAAAATTTTGTCAGCTGTTAATTGAAGCTAATACTTTTACTTTATTTTTTTTTTTTGCAAATCAATTTATATTTGGTACTAAAAACCTGTTGCATTTCACTCAGTAATTTATTAAAACTTCAAATATTTTTAAACTTCGAGTCGATCACATATATGACTTAACATTAAATATTATTTTAATTAAATTTATTTAAAAAAAAATAACTCATAAAATACCTTTTAATTATTTTCGAAATACCACCTAATTCGTTCCGGTGCGCTTATATTTGTAACATATATGCATATTTAAGTAGCTACACGTATATTATACTTAACTTTGAATTTATGTGAAACAAACGATACATCAAATATTTCAACCGTTATAGTGCATTGACATTTCAATGATAGTTACTTGTTATTGACAGCGTTTGCCAAACATACATTAGAATAAGGAAAGAACTTTTATGTTTCTATGGTATTCTAGCATCATAAATCATATTCACTCAAAAAGAAATACAAAAAAAAACAACAACATATAGTAAACCAAAAACAAAATATAAATAATGACTTGAAAAAGATAGTTAAAATAACTGCAAAATTACACAATATGCGTTTACTTATAAACTTCTTAATTACTATTTGCTTTTGCTGTTACTGCCTGTTGATCTTCTTTATAATTTTCATTCATACATAGAAAGGTGCATATACTCGTATAAAAACGCATATGGTACACAGCAACAAAATGTTGCTAATATAAACTAAACTATAATAATAAAAATAATAATACTTAATAATGATGGCAACAACAACAATTAATGGACGATTTTTCCAGGCGAAGAATAATTCAAAGAATTTTATACTGTCTACTGGTTGTTGGTAGGTCGCCTATACTTCATCTTACACTGCATTAACTTCAATGACTACTTATAAACATGTATATATACATGAATGTGTATATACATTTATTGCTTGGTTTGGCTTCTTCTAACGATTATACTACTTACATATTTGGTTTAATTACCTTTTCCATGTAATTAGATACACACACACACTCACACACTGGTTTGATTCCGCTGACAATTAAAAAATGTATGTAAAATATACACTCGCATACAAATATACCCATGTCTACCCATAGATGTACTACTAACAATTATATCTAGTAGCAAGAACAGCAACAGTAGCAACAACTCACTACTTCGACATTTTGGTTATTTCGCGGAAGAACTTATACTTGGGAGTAACAACTACCACTACCACTACCACCACTACTACGAGTGTAATAACTACAAATACAAGGAAATCAACGAAGCTGAAAAAAATTCACCGCTTTCATTGCAATTTAAGCTTCAATTGTACTCATCGTCGTGGGGGTGAGTGTGAATAGCTTTGTATGCTGGTAATAAATTAAATATTTATTTTTTCATAACAAATAGAAAAAACAGATTAATACGGTGGACAGTGTTCCCCTCAATTATAATCTCTGATCAAAATTACTAAAAAATTCTATGGCCCACTATATGCTCATCACAAGTTTCTTGCTCTACTAGCAAAAAAATAAATGTGAATATCAACCTCAAACGTCTACAAGCTCAATGTCGCTTAAGGCCGCATTATACAATATTCCGAAATTCAGCGTGCTGAACCTGACTCAATATCTGAGCAAAAAATGATTGTTAAAAGAATGAAATATTTCAAATTGAAGCTTTAACAAATAAGAGTTTCTAAAGAAAATGCTGATATTAGCTTTTCATTTTAAGATTACTACATTCATTTTGGTGTCATTTTAGCCCAACAATGGTACACTGTACGACACCTGTAATACATACATATATTGGACTCGTGCTAAATATTCGTATATATAAAATTTGTTGTTTACATTTTCAATCACACAACATTCATTGTCGATGGGAGGCCAGCTTACCTGGTAGATCGAATAGATATATTGTTGTGTATTCAATTCTATGCAAGTAAATATGTTTAAAAGCAGATAGATAGAGTTAGATTAAGTTTGAATAGGCGTTCATCTATAAAATGTGTTGATAGCCTATTTCAAATTTACCAATAACAAAATGGTGTAAAGCCACCCAATGGAAGGCGTTTTTAATTCCTCATCACACATAAATAAAATAAATACATACATACATTGATTAAAGCGCATGCTTTTAAGATGGATACATAATTGTGATAAGATTACTTAGCTCGCGTGTGCCAATATAATGGCCTATTCTTCAGCTAAATCTAATTCCGTCAATATTAATCATTTAATATCCATATATGCACGTATGTATGTATGTACGTGCAAGTAAAATAGTAGTAAAACAGTAAATTCATTGCAAAATGATTGTAATATCACGGATTTAAAATGACATGCAAGCATGCACAATAGAGCGTGTCAAATTGTTTGGGAGGATGTATCTTATACATTAGAACAAAGGGTTATTAAAACATTTTCTTTCCAAAATAGCACCCAAATTACTTTTTTTGAGGTTTGTGTATGCAAATAGTGCTTCCAATACTAACCCATAAGGGGTAGTATTGGAGAGCAGTGGGTGTTGCTATCATTGGAGCTATTCATACGTGCCATAGGGACACCCTAAACGTTTTGCTTTATTTGCTCTCTATCGACTTAGCACTGAGTGTAGCGGGGACTGTAAGCAACCAGTTATCATTCGGAACACAGTATAGCCCTTAATATAATATCATATTTTAAGTTTAGGGAAACAACAAATTAAGGCAATTTCATACCAGTGTTTCAAAATAATTTCAAGCTAAATTTTCCTGCAAGGCAGAAGTGGAAATGAACAGCTTTCTAATGATATAGATACCAATTTTTTTTTTTTTTTTCAATTTCTTCTATTTATTGTATCTTTCTTACGAAACTAACAATAATTATACAAATATTATATACTAAAAAATACATTTTGTTGATTCTACACCAATGTGTACATCATTCAAATAAATTAAAACAAACAAATATAACATGTGATGTCATGAAGGACATATATAATAGTAATGAGAGATTATGTAAAAGATATATTTAAAACATTTTTCCTTTTTAGTCTTTTAATATATTTAAGCTTAAGGAGCTCTCTCGCTAGAGTATTAGGATGATAACTTAGTCGTTCAGAGTAACGTTGGCAATGTTTCCCTATGTCTATTTTAATAGTGTCAATCTGTAGGTCCTTGTGTATATTTGTATTACCGATGTACCAAGGGGCTCGGCAGAGAGACGTCTAAGAATTTTAGATTGAACACGCTGAATTTTTTCAATATTAGAGTTTGAAGAAGTGCCCCAAAGCTGAATGCCGTAGCTCCAAATTGGTTTAATGGTGGACTTGAATATAAGCATTTTATTATGAAGTGACAATTTCGAGGCGTTTCCAATCAACAAATGAAGTTTGGCTGCTTTTAATTTAGCATGCGATTGCTTTGTTTCAATGTGCTTCTTCCAGGTTAGCCTTCTATCGAGATGAAAGCCTAGATAGGTCACTTCGTTTTTTTGTGGTATTTTTTGACCATTAATTTGTAGTTGAGGGCATGTTTTTCTGTTCAACGTGAAAGTCATATGGACGCATTTTGATTCGTTGATTCTAATACGCCATGTCTCCAGCCAGTGTTGTACTCTTTTTAAGTGACTTTGCAGTTTTTCTGACGCTTTACTGGGATTATCATCGACGCTCAAGATTGTTGTATCGTCTGCAAAAGTTGATGTGAAAAGATTGCCATTTGTTGGTATATCTGAAGTGTAGATTAGATATAAAAAGGGACCTAAGACGCTTCCTTGCGGGACCCCAGCCATTATCGTACCTGTTTGAGTTAAATACGATCTTTGTTTAACCATAAATTTCCTATTCAACAGATAGCTCTTTAATATTTTGCAAATGTTATCAGGAAAGAGACAACCGATTTTGTGAAGTAGGCCATTATGCCAAACCTTATCAAAAGCTTGTGCGACGTCCAGAAATACTGCTGAGCAGTACTGCTTTGCTTCGAACGCTTTTGTAATGTTAGATACTATTCTGTGAACTTGTTCTACTGTACCATGTTTTGCTCTGAACGCAAATTGATGCAACGCTATAATGTTATTTGCTTCAACAATTGGCTGTATCTTCAACATTAATAGTTTTTCAAACACTTTGGATAGGATAGGCAGCAGGCTAATAGGCCTGTACGACGATACATTAGTTGAATCTTTTCCAGGTTTTGCAATCATAATTATTTGGGAAATTTTCCATGCTGAGGGGAAATAACAAAGGCGTGGTATTGCATTCATTATGTGTAACAGATGTTTTACTGCAATTTGAGGTAGCTCGGCGATTATTTTGGCACTTATAGATACCAATGAATCCAAAATGGTCTGTCGGTTGCTATATTTATCGACAACTAAGCAGCAATTATAAAAGCTGTATAAAAAAAAAATCCACAAATAAATATGTGGCACTCAAAGCCCCGAAGTGCTCTTTGGCCTAGCTTCTCTTCCATTACTGTTGTGCGTGTTAAATTTTGGACAGTATTAGGAGGGACCTACTTATATTTTAGCCGGTTCCGAACGGCAGAACTCTTCCGACATCACTTTTTCTGAGCTTTATCATAGAGTTATTTTAGAAGCTTTTCCATGGAAAATTATTACTGCCGGAAGAATTGCCAATTGCTTGCCGACTGGTGGGTACCGTTCGAAAGAAAAATCTTTTCGATATTATATTTGTTATGCTTCAGCCAGGGATTGAACCACGACCTACAGAACAAAAGGCCAACACACTAACCACTGAGCCACAACACCCGCAGTATAGTCGCTATAAAATAAAGCGATAAAATCAATTCTAGTTAAGCAGTGGACAGACGAATTGGACGCGCTAAGTCAGAATATCAAATTCACTCTCATATGAATATCCCGTTATAGGAATATTGAGGATGATGTGAGGACTAATGAATTAGAATGGACAGGGGTCTTCCTAAAGATACCAGTCTCTTTCGCCTGGTAGTCCACAAGAGAGGAGCTCACAAGGAAAAAACTCACGATGTGGCATTAACATTTTGGTATAAATTCCATTGAAAAATATTTGAAGATATTATTTTTATTATTTTTCTTTTTGAATTTTCTAGTTATGCGAACAGTCTATAGAAGGAAAGGAATATAGGATTTCCTTAATCAAATGTTTGTTAAACCAGTAATTAAAAGTAAAATAATTTTAAAAAATACATCCACAAGGTAGATCTGACACCCTGTCATTAAGCAAAACTTCCAATACAGAGATTGAGCATTGTACTGCATTAATGTCAAATAATGTCGGAAATATATGTCTAATAATATCCTTTTTCTTCAATAATATTGGACATATATTTAATAAACTGCAGCCGATTCCGCTAAACGAAACACGAGCTCCAAAACAGTTATTAAAAAAAAAAAATAACAATTATTAAAAATCTTCACTGCAAAATGTCAGCGAAATGAAATAGAACAGAAAAATATGTACATATTTGGCCCTACTGTCATTGTAAGCGTTGCTCCTTCAAATGCCACTTTGCTCCCAAATGATATTGCCTTGATTGGAAAAGAAAACTTATTTCCATCTCTTCCATCGTCTCATGATCAAAACACTCAATTTAGCTCTTATAGAAGAAAATAGAACCATGCATTTTAATAGAGATATTTATATATAATTCTAAAATATAGGCTAATCGAACTATTTGTTAGATCAATGTCGATATAGAGCTGGTATTACAACTTAACCATGATGTACAAAGTTTCGCTAAATTCGGTCAACACTTTGAAAATTTGTTTTATAGTAATCACGTAATATAAAACCCGGAATCTCTTCAATGAAATGTTTCTCAGCAAGTTACACGGGCAAATATATCTATGTACACATATATTTATGTATATACTTAGTTTTATATCTAGTCCTACGTGACACTTAGTTTTGAATATGAATCGGAAATTCATAAAAAAAAACTACAAATGGTAGTTCAAACAAACAAACAAATGCACACACACACACATCCACACCCCCGCATACATATGAGTATATGTATGTGTTTATACACTATTATTGTTACTACTCTTCCGGTAGTTGAAATTATTTTCATGCATTAATGAAAATAATGAATATAGTTGATTAAAAATTCAAAGCATACACAATTGCTCATAAAAGCATACATTCATTTAAACATATTAAATTTTTTTGCATAAATTTTAACAACGAATAATATAGCTGCAGTAAATATAATTAGTTACAATCATCGAATAAATTCAGATAAATCCAAAAAAAAAAAAACAAATATACATATATTAAACTATAAATAATTGAACTAGTAAATTAACTAAAACCAACAAAATTTATTGCATAGCCAGTCGTCTGTGTATATTAATTCGTAATAATAATCTATATTAATAGTGTATGTAGTTATGTTTAGTATAAAATTAAATGAAATCATAAATAACAAATATAATTAATTCACACACTGAAAGCAAGCATAACTGATCAAGTGGCGATACATATGTACGTACATACATACATACATACATACATACTCACCTATCTACCGACATATCTTTATACACATGTATATCTGATGTATGTATCTAATCAATTAGCTGGGGTAAACAAACATATGTATATATACATACCTACATATGCATGTTGCTAAGTATTTTAAACTGGTTCTAGACGCTTCACCAATTAATAATGTGTCTTGTGGTGGCTTCTCCTCAATGTGTTGGCTATTGTATTGTAGCTGCTCCTTTTTTACAAAAAAAAAAAAAAAATGAGATGGAAAATGAAAATTCTTCCGATACAACAATTGCAACAGGTGCTCTAGGTGCTGTGCCAAAGATGTATATACACATTTGTATGCACTATATTTATTCTATTTATTCCACGTACGTTTACAAACTTAAGCTAATTAAATAAATTAATATATGCTTGATGGTAAAATGCAAAAAAAAAAAGTGCTGCTGCTGCCTCTTAATACTATATGTTTAGAATAAAATGAGCATACGATAAGCATATAATTCAAATATTATACTCGTATGTAGAGTAATGCAAAGCCAAAATGGAAAGAAAAAAAAAAGAAAAGAATTACTTAAATCCAAATGCAAAATACCAATAACAAAATCTAACGGCTTATGACATTAAACATTATCGTGTAATGTGTCTGTGTGTGTGTGTGCGTATGTCACATGCGCTGTAATCCGATGTCGAAAGTCTGTTTTATATAAAAAAAGGCTGCTCGCCTAGCTGACTGGATGGCTATGAACTGGCGACATAGTGACAGCGTGGTGTTAAACTTGGCAGCTTTGACACCAACAAACAGAACACGCAAACCAACGTACTTTATACATGCATTTAAATGTTAGGCGACAATCTACATATACATATACAGCAAGTGCATGTTTATTGTGATGAACATGATTTGTAAGAAAAAACAAACAAAAAAAACATACACGACAACTTTGATATTATTTTTTAAAACTAATTTTCAAAAGACAAGTCAACGACAAAGTAGAAGAAGACAAATTACTTATCACAAATATAAATCGGAATTCATAAGCAATATAACGATCAATATATAGTAAATACATAGATCATTCACAAGTATGTGTACATATGTAAATACACTCGACAAATGTATATTTGTTTATACTCCGTATGCTTTTCAATTTACTCTGATCATAATTTATTTCGATGCGCGTATTAATTGTAACAAATTTGCTTATTTCACCAGTCTAGTTAGCATGCCTGTCACAAGTTGAATGTGCAACTTTTAAATATAACAAATCGTATATACATACTGATGTATTATGTTCAAATGCCGCCTGCAGCATGAATTAGCAAGATGTTCAACTTTTCTTTTATGCATTTCATTGCATTGCATTATGAATTTGTTTAATTTCATTCGATTTGCCATTAACCCATAGTAACCAAATAAAGAGGCATCTATTATTAATACAAGTTACTGTATACATGTTTATACAATATATGTTTGTATACATATGTTTATATACATACATATGCATATAGAAATTATATTCGATATTTGGACAGTTTTTTTATTAATTTTTATATTATAATAATTAATTCAAATATCTGTATGACATGTACGAGTATATGTTTGATTGCATATGTCTGTAGTATTACAGTATAAATCGCATTAGCTGCAATCAACGGTTTACATAAATATGCCGTAGAAGATGAACGGATTTTCGATTGATACAGTTTTAATAAATAATATTATTTATCATATATGTATGTACCCAGCAAACCAAAATTATCTGGAAATACTCCTTTTGACTAATTTCAAGGAGTGTATTATTCAAATTTAAGCTTTATCAATCCAAGGTATGTATTAAAAACACCTTAAGTGTGAGTATAATATTTTTATCAACTTTAACTTCATTCTAGATGAATTTATAATACATTTGGGATCACAAATTATATAAGTTTGAGTATTTTATATCTCAGTACTGTAGTTATATAACTGATATTCGATATGCCTATGAATTGTCAGTTGTTGCATCTTCACTAATATAATAATAAAAATATCACGCAAAGACAATAAAAAAATAAATAAATAAATCACACATTCAACGAAAATGACGTCATTTTTCTATCGTGAAACAAATTGTCATCTGTCATTTATTTTTTGTATTTTATAGTACTGTCCATCAACATCTTAAGGCATCAGAATAAATACAAAATTATTATGATTTTAAAATTCATATAGCATTACGAACATTAAGAAACATGTATGATACTTTTTAAATACATATTTCAGCGAATTCATATCGAAGCAGTTTTTGTAGCACATTTATGCTGGGAAACAATTTCTAATTACTTGTTAAATTACGATGATAATTTCCTGAAAATATCCGCAAGTTTGTTAGTTCAAACTTGATTTGAACCGAAAACTTGAAATATAAAATATCAACGAACTAACCACTTTTTATTAACAGTCAATTACTTTTTGTTGATGACAAATAATCTTAAGCTTTAATGATGTACTCTCTTAATGCCGAATGAATTAATTTGAAAATACTGGGCAGCACTGGTCCTCAGAGGGTCACGCAGATACAGTTATGTGAAAAATAATAAGGACAGTGGCATGCAGTTAACGAACTTGATGCGGACGCAGAAATGTGGGGAAATTACAGGGTGTTAACTGAACTAATTTATTGCGAACAAATTAAAGAAAAGTTTTTTGTTTAGTTTTAGCCAGATATGGCAAACTGTTGAAATTTATTTTCATCTTTAACATTAGGTGCGATTTTGGCATGTGAAAAAAAATAAGGACACTTCTTGTTTTAATTAAAAATTAACAATATCAAATAAAAAAAAGAAACTAGTTTACATTCGTCTGTGTTAAAATTCATTTCTAATTTGTTTAATACTTCGTCGAAAATCGGTTGTTTAAAACTGATCGACATCGCTTCGGCATGGAATCAACTAGGTTTTTGCAGACGGAAACCGGAATTGCGTTCCATGAATCTTGAATAAGTTGCCAAAGCTCGTCGCTGTTACTTGGACACTTTCCTCTTATTGACGCTTTTACTGTATTCCACAAATTTTCGATGGGGTTTAGATCTGGGGATTGTGGTGGCCACTCCATCACAGTAATTTGTTGACCCCAAACCACTCTTTTGTACACTTCGCCGTGTGTTTGGGGTCATTGTCTTGCTGAAATATCCACCTAAGTGGCATATTATCTTAAGCGTACGTTAGCATACAATCTTGAAGAATTGCAACATAATCTGTTGCCTTCATAGTGCCCTGTATGCGATGGAGCGGCCCCACACCATTGTATGAAAATGATCCCCAGACCATAATGTTCCCGCCGCCATGTTTAACGGTCTTTATTGTATATTTAGGATTATAGGCTGTGTTTGGAGGTCTTCTTACGTGATGAATACCTCGATCTGAATTAAACAAGTTTATTTTTGTCTCGTCTGACCAAAGAATGTTACGCCATTTTTCTTTAGACCAACACACATGTTCATCAGCAAACTTTAGTCTTTGTTGCACGTTCCTTTTGGATAGTATAGACACTTTTCTCGGGCTTCGAGACTTGAAGTTTTCCTTTATAAGCACTTTGCGAATAGTTGATGGATCGACATCAATATTCAACTCACTTTTAATTTGTTTGGATGAGATAAACGGATTCTTCTTAACGCAGCGAATTATATTTTTTTTGACTGACAGTGTAATTTTTGGCTTTCTGCCACGGGTTTCACTCTGGGGAACCCTCTTAACTGCGTTCTCCACCATTGTTTTGGAAATTTTGAGAAATTCCGCCACTTTTCTATACGAATTCCCCTGTTTGACCAAATTTTTAATGTGTTCTCCAGTTTTCAGATCGCAGTGCTTACCTTTTCCCATATCTATCCAATAAGGAAAAAAGCCAAGCTCTAATTGATTGGTATTAAAACTAAAGTAGTATTCTTACCTTATCTCTGAAAAAAAACAAGTTTTAGTGAAGATATTTACGATATTGTTTTGAAACGACACAATGTCCTTATTAATTCGCACAACCGTACACTGGCTTTGTTGAACACGGAATGACTTTTAACAAAATGTGTGCAAATACTTTGCATTTATGTAACGGAACTTGTTTTTGGAAATAGTGAGTGACGATAATATACCGTTAACTGGAAGCAATTTGCTCGGCTTACTTAGATTGTATTGAAGTTTCGTTTTGACGCGTCTCTGTCATTATTATTTTTCACATAACTGTATTATGAGGTGTAGTAAAAGGAAATCCATTATTTTTCCAAAAGATGGCTTTAGTAATGTGTATCTCGCGTTGAATAAATGCGATCGGGTTACGCTTTGTTAGTTTTGTGATTGCTTGACTCAGTATTGTTTGAGCACGCGTCAAAAATGGACACTAGTAAAGAGAAAATACGCCATATTTTACAGTTTTTCTTCGATAAGGGCGAAAACCCAAGCAAAGGTGAAAACGCAAGAAGATGTGAATAACTGTAACAGCCAATCATGTGCAATTTTGGTTTCTTCGATTCCGTTCCGGTAATTTTGATGTCAAAGATGCACCACGCTCTGGAAGGCCAATTGCCGAAAATATCGATAAAATAATGGAAATCATCGAGTCTAACCATCATGTAAGCACTGTTTCTATTGCCCAGGGACTAAACATTGCACAAAAACCGTTTGGAACCATTTATATAAGGCTGGATACAAAAAAGCTCGATGTATAAGTACCACACGAGTTAACGCAAATAAACCTCAAGGAACGAATTTCCATCTGCGAATCGCTGCTGAATCGCAACAAAATCGATCCATTTCTGAAGCGGATGGTTACTGGTGATGAAAAGTGGGTCGCTTACGACAACGTTAAGAGAAAACTGTCGTGGTCGAATCGCGGTGAGCCGGCGCAAACGGCTGCCAAGCCAGGATTGACGGTCAGGAAGGTTTTGCTATGTGTTTGGTGGGATTTGCAAGGAAACAACTACTATGAGCTGCTCCGCTACGACCAAACTCTTAATTCGGACCTGTACTGTCAACAATTGGACCGTCCGAAGAAAGCAATAGCCCAGAAGCGGCCAGCTTTGGCCAATAGGAATTGTGTTCCATCAGGACAACGCCAGGCCGCACAGATCGATAGTGACTAGCCAGAAGCTCCGGGAGCTTGTTTGGGAGGTTCTTTTGCATCCACCTTATAATCCGGACCTGGCACCAAGTAATTACTACCTGTTCCTGTCTACGGCAAATGATTTTGCTAGTGAAAATAGGGACGAGAGTATCTATGAGAGTGGCATTATGAAATTATTTTCAAAATGGCAACAACAATCAACAACAATCGAACAAAACGGTGCATATTTGACCTAAATCGGATCATTCTAACTATGCTAAATAAAACCTTCAATTTAATACAAAAATAATGGATTTTTACTAGACCTTATATAAGAGTATTCACAGCTACTATTAACCATTTGTATGTACATTTTCTATAATATATATATACAGTTGAATAAAAAAAAAAAATAATAAATATGTGGCACTTAAAGCCCCAAAGGGCTCATTGGCCGAACTTCTCTACCATTACTGTTGTGCGTCTTAAATTTGGACAGCATTAGAAGGGACCTACTTATTTTAACCGGTTCCGAACGGCAGAACACTTGTGACATCACTTTTTCTGAGCTTTGTCACAGAGTTCTTTTTAGAAGCTTTTTCATGGCAAGTTGTTACTGTCGGAAGAATTGCCAATTGCTTGCCGACAGGTGGGTACCATTCGAAAGAAAAATCTTATCGATATTAAATTTGTTATGCATCAGCCGAGGATTGAACCGCTGTAAATTGACAATTATCTATATGATATGTGGTAGTAAATACATAGAACAGGCGTTTTAAAAACTAATAAAAAACCAACAATAACCAAACAGTATAGGAACTATTTTAATCGCCTACTGTGCACTTGTTGCTAATTAATTAAACGTTTTTATATACCAGAGCAACAATACTGTGTTGTGGTGCTACAAATATTGCAGATGTAGTCGGTATAATAACAAGAACAGCAAGACTACTTTAAATGCCATATTACTATTATACTATAAAGCTGCTGCAAGTATGTAAATACATACTACATACATATACAGTAGTATGGGATGGTAACTTATTACTAACAATTTAATTAAATTGTTAACACTTAAATCGCATATTAAAGATTCGCATATATTAAATGTGCAATGAGAAATAGCAATAAGATCAGCAATAAGAATAATTTTTACGACATGATGATTATATTACGAGTACCCATATTACATATGGTATACTACATTTATGAGCGCTGTGCTCACATTTCAATTTTATACATATATATGTGAGAAAATTGCAACAGTAGTGTATTTAATCGTATATAAATTGCATATAAATGAAGTTGCAATAAAATAATTTGCAAGAGGAAAACGATAAATAATTTGTACATGATCGGTTTTCAATTACCTTCGAATAATATTACATTTTGTGAAATCTTGACTTTATGAAACCAAGGAAGGAAAAGACAGATCGGTAAGAAATTATAATTCGATTATTGTTAAGTCAGTAGGATAATTTGGAGGCTAAATAATATCATAATAATACAATGAAGTGTATTAAACTAAAGAGTGTGGTGTACATTCGAAAGAACATAGGCGCACTTAGGCGAACAGAAGCCTATTGTGTTACAATAAGAGACCAACGCTTGCTGATTTCACTAATCGCATGTTTAAGCTTTGTTACCAATGCTTTTTTTATAGATAAATCTAGAAGTGACTAATATCTTATATACTTTTTTCGCAGCGTTTATTAAATGTGCTCCTTTCTCTGGAAGTGATATCACCCATGCACTTTCACACATGCCACTGCTAGATTTCTTTCTGTCAAGTTGCCCTTGTTCACATATCTTGACCAATGTTTTGATTAATTAATTAGAATTATTAGTATATTATTTTATATATTATACCAAAATGTAATATATTGTAACGAGTATCGATGGTTCGTTGGATTCATCACTAATTGTGTATGGTACGAATAATGGCAGCATCGAAACGAATATCAACAAAAAGAAATAGGCGATAACCAGAACAAGCCAACGAGAAAGAAAGAAAAGAATCTCGACTACGATAAACGAAGATTTTGGAGTATTGCCACAAAGTATAAATAGTACCAGTTGTTGACAAATGAATCAATTGAATTCCGAAAGTGATCGCGCAATAGTTGATAGTCCTATCCGTTTTCTAAAGACATTGGCCAATTATGTGTGTAACATATCGAAAACTTGACCATATACTCGTATATAAATATATAACCTCGTATATAAATATAATATACATAACTTTATATACATACGAGTATATATATGAATCAAATAAAATCAACATTTATACAAAATTTGCTCATCTTTAATTTAGGCGCCATAAAATTATTCATTATCTCACATTTTACAAATTTTTATGTATGTATATAGGTATAAATGCCATACATTTTATTGAAATACTTTTGTATTATATATACATTAAGGCTGGTCAGTTTTTGCTGCCCAAAATTGTAATTGTCTCTAACATTTTTTCCTTTGTAAAATATATCAAAGTGCATTTTTTTTTTCAAACTACTCCACTTCCCCATTTATTTAAATATTTGAACATCACATCCACCTAAAAATTCAAGTAGAGATAAGAGACGTTTGGCAGCACAATGCCTCTGGGGTTCTTCATCCATAAGATTTCATTTGATTATATATTGTCATAGCAGAAATAAAAATGTTTGTCCTTCAACATTTTTGTATTTATATAAATGTAAAATTAAAAAAAAAAAACGAGCAGCAATAATTTTATGTCAAAAAAGAAGACCAATGCTATTCAAAATTCCACATTTTTATCCTTAAAATTCTTAATTTGTTGTACGATATGTCTAGTTATTTTTTTTTTTTTTTGCACTCGAAAATTTTGTAGCACCCTATTATACACACACACACACGTATACATTTATTTTATACATATTTCATTGTGACAGCTACATTTCAAATCAACAATATCAACACAGCTATAATAAGAAAATGACAGCAGCAGCAACAAACGTCAAATGGTTTATACACATACACTCTGACTTATAGTCATGCCATCATTTTATCCAATCAACAATGGGTTTGTTGCTAATTAGTATGCAATGAGTGAAGCTTATGCTGTCACGAACACCACCACCACCACCACCACCATCACTACCAACTGTGGTGGACTGTGTGGCGATTTTGCCTTTTGTTCTGTTACTTTACTCTACTGTCAACAATCCTAAGGAATGTGGGATTTAAAACTATAGTATTGTTGTTATTGTTACTTTGGCTTGACTTGCTGCTGACCTACTTTAAGAAAGCATACATTTATGGAGTAGAGGAGCTCTTCTTTTGTATAATTATGGGGGATTTTATTTTTTTTTTTATTGGTATTGTTTTAATTTTTTGTTTTTGGCAAAGATCCCAAAGCATAAAAAAAACAAACTCACACAATACAATGCATGCAAAAGCAATGAAAACATACATACATATTTCATTTATTGTAACATCTTTGATGTATCACTGACAAATTTTTTTTCATGTAAATAAAGAAATAAAATTAAAATAAATAAAATAAAAAAGAAACCGACAAAACAAAATTTAAGAGTAAGTTTAATACTTGCAAACAAAAATAAAATATTGAGAAATTCCATTTAAGGATTTTCCTTTAGCGGTGAATATTTATCTACTATGTATGTACGTATACATATGAATTGTGTTGTGCTCATATCATACTGTTGGCATTGGCGTTACATTTACATTAAGCGTTGTTGTTGTGTTGCAACATTTAAGTTGTATTTAATTGATTGATTTATTGCTACATTGTTATTTATGCAGTTCAGTGTAATGTGGTTTAATATATGCATACAAGGGATTAAGTTCTTGTATTTACGTGAACATGTATATACATTCATACAAGTATGATTCTGAGTTAATTTTATTGTTTTAATTTAATTCGTAATATATATTTTTTTTGTTGCCAATTTTTATTGTGATAAAAATGTATATTTTACGATACAATACTGACATTTCAAGTGTATTTAATGTACTCGCATTATAAATTTTTGTCTTAAATCGCCAAAAAAAGATTTTGCATTAATTAAGTATGATAAGAAAAAAAAAATGGCGACTCACAATGAGGATAATCACAATGATGATAATGATAAATGAATGAATGATGATATGATAATGAAATTAAGTGAGCAGAATTTAAATTGTAATTTTATAGGACTTTATTGATTTTATTACAATGTATTAGTGTAATATTGTAGATTACTTTGATATGAAATAGGAAATTATTTGCTCCATATATAAATATGTATTTTCTGATAGTAATTAGCAAATGAGGCTCTTGGGCGTAATTGAATAAAATCATCTGAATGTATGTTTTTAAATCCACATTTGTAGGACTAACACTTGGTACATATGATTATTTTTATCAATGAGAGAGATTACGTTTAAAAATGAGCATTATCGATTGAAAAACCACACCAATTTTCAACAAAATATCATCTGAGTTTACAAGTTATGACATCACACGAACAAAAAATTATAGCATTAATCTCATATGTCTCTTCTCATTTGCAATTTATATCATATTATTTAGTATACTGACCAGTTTACTTGGTTTTGTCTAACATTGCATGACGTATGTATTTGCAACTGTGACTTAGTAAGATCATAATCGCTTTACTTGTCAATCTAAATAGAAATTCACTAGCAACAGATGATCAATGCAAGAAATGTTAAATAATAATCACAATCTGAATTTCCTCCTAAACAGCTAAGGTAAAACTATCCAGTCGCATCGTATCATATCAAGTCGTACAAATTGTCACTGATATATCTGTCCGCCCACTCGAGCATTGCATGTAAATGATGCCCGCATTGTATCATGTTGCATCGTAGCGTTGTAATCTGCTGAAAAGAGAATTTATACAATACGATATTTTAGACTTGTTCTGTTGCGATACTAATATACTAATATGGGGATTTCATCGCATTTGTCAAGGTTTATATTTTCTTATGGCAGACTTCCGATGATTTTATATTTGACTTAGACATCTTTTTTAATTCGATTTTTAAACAGCTATTTTACAAAAAGCATAAATTTAGTTATTCAACTTCCTCTTATCAAAAGCTCAATACGTCTACTTCAGGCCGAGAAATTCATAAGTTAATCCCTTCTTACAGGACAGAAAGCATTATACGATTTCATGGATCCCAAAGTTTACTTATGGAAAATTTATCATTTAATCGTATAATCTGACTAATTCTAATTTTCAATCAAATTCTAATTCAAATCAATTGATTGTATTTCAAAACAAATTAAATATATATTTTTTTATATTACCTTCAAGAGCAAAAAATGTAATAATGATCATATCGTTCGCTCCATCAAACAACAGAAAGTGATTATTTAGCAATTGTTATTTTTATGATACGTATATTACGATTTTGGTCATATCTATAGAAATTGTTACAATCCACTAAAATCTTCGATGATATGATTGGGCAAATGATCCTATATGTGTATAGAAATTCAAATTGCTTAAACGATTCTAGTACTTTTAACTTCGCAGTTAACATAGTTACTATCTGCATAGGCATAAATAGCAGGAACGTGAAGTGCAGGGGTGCAAGATTTTCGCTACAATCTTAATTAGTCCACTCTCATGAACTTGATAGAATAGCATCCACGTTTTGCACTATTTCTAAGATACCATTTTGGTACTGGTGGTTGGTTGGTTAGAGTGATAGATCATTCCGCGAACCCATTTTAAAACCTCAATTTAATTGTTGTTTATGCCAGAGTAAGTTGCGTGTATTGTGGTCCCATCGTTTTTTACAATTTTTTCTTTGATTGAGTTGGCAACGCGGTGTGTTGTCAATTCTAGTCAATACAAAAGTTGTCTCTCTTCTTCCTGTTGGCTATTTAATTGGATTATTATTATTCTCTCTGGTGGCTAATTATATGAAGGATACAGTGCGTGCAACTTTTTATTCAGCAATCTCTTAATTTAATTTGTACTCAAGTTAAATATGATAAAATAAATAATAATAATGCAAATGGCTTAGTGTATAAATACGGGCTTATCAGCAACCGAGCAAGCTTGAACAAATTCTACCTCAGTTGAGAGAATGCGCGGAGTTTTCGAGAGAAAAATCCTACGCAAGATCTTTGGATCTATTTGCGTTGGTCGCGAGTATCGTATAAGGTACAACCATGAGTTGTATGAGCTGTATGCCGACACCGACATAGTAAAGCGCTGGTTAGATCATGTTGAGCGAATGAAAAAACACGCTCCGGCTAAGAAGGTGTTATATTCGGAACCCGCTGGTGGACGACGCAGAAGAATAAACCTCTGGTGGAAAGATCAAGTACTGGAGTACTTGTCAGCGTTTGGAATTTCTAACTGGCACCAAGTAGCGAAGGCAAGAGCTAGCTGGCGAAGCATCCTAGATTCGGCCTAAATCGATTTTCCGTTGTAATGGCCACATAAGTAAGTAAGTAAGTAAGTTCCATACAAATGTCTTCGTTTCTAAAGGGGGCCTAAGTAATTGCACATATCTCTATATGAACATCATAAATAACGCCATTCACCACCAACAACAATCTGCAGCAAGAAGATCGACCATTTCGAGGCGGCCCATTGCGTGAATTGAATGTTTTCTACCTTTTAATATTGTTCTTTTGCATTCTTATTAGTATTTTAGTTCAATACGCTGCTCCTCAGCAGTTTTTCTTAATATAACTATTCTCCATCTCAACCTCACATAGAGCTGCCATATTTGACCAGAAGTCGCCGATAGAAGGGTGAAATGTATCAAAAACATATGTTAACATTTTCTTCTCAACTTTTTTTTTGGAAAATCATCATCCCTATCTCCACCCCTTAGAAGGGCTACCCTACAAAATTGATGTTTCTATCAAAATGGCTAACCACAATTTCCATAATATTAATTGAGATAAAGCAGTAAGAACTCATAAGTTTTCATTTGGATGTACTGTGAATATCTGCGCACCTTAAAAGTAACGTCACTGGAAAATAGGTACATCCATGTAAAATACCTCATTAAAGTATTTAGTTGTGCAATATATACCCAGTATATGGTATATGTATAGATGAATGTATTGCTTAATGTAAACATGTCTTAAATGAAATCAATTTATTTGATTACGAATCAATACCATTAACAACGGATGTCAATACTTTACGTAGTGGAATAGAAACATACCTATGAATATACATAGATAAACGATAGACGCGTGTGTGGCATGTTTAATGGTCGCATTGACGTTTATCAAATTGCAAAATCGTTTATATTTATAACTAATTACATGTAGACACATTTGCATTTAGTATTTCGATTGAGATTGCTTCTTTTTCTTCGTCTTCTTCATTAGCTGCTACCTGCTACGTAACACACATATGTTACTACTCTGTCATTGTCATTGGGAAAATGTGATATTTCCTCTCGATAACAATATCCTTTCAAAGTAAAACCCCGCAAGTACGATTGATAGAGTTCACAATTGTCGATAGTAGGTATATTTAATTTAATAAAGCAGAAAAGAAGAAGAAGAAGTGAAGAACATGAAGAGCAAGAGGATAGAACCGGAAACCGGAAGCTAATTTTAATAAATTTTTGCATTTGTTACCACTTTTCTTTTACATGTGTCTATATGTAGATGTTAGTAACTAAATATATGCTGTATATTCAAACATATTTGTGATTATATTTAATTAAATTAATTTCTAAATACATTTTAATTGAGATAAACTCTTGATTGACATTCTACTAAATTCTTACTATTTATTTATATTGTAATTCTTTATGCCAATTTGCCAGTAAGAGAGCAAAAATAAAAGAGAGAGAGAGAGAGAAGAAAGAAAATAAATCTAATCGTTTAGAATTTAAATGACTCAATCAATCGAATGCAATTAACCACTTATAACATCAAAATACAAATGCAATTAGCAACACGCAAAATACTATTTATTTAAATTGTTCTAATTCATGTTGTTGATGCATTTGTTATATGACTGTATGCAGGAATATATGTTGCACTACATACATATGTGTGTGTGTGTGTGTGAATAGGTATAAAATATAATATGTTCTATCCATTCACATACGCATAAGTATTACTAATTTAATACAACAAACAAACAAATGTTTAACATTAACAATTCTTAATAAGTAAATACTTCACTTAGCAACAACACACAAGTACAACGACAGCTCAAATCCAGCAACAGTCAACTTCAACAACTATGCCAATCAGTTTTGCTCATTCTAGGATTTATGTACGTAATATATTGAAAAGTTTACGGAATTTTATTGAGAATAATGAATTATCTTTCCAAAGAAGCTCTCGTTCGATCTTCTTTATCTAGCCAATAGCAATCCTAGTAAGCTTCCCGAAAAAATGGTTTAAAATTGGATTGATCTACTCGCACCTTTTAGATTAGATTTTTGATCAAGATCAACCATTTGTATCTCCATGATTTTCACTTCATTGAACAGAATATTATTCCGTAAACTTTTCATCAAAAACACATGTAGCAAGCAATTCAATACAAGTAGCTGAGCATCGGCACTGGCATCAAGAGCCACAACCGAACCAGTAGCACCAGCATAAAATTAGATCAATTTAATGTTGACAGAGTGAATTCTGCAACAAAACGATTTTAATGATGCGTTAATTTGTGCTCTAAAGCAACATGTGCCACACGTGTTGCTAAACAGCAGCGACATATGTGAAGGCAACGATAGTCTCTTGACGCACATCTTAGCATATGTATGTTGAAGCACTTTAATGTATCCTGTTTATTTATTTTATGTTTATACGATATGAGCAATTGTTATGATTGTCATTGCTGCTTTCTCCATTTATCTCACAATGGGAGTTTTAGATATGTACATTGGTATGTATTATGTATTTTATTGATAAAGCCCACTATCATTCCGGCCTACCTATTTATCTATGTATGTATATATGCATGTCTTTACACATATGTAGCAAAGAGCCTACGTATGGATCATAGAAATATGTGGGTTTATATATTATACGATTATGAAATATTTAATTGTTTAATATTGAATCGTTTAAAATTCATTCGCAACATATATACGAATGCTCATATATTTCTACGTTTATCAAGGTAATGGCAACTATTGCACACTGATTCATATTCATATATACAAGCATTAGCACTGAGCTATCCGACTTTTGCAAGTTTGTGATATTTTATTGGGTTGTTGTTGTTGTTGTTGTTGTTGTTGTTGTTGTTGTTGTTACTGTTCGTCCACTTCATATTCTTCTTTATATTGAAGAGGGCCAAGCATTGATGCAATTCCATCGATGAATATTTATATGTGAAGGCATACATATATTAATGTACATCTAACGGAAAATTGTGGTCAATATGACATCATTGTTGTGGTTGGTTGTTGTTTTTATTGTTGTTTTTATACATCTTCAATAATTCATCATTTTATTTTGAATCAAATAATAATACTTAACGATTTACTTCTAATTATGGTATATATACAAACATATTCCTGACCTTGATTCGTTGACGATCTTGATGACAAAACAAGGATATATTTTTTTACGTTCTCTAAAATAGTGTTAAACCATTTAGTGGTGGATGATAACAATGTTTTATACTCAGTCCTCAGATAATCGCTTGTTCACCAACAGCTGATATATTTCTTCTACATTAATTACACATCGTTGTGATCGCATTTCGCTGTATATACAATATTTTATAATTTGGAATACAAAGCAAAGGGATTTGTAAAACATTCATACTCTAATGATCTACAAAATAATTTGATTAATTAAATAAATCACTTTGAATACATAGCATTGATTAAACCCTAGTCAAAGCCTTAGATAAAGAGACTTACACTACATATACTACGAATAACTCCTTGTCTAAATGGCTAAAGAAACCCAAAGACAGCAATATATTCTGTGCATACAAGCATCCAAGCAAGATCGCGGTACGGCGACGGTAAACACAATAGCACTTGAGAACAGCTAATTCTTTTTTCGGTCTAGATATCTTATAGCTCTATCCGAATTTATTATTCATGAGAAATTTGCAAGATAAGTTCGATCTAATTGTCGTTGTTAGGAATAACAATACTTTTAATAGAAGCCAGCACAAAGCACTGCGAACTCTGACTGCCTGTGAAGGTCGCCTATCTTCTATATATCTGAGCTTTAGTGAATACTAGATTTAACCCATATTAGTTCATATTTAAAATTTAAAAATAACCATAATATTTGTTTGTATATTATTAGAACAACTCTTTGAGCTGCTCTTACTCTGTATGGTATATCATCCTAATTTCAAAGAATAAATCAATACAAAAATAGAAATTAAATAAAAACAAAACTGTGCATAAAAATGTAATGATATTAATTGAATCTATTTATATATATCTATCTTATATATGCCGATCATCCTAAGAATGTAAAAAAAAATATTATGATGAATACATCTCGTTGTCCAGTGTTGTTGAAACTTCAAGAGGTTCATTTAATGACGACAAATTGCTTTATTTTAATGAAAAACCTGATATACACCTGATGAAATCAATACGCTCATATACAAAACAAATTTGTTTAACCAAAGCATATCTTAATAAAGTAAATTATTTCTTAATCATGAACATGTCGTGTATATGTTCAGAGTAAGCATGTGCAAATATTAGTGTATGGTAGGGTAAAGAATAAATAGTAATGAATACATTTTTTTTTATTATTTTGCATAAAATATCGTATTTTAATACATTCAAAGATTTATTTATATAAGAAATATAATGAATAAAATGACATTCATAATGCAAAAATTTATAGATGTAAATAGTTGGTAAAGTATGTATATCGTATGTGGAAGAAGAAATATTGTATGGAGTAATATATAAATGTCATATAAATTATCATTTTATTGTAGAATAACGTTTATGTGTATAAGTACCATAATTTTACTTAGCGCTTTCGTATTCAGCGATGTTTATACTTAATAGAATAGCGTAAGTTTCTTCCGTGATGGTGTCATATAGAAATACGCCTTTATGTTATCCAATTCAATAAGGTACAACTCCACAGAGGTTTTCCAAAAGTTTTTTCACGACTACTTAATTTTCATTGGTGGGTGCCGTAGCTCAGTGGTTAGTGTGTTCGCCTTCTGATCTGTAGGTCGTGGTTCAATACCCGGCTGATGCATAACAAATTTAATAGCGAAAAGATTTTTCTTTCGAACGGTACCCACCTGTCGGCAAGCAATTGGCAATTCTTCCGACAGTAACAACTTGCCATGAAAAAGCTTCTAAAAAGAACTCTGTGACAAAGCTCAGAAAAAGTGATGTCACAAGTGTTCTGCCGTTCGGAACCGGCTAAAATAAGTAGGTCCATTCTAATACTGTCCAAAATTTAAGACGCACAACAGTAATGGAAGAGAAGCTCGGCCAATGAACCCTTTGGGGCTTTAAGTGCCACATATTTATTTATTTTTTTATTTACTTAATTTTCATGCTGGAAAAATCGGCACGTTTGTACAACAAACATGTTGAGTTTTCAAGATGCATGTTTTAAATTTTGAAACTTTTAGAATATTAGTCTCTACAAAATCATGTACATGATGCTCTTCCAATAATTATTATACACACATAAGGTGCAGTAAAAAGAAATCCATTATTTTTCCAATAGATGGCTTTAGTAATCTGTATCTCGCGTTGTATAAGTGCGATCGGGTTACGATAAATGGCGTTAGAAAGATAGAATTTCGTACTAAATAAACTTTTCAGGCAGTTTTGTGATTGCTTTACTCAGGAAAATACACCATATTTTACAGTTTTTCTTCGATAAAGGCGAAAACATAAGTCAGACAACTGAAAATGTGAATAGTGTTTATGGTCCTGATACTGTATCAGCCAATCACGTGCAATTTTGGTTTCGTCGATTCCGTTCCGGTAATTTTCTGACCGTCATGTAAGCACTGTTTCTATTGCCCAGGAGCTAAACATTGCACAAAAAACCGTTTGGAACCTTTTAAATAAGGCTGGATACAAAAGAAGCTCGATGTATGGGTGCCACACGAGTTAACGCAAAAAACCTCATGGACCGAATTTCCATCTGCGAATGAATCGGATGGTTACTGGTGATGAAAAGCGGGTCACTTACGACAACGTCAAGTGAGAATATTCGTGGTCGAATCGCGGTGAGGCGGCGCAAACGGTGGCCAATCCAGGATTGACGGTCAGGAAGGTTTTACTATGTGTTTGGTGAGATTGGTAGGGAATCATCTACTATGAGTTGCTCCCCTGCGGCCAAACTCTTAATTCGAACCTGTACTGTCAACAATTGGACCGTCTGAAGGAAGCAACCGCTCAGCCAGCTTTGGCCAATAGGAGAAGAATTATGTTCCATCAAGACAACGCCAGGCCACACACATCGATAGTGACTCTTCAGAAGCTCCAGAAGCTTGGTTGGGAGGTTCTTATGCATCCACCTTATAGTCCAGACCTGGCACCAAGTGATTACTACCTGTTCCTGTCTATGGCGAATGATTTTGCTGGTGAAAAATTCGCCTCAAGAGAAGCTTGTGAAAATCGACTGTCCCAGTTTTTTGCCAATAGGAACGAAGGTTTCTATGAGAGTGGCATTATGAAACTACTTTCAAAATGGCAACAAGTTATCGAACAAAACGGTGCATATTTGACCTAAATCGGATCATTCTAACTATCCTAAATAAAACCCTCAATTTAATGCAAAAATAATGGATTTCTTTTTACTAGACCTTATATTTATATTGTACTTTGAACTGTATGTGAACAATTAAATCACGATATGATTAACAGTTATATCGTCTTCTTAATACAAGTTTTATATGACATACGCATATAGTACCATATATTCGAACATCATTTGAGCAACTATAATAATTATAATTGCCAATATATTATATGTGAAACATCTTCAAAATGCATAGAGACAAATTACTTAAAGAATAAAAATGTGTTCGTATACCTGCTTCTATGTGTGTATAGCATTAATTACTTAATATGTTGCAATTAAAACAATAATACACATACATACATACATACATATTCTTTCCATATACATAGGAATATATGAATGAACAATATGAATGACAGAATTAAATAAACTATTCATTAGTGTAACGGCAGAAAAAGTTAAACAACAACTCCTAAGTGAAGAGTGAATAAAATTTTTAATGTACCATAGGTACATAACATACGTATACAATATAAGAAAAAAGTATAATGAACGTTGTATGTATATAATTATAGAATAACTCAACTGTTAACGTCACACATCACACTCGATATATAGATAGTACCCTGTCACTTTCGTAAAGCGCAATTCTAACAATAAACGATCGAGCATCTCCTTGTGGTTAAATATCCATGATGGAGTAAAATAGAACAGTTTGAATATATCTATACATACAAACATACACATATACGTGTTTATGTATGTATTTCGTTTTATTTTTTATTTTTTTTCCTTTGCTTTTTCACCCATTTAATGCACCTAATTAGTGCAATATGTTAAGGCATCGAAGCATGTATGAAGGCATGTATGCACGTATGTGTGTAGTTGTAAATGTAACTCCTGTTTGATTCCATGTCTAATACTACATGTAGTCAACATAAGTTTGTCAACAACATTTCAACACATTGCTACAATACATACAATATATGGCGACCTTATGCGTTTGTAAGCATATGTGTGTTGCAGGTAAAGTTTCCTGTTTTATATTAACTAAGTTTTTTTTTTTTGCGTTCTATGCATCTATTGTTATTGTTGCGATTTTGTAGCCATCACTCAAAGCGTATCTTTAATAATGTGATATGCAACAGTAGCATCAACAACAACAACAACATTAGCAACAACAACATTAGCAACAACAGCATTAGCAACATGCAAGCATGCGGCATGCCAGCCAGCCAATGATTGTGATCATAAATTCTTCAAGTCGACTAGATTGACTATTAGCATCGGTGATGTTGTTGTAGCTGCTGCTATTATTGTTATTGTTGTTGCAATTATTTAAGCATAGTAGTGAGACTTCATTCTTATCATGCATACACATAACATCTGGTGGTTGGTGATGATGTAAAATCATTTTTTTGCCATCAGCAATTGTGTTCACTTCTTATTCTTCGCTTCTATGGCAATTTCTTTTTTTTTTTCAATTCTTCTTCTTCTTCTTCTCTTATGTAACTTGCCACACTTCATAGCTACTGATGCCGCTGTTGATGCTACTGTTATTAAATATGCCACAATATGATTATATCGAGAGTATATACATATCGTACTTTAGAGTTGTCCTTACCTTACGTGCTAGGGTGCCGTAGCTCAGTGGTTAGTACGTTGGCCTTCTGATTTGAAGGTCGTGGGTTCAATCCCCAAATTTAATATCGAAAAGATTTTTCTTTCGAACGGTATCCACCGTGCCGGCAAGAATTGGCAATTTTTCCGGCAGTAACAATGCTTTTTAAAAAATGCTTTTTAAAAGAGCTCTGTAACAAAAACTAAGTTAAAGTGATGTCACATGGGTTTTGCCGTTCGGAACCGGCTAATATAAGCATGTCCCTTCTAATGCTATACAAATTTAACACGCATTTAACAGTATTGGAAGAGAAGCTCGGTGGTATCATAATGGGCCTTTCTGGCCTAAGTGTGTCCTCTCAGAGAGAGAGAGAGAGAGAGAGAGAGAGAGAGAGAGGACAGCAACATAACCTAACCTAACCTTACGTACTGACTATGAAACTAATTTATATTTAATAGCATTTCAAATAATTTATGGTATTATACTGACCATATTAGAGAAAATACAATAGTAGCTGATTTGAAAATATTTTTATTACTTTTTTTTTATTTTTTGTTAATTTACGTCTTTAAATCTCAAATAATATAAAAAACTGTAAATTCGAAGAGAATTTACAGTTACAACATTTATACTTCTTCGATATTCTTAGAACCAGTTTTTGTTTTTGTTCCACTGTGAACAAATGTGGAACCCAGTTCGAAAATAGCTCTCTTATGGACAAATGTTTGCGCAAAATGAAGCCGACACGTTCCTTTGATATGGGTGTCAACTGTCTCCTGCAGCTTACTTTACGGTTTGCCAAAACAATTTTGTAGACTATTTTGATGTTTTCCTGTGCCACCAGCATCACCATGGACAGCAAACTATTAATTACTAGCATTTGTCTCGATGGAGCAGACTTCAAATAACACTTACGAATCCAAACTTTGAATTGAGCAGCTTTTTTTTTTTCATCAGAAAGTAATGGAAAATGAAAAATAACTAAAGTAGCGTTACTGAATCCACTGTAACTGGTGAACTAATAATCGGATTGACATCAAGGGTACCGTTCAAGGTTGGGACTTTCTAAAAATCATTAGATTTTTCGTTAATAGTGCCACCTATGTATCTTCCTTGGTTTTACTAAGGCTAATATATGAGCCATCTACAAAATGATCGTAATCGGATGAAAATCAGGCCTTTTTTAATGCAAGTTATTCAATTAATTTAAATATAAAGTACGAATTACTTTCAAGAACTAAGTCATATTAACTCTCCATAGAGCTTATGACTACTCTAATGTATTTATATATGCACAGTGCAACAGCGGCAAACAAAGTATTCTTTAATTTATTATTTCTAATTTTTTTTTTTTTTATTTTCATTATCTCACTCTTCTTCTTCTTCTATTTCTACTTCCTATTGTTATTGGATGTTGCGCTCTCTATTAAATATGTTTGTTTCGTGTTTGAGATTTTGGCACGCGATCATCATATATCTCATGATTAATAATTTTATTTAGCAGCAAATTGTTGGTTCTTCACTTCTTTCACGGCTCGCTGGATGATTATTTTTTATGGTTTACTTTTTATAATTTCTACAATTTTGTCTACCTACACTTTATCACCACCACCACCAGCACCACTACTATTGTATCGATATGCTCCTATACTATATGTACCTATACATGTTTCTATTTTTATTGATACATTTAAATAATTAAAATCAAATTGACAATAAAATTGTCAGTCCCCTAGAAGATTACAAGATTCTGAAGGATCGAAAGATTGGGGAAGACAGAGACATTACGATGCCATCGATGATGGCGATGTATCTTAAGCTATAGGTGAGGCAAAATAATAATATAATATATGTATGTATATACAGTTGATAATGACAGTAGTTGTGTTACGTTGGTAACCGCAAGTGTTACATCAATATTGGTCAAATGTTGTATCTACAGTGGCTCCCAGCTTATTTCGTACAGTGACAGTTTAAAAATTGCTGCAGTCGTAATTCCTAATATAGCAAAAATTTGAACAAAATATAAATGCCATTTTAGAAAGGAAGGTTTGTTTTTTATTTTCCAAAATTTACTTTTTCAAAATTTTAGTGTTTGACACTATAAAAAAATAAAATAAGAAAAAAATAGGAAAATTCATGTCACAGCTTATTTTGTACAGTCTCTTTAAGTTCAAACTAAAAACAAAGTAAGTTGATTTTAATATTTAGTTGACATCCCTTAGCGTTAATGACAGCCTGGAGTCTATTTGGCATTGAATCCACCAATTTTTGAGTGATGTCTGGTGTGATTTTTTTCCATTCTTCCATCAGTACCTTCTTTAGGTCTTGCTTATTAGAAATCTTGTGTGTTCTTATTTTATTGTCTAAAATAGACCAAAGATTTTCAATCACATTCATGTCAGGTGACTGTGGTGGTGGAGACATCAAGTGTGGGCAGTTCCAAATAAGCCAAGATTGCACAATCCCAGATTTATGTTTTGGGTCATTATCTTGGTAGTACCGAAATTCTTCCCGCAAACCCAGTTTGTCTGCACTTTGAAGTAAATTGTTTTTCAGAATCTCGAGGTACTTCATTTTGTCCATTGTTTCCTCAATAAAAACCAATTCACCTACTCCGGCTGCTGACATACAGGCCCAAACCATCACGCTACCGCCACCATGCTTCACTGTGGGCTTAAGGTTCTCCTTGTTTAGCTCGGTATTCGCTTTACGCCAAACATATGACATTCCGTCCGAGCCAAAAATATTAAACTTAGACTCATCCGCGAAAATAACGGTATTCCAGAACGCAGGAGTATTAATAATATGCTCTTTGGCGAAGTCAAGTCGGCGTTGTATATTCATTTTCGAAATGATTGGTTTCTTTCGGGCTACTCGACCGTTCAAGTCATGATTGCGCAGCACACGTCGGACAGTTTCAGCACTGGATGATTTTCCTATTTCACGCTGAACCTCTGCAGCCAACTTCGGAGCGGATAACTTTGGATTTTTCTTAATTTTTCGTACAATATAACGCTCGTCTGAAGCGTTGAAAATCTTATTAGGTGCTTCTCTGCCCTTGTTCTCCAACCGATTTTCGCGAACGAAGCGTTGAATGATGTATTGGACAGTTGAGGCACTTAAATTTGTCATTTCAGCAATTTTTCGCACACTCTGACCTTTCCTAAAATGGTTAATTACCAGTTTACGCTGTTCCATCGTTGTACGACGACCCATAACGCTAAATGTTTAATTTACAGCACTTTAACTATTTAAAATAATAATAATAAAAATTGTTATAATAGTTAAAAAGGTCCAAAAACTCATACAATTCAAAAAAACTTTGTAACTGCGCGGCAGAATGAAACTTACTTACATTGAAGTTTGTGTACGAAATAAGATGTGAGCTGAAAATCAGCTGATCAATAGTTTTTCTCTCTTGCATGACAAAAAGAACAATTTTTGGGGTTCCCCGTTTTCTTATTAGGTTTACTAAACACATACATAGACATCTACATTCAAAACTTATTGATAAGTTTTTTAGTTTCGATGTTACAGCCATGTACATAAAAATATATACACTGTACGAAATAAGCTGTGAGCCACTGTACGTACATTTATATGTACGAGCATGTAATGTTCACGCAAACGCTCACACAAACAATAAATATTAGAGAGCATAAAAATTGATTGTTATTGTTCGTGTTGCACACTTGTTGCAATTTCGTCTTCTTTTTCTTCTGGTGGATCTTGCAATTTTTTCTTGTTCTTTATCTAATACTCAACAACTTAATAACTTTATCAACAACTTTTTTTCTTCTATCTTCAACAACGGTAGGAATGTTGATTGAATGTCGTTTGGCATTATTATTATTATTACTACAATTTTTTTATTATATTTATTTTGTTGCCTGTTGGTTAGTCTTCTTTTGATTGTGCGAATTGTTTTAGCCAATCATTCCATTGTCCATTGTAATTGCTGTTAAATTATAGACATGGACATATATTCGATTCGATCCACTATTCCTCTATCTCTTATTATTTTTGTTTTGTTTTTGTTATTATTGGCTTTAGTTTCATGATTTTCATGCAAATATTTATTCGTGGAGTTATTTTAAATGTGCTAAATTACACTGTGGATAATCTAAATATTGTATTATAGGGTGATTAGATATTGTGCCAGGTGTACGGAAATGTACGTATTCTACATTGGAGTGGTTCAGATGTGTATGGAGAAATATGTATGTTTTGTAGCATTAAATTCGAAAGAGTAATTTGTTTGTTCTTTAACCATTTTGATGGCCGTCAGCCGGTAGGTACACAGGGGCATTTACATGTAACACATTAGTGTACATGCCGTAACTGTGTGCACTACGGTAGTGCGACTACACCCTCTCCGTAGGGGCGACTAGAAACAGGATCTAGCTTAGGATCGTCTATGCTTGAGTGCTGGCAAATGGTAGTCGGGCGGAAAGATATAAACTCTCTAAATAATGCCCCAAATCTAAGGTGAAACAGCATATGCCGATACATGCATGGCCGTGGGGTACACGGTCTTAATACGCGAACTCAGAATACCTGCCACCCTTCTGTTTTAATCTCGGCTTCCCTTGGCAAACTGGCTCTACTAAGGGTGACTTCTACTTCCAGACTACTCAGCCATGTTCAGACTATGACCAAGCTGCCATCAAATCTCTCTCTCTTCATGGAAGTTGTCTTCCAAACTAGTCACCGAAAGCATCGTTATGCTAAAAAACTTTCTATGCAAAATAAGGTTACATTATGTTGGGTGCCGGAGCACAACGGAACTGAGGGCAGTGAAGTGGCGGACGAACCAACGAGAGCTGGCTCGTCTTCTCCACTGACAGGCCCAGAACCTTTCTGCGGAAAAACATTACCACGACAAATATCAAATACAATCGATAAATTATACAGGTCTCCTCCAAGCGAAAACCCTCATCAGCTTTGATACAGCTTTTGACAGAATTAGCCTTAGTAGAACAAATCTACTCCCAGTAACCGGCTATCTCTCAGGACACAACTGGTTAAAGTACCAACTCCAAAAAATTGGATTACCCTATGACACGGAGTGTAGACTCTGTATGGAAGAGGATGAAACATCGATCCACATCTTTTGAGAATTGTCAGGCTTAGCCAAGCTTCGACACAAACACTTTCAGCTGAGTTTCCCAACACCAGCCTCAATCATCAAAAGTCCGACAAAATCAAATCTATATTTTATTAAAAAGGTAAAGGAGATTCTAATGACGTAGACGGGCTTGGGTAAAAAAGACCTCGTATGGTCGTGGTATCCGTAACACTTGTGGTTGGCCCTCAGAGGTATCAGCCGTAGAGACCTCGGTCTGGTTTCGCGTGGTGCACTTGATAAACAAGTATTTTGTCCTTGCTCCAACGTCACGCTCTCTTTTGATTGATTGAACTATTTTGATTTTGTAGAAAGATGAATATAAGTTACACGAAGTGTCCTAACTTTATGAGATGCCAAAGACCTTGAAAACCAAACAATAAATTTCGTTAAATATTATTATTAACCAATTCAGTTACTCAAATTTATCGTGCCATTTTCAGATAACAAATTCATAACCTAATTTTTATGGATATCAATTATTGTTTTTTTTTTCGATTAGCTTAAAAAACATTACCACAATCAAAATTTAATTGCTATACCACCACCCACTCAGAAAACGTATTTACAAACACAAGCGTGACTATAATTTATAAGCACTTGAGCATAATTCCATATCTCAGTTTTCATAGCTAACCATTTCATGTTGACCTGATCTCATTGAGACTATTTACTGGTGGTTTTCATGACATTAATAATGATTTCTAATAATTTGACAATAGATTGGATTTATCAATGGAGTATTTTGTTAAGTTTAAGTTCGCCAGTAACATTTGTTTTACATTGATTTTCTTTCACTAAAGAATTCTTTCAAGTATTATGCTTGTAAGATAAAAACATAGAACATTACACTGTTAATCATAAAAACATCATAAATGTATATCTATTTAATTCACTCAAATTTTCACTGATACAAAAATAAAAACATATTTTAAATAAACAAGTATATAAACATCAAACACTAATGTTTTACTAAACATTTTATCTACATATTATATCTCTAATACATGCACATCAATATGTATGCAGCTAATGGGTTTTTAATCTGCTCAACAGGTTGCATTATCAAGCATCTTATAAAAATGATGCATATAAGAATCAATACTAACTTGTATGTATTCAGTCGACTTTAACTGAGCGTGTGAATATTGCTGTTTCTATAGTTAACATTTTTATTAATCATAATTCATTATCAAAATGTATCGAAAATTCATTTATTAGTAAGCGTATTTAGTAAATACTCGTACATATGTTACATATATGTATATTTTTTGAAATAGTTTGAAATATGTTTGCATGTATCGTAGTAACTATTATGCTTATGTAAATGTAGAAAATATTTATGTTTAGTAAACAGTTACTAAACAAATTTTTGAAAGCAGTTAAACCGAATAGACCTAATAGATTTTAATTACAAATTCCATTGATAAAATAGATAATAATAATGAATTATATATCTACTTTTTGTACGAGTATATCTGTGAACATATAGCATGTAGACAGGGGAATATGAAAACATAATAAATAGTTTTAAAATATGTATCTATAAAAGAATAAAGAAAAAATTGTACAAGAAACTAGTCAATATAACATGACACCAGGAAAATCTTGTGCTTTTTGCGATTGTACAATTTTCTGCCCGAATATATGGGAAAGATACTAAGGACAGATATACGTAATGTAATCTTCGAGATCTCGGAGGGTAGTCTCGTATTTTCGTATGCTACTACTCGACGCGGAAGCATGGGTTGTAACGTAGACCGATGCAGCCACGTTTGGGGTTGAGAGAAAGATTCTTTGCAAAATCTTAGGTTTCGCTTCGGTGACGACTATCGTATTCGAATGAACCACGAACTGTACGAGCTCCACGATGACAATGACATAGTCCAACGCATCACCATGTTACGCGTATCGATGAAGAAGCTCCGGCGAAAAAGATGTTTGAAACGGAAGCCATTGGACGACGACGTAGTGGAATGCCATGTCTCCGATGGAAGGACAAGGTCGCATAAAACATATCTGCGCTTGGTGTAACTGATTGGAGAAGGCGCACACAAAACAGAGACACCTGGAGAGAGCTGCTAAGGTCGGCCGTAACTCGATAACGGGTTGTAATGGCCATATATGTATGAACAGAATTTTCATTCGAACGGTACCCATCTGTAGACAAGCAATTGGCAATCCACCTGTAACAATTTGCCATGAAAAACCTTTTAAAAGAGCTCTGTGACAAAGCTTTGAAAAGATGATGTCACACGGGTTCTGCCGTTCGGAACCGGCTAAAAGAGGTTAAAAGTAGGTCCCTTCAAATACAGTCCAAAATTTAATACATACAACAGTACTGGAAGAGAATCTCGACCAAAGGGCATTTTGGGGTCTATAAGTTCCATATATTTATTTATTATTTTTTTTAAATATTTCTTCAATGTATTTTTAGCCACAGAAATGAGTGCAGTTTATAGGAATGAAGTGTTTGGCAACATTGGATTCGTTACTCCTGAAGTTACATTAGTCAATTAACAAATAATATTTATGGCTTTTGGCCCATATAGAAAACAGTGTATTTATAACCACAGAAATTATCTTGTACAGATAATTCTATACGAGACTATCACCAAGATTAAACGAAATTTAAAGGTATGAAATGTTTAGCAACATTGCATTCATCATCCCTAAAGCAACATTATTCAGTTAGCAAACAATGTTTATGACTTTTGGTCCATATAGGCAGCAGTTAGACTATTTTTATGATAACTTCATTTGATGACAGTGCCTGAAGTGGGATTACTCTATCACCAAACGTCGTTTTAAACATCTACAATAGACCATAATCAAACAAAACCGAAATTTACTCACATACGATAAGCTTGAGTACTCAGTAAAAGTAGATATTAATTTTTATGATTTCATAAAAATATTTTAAACTTCAAGTTTAGGTTAAGCATTGCTTATTGATCAAATTCATTAAATGTGCGCTCTAATAAACATGTGAGAGTTAAAGCTTTAAATCTATATACATGCTATATACATACACATGCTGGGATATCGACAATAAGTCTACTTTATGTGGGAAATGTATGTGGTATGAACTTGTTTATTCGTATACAAGTAGTCTATCTATGAATATAATTCATTTTTAAATGCATCCGGTGAATGAAACTGTGAAATTGTATCACGTCAATATATAAACAAAGAAAAACAAATGCACATCACGCAGTTCAACAGCAACAGCAACAATAACAAAAAAAACACTAAATTAACAAATAAACACCACAGGAGTTGCACTTACATACATATACGAGTATTTGTGATAGATAATAGAATACAAGAGCTTTGCATGTAAATCCAATGTATTTATGGATATGTATATATGTGTATTTAAAAATGAATTAAAATCATAAATATATGACAATGTAATGTATACTCATATATTATAATATAATATGTAAATGAGTGGTTGTTATAAATACATACATACAAGAATATATTGATCCAGATGTATGAATGGGATGGTGAATGAATGAAATGAATGAGTGAATGATCAAGTTTATGTTAAATACGAAAGCATTTGTAAAAAGAACATATGAACGGAGATAATATAAATAATAATAATAATAAAAAAAAAACCACACAAAACTGTAGCACATTAATTAACATAAGCATCGACAGCAACAGCAGCCGCAGCAGCCATAGTAACACAGCGTACACAAGCAACGACAACTTCTGTTGAAAAGCATTATGAATTTATTGTGAAATTATGTAAATCATTAGTTATCAATGAAGAGCAAAAGAACAACAACAACAACTACAAGCCATACTTCTAATATATTTTGTTAATAACAATATTCATTTGACAAGTAACATCAAATATGCATTATCAATATGATATGCCCATAAATACACACATAAGTAGTATGTATGAATATTTTGATTCTATTGTGACAACTCAATCGATACCATCTTACAGGTGTACCTATATGGATATTTAAGATGTACATGCTCGTATATTAAAATATCCATATAGACGAGTATGCTGTGAACAAACAAACAAGAGATTAAAATGTGACAACACACACATTCAAATAAACGATGATGCCGACTGGCTGAGAGACAGACAGACAGACAGATGGACCGGACATACTGATGTATGGACAGGTGGATCGATACTTTGTCAGAAGGCAGCTTAAATTCACACACATACAAATGGAAATGTTAATTTCAACGTCGTCGTCGTCGTCGTCGTCGTTATCATCGTTGTCAACGTACGATTTACAATATTTATATTCGTTTGATCATAATTAAAATGTACATAAAAACGACAAATCGCTGCTTTAGAAATGTCATATAAATTAATGGCCAACAATATTTTGTATAGCATAAATAATATTCATTGTTATTCGATGTGATAAGTCGTTGTCGTCGTTGTCGTCGTTGCCGTCGTTATCGTCGCCGATGTAGTCGTTTCTATCAAATTTTAATATTCTGAACGAGCAAATCTCATAATATTTTCTAAACTCGTATTTAAATTCAAAGCAAAGCAATTAATTTATTATGTTTTCGTTACTGCCAGCATATATGTATGTACATATTTTAAATATGTGTGAATTATAGAATGAAAAGAAATCAAAAATCATCCATAAAATATATTCGCATAAATACTCATATATTGTTCAACATTTTTATTGACAATAATATGGTTAAGCTACTAAATATTTCAAAATTTGACGCTTTGATTTGCATTTTAATTTATTTCTTCGGACAAACTTTGTAAACGAATTAAAAATAAACCTATTATAGTGAGTTAGATAGACAATTCTCTTGATTTTCAATCGATTCGTCAATAGGTTTTTGCTATGATTTGTAACGGTCTTCAATTGTTCAACTCGTGCCCATTGTACATTGACAATAGTGTTATTTTTGTATTCACTTGTTTGCTTGCCATTGTAATTTCATATTGTTTTTGTTTTTTTTTTTTTAATATTCTAATACGGACAAAAGGATATCGTAATGTATATAATATTCTTAAAACAATTTATGTTCTTTTTACCGATATATTTATTATTGTTGAACATTTTATTCAACATTGAAAGGCTGTGCTTTTTGAAATTTGCCAAACTCATAAAGGTTCTTCATCTTTTATCATCATCATCATCATATTAATATTTGGTTATTGACCCTTAACTATTGATCGTTGTTGTCATTCAAAAGTCAAAGTTATATTTATCTTTTGTAATTCTTATTCTAATTTGTTATTGTATTTAAAGTGCAAAATATATGTATGTATATGGAATTATTATCTCGTATCACTACTTATAAAAAAATTTCTTTGAACTCATTAAACTATTTCCAAATTTAAACTCATCATCATCATCATTATGACAAAGCCAAGTGCTATTATTTTGTCAAACAATCACTATATGGTTCAGTATTAATAGTTCTCAATAGAAATTGATTTAATTAGAAAGTTGTTCATAATAAAAAAAATAAAAAAAAACAAATCAAATAATACCAGCAATCAAAAAATAACAAAAAATATATTTGTTATTTTATAAATGAACTAAATACATGCGTATGTACATATATCTATGACGCCCATATCTGTTATTAAAAATAAGTGATTTAATTTAAGAGGATTAAAATGCAAGTGCCACTCATTGGAAAGTACCTATGAACGATCGTATAATATTAAATATAACGATATGCAAATTTAAGTTGGACTGTATTATTTTTTCCACATAACAAGTAATGGTAATTTTAATAAAAGTGTATTAATTGCAAATAATATCGTACAATCTGCAATACATCCCAAACAAACTTCTAGTTCTTTTTAATTTTTTATTAAATTATTTCAAAAACCACCCACTCCAATTATTTCAACTTTATTTGTCCGTACAGAGAGTACTATCTCTACGGAATTATTTTTAAATTCAGCATTCTGTGGAACTCATTTAAATTTGGAGAATAGCATCCATATTAAAAAGGAAGCAACTCTGTGTGAAAAAGAAGTGGAGACTTTCGCCCTTCTCACGTATTGCTTGTAAAGGGTTATCCATTTCGCGGTTTCAAAAGTATAGGGCTAGAATTCGACATCTGTCAAACTGAGTTGTTAAAACAATTTCTTTCTTTTTCAGTTCAAAGTCTGACATTTGCGAAAATGGATCGCTTAACTATCGCACAATGCATTAAAATTGTAAAAATCTACTACAAAAATGGTGATTCTGCCACAGCCACATATCGTGCTTTAAGAGGAGATTATGGTTTACATAATCGTCCAACTACGCAAGCAATTGGCAAAATTGTGAAGAAATATGAAGAGACTGGATCGGTTACAGATATTGTAAGGCCTGTGCATCATCGTTTCGCTCGTACCAACGAAAATATCGCTGCTGTAAGTGAAAGTGTTGCCGAAGACCCGAATGTGTCGATTCCTCGTCGTTCTCAGGAATAAGGACTGTCTTACGGCACATTATGGCGTATTTTGTATTTGGATCTACACCCACATCCATATAAAATCCAGCTCACACAACAACTGAAGCCAGCTGACCATTCACAACGTCGTAGATACGTCGAATGGGTGCTTGAACAATAGGCGGTGGACGGCGATTTTTCGAACAAAATTTCGTGATGGCGTCTGTATTTTGGGATGTGAATGGACTATATCGACTATATCCAAAAAGGGACCACCATCAACAGCAACTATTATTGTGAACTTTTGAATCGATTGTAATCGTTGAAACTGAGGCTTACTTTGACGAGAAAGAGAAATCATACTATAAAAGTGGTATAGAAAAGTTGGAAAAACGCTATACTTGTTGTATCGCCCTCGAAGACAACTATGTTGAATAATAAAATCGAGTTTTTTCAAAATTTTGTTCTTCTTTCATACTTTTCCTACGGACTTATTGAATACCCTGTTATGAATGCAAAAAAATTTAAGTTGCCAAAAATACATTTTCATACGACTTTTTGATGAGTAAAAAGTCGATTATATTAGGCATTTATGATATTTGACAATCTAAGTCAGTTTGTCTTTGTCTAATTTATGTAAAAGTGTTGAATTGCCAAATTTTTGGTGTTTAGTATACATCAACATCTTCTTTTTGAGAGTTTAATAGTGGCCATAATAAATATACCAAATGTTTTTGTAGCAAAAGTGATATAAAAATTAATTGTAAAATAGATATTTATATTTTGGAACCCTTGGAATCACTTCGATCGCTAAGAACTGATTGTTACTACTAGACCTATCTTGCCACTAGAAGAAAAGAAAAAGTCTGTAATATGTCATATTCACAATATTGATGTTGTCACGATGAAAAGTGCAATTGAAATGAAACATTATCAACTCCAAACACAACACAACAAATCAGCACGATTGTTATGTTTAACAAATGACAAAACAATAAATTGACTAATAAACAGTAGATCAACGAAGTATGGTAAAGAAAACAATTTGTGGAGTTTTTGAACAATTTGTGATGAATGTAAAGAAACCACCCAAGTCAATTTATTGTACTTTTAAGAATGTTCAATTGTGAATGAAGAAATGATAGCACAAGGAATAGATGGAAAAGAGGTTGGTGTAGAAAACAATAATGTATATAATGTATGTGTGAGACTATGTAAAATTAAAGAAAGAAATCAACGATAAAGGCACGCTTTTGACCATTGAGGCTAAATTATAACTGAAATACGAGTAATTACCTGCCTATGAACCAACTCTATAATGTTATTGTTGTGGATGGAGACGATGATGATGATGATGATGTTCATGATACATATTCAACTATGTACTTAACGGATTGCTGCTCTAAATGATTACATATATAAATATACCAAAAAGCAAATACCTAAACAGTAGCATTTTTTTTGTATTAATAATACGATACTAAGTAAGTATAGACGATATGTGTGTGTATGTAAGGTAAGTACATACATTCTATACACGTATTGAAGACAAACAAAAAGCAACGTATAACAACAGGTTGAATTAGTGACTTAATATCATGTGGGTAATAGAGAATGGTGAGGTATTCTTGTTAAAGAAAAACTTTTTGAAATTGGCCGCTAGCTTTTACTTACTGTTGCTCTACTGTTTGTTACTTATATTCATCCGTAGCACGTGTCCTATTAACTCAAATATCGTATCATACATAGAAATGCCATTAAATAAAAGAGAAACAAGTTATTAAATTTAAAGTACATTAATTATGCGCTCAATTCTATGCTCAACGCAGCCAAGCAACAAAACTAACCAGCCAAACAGCCATCCATCCATCCATCCATCCAATGGCCATTCGATCAAACAAGCAGTCAGTCAGTCAGTCAGTCAGTCAGTCAGTTGGCCAACTAGCCAGCAGCCATCTCAACAACCAATCTGTCAGTTAGGCAGACATATAATTAAGTTCTTTATATGATCGACGAGTAGGTATACCTAAACCATCATCATCATAATCTCCATCATCTACATCTACTACATTGCGCTATGTACATATTTATGATGTGACGCGTTGCGGTACGTTGCGGACATTAGTAACGCCCCATCCAAAAGTGTGGTACATACGTGATGAGTAACTGCTGCCTTCGTCACCACCGACACCGCCACCACCGCTTAGAATTTCATAGAAATCAACAATAATGCAGAGTTTGTACTTAGTGTCTGCAAATGTTGCTAGAAACTTAACGAAAGAAATTAACGTACCTATGTACGTAAAGCACTCGCAGTCATTGTCATCATCATCATCATCATGTTCATCATTATCGTCAACATATATAATGAGACGACTGCCAATGAATACGTAACGTTTGACTGATTTTTATTTATGAATTTTTTTGTTGCTACAATTTTTCTTCCTTTTCTTCTAAGTAAAAAAGGGAGGCAAAAATAATGAATGAAAAATTATAAATAAGTAGTTACTTGTTTGTATAATACATGTGTGGTCAGTTAAGATGCTTCCATACGTCACTAAACTACTTTTGAATCCTGTTTCTTGCTTATTTTTTTTTTTTCTTTGTTTTTCATGCCTTCAATCAAACTCATATGAACTAAAGTAAGTAGATAAACATTAATTATTAATTGTAACTTTTGTTTCAATTTACAGACCTAGTTTTATGAAAATCTTTTTCTTAATGATAATCTTCTTGGCTATCATATCACTTACTAAGTAGTAAGTCGACTTTAAACGTCACATCAAACTAATAGACATGCAGAAAGCGACTTGAATGTTTTCTCTTCTTCGTCCACCTGATCAGATACAATACTTACTTCTATGTATTTATGGATAGTAGTTAGAGGCGCTTTTTAACTTTTGACAGCTCTATGCATTCACAACTTTCCACCCGATACGATTTGAATTAAATATATAGCACTTTGCTTGTGTGAGGTCTTTCATATGAATGGTGGGCAATAATGAGAAGTAGTATGTGTTAAATTGGAAATTCAATTATATATCTCATTAGAGGTTTTAGAATCTGCATTAATTTACTTCATCTATATATTTTAAGGTATATTTGTATGATTGGAAATAGAATTCGATTTAAGCATTTACACTGTCATGTACTTTTGATAATTTAATAGTACTTAAAATGATACCTATCGTAGGTATATTATGGGAACACAGGCAATACACACTATTCGATCCATGGAGTGACAAGCTCATATTTAGCCATAGCTCGACCCTTCACTCAGTTGTTTAGTACATTGATTGTGAGTTCGAATCGCGGATCTGGCTCACTTCAAGATAAAAAAGGCAATTTAATTAAATGATACATGTAATTACATCTTCGCATTTTATAATTTTCCCTCATTTTTAGTGGATTTTCGATGACAATTATGATCCATTAAATTGAAATTTTATCTTATTTGCACAAAAACCACTGAATTAATTTAAAATATTTAGGATTTATTATAATTTTTGATTTATAAACCAATTTATTTTGAATTTTGTTTTTTCTTCTAAAACTGCAGTTATAAGATCTAGTAAAATTTTCATTTTTCAATATCCATTATTTTTGCATTAAATTGAAGGTTTTATTTATCGTTTTGTTCGATAACTTGTTGCCATTTTGAAGGTGTTTCATAATGCCACTCTCATAGAAACCCTCGTCCCTATTGGCAAAAACCTGGGACAGTCGATTTTCACAAGCTTTTCTTGAGGCGAATTTTTCACCAGCAAAATCATTCGCCATAGACAGGAACAGGTAGTAATCACTTGGTGCCAGGTCCGGACTATAAGGTGGATGCATAAGAACCTCCTAACCAAGCTTCCGGAGCTTCTGTCGAGTCACTATCGATGTGTGTGGCCTGACGTTATCCTGATGGAACACAATTCCTTTCCTATTAGCCAAATCTGGCCGCTTCTGGGCGATTGCTTCCTTCAGACGGTCCAATTGTTGACAGTACAGGTCCGAATTAAGAGTTTGGCAGTAGGGGAGCAGCTCATAGTGGATGATTCCCTGCCAATCCCACCAAACACATAGCAAAACCCTCCTGACCGTCAATCCTGGATTGGTCACCGTTTGCGCCGGCTCACCGCTATTCGACCACTACCGTTTTCGCTTGACGTTGTCGTAAGTGACCCACTTTTCATTATCAATAACCACCCGCTTCAGAAATGGATCGATTTTGTTGCGATTCAGCAACGATTCGCAGATGGAAATTCAGTCCATGAGGTTTTTTTGCGTTAATTCCTGGGCAATATAAACAGTGCTTACATGATGGTCAGACTCGTCGATTTCCATTATTTTTTCGATATTTTCGACAATTGGCCTTGCGTTTTTGACATCAAAATTACCGGAACGGAATCGACGAAACCAAAATTCTACGTGATTGGCTGTTCAGTATGAGGACCATAAACATTATTCACATTTTCAGCCATCTGACTTGCGTTTTCGCCTTTATAGAAGCAAAACTGTAAATAAGGCGTATTTTCTCTTTACTGGTGTCCATCTTTGACGCGTGCTCAAACAATACTGAGTTAAGCAATCACAAAACTGCCTGAAAAGTTTATTTAGTACGAAATCCAATCTCTCTAACGCCATCTAGCGTAACCCGATCGCACTTATACAAACGCGAGATACAGATACTAAAGCCATCTATTGGGAAAATAATGGATTTCCTTTTACTACACCTGATATAATAGATTGACCTTATTTGTAGCAATTAGATTTATATAAAATTCACTTCCATATCTACAATTTTCATCTGCTCGAGACTCAATAAATAGATGCATGTCCGCATTCGATGTGCACAAGTACTCGTAATATATCTTATTACGACAGCTCTAGCTAAAATAGTTGGCAATATAACACATAAAAGATCAACACCTTCCAATAGAAAATGTCAGTATGTCCACACGAATATAATACAATTGGCACACTTGTACTTTCAATGGGACACTGCAGTTAGACCAATAAACAAAAGGTGAAAATTAGTGACAAATTCAATAGAATTGACATTCAGAAGAATAATGACCATACACATAGTAACTATGTAGTATCAAAAATAACGAAAACATTGACACAACAAGTGAAAGTGATTAAAATCAGATTAAAATTGCAACGAAGAGTGAGCATGACCAAAGGACCCTCTCACTTTTTGACATATTTTTTATTTTTTATTTTTTTTTTTTGTCGTTGCATTATCTTTTATGCCCTACTGAGTAAACCAATTTTTGGAATGGTTAGCACAATACATGAGTTTGAGTAAAAAGGATATTATGCAATTCTAGGTGACAACTGCAAAGAATTATTACTTTACTATAACACAGATTGTTTATATATGTGTGTAGGAGATTAGAGAAATCCATGAGAATATGGCGAGACAGTGGCTGTGTATAATGCGTGTATGAAAAGAATCTAAAACAGATTTAGCAAGAAACACAAAAACCGAATTAGTTTGCAAAGGATACGTATTTGTTGTGCAAAACCATTTTACCCTCTTTTCTATAAATAAGAAATTTGATATGAAATGCAATCGTATTGTGTATTTACAGACCTATGAACATACAAAGATATACAAACAGGTTGTCACTCACACACATGCGTACGAATATATGCACATTTAGGTAGGAATGATGCGTAGTGCGGCATATTGATCCTATGCATGTACGCGGATCGTGTAGCTGTTACTGATGTGATCATATGTGTGCCATTTAATTTTAATGTGATTTTCTTTTAAGAGTATGTCCCTTTATAATATATTTTTATTTAGGTGTACCTATGTTTACTGTGGAATATATGTATGTACGAATATAAGATGTAGTAGAAGATTTTTCCCCCAACAAAAGGCAGGATGTTGAGCGTGGGAATTTTTAAGTAGGTGTGCTAGTATTAACGAAATACGGAAAAAGGTGTGTTTCGTTACCTAGATATGATTACAAGCCAGAAAAGGAGAATACTTGTAATTCATCATAAATAGAGTTCATCTATTATATTATAGTACAACATAATGTGGTCATATCATTTTAATTCAAATTATAGTAAAATAATTTAGTTAATATTATTAATTTACTTAGTTGAAATATTACATTTTTAATTTGTTTAAAATGTACCCACTAAGCAACATAATCATCACCTAAAGCCAAAATGTCTCCAAGTTTATACAACGCGCGAGTTAGCCAGCTCACAAATAAACTCACAGATAATTGATATATGACAATGAATATATAATTTTCTATATCACCAGAGCTTTCTCTAACTAGTTGCAAACATTTAACCAAAATGAAAAATCCTTGCACTTGTGCGCGGGGTATAATTAGGAAATAGCTAGTTTCACCTTTAAACAATGATCATAAACATTAAATTTAAAATCCATCAACTTTAGCTGGCGTCTAAGTATGTATGCATACTATTAATATATTTATATGAATGTACTATGAGTATTTAACGCTTTTCGTGAAACAATGTTGAGAGCAACATATTTCAATGCAATAAATAACATATCAATATGTATAGGGGCTCCTTTGCAACATGTTGCCAAACATTTACGAATGAATTTTGCCATTTTTATGGAATTAACTTCACCTACTCTAAGAACGAATTTTACTGCACGAGGTTAACTTAGTGTAAGGTATAAAATTAAATTAATCAAGTTTTTCTGTATAAGTGGGTGCCGTAGCTCAGTGGTTAGTGCGTTGGCCTTCTGATCTGTAGGTCGTGGGTTCAATCCCCGGCTGAAGCATAACAAAATTTAATATCGAAAAGATTTTTCTTTCGAACGGTACCCACCTACCGGCAAGAATTGGCCATTTTTCCGGCAGTAACAATTTGCCAAAAGTGCTTCTTAAAAGAGCTCTGTGATAAAAACTAAGTTAAAGTGATGTCACAAGAGTTCTGCCGTTCGGAACCGGCTAATATAAGTAGGTCCCTTCTAATGCTGTCAAAATTTAACACGCACAACAGCATTGGAAGAGAAGCTCAGTGGTATCACAATGGGCCTTTCTGGCCTAAGTGTGTTCTCTCAGAGAGAGGGCAGCCACATAACCTAACCTAACTTTTCTGTATAAATTAAGCTGTAAAGAGCAATTTTAACATTAAACTAAGCTTAACCTCTTACTGACAAATTGCGTTTTCTATTCTATTCTATTGACCTAAGAATTTTATTCAACACTTTATCTGTAAAGTAATATAAATTATTCAACATCATAATAAATGTTAACTATTATTTAAATTTGTTAATTTTATGTGTTGTGCTTATAGTGACTAAAATTAATCACACTGCTGCTACTGCTGCTGCTCCTACTTTTATTTTTGCTATAGGTATTTATGTTAAATTTATTTATTTATTTATTTATTTATTTATTTATTATTATAATTTTTTGTTTAAGTTTTGTTAAACGTTTTACTAATTATTTACGCTTGAATGCATCGTTTTGTTACAAATTAACTAATCACTACATTACTTGCTGCTATTGTACTTGTTACTAATTATCGTCACTTACGTCTATTGACAAATGAGTCAATTTTGCTAACTATTACTAACTAATAGATGCCTTCTTAGCACATTCATTCATTGTACATTCATATTAATGACTAATGACAAAAAAGGATATTCACAGTCTTTAAGATTTTCCTTCTTCTATTTTGTATTTCTTCATATTTTATTCGTGTGAATGTCGCTTCCGGAACTCTGAAAATGCCCATATTGTTACATAAATTTCATATGATCATATGGAAATCAATAATTTGTCTTACAATCAAAAATTTACTATTCACCGATAGATACTTATATGTATCTGATCGATTGCATTAAAAAAAATCATAAAAAAACAACTAAAATCTCATAAATTTTAATGAGAGAAAATCTACACCCATGAGAAAGAATCACAATTTTTAGGTACATAAAAATGCAAACAAACCAAATTAAACAAATCAAATCTTGGTATTGATTGTGTCAGACATGCACGCATAAATGTGTACACGAATGTTGTTGTTGTTGTTGTTGTGGACACGAATAGCATTAAGAAGAACAACAAAATTGGCATACAACATCGAAAATATAATATTTTCATTGAAAAATCTTACATATATTTTCGTAATATGGAAAATTATGTTTTAGGAAATATTAAATTTCATAAGGAAGAGAGGCATAGGTGAAGAATAAAATTGAAAAAAATTGTTTGTATAGTATAAAAGTAGTAAGGTAGAAAGATACGCGTAATCAGCACCTGTTTATAATTCCCACGCGAAAATTTCTATATTAAATATGAAAATATGAGGAAGAAATTGATCACAATTAGGGTAAACATTTCCATTGAGCTATATGAACTTCCTCTGCAAGATTTTGGGCAATTATTTAACCATAATCCATCAAAAAGATTTTCTTAATTTTTTTGCATTATTCTATATTAATTTTGATATCAAATCATAATAACTATAATTTTCCCACATATGATGGACATATGTATGTGTCAACTCTCACAAATACAACTTTGGGTGCTCTGACACATTTTTGATCGACATGAGAATAGAAAAAAAAACACATACACACAAAAAAAAAGGGTTTTTATCTATGCTCATCACAGTACATTCATTATGATCATCATTATCATCGACGTCGTCAAGGTGAATAGCAATACAAAAAGTGCAATAAAAATTCTCCAAAACAGGATCTATCATATTATTGTTAAATGATCTATTATTTAGTTAACCTGTAGTGTATTCAAAATACATATAAGTGTGTCCCTATTTTTATGATCAGGATATACACATGTAAAAACGTATTTAGTTGTAATAAATTTCTACATAAATGAACATTTCATATGGATAGCACTATGAGTAAACGCCCATAAACTATGAAAAGAACCATTATTTAATTCATATATATTTTTATAAATGGATTAAGGGATGATTTTCATTGTGTATATTTATAGTGATTTTTTTTTTCTTTTGTATCCTTTCATAGTAGGTACCTGCTATATATAGTTTTGTATACGATTATACATAAAGCATAATAGAAACACTTCTGAACTTCCGTAAAAATTGCATTCATATTTATTCTTCCATATACTTACATACTACTACTAATACTACTACTACTAACTTGTATGTGTGTATTTATCCGCATATTCTATATATTTATAAAAAAAAATATTTAATGAGTATATCCTGTATGTTCTTTGAATTCTTCAGTTAAAATCAAACAAAAGCTAGATTTTTCTTTTTCTTACAGATACCACTGAGCTAGCACCCATGAATGTCAGGGACATTGCTCTATTCATTAGCAAATCCCAGTGGTTCCGTTTAACAGAGGGAGCAGGATAGAAAGCATCATAGGATACACGGTTACCGAATGGGCCAATTATTGGTCTAAGAGGGCGACCCCCTTTGTGGAGCGGCCGCATAACATAACCTAACCTAGATTTTTCTGTAACACAAAATCATATCGAGGGCAATATCATAGATGAGACATAGATCCCACATGAAATGCAGCACAATGGACAATTTGCGTCCATAATTTGGAAAATATAAAATTGTGAGATATTGTCAATATTGAAAATGAGTGAAATATGCTTACTAGCACAGCTCTTTCACATAGAAAAATTAATAATTGGTACTTATATACATTATACACCGTAGCTCAGCTTCAGACCTATAGGTCGTGGGTACAATCCCCGGCTGAAGCATAACAAATTTGATATCAAAAAGATTAAATTGGCAATTCTTCTGCCAGCAACAATTTTCCATGGAAAAGCTTGTAAAAGAACTCTGTGACAAAGCTCAGAAAAAGTGATGTCGCAAAAGTTCTGCCGTTCGGAATCGCCTAAAATAAGCAGGTCCCTTCTAATACTGTCCAAAATTTAACACGCACAACAGTAATGGAAGAGAAGAATTTGGGTTTGTCAAATTAGTGGCTAAAAAACTATGTATAAATATAATTTTCGTGGTGAGCCCTAAACATAAAATATAAAAATTAAATTGCACTACACGATGGTCAATGGCAAGGTTTCTAATGCTATTATTAGCTGTCCTTAGAAGATAACCTTCGATTTCGCTTTCTTCAAGAAATGTCACAAAATTGTAATAGTACTTAAAATCAATCGTTGGTTCCATAAATTGTTGCTGTATAATAGTCCAATCATACACCTATGTTGTTGTTGTTGTTTTTGGTGTAGCAGCAAAAATACGGAAATGCTTTGTTTTGTTCCCGTAGAAAGAATTTCGGTATTCTAATGAGGTGAATGGACCTTGGTCGACCACGTGGTCGAGTGCTTCCTTGACGTAGACCCGTCCATTTTTGGGAAGCTATACACCTATACCTTAAATGTTAGTGAACTCATGTAGGCTTTTCGAATTATTTGTTTAATTCGAAATCCATTCTACTTGAGTATTCTAAAAATTGTAGATATAAATTACTTTGTTACACTTCAATGGAAATTGTTAGGCTGCACACTATGATTAGTATGATTTTAAAAAAAAATTATCTTAGCCGACTCAATAATTTAATCGGCAACATCATAAACTGAAGGTCAACGCATATCTTGTCTTTCTGGAAAAAAAAATGTATAGTATATCCGGGGTGGGTGGGTGCCGTAGCTCAGTGGTTAGTGTGTTCGCCTTCTGATCTGTAGGTCGTGGTTCAATACCCGGCTGATGCATAACAAATTTTATATCGAAAAGATTTTTCTTTCGAATAGTACCCACCTGTCGGCAAGCAATTGGCAATTCTTCCGACAGTAACAACTTGCCATGAAAAAGCTTCTAAAAAGAACTCTGTGACAAAGCTCAGAAAAAGTGATGTCACAAGTGTTCTGCCGTTCGAAACCGGCTAAAATAAGTAGGTCCATTCTAATACTGTCCAAAATTTAAGACGCACAACAGTAATAGAAGAGAAGCTCGGCCAATGAGCCCTTTGGGGCTTTAAGTGCCACATATTTATTTATTTATTTTTTTATAGTATATCCGGGGTTCACGTCTGAGCTACGGTACCCATGATTACATTTCAAATATTGCGTATTCCACATGATCAATACGAAAAACAGTTTGTGTATTGTGCGTTAACTGAAGATTATTCCCTTTAGCAATTATTTCCTCTTTCTAATAACTCAACCACGGTACATGGACCCTCTAATCAAATAGATGCAACCAAATTAAAAATACAATTTTTAATCAATCTCAAACTGTTCGAAAGTACACAGTTAATACTACTGTTGAAATTATAACAGTTCTTCATTAATATGTACATCAGTAACTTACCAATATTAATTCGAAGTTCAAATAGGTGGTAAATGAAATTAAAAAAAAAAATCAGAAAAAGTTGGAATCGTACAATATTTCCGCAAAAATACAACAGTTGTTATAATCATGACAATAAGAGAAATATAAATGCTAAACTAAAAAAATTTACATTTACAAGAATACAGAAAAATGAAAATAATTATATTTTTTAATAAAGTTTATATAACTTTACACACATACACATGCATACATGTACATGCTGTACAGTACATATTTGTAGTTTGATTAAAGTTAGAAGATCACAAGTGGATCAATAAAAGAAAAATAGTAACTAACTACATACAGAGATTATCATCATCAACAACAACAACAACAACAACAACAACAGCAACAATAGTAAATGGTTATTTACTGCAACCCATATTGTATTCCCATAAGTACATATTTATAGGAATAAAGAAGAATATGAAGTATATCATCAACAATAAAAGCAATATCAGCAATAGCAGCCAACAACAAAATGAAATACAAAATTGCGCAATGAACTTTTGCTGATCACTTTGAAATTGTTCTATTCGCAATTGTTGTTTGCACTAGAAGAAGAAAAGGTGGCATCAACAGCAACAACAACAACAGCAACAGCAGCAAATTAACGTAACACATTAACGACTTTAATCGATCAGATGATTGCTTCGATCGAATAGTGTGCATTACTACGTGTGTAATTCTTTTTTGCGCATAGTGCGTACGAATAGACAACAGTTGACCGTTATTTAATAAGGAAATTTTTCAATAGCAACTTCATATCAGAATGTATGAAAGAGATAGAAAAACAAAAGAATAAGCCACCATGTAATATGATCTTTCTACTGCTCTTTGCTTTGTGCTTTGTACTCTATGCACACGCATTTGTACCTACATTGGCAGCAAAGGAAGCGTAAGGCGCCAGCGCTGTAGCGGTTGGTCATCATTGATTGGTTATGTGATTTAATCGATTTTATGCGCGAATACAAATTATATTTGCTACGACACGCCTGATGATAATGATGACTATGGTGATGATGACGATGATGATGATGATAGCCAATATCATTGCTATTGTTGAATACAACAACCAATATTGTTCGCACGCTTTTCTATTATTATTCTCATGATTGTGATTATTTATGTACATTTTGATTTTGATCGTTTTCATTTTTGTACTTCTTGCGCATTTGAATTTCAATTAAAATGCAAAAATGCATTTGACCACGAACGTAACGTGGCGTCGTTGAGTGTAGCCAGAACATAGCGCACACCTGTATGTCGTCTCCCTGCTGTGCTGCATATGAAATCAGCATTTGATTTGATGGAAATTTGCGTATAATGTTTCTTTTTTTTTCGTTTTTTTTTGTTGCATTGTGTTTCTGTTGCGTTTTTTAATAACTGTCAGTTTAGTTTTATTTCATCCAAGGTTCATCTAAACTTTTTTTCGGGGGCAATATATGTACCTTATATTAAGGTTCCTTACCATTAAAACAAATTAAACATGAACTATGATTCATTTTATGACGTCCACCAAAATAGTTCAGTTCAACAGAAAGCTATTCGTGCGCTAAACCGATTGGAAAAGCCCGTAAATATCAAGTTTTCTTTGGAAAAAACTTAGATAATAAAATTTAAAAAAAAAAATTGCATTTTGTGTAATGGAAAAATATAAATTACAAATTTCTGTATAGAAAAATTTTTTTTAATCTGTCTACAGCCTCAAAGTAATGAGATTATGAGAGGTTTTTCAAATCAGTTTAGCTCACCAATGGCTTTCAACTAAGCCGAACTATTTTAGTGAACCTCATAAGATAAACCAGATTTCTGTTGCTGATAAAATCAATAATAATTTTTTGATGAGGCACCTTAATGTATCTACAATATATAATATATTATTATGTATATAGTATTATTGACCGATCAGCTTCGTACACCCAATCAGTATAATGCCAATGATCTTATATGTGAAATTCATCGAATATTATACCCAATAAGCAATCGGTCTATTCATTTTGGAGTCGTAAATTTGTTTTTCTTTTGGTACTTATAATATGGAGTCCAGTGAATATATTTGTTTATCATAATTCGTTGTTATTGGTGTTAGTATCATTATTGCTGTTGTTATCAAATATATGATGTTCATGCAATATATTAGATTTATTCATTGAATGTTCACACATCATTTAACCACATTGCTTTCTGTTCGTTGTTTTAGTTATTATCATAGTAGGTGTTCCAATAAGTTTATCTATTTTTTAATATTACTGCTCAAATATTGTTTTCAATAATAACTCCTATTAATTGTAAATTGTGGGTACCGTAGCTCACTGGTGAGTGCGTTGGCCTTCTGATTTGTAGGTCGTGGGTTCAATCCCCGGCTGAAGCATAACAAAATTTTATATCGAAAAGATTTTTCTTTCGAACTGTACCCACTGTGCCGGCAAGAATTGGCAATTTTTTCAACGGTAACAACTTGCCAAAAATGCTTCTTAAAAAAGCTCTGTGACAAAACTAAGTTAAAGTGATGTCACAAGGGTTCTGCCGTTAGGAACCGGCTAATATAAGTAGGTCCCTTCTAATGCTGTCCAAATTTAACACGCACAGCAGTATTGGAAGAGAAGCTCAGTGGTACCTCAATGCGCCTTTCTGGCCTAAGTGTGTCCTCTCAGAGAGAGGGCAGCCACATAACCTGACCTAACCTAATTGTAAATTAATTTCAAGGACAGATTGTACATTTAAAAATTGAATGCAATATCACCAAGTGGCAAGCTTGACTCCAGTCATTACAGGATTTAATCGTATTTGTTTGGGCTCTATATTGCTTTGCTATATTGGTTTTCTTTGAACACTTCAATCATAGAATTAATTCCAAATGGAAAGGTCTAAAGATGTTCAATCACACTATACTCATATAGTTCACAATTGGTCACTTGATCTATTTTTCTAGAATTTATATGATCAATAAATTAGTCGCACAATAATGTTCCCAGTTTGATTGCTGTCACTAATAAGAAATAAAACCAGTCCAATAACTGGGACCAGGTTGTTATTCTTTCATATTCACATATCCAGAAAGTTCAAAATGAACTACATCACTGAGACTATTTTAAATGCTTTTCTTGCGTATAATGAATAGCGAAGTACATAGGTATTAAATTCTTCAAATCAATTTTCCTTAATTATATAATTGTCTTCAACGCAAACATTATGATATTCTTATGACATTGGAGGAATTGATCTTAATTATTCTCAGTTTCTACTCAGTATTTTGAAACACCCGAATACCATGTGCTCGTGTGGGTTTGGTTGCTCGAATATATATTTCTAGTTGACGTAATATTTACGACATGGAAGAGAAAGTACGATGAAATAATTGTTTATTTATCTGTATGACATATAGAGGCAAAATGGAAGAAAATTTAGATATGTACGTATATATAATTGGCGAAAAAGTGCGTGTTAAATGGGGACATCATTGAAAGATACTTACTTATATTTGGCGACTTTTAACTATGAAGCTTTTTTCACTTTAAGACAATTATTAGCTATTACGTCTTATTTGTCGACAAGTGGACAACATTTGAAAAATGATATTTATTGTCTTTGCGAAATTTGAACTCACGACCTTATGTACAGAAGGGCAAAACATAAACTAACTAAGCTACATCACTCACCAAATATGATTACATATATGTGAAAAACTTGTGAATTTTTAATTAATTTTTTAACAAAACAGAAATGACTATTGACTTCTTTCATTAATTTTTTTCCTTCATCATATGTCATAGCAATAATGTTAGTACCACACACAAAGAGTGATTACCAGCAAGAATAACATCACTCATAAAAATAATGTTCATCAAACATCGCTTGTTTAATGTTGGTATTGTTATTGTATGTATGTATGCATTGTATAACCATTGCTCACAGCAACACCCCCACTTAAGCGGTTATACCAAAATAAATAGAGACTCAAGATAAGTTAGATTATCTGCCTTATACTACATGTTTTTATGTACAAATGTACAAGTGCATCCACCATCATCACTATCAATGCCACATGTCGTGTTTGGGAGCGCCTACTAACAAGAAATAAACAAAAAAATTCAAAACATATCTACTGAATGACTAACGACAGGTCATGCGACTTTATTTTAATGCATTTGTTGCTGCTGCCTAACATGCAAAGCAAATACGAAGAAGTGTAAGGAAATAGAATCAGAAGCAAGACAAATGATGTAGCTGTTGAAATATCATACATATGTTTCAGCAAGTACTATATACAAATTGCAATACTTACTATAAGCTTAAAAATCATAAATACACATACATATTCTTTGATCATCTTACGCTCATGATCATTTGATTTCCTTATGGGTTAATGTAATGCAATGTTATAAGCATTTATATTTTGTATACTTGCATGCAAGTTAATACTAAAAATGTTGCTAGAAAAATCCTTTTACGAAATTTATAGATTACATGGATTCTACATAAATCTTATAATAGCTTAAAATCTGAGTAAATTCATAAGAGCTTGTGCAGAGCTTGATCTTTCAGTTGATCTTTCAGGATTTCAGTATGCCTATAATTTTCAATTTACTTCCATTATGCAGCACTTTGCCTTCAGAAATACATTATGCCTTATACCTTTGCCAGAGTTTTTTTTTACGATGAGAAAGAAGATATTGCTTTCTACTTACTGCCTCAACTCTTAATTTTTATACATCGATCATAGTATAAGGAACTTATTTCGAATTCAACATCATCTAACAACTAATATAATTATGCTCTAGGATTGTAAGATTATAGGAAATTCTTTTTTTTTTTGCTTTTTTTTTTTGCAATAAGATGCTGTAACATTCCATTGGTGTACAAATTAAAAAGTTTGTTTTTCTTTTTGCTGGGAAATATGGATTTATTCCTATAACACATTAATACACTATTTGAAGTACTTACCATCGGAAGCTATAACATTTCCCAATATCTTTGCCAATTTATGAATTCCGTTCCAAAAAACTGCTCATTTTTTTAGGCCAAAAATTAATCAAGCCAATTTCGGGTACCCTGTACTGAAGCGTATTCCAGTAAGGGCATGCGGCATCGATCTAAACAAATGGTAGTCAGACGTGACAAGGTCTCGGCTATAAGGCTGATGACGTAAAACTTCCCATTCACTATCTTCCAAATACTTTTTAACGGCTTGATCAAGATGTGTTTTTAACGGGTTGAGCGTTGTCATGAGGGAAAATTATTGATTCGTGTCTGGCCGCATTTATGGGTGTCTGTCGCATTTTGGGGCATTTTAGGGCCAATATTCGTTTCAAACGAATAAATTGTGTTCGATAGAGGTTTCCTGTGATCATCACATCTGGTTCCAGAAGCTCATAATACAACACTCCCTTCTGGTATCACCAAATATAGAACATTATCTTGGCGCCATGGATATTTGCCATTGATTTTCCTTGTTGACCGGGCTTCACATATGATTATTTGCATTTCGATCTACCATAATAGATACAGTTTTCATCATTAGTAATCTTACGATGCAAAAATTACTTCTTTTTATAGCGTTCAAGCAGCATTTCTTACATGCAAAATCGACGCTAAACGTCTCTCGGCTTCAATTCGTACGGCACCCAATTTTCTTAGCTTTTGGATGAAGCCCAGGGAACAAGTGCAGAATACGGACTCAGAAGGAAAAAAAAAATAAAAAATTGCCTCGGATAGAGCTTCGTTTTGTGAATATAAAAAATAAAAAATTTGTCTCCGCAAATGCCCATACAAGGCGTGGCTCAAAGTTCAAAATTGAGGTCGAGATTATTCGATAGACACGCAATTTTTTTCTACAACATGGGTATCATAAGAAAGGTTTTTTAAATACCTTTCTACTGATATATATAATTTAATACATATTTTTCACATTTTAAAAGTTATTATCAAAACTATAAATTTGAAATTTTTTTTTTTTCAAAAGCCAAATTTTTTTTCCAAAATAAGCCTTATTTACCTATCGAAAATTTAGCACCATACTAAAGCCTATACAATTACCTTTACAACGGTGTATAAAACATATTTCTCAAGAAATTGTATGCATTTAAAAATTGTTTTCAAGCTGATACTTCATCAAGTGTTTCCAATATGGACGGCTTTCGATACAATTACCTGCATGTCTTCAAATTCAGTATCGCAACCAACAGTATTTTAGGATAAAAGCTTTTTTGATAGCCGCCCTTCGGCCGGGTGCAAAAAAAATAACCCTTATAGGCCCGACGCCGGCTTCGCGACCAACAGTATTTTATGACAAAAGTTTTTTTGATAGCCGGCCTTCGGCCGGGAGCAAAAAAATAACCCTTATAGGACCGACGCCGGCTTCGCGACCAACAGTATTTTAGGATAAACGTGTTTTTGATAGCCGTCCTTCGACCAGGCGCAAAAAAAAAAATAACCCTTATAGGCCCGACGCCGGCTTCGCAACCAACAGTATTTTAGGATAAAAGCTTTTTTGATAGCCGGCCTTCGGCCGGGAGCAAAAAAATTACCCTTATAGGCCCGACGCCGGCTTCTCGACCAACAGTATTTTATAACAAAAGTTTTTTTGATAGCCGTCCTTCGGCCGGGCGCAAAAAAATAACCCTTATAGGCCCGACGCCGGCTTCGCGATCAACAGTATTTTAGGATAAAGGCTTTTTTGATAGCCGGCCTTTGGCCGGGAGCAAAAAAATAACCCTTATAGGCCCGACGACGGCTTCGCGACCAACAGTATTTTAGGATAAAAGTTTTGTTGATAGCCGGCCTTCGGCCGGGCTAAAAAAAAATTACCCTTATAGGCCCGACGCCAGCTTCGCGACAGAAGTTTTAGCATTAAAATCTCTTTGTAATTTTTAGTATTGAAATTTTATTCATTTGTTTCAATATTGTATTCACCATCAGGATAATCTACAACATAGGGCTCTAACAATGTGGTCTTTATTAGATTAATAAAAGAATTAGTTAATTATACTATTTCATCCTATTTTTCCTTAATTCTTTTGTCTTTGTCTACCGCTATGATTATAACTGTTTCACTATTCCTCTGTGCACATATTTGCTATAGCGAAAGTATGATCATAAATAAATATATTTAAAATATATAAAAATTATTTAAAAATATGTTTTATATACCATTGGAAAGGTAATCCTATGATCTTTGAAATAATATATAATTTTTGATAGATTAATGGGAGACTTTTCGAGAAAAAATCGGTTTTTTCAAAATTTTTATAAAAAATTTATAATTTTCTTCATAACATTTAAAAAGTTAAAAATTCATATAAAATATTATATACTTATAAAAAGGTATTAATATTACCTGTATTTTTATACCCATATTGGAGAAAAAACTTGCTTGTCTCTCGAGTAATCTCGACCTCAATTTTGAACTTTGACCTTGAACCACGCCTTGTATGGGCATCTGCGGAGACAAATTTTTTATTTTTTATATTCACAAACGAAACTCTATCCGAGGAAATTTTTTATTTTTTCCCCCCTTCTGAGTCCGTATTCTGCACTTATGCCTATGACACAAATCTTGATCGAATAATGTTTCCAATTTTTCGTCTTCAAACTTTTTTGGCTGCTCTGGACGTTCTTTGTCAATAACTTTTGTGACAACCTTTACAGATTTTAAAATATCCTTCTTATAAATCCTTCATCTCTACGTGGTTCTAAAATTGATACTACACCAATAATAAATGTATGTATTTGTTGCCAGCTAAATAAATTACTTAATATCTCATAGCACTTGCATAAATACATATATGTTCACTTCAATAACAGTTAGCATAAATTGTTCATAATAATTTAAAGTCAATGAAATTTTACAAGAACTTAATAGACAAGGAACTGTATGGATATATGCGAGCATGCTGCATGTAAGCGTGCAAATAAGCAACTAAGTTAACCATCTACATAAATGATCTTATACATATTTATACAGAATAATGCATTTATGTATTTATCAAATGCAAAACCACACCTAACAGCATATACATATGTATGTATGTAGTGCCATGACTATAACATCTAAGAAGCAGAAGCAGGAAAAAACTTATGACAAGATTGATCCATAAATGATGACCATTTTGGAGAATATTATTTGTGTAGTTGTTTATTTTTCTTTCTTGTGCTTACTTACGTACTGCCATTTGAATCTTTATTGAATTTTTAATTTTTCTTATGCACACACACACACACATTCTCGTAATAATGTATGTACAACATTGTAGTGAAGCTATTTAGCTGCTTTTCTAATAACTATAATGTCTGGTGTAAATCAAAGGAGACTGTCATCAAATGGTGGAATTTACATAAAGATTTCTAAAGAATTAATATACTATTGGATATCATTGAATAAATCGTTATAATTTAAAAGACAATGCGTACATAATTAAGTCTGAAGAAGCAACTATTGCAAGTACTCATATAGATGGACTATTTTTTTGATTCTTTTTTCTTTTTATTTTAATTCAATTTATATTTAATAAATAAATAATAAATTCCTTGTAATAAATTGCCACAACTAGCAATAAAATACACTCTATAAATACTTAATTCATTGCCTCTGGTCACACCCAAATATGTCAAACATAAATAGAAAATAGAAAAGACAAAAGAAAAAAATACAGTAGGTATACATAAGATCGAAAATCGAAATTCTAAATAACCAACCGCATACATTGAACGTACATACAATCATTCAAGTGGATATATGCATGCGTTTAATATGCCCAATGTATGCGCATACTGATTTTGGAATAGCACCAGCAGCAGCAGCAGCAACATGCAACTAGTTGTCACCATCAATGTCAAATGCATTGCCAATGTTGCAATAAAAGCGGGATTTATCTATATATGTTAGTATTTATATATGTACACTCTTCTACTGAAATATTTTCACCTACTGACAACATCATACAACAATTCGTTCGTTCGTTCGCATAGCAAATGTGACTTGCGGGCATAAAGCTTTGCCATCATCATCATCATCATCATCAACATCATCATCACCATCAATTCAACTCAACTCAATTCAACTCAACTTCATTCAAGCAGATATTGGCTCCATTCGTGTGCAACAGTGCTACAATACAAAGATGTGGGTGCGTAATTATGTTGCCACAATGATGTGCAACCATAAATTCACTACACGGCATATATACTCGTATCAAGCATTGAAGCAGCAGCAGCAGCAATATACGTACATATGTATGTGGCCAGCAAATATATTAGAACTGCATTTTAGCTACCGCCATCCACCACCGACATCACTAAGATTATTGTTTGTTATTGTTGTGATCATGCTTGCTTGACAGCGCACTTGAAATGCAACTTAACTCATCCCTTGAGGCATAGAACATTAATCGTAGGTAGTACTTGTAATACGGGTATCCATCAACAATAGCCTACCAGGCATATACATACATACACATATATATATGTACATATAAGTAAGTGAATACAAATAAACCAAAAGTAGCAATGATGATCAACAATACGATGATGATGATGACGGTGGTAGAGTGCATTAAATGTACACGTACATACATACATCACTTTAGACGTTATCAGTAACAATTGCAAAACATCAAAATGCACAGCAAGAGATGGGGCGACATAGCTGTCGCCCCGCAAAATCAACACCATCAACTCTAATAACAACAACAACAACAACAACAACGACGACAATATTATTTTAGACGAAATTCCTACGCATACCACAATTGTCAGTAAATTGATGCTTGTCTGTATCTACAGCACAAACCTCTCAACCCTCCCTTCGCCTTTTGACAACTTTCAACTGTTCGAAGACTTCTTGGCAATAGCAAGCAACCTAACAACGACAACGACGCAAACTAACAGCAAACGTAACAACAACAATGAGTACATAGTTGAGTGCATAGTTAAAAGTGCTGCTGCTGGTGGTGGTGACTTGATGCCACAATGCCTCGCTGCCCCAGTGCCTTGATGCTCCAAAGACACCAGCACAAAAGAAGACTTACCTAACTGGCGAACGCATATCTAAGTGGTATTGTTATTGATGTTGTTGTCTTCAATGTATATAAGGTCTTGTTTTTGGGTTTTTTTTTCTCTCTCCTCTCTTTATTTGTATGTTTGTATATTGCTGGTAGCAACCTAAGCCTCTACTATAGCAGTGTGAATTGCATGATTATGCCTTGTACATTCAGCTACATAGTAACATATGTATATATATACATATTTGAATAGACGGACAGACATATGGTTAGTATGGTATACTATTTAAGCTATTTAAATCAAGTACCTGTGAATAAGTGCAATTCGTGCAAGCATGTACTATAAACACATACATATATACATATATGTGTATATGAATATAGTTGCATGCAATTACATTTTTATGTTTACTCTTGATTGTAGGGTACCATGTATTGTATAGGGGGAAATCGATGTTATCCTCGAGCTCTTCTTCCACTTAAATAGTAAAGTGTGATTGTAATTATATTCACATAGAATTTCAAATAGTTTTACTTAATGAATATTTTCTTCTTCTTAGAGAGAGAGAGAGAGAGAGAGACATACTATTGTCATAATTGCTTAGATTTATATAATATGATTTACTTATATTTGGAACTTTAATACTAGAAACACTTGAAAAAGTCATTGTCATCACGGGCAATCAGAAAAACTGGCACTTAAAACGTATCGACAGAGTTGATACTTGGTCTAAGTCATGTGGACTAGGTGTCAATGCCAGCAAGACAGAATTGGTTATGTTCATCAGGAAGCACCAGCTACCTGAGGTTCACCCCCCAACTTTAAGCGGTGCTACACTGTCGTTTAGTGGCAAAACCCGGTATCTAGAACTGAACAAGCCCTTCACTATAACCTTCCCAGTGATAGAAGACTGGGATAACGATAGGATGGACTGATAGAACAAAGTCAGTATCTTTACGGACGGCTCCAAATGATCAGGTGGGAAGAGGCGTATATTCGGAAGTGTTAAGCGCGAATGTAGCCTTCCTCCTACCAGATCATTGCAGTGTATTTCAGGCTGAAGTTATAGCCGTAAAGGAGGCACTCTCTATTGTCGAAAATGTGTTTTGACTACAAGAGATATTGATATTTATTCCGATAGTCAGGCGGCACTAAAATCACTGCAAATGAGTAAGCAGTCAACAAAGACGGTGATAAACTGTCCCAAACTACTAATAGAACTCATTAGCTACTTCAACATCCACCTTATTTGGGTACACAGGCCACAGAGACATCAAAAGCAATTGTAGGGCGGATGAACTAGCAAGGCATGGCACAACATTAGCACTCCTCCCGGACAAAGCATCGATGCCAATGCCACTAGCAACTTGTAAATTATTGATAGACAGATTCACGATAGATAGTACTAACACACTTTGGATGCAGACAGGGAACTGTTTAAACAGTCGGCTAATGTGGCCGAAATGGAACTTAGTTCGAACTAAAGTACTTTTGAAACTGAACAGGCAGGACATTAGAATGACAATTGGGGTTCTAACTGCCTTCTTGGAAGATACGCGAATAGACTAGGGGCACCTTCTTACGACTACTGTAGGATCTACCAAGATATAGAGGAATAAGAAACATTTGAGCATCTTCTGTGCGGATGACACGATCTGGGAAGAAGGTTCGCAGCATTTGCAACGGATTTTCTTGGTGGCGTCTCAGAGGTTGCGAAAATAAAACTAACAAAGATAGTGTCATTTATAAAATCCACAGATTGGCTCAAAAAGGACCCAGTTGCGTAAGGGATAAAACTCCGGTGGTATCACTATGGGCCTTTAATAGGCCTAGGTGCATCGACAGACAACCACTCAACCTACGTACCTAGAATGTAATAAGAACTCTACCAATAGGTACTGCTAGTACCAATGCCCGGTTATAGCAATCAGAGGGGAAAATTTCGTAGAACAGCTTTTTCCATAATTATTTTTTATAAAACTTGAAATTTACTTTACAGTATTGTATCGTTATTTTGATTTTCGATTACATAATTATTTTTTTTAGCTAACTTAATAAAAGTGAAATTCACAAGCTTAATTGAATTCGAAACAATTTTTATGACAGATTCGCTAGATAAATAAAAATACAAAGTGTTCTTGATGTTGTTATTATAATTTTATTAGCAGATTAAATTTGAAAATCATATATCTTTTATGATCATAAAAACAAATCAAATACAAAATAAAATAGTGTAATAATATAAAGAGCAGACACTTCAAATACACATGAATTTTGCAATAAACTTGTGGGAATTTAATAGACACACAAAATTTTGCACATAAAAGATTATGATAACTATTGTTATTACACCAACAACAATGACACCATGTTAAAAATCAATAAACTATTTAAGTGCAAATGAAAGCTATCATAAAAATATGCATAGAATAATGATTATGGTTGCCAATTTTTTGGGATCTCTTGTTGATGCCGAGACTCTTAAAGCACTTTCAACTTTTATGAGATAGGTCCAGATAAAAGAGAAGGTTTTAAAGTATTTGAAAACGATTTTCAATAGAAAACTATATTGTCAGAAATTATAATAATAAATCACGGACGATTGAATACTAAGGTTCCGACCATCTTTTACCGCTAATCGGTAAAAGTTAGTTCCAAGGGTTGCATTATTCATTAATTTTTTTCGCATTGTTTACATTTTTCATTTCAATTTGTTCACCATTTTGTCATTTTCTGCCGCAGCTGTAACTTCTGTGACGTCACATCTAGAAAGATCCCCTCTGGTGGGCGCAATCTTCTTTTTTATCATCCATGATGGTAACTAACATTAGGAAGTAGTTATGAACTATTACTTAGACTATTTACATTTTCTTTAGCCATTTCTGAATTAGAAGAATTATACATTTATATTATTTTATTATATTTCATTTTTGAAACAAATTTTACAGCGGGACTAGCACTGGTCGTAGTTTTAGGTTATTTTTTTCTTTCTACGAAATGAATTGCCGTGACTATGAAAACAGAATGCATTCAAACACACGTTCACATAATTCCTCTACGTTTACATTCATATGTGTGAGTGATAGAATTGCACTTCAAACCCAGCCAACCAAAAAGGGATACACCTTCTTTATTCCAACAAATGTGAAATATTTTATACCGATGATAACCAAGTCTTCTGATATTAGCCCATGATGATACTTGTTTGGAAGAAAAAATTAACCTTCCTTAGATCTTTAGGCCTCCTAAGCACTCTTTCAAGAGTTCTGAGATTTCTTTTACTAGATGTTGGATGAGTATTAGTTCCTTTTTGGTCTAGTGTGGACCACATATTTCAAAGTAAGTGCAAACCAAACTGAATACTCGGAGAATTTTGAAATATCTGTTACTCCAATACCTACGCCAATGCACAGATGTGAAGACTCGGGCAATTACAATCAGGTGATTCACAATTCCTTCTCCTTCTTCTTACATGGTAATGGTACATTCGTCGGCCTTTACGCTATCGCGTACATTTCAGTAACCGGAAATCCAGCTGAGCTCAATTATTTGCTTTCGAACAATCTTATTTTATGGGTTTTAAATCAAAATTATTAAAAATTTATTTTGACGCATAAAAAATATAAAACATTTCGGTCAACACGTTTCAAGAATTTCAAGAACCAAGAAATTTCGTTGAATTATATCGGATCTATAACTTAATTCGTGCGGTTTTTTTTCCAAATTTGTACGTTTATTTAAGAAAAACATGTACAATTATTCAAAGTATTGCCCATCTGAAGCTATGACTTTTTCCCATCTTTCTGGCAATTTGTGGATTCCATCCCAAAAGAACTGCGCCGGCTTGGCGGCCAAGAATGAATCAAGTCAATTTTTAATCCACTGTTCTGATGTGAACCTTATTCCAGTGAGGGCGTTCTGCATCGATCGGAATAAATGGTAGTCGGACGGGGCAAGGTGTGGACTATAAGGCGGGTGAGCCAAAACTTCCCAGCAGGTCTTTTCCAAATAGTTTTTGACCACTGTTGCAACATGAGGCCTAGCGTTGTCATGATGGAAAATTATGGACTCATGTCTGGTCGCATATTCCGGGCGTTTTTCAGCTATTGCTCTCTTCAAATGGATTAATTGTGTTCGGTAGCGTTCTCCATTGATGGTTTCACCCGATTTTAGCAGCACATAATACAGCACACCCTTCTGATCCCACCAAACACAGAGCATTATCTTCGCGCCATGGATATTCGGCTTTGCTGTTGATTTGGCTGGTTGGCCGGGTTTCACATATGATTTTTTACGCTTGGGGTTGTCATAATGGATCCATTTTTCATCACCAGGAACAATCCGATGCAAAAATAACTTATTTTTGTGGTGTTCAGCAGCATTTCGGACATGCAAAATCGCCTTTCAACGTCTCTCGGCTTCAGTTCATGTGGCACCCAATTTCCTTGCTTTTGAATATATCCGGCTGCTTTTCAACGTTTTGAAATAGCTGCTTGAATGACTCCCAAAGATTCTGCAAGCTTTCCTCGTATTTGGCAACAATCTTCATCGAGTAATGCTTCCAGTTCTTCATCTTCAAACTTTTTTGGCTGCCCAGAACGTTCTTCGTTTTCAAAGCCAAAATTACCACTTTTAAATCGTGCAAACCACATTTGGCACGTTCGCTCAGCTAGCGCATGTTCTCCATAAACTTCCACCAAAATACGATGACCTTCGGCAGCAGTTTTCTCCATATTAAAGTAATGAAGAAGAACTCCCCGCAAAAACACTCTTTCAGGCACAAAGTTCGACATATTTGAGTGAAAAAAAATTATTGTTGTTTTCGCTTCAAATGAATGACATATACTGAGAAAGACGCACAATGACAGTAGCTTTGCAACGCATGTTCGGAATATTGGAACGATGGAATAATAATCAAGATACGCCATCTCTTAGCAAACCGCACGAATTAAGTTATAGATCCAATACCAAAAAATTGTTGAAAATTTCATATTGTTTCCTTCAGACAATAAGAATATGAATTTAGTTAAAAATTCAACATTTTAAAGACTTTTCATATGGTTTTCTGGGTTATGTGCTTATCAATTGTTCAGTTGCAGCCGGTGTCCTCGTCCCATAGTCGTCATTGATTCTCTACGAAGCTTTTGAGTATATAATCAGTATGATGTATGTATGAGTATGTTTTGAGTATGTATATATTAGGTCTATTCAAATTTTAAAAGCAGTGAAAATAAATCAACATATTGTATTTCGGATAAATCTAAGAAATACTGCATAAACTAGGAATCTTTAAAGTAGATCGGAAAAGGTATTACAACGACAAAACTGCATATTACAATTTTAAGTAAAAATGTAGAACAAATAATAGAAAAATTCAAATTTAAATATATTTAGATGTGTCTTCAAAATGTTTTCTTTTTTTTTTTTAAATCATAAAAAAATGTTTATGTATTTTTTGAAAATATATAATTAAGAAAACTGATGTATTCCTTTGAAATGTTCGCTAAAAATAGTTGTTTACATTCTCTATGGAAAATTTTTATTTCACGAAAACACGTTGATTAGCCCCAATGTGGATATATTATAGTATATGTAGCATGTTTCCATGCCATCATATGCACGTACATACAATATATCCATATATTATGTATGGTATCTTGCCTCAGTGAGTAAGTTGAACGTTCGTGATTCTTCTCTATATATATATATTTGCGATTCTTCTTTTTTTTTATTTTTCTATTTCTTCGTCATCTTATTCTGCATCTCTTTATTTTTATTATTTTTTTTTCCTACTTACTACCTATAGGCGACTTGGTTTATACACTTACTTACATACTTGCCTTGCCTGCATACTTACTCAGTTGGCACCCATCAAGTGTATGTATAAGTCCAAATGCAATAAAAGTGCATTGACTTTGCTATGCGCTAGCAAATATACCTATATATTATACAAGCTTTAACGAAGATGCTCACGAGGATGAAGAAAAATAAGAATAGCAAGCATACACGTACAATCTAATACTTGTATTGTATTGTTTGTGATGTGCAGAAGAATTGTATTTACTTCTTTTTCTTCTTCTTTCCCATTATTCTCATCATTATCGTCATCAGCTTCATCATGCATTCAAGCTTCTAATGCTGACATGCAACTGCAATGAGCAAAATAGAAAAACAACAACAACAACAACAATAATAACAACTTGCACATGTTAGCAACAATTGCAAGTCGATATTTCTTCGTTATGTTATGCTTTTTTTTTTTTTTTTTTCTTTCAAGGGAGCCTCAAGGTTTTCTTTCGTTACTCCATCAGAGTGGCATGAAACGATTCAACAAATGTGAGTTGCTGTTGCACATGCGCATGACAAAGCAAGCTAATCACAAGTTTACATTATATTATATACAATATGTATGTAGGTATGTTTATATAAAACAATCAAAACTCTGATTGTTGTTATTGTTGATGATTTCGATGATGATGATAATGATAATGATAATGTTGTTGCTGCTGCTGTTATTCTTCTTAATGTTAATGATAAAGATGATTATTATGCTGATGATTTTATGGTGCTAGAATTCATGTTTGGCGCGTTAAATTTGTAATTCAGCATTGCATTATTATTATTATTATTATTATTATTATTATTATTATTATTAGTGTCTTCTTTTTGTTGTTGATGTGGTTCTTGATTTCTTTTGTTTAGCTCTTTCCAAATGATGTTATTGTTGTTCTTATTGCTATTACATGTATAATGATTGCACACAGTTGTTGTTGTTGTTATTTTAGTTATTGTTTCTACTATATATATTATTATTATTCTTGTACATAAACATTCTATAAGCCATCATTCGACGCACATACGCTTAAATGTATCCATCAGCATTTACATATGCTAGACATTCATGTTGTTGTTGTTATTGTTATTACTTGTTTCACTTGTCATACATTTATTTGCATGATTTGAACTTTTTATATATTGTCCAGCAATCATTTTTCACAAACATCCATCTCATCATTGGCCTAAGTGAAATTTCCTTTAGTGGCTACCATTTATGTATATATACACATCGCATCATCATGCATTGATACATGCATAAACACATTCGCATGTTGCATAATCATGTACTCGTATGCATGTTTATCTCGGCATTCTCATGATGTATACATTTTGATTAATTAATTTATTATGTTTTGAGTATTTATCATTGAAAAAGTAAATGATTTTCTTTTTTTTGGCATTTGGGAATCATGGGAATGTTGAATATATATTTCATTTGATTGTAATCATTTTTTTATTTTATTTTATTTTCCTTTGTTCGATAGTTTTTCCATATAAAATTCTTAATTTACCATACCAATTACTTTTCTTTTTGCAACGCATGCAAGTTGGCATCACCATACCAAATTATGTGATTTTTTCCAGCCTCATGTTTATGTTCTTTGCAGCGTATTTGGCATGTTTGCATTTTCATGTTGAACCCACTGACCTAAAGTAGGAGTCAAAGAAGCAAGCAAAGTCTACCAGATATTCCAACAACAACAACAAGAACAACAACAGCAACTTAGACAACATAACCTTTTATGATTATCGACAACACGATCAAGGAATATGCGATCGATCGCGATACAGCCATTATTTACGTATATGTATACTTACAAAGGAATACTTTATGCAATCGTACATAGTTCCGTAACAACAACAACAACAACAACAACATAATATTGTAGTAACGAAGGTGTTTAATTATTTTTTATGGTGTTCAATTTTTCACTATTGCCTGCCTCTTCTTCTGCTGATGGAGATTCTTCTCTTATGTATGTTGTTACTTACATATTTATGTTGAATCGCATCATAATATCGCTCACACCTTTGCAAATAAATAATACTAGCAAAAACTAGAAATATAGTAGATGTTTATCACATTACGTTTTATTTTTATTTTTTCTGTAATATTGATTTCGTATTGGTGGTACAAATATATGCTTAACAGATTGACATTAGTTATTATTGTTATTATTATTATTGTCGTCATCAACCAGAACCATAACTATCTTTGTTATCAACATCAACATCAACGAAAACAGTAGCAGTTGCAGCATTGTATTGGAAAAGTCATTCAACAGGTTACATTTGCATCGAATAATCGATCAATAATAAATCAAATTGTAATAAAGGTATGTTATGTTATAAATAATATTTTTAAAACATCTCGTTCTTCTTCAAATTATGCCTATTATATTATTATGAGCAATTTCTTGGGAGTCAGTGATGGTTTGTCTGCCAATGTTATATCACTATAGTAGCTTAGGTTAAGTGACAACTAAGTAAGTACATCCTTTACACCCTACAAACAAAGTTTGGGAATTACTCAACTTATATTCGTAATATGTATATACCATTTCTCATGTCTTCAAGGTAATATGGACAATATCAATTCAGCGGTTATGGAAGATCTAAAAATTAGCATATCTATAAGTACCCAATGATGATTAAGGAGCTGATTTCTTTAGCTTTTCTCATGATATTTTATTGCGAACAATGAATTCGCGAATTATTATTTATCGAACTACTGTTTGGAAGGAGAAAATAGATGACAACCTTTTGTATGCCTTATTTGGATTCTATTTGAACTATTGATTATGATAACTATGCTATATTTATAAATGACAATATAAAATCATCATCATTTCAATCAGTATCATCATCATAATGATCAGAATACTTTTATAACAGATATGTACATAGAAGAGTAATAAGAGTGGCAAATACACTTCTTCTATGAAATACCAATTCCAATAAAAAAGTCAATTTGACTTGGCAATATCTACACATACACACACATACACACGCACTTATGCGTACTCACATACACAAACATACCTATACAAAATTTATACAGACTCGTATAAATATGTAGTGTGTGACAAGTTGCTGTTGATTGAATGCAAGCAACCGACTAGAAAACTAACTCAATCTCTCAACAATCGTAAAATCGTAAAACTCATTAATGTTGAGCACAATTGTTATTGATCATAAATGCAACAATGTTTTCATAATATTTGTATAAATGTTCTTCTTCAACTATTAAATCGTTTTTGACTTCTTTAATGTCATTGCCATTTTTGAGATTTTAATAATTCAGTTCATGGTAATGGTATTTATGGCAATAATGATAACGACGCCGATGATGATGATGTCCATGATGATGGTGATGACGTACATAGTTGATGAAGTGTAATTTTATTATTATTGGAACCGTAATAGTACAATGGGACTGGCTATTAAAATTGAAGAAGGAGAGAAACAAAGCACAAAATGTCATAGCTACGAAAATATCAATATCAATTTTATGATTAGGGTGCAATTGATAATAAAAGCTTTACAAGATAGTAATATACATAATTATGGACTAGTGATAACTAGTGGAAGAAAGTCTAAAATGTTTTCTGTGTAATATAAATTTCATTTCATTATACTATTTCATTGCTTATCAACCAGTTTTTTTTTCATTCCATTTTCATTACCGCGTGCACACACACACTTTATTTCTTAGATGGTTATTGTATGATTTTTCTTAATAAATTTAAAATTACCTCAACTCATCAACTGATCTCATTCGTATCTTTTATTTTCTTTTTACCAAGTGACTTTATATGCTTTGCTACTTACTTACCTAAGCATGTTGGCACGTATATGTAAGTATGCATTCCGTAGGCCCATTATGACAGAGGCAACATGTTCTACACAATAGAAATATTAACACCAACAGCAGCGCCCAAAACACATCTGCAACAACACTTTTATTCTATATACGGATTATTGTGGCAGCCTGATGTGCACATTGCTTACTCTTTAGCGATAATTAAAAGTGCCTATAATTGTTATACTATTCTTTTTAATTTCTTTTATTTGATTTTATTGGCAATGCCAAGTTAAATTCTACAAATTACATTGAATAAAAGTGCTCATTGAATGATTTTGACGTTTTGGTTTGGTATAATTGCCATTGAAGGTTGTCTAATACATTGTCGGAACAGTTATATTTTCATTAATGCTGCATTTATGGTTGCTGTTGTTTTAGTTTACATAAATGGCCGGACATTGTGTCAAATTGCACATAAAATTAATTATGGCATAACAAATTGCAATTGAATAAATTAAACTGAAATGTATATTACTAAGGCAGACAGAGATAGGTACAGAGATAATGAAAGAGAGAGAGAGAGAGAGAGAGAACGGGAAAACGAAAAATTATTACTCCAAAATGTTTTAGTTCTCTTAAATTTATTTTTTATATACAAAATATTGACGACTTTAGTCTATTTGAATAGTATTATAATGCAATCCATAACTTATAAAACATTTAATAGCAAATAAAGTGGTCATTACTATTTTTGTATTATATTCAAATTGCTGAAGTATGTTTACAATTGTCATCAAAAGAGTTAAGACGAAAACCCGAATAAAAGCAGTACACTTCTTCACCTAGCGGTATGATAGTCAAATGTATTATTAGCAAAGATAACAACCAAATGCGAAATTAAATACAAAGCGAAATTCGACAATCAAGCAAAGATTCTAAAGCCTTTGTTTAGCTATTGTCCAATAGAGCACAGTCGATAAAAACGAAATATGCCTAAAAATATGCAATAATTATATTGATTTAATTTTAGCACACTACACATCCAAAATAGAAAGAAGAGGAAGCAGCTCGTCTAATTTGGTATAATGCATTGCAGAGATGTAACAAGGTTGATATGCTTTTAAAAAGAAACTAGGTAAACAGGAAAAATCGAAAGAATTAAGAAAAAACGTGATTCAAAATTAATTTTACCAGCAAGACTTTAGTAAATTATTTTGAAAATACGTAGAATATCCATATACCTCAGGAAATAAGTATAAGTGCATCAACTAAATTTGAAATAAAACAACTGAAAACCATCGGAATGGATTCAAATTTTTTTATATGTAGTAGCTGCATTCTTTTGTAACCGAGTTGCAAAAGAACACCAACTCGCATTTAATTTCCCTTTTACTTGAATATAATTTGCCTTTTGTTACATAGCAACGCTGGTGGTAAATATATAGGGTTGTTCGTGAAATTTATAAACGAAATAAAAACAATTCTGCGGAATCTGGTAAATATATTCCTTTATTTAAAATATATTTTTATTTGCACTTGCTTTATTTTGCTTATTTTTGTTTATATTTACAATAATTTGACGTGTTGTTGAAATTTCTCAAGCACATTCCAGTAGTCTATTCACAATAGTGCTGTTTTTTTACTTTCCAACACTATAACTCAAGTCGATTAAAATATAAGCAACTTCAATTGAACTCGGTTAAAATAGACGATGTCGCTTATTTTTGTTGTTGCTTTGCATGCAGTTCGGCAAATAAGTCAGTGTTCCCCCACAGGTCATCAATTAGGTTTAGGTCCGGGCTGATCGCATGCCATCCAAAATAGGTATGTTCCTGGACGAAGAGAACTCCTTCGTAGTGCGCGCTGTGTGAATTGGGTCGTTGTCTTGCTGGAAGATCCAATAATCTCCAAATAAGTCCCAAGCAAATTGTACGACCACATTTACATATAAAAGTTCACATTTGCTTTGGTTGGAATGTAGCAAAGCGGAAACTTTCCAGCATACTCAAAAGCAGCCCAAACAATCAGCGATCCGCCATCAAAATCTCGCTTATGCTGAGTTTGGCTCAAATGCATTACATCGCGCCAGATCAAATAACATTTTTTTTCCCAGAAAAAAAAAATACATTCAGAAACTCATCGTCCCAAAATTTATATTTTTCAACAAATGCCACACGAGCGTTTATGTGACGTTTCAATAATTTGGGTACCGGCGCTCGGAAATCATATTCAATCATTTTGTTTTCGGCCAAGACTTGATGGAATATCCTCGATACGCTAAGATCTGGATGACGTTTTATCTACATGCAAGACGAATTCCCGCTTACACCTGTCATCGATAGTAGTCGGTCTGCCACAGCGCTTAATCTCGCCATATCTATCGGGGTTTTTGAGGGAATTTGTAATTGTATTTCTGTGCTGATTTAATCTGGTAGTGATATTGGCAATTTTTGTTCCATTTTCACGTAAGACCTTTATCAATCCTCGCTCCTCCGCTGACTAATGCTGCAACTATCCACCGACGTAGCGTACGTACGTACCGTTCGTACGTAAGAACATACAAAATTGCATTGATTTTTTCCGCTACAAGCAACGTCTACGTCACCGTCATACGGTGGTGAGTTTTCGTTAACACGACATTCCCATAAGATAGGTCGTGTCAGCTGATACGTTCTACGTTTTTACGTCGGTGGCTAGTTGCAGCATAATGTGTTGCACGTGGCATTTTAAAGCAAAAACCGAAAAATTTTAAACAAAAACAAAATTTACATAAGTCCACACTACTTTTACATACGTGCTTCTTATTAAAAAAATATGATCACTTCACTTTACTTTGCTTGTTCGTTCTCAAATGGATACTAATCTCTGTTTGTACATAAGATATGCCATTACAAAGAGAGAAGATATCGGTAAAAGCAAAAATGCACATATATGTACATATTTCCCTGAAATACAGTAGACGCTCATAAATTAAAACCTTGTAATTGACGTGATTCAAATTCTCGAGTTGTTCTAATTTATGGACATTTTTTTAAAGCAGGTATAAATCAAAACAAATATAATTTATAGTATATTTTGTAGTAATTCTTTTGTTTCTTAATTGAAGATTACTATCATAACGAATCGCTAAAAAATTAGGTACGTGCTTAAATGAACCATTCCTTTTGCACCACGTAATTAAATGGTTGTTTAAAATGTTTATGTATCGAATGCCACGACAGCGTTTACATTTCGTAAATCCATCCATTTCGTATATGCATGGCTCGCACTGAATGCAATTGTATTTGTATCAGGATACAATTTGCTGAACGTTTGCTGAACGTTTGTTTAGCTTTTGCATTTAGTCTAGGCTCAGTCAATGTGCATTTCTTTTCGCGTTGAGTAAATAACAATACATACATCCGATTTTCCATCTCCGGATACACAGCAGAG